>CM072515.1:17112410-17434910 GCA_036898135.1 Oncomelania hupensis | reverse complement strand
AGCGGCGGTGGCAGTAGCGGTCTGGCCAACAAACTGAGGAAGAAAGCCGCTCTTGCCAATAAGTGCCTGGACGACAAGGAGCTGCAGAGCCTCAGGCTGAAGATCAACTCCAGGGAACGCAGGCGTATGCACGACCTCAATTCCGCCCTGGACGGCCTGCGTGAGGTCATGCCATACGCTCACGGACCCTCTGTACGAAAGCTGAGCAAGATCGCCACGCTGCTTTTAGCACGTAACTACATTCTCATGCTCAACAACTCCCTAGATGAGATGAAGAAACTGGTGAGCGATATCTACCAGACGCATCCACCACCAGGAAGGAGTGGTCCGCAGACGCTAGATGCTAGTGGAGCAGGTTCTGTGGGCGTCGAAAAAGGTCTGGCTCACCCCGCTCTCCAGTGTTGTGCCATAGGTCTACCCAAAGTGCCTCGTTTGACAGAGCCCAGCACACCCACTTTGACTCATTCTGGAGATCCTACAAAACCGTCTCTGTACTTCCCAACTCAACCAGGCCATCATGCAGGATTTGCAGCCTCTCCCTTTCACCCTCTTGCTGTTCGTTCTCCCCTTGCGCCATCCAGGTCCTTGGCCGCCATACAGCAAGCCATGAGCACGATTCCAGCTAGACTACCGGTCTCCCAAGAGATGTCACCGTCGCCACCTAACGCCTCCACGCCTGACAAGAGTCCTACCAGCACCAGCTTGACGACCACGGCGTTGTCATCCCTTTCATCGCCTAAGCTACACCCGGCCGTTCCTATAGTAAGGCCATCGGAACCTGCGCGGAAACATTGCCCCACGGAACTGACTAGGCCCTGTTCAGTGAACGAGAAGGGCGAAGTGGCCCCCAGTGACCATCGTTGTGCAGGATGCAGATTGTGTGGCCCTGCCAAGCCTTACTTTGTGTCTCCTGACCAGGCCAGTCCTACCAGTCCCCCTCTTCCCTTTCCTGGCGTGTATCCCCTGCATAATCCGCGACTCTATGGCTTCTTATTGCCAGGCTGGCCGACGTAGGTAGAAGACTTGTGAAACTGATGACTGTTGCTCATTCACCCGCTAATCAGACACGTGACATAAGTGTTCAGTGGACTGGTAAAATCGTTGAAGTGGTTAGAAAAGGTCCAACAGGGTAATTCTTGGCAGCACGTCGTGTCTTAGACTCTTGGAAGGCCAACTGCTGTGGACATTTCAAGACTTTTTTTCCCATGTAAACCACTGCACTGTTATTCAAAAGTGCCTTGACGTTGACAAAAAATTAATTAATTAAATTTGTGCATTTTCTTCAACATATTTTATTTTAATTTCCAGAAAATGATAATGCATTTGTTGTCCATTGGTTTGTCCAATTAATTAGTGTATTAATTATTCCAAGGACGTCCCATGGCTGATTTGTATTTAAAATTCTCCATGCCTCTCCCTACGTGCCTTTAACTTTGACAGTTTAAAACATCGTTGAACTTGAACATTATGCATAACAATAATTGCAAGAATATTCTGAAGACTGAGATCCATTTTACCTTTTCTATGCCTCTTCGAATGTGCCTTGTACTCTTACTATTAAAAACAAGTTTGGACCTCAATATTATAGTATATACACCACAATAGTTGCTAGAACATTCGAAAACTTAATTCCATTCCATTCAACTGGCCTTTTTAAACATGCCTTGAACCATTTCTGAAATGGAAACCAATGCGTCATAATAATTCCAGTAGACCCAAGGCCAAGAACATTGTACGACTTTATTCCATTTTAAATATTGCAAGATGCCTTGAAACTCTGACAGTGTCAAAACTTTTTTTTTCTGTTTTAAAATCTTGCAATAAAGAATCAAGTGATTTATTTCAACCAGAGGTGAAACAGAAATAATATTTAATAGATTTTCGAGACTGGTGATGAAATCAACCCGAATTTGCAATTTTAAAAAAGTAAATTGTGCATGACGTTTGTTTTTTAAATTTAAAATGCTTTAACTTTAAGACTTGCTGGAGACTGTTTCATAGTATTCTGTATATTGCAGTTTTGATGATGAATTGTTGCTGAATACGTGAAATTTGCCAAGACGAACACAAATAATCACAATTGTTGTTTGATCATGCTTATTTTGGAGCACCGTATTTCAGGTAACTTGACATTTCCCACTAATACACATTTTTCAGAATTATACAAACACATTTGTTTAAGCTACAGGCTCATCTGACTTTTTGTTCCATATTTGTTTTAGTCTCTTTCTTTCTTTCTTTCTTTCTTTCTTTCTTTTCTTTCTTTCTTTCTTTCTTTCTTTCTTTCTTTCTTTCTTTCTCTTTTTCTTTTTTCTTTTTTGCCTTTTTTTTGTTCTTTTTAATTCTTTCTCTGTTTGTTTCTTCCATTTCTTCTTTTTTTCTTTCTTTGTTTCTTTCTTTTTTCTTTTTTCTTTGTCTTTGTCTTTTTATTATTTTATTTTTTGCCTTGGTTTCTTTTTTGTTCTTTCTTATTTTTTCACTTCTTCTTTCTTTCTTTCTTTCTTTCTTTCTTTCTTTCTTTCTTTCTTTCTTTCTTTCTTTCTTTCTTTCTTTCTTTCTTTCTTTCTGTCTTTTTCATTTTTTCTTTCTATTAGATTTTGTTCTTGTTTTCTCTTTGTTCTTCATTTTCATTTTTTATTTCTTTTTTTCTTAGCTTGTTCCCGTTTATTTCTTTTATTCACATTTTATTTTAAATATATCTTTGTATTATATTATTTTCAATCTATTAATTAAAAGTGTTTTGTGTATGTTTGCTCTGTAAAGTCCTGCGGAATACAGTAACAAATCTAGTGATGTCATTCTCATTTTTTTGGAAGTAGCAAAGATCGTGATTAATTTACCATGAAATCTGTAAATGATAATTTTGGCATTTGTGATTGCATGCTTGTGTGAAAACTATAAGATGTCACTGTAACTGTGTGTGTTTTTTTGGGGGTTACTCTAAGAGATATTTATTTGAATAAACGGAAGATATTTATAGGCGAGATTTTGTCAATTTAGAAAAGAAACGCATTTAAAATTATGTTAACTTTATTATTATTTAAAAGTTTTAAAATTATTTTGATGAATGAGTAAATGTATTATTATTATTATTATTATTATTATTATTATTATTATTATTATTATTATTATTATTATTATTATTATTTTTATTAGTATTATTATTAGTATTAGTATTAGTATTAGTATTATTAGTATTAGTATTAGTATTATTATTAACCTTATACCGTTCATTGTATTTGTTATAAGTAATTTTTTTTTAAAGCAGAAACACATCGGGGAGAGGCGGTGAAGAGGGGAGGGAAGAAGGGGGAGTGGTATAAGGGGGATAAAGCTAACACCAATAAATACAATAAACAACCTATATGTAAAAGTTCAGTTTACTGATAATTCGTATCTTAGCACTTTTATTAGTTGTGTTTTTCCCTTTGTGAATCGATTTGCTAATTATAATATTATGATGTAGCTAATTGAAAATTAAGAGCACTAGTTGTCATCTCTTGTATGTATTTGCGTACTTTAAGACCTAATAAATGTTATTCGACCAAATGATCACATTGACAATTATTTCCGGCCATGCAAAACAATCAAAAAATAAAAGTAGGAATAAAAATAGCAAATCGTTTTAATACCAAGTTCCTTGAATAATAATAACAAGTTTCTATTTTTTTAAATACTAAATACGATAATGAACATAATGGCAATGCGATGACGATGACGACAACGATGGCAATAAAAGTAGAGCGCCCTCAACCCCCACACCCAAACCCTCTTATAATTTCCCTTGTATTTACATATTTATTTATTTATTTACTGATTTATTTTTATGCTCTCGTACAACGACTGCTCTTATTGTGTATTTTATACATTTACTACGTTTCCTTATAGGCTTACGTATAAATGTATTCCCGTCGGCGTTTTATACCTATGGACAGGAAAGATGAGAACATTATATGTATACTTGTGTGATACTGTTAACGTATCTTTGTGCTCTGTGGGTTCGGGCAAATAGAATAGACCCAACGTTTCCCGGCGTGTCGTAAGAGGCGACTAACAGGGGTGATATTAGCACGGCATCACTGGGCGAAAGTCTTCTACACAGAAGTCACCGGCCAGGGCGGAGGAACCTCACGTTACTACAGGTTCAACGACCACGTGCTCAGGGCCAAGGCGAGCCACACTGTATTCGTGGATTTCGGCTGTGGCCAACAGCCTGGAGAGGATTGGGCCCTGCCAGGTCTTTTTTTGCCCAAGACACAACACATGATGAGGCTATCCACTAATTCCATGCCGGATCGGTCGTCGCCCGGCTACACAAGGACCGCGCCTTCCGTTGGCCACCAGGACGGAGGTGAAAAGTATGCTACTGATGGACAAATTAGCAAGATCCGCACGAGAAACAACATCGTCATAGGAACCTGGAATGTCAGGACCCTAACTGCGGAAGGAAAATTAGAAGAACTGGCCCACGAGCTGGACCACTATCGATGGAACGTTCTAGGTATCAGCGAACTGCGCTGGAAAGGCCTAGGTGAAACAACGACTGACAAAGGCCACAAGCTCTATTTCAGCGGTAGAGATGACAGGCATGAACACGGCGTTGGATTTTTGGTCCACAAGAACATTCTAGCCACTGTCATGGGTTGCCGCCCAGTCTCCAGTAGACTCATTACCATCCGTCTGAGAGCAACCCCTTTCAACATTACCATCATCCAGGCCTATGCCCCAACATCAGACTATGAAGACAGCGAAGTGGAGGATTTTTATGAAAATATACAGGCGGTCCTTGACCAAGTGCCGAAGAAGGACATAGTCATAGTGCAAGGCGACTGGAATGCCAAGGTTGGCCAAGATGCGCACCACAACTGGGGAGACACATGCGGACCCCACTGCAACAACGAGACAAATGACAGGGGTCTGAGGCTATTGGAGTTTGCCAGATACAACAATCTGGTACTGGCAAACACGCTTGGTCTCCACAAAAAATCCAGACGATGGACATGGCACAGTCCCGGCGGTGAACATCACAACCAGATCGACTACATCATGGTCAAGAAACGCTTCAGATCAAGCATCAACATTGGCAGGACACGCACTTTTCCAGGAGCAGACATTGGAAGTGACCACGATCTCGTGATGATGTCTTTCCGGCTCCATTTGAAGAGAGTAAATACAGCAAAGTGCACTAGGCTGAAGTTCGACCTGGACAAACTGCAAGACCCGGAGGTGGCAAAAAATATTTCAGGCCACAATTGGAGGGAAATTTGCACCACTGCTTATTTTGGGGGCAGGCGAAGTAGATGTCAACACCATGACCAATACCTTCAACTCAGCTGTAACAGATGCCGCCACTGAGATCCTTGGCAAGCACCGACCAAAGAAGAAGCCGTGGATCACACCTGAACTTTTGGATCTGTGTGATAAACGAAGAGAGTTAAAAAAAGAAAAAGAACGCCTCACAGGGAGCTGATGTCTACCGAAAAATCAACAATGACATCAGAAAAGGCATGCGCACAGCAAAGGAGAACTGGATAGAAGATCAATGCCAGGAAATAGAGAACAATCTGAACAAGAACAACAGCAAGAAGGCCTACCAGACTGTGAAGCGGCTGACAAGTGTTAAACAGCCCAAAGTCTCCACTATCCAAAGCAAGTCTGGCATTTGCCTTACAGAAGAACAAGAAGTCTTGGACAGATGGACAGAGTACTGCTCTGACCTTTACAACCATACACCAAATGGAGACCCATCAGTTCTAGCATGTCCCGAGAGCAGAGAAGAAGAAGAAATCCTCCCAATTCTCCGGGAAGAAGTTGAGGCAGCAGTGCAATCGCTGAAGAAAGGGAAGTCAGCGGGAGTGGACAACATACCAGCGGAACTGCTACAAGCAGGAGGAGAAGCGATGACTGATGCTCTCACCATTATCTGTAACAAGATCTGGCAGAGTGGGGAATGGCCTACACCATGGACCCAGTCGCTTGTCATCACTCTTCCCAAAAAAGGTAACTTTCAGGAGTGTGAAAATTACCGCACCATCAGCCTCATCAGCCATCCCAGCAAGGTCCTCCTGAAAATAATACTCAACAGGTTGAAACCACAAGCTGAACAAATCATAGCTGAAGAACAAGCAGGATTCATGGCAGGGCGAAGTACCACTGAACAGATTTTCAACCTCAGAATAATCTGTGAGAAATACCTACAGCACCAACAACATCTATATCATGTGTTCATAGACTTCAAGAAGGCATTTGACCGAGTCTGGCATGCAGCTCTATGGGCAACCATGAAAGTGTACAACATCAGCCCTAAAATTATAGAAGTCATCAAAAGCCTGTATGACAAGGCTACCAGTGCAGTCCTCCATAACAGCGTCATCGGGAACTGGTTCAGAACAACAATCGGTGTGCGTCAAGGATGCCTACTCTTTCCAACACTCTTCAACATCTTCCTAGAGCGCATCATGTCAGATGCTCTTGCAGATCACGAAGGCACAGTCAGCATAGGGGGCAGAGCAATCTCCAATCTTCGTTTTGCGGATGATATTGATGGATTGGCTGGAGAGGAACAAGAACTTGAACAGCTTGTACAGAGGCTTGACACCACCTCCAGAGCTTATGGAATGGAAATAAGTGCAGAGAAGACCAAAATGATGACCAACAACACCAATGGCATCAACACGGACATCAAAGTACAAGGCCAATCCCTCAACACAGTGCACAGCTTCAAATATTTAGGAGCCATTGTGTCAGACAATGGGTCTCGACAGGAAGTCCTCTCCAGGATCGCACAAACAACTGCTGCCCTGACAAGGTTGAAGCCCATTTGGAAAGACAGAACCATCAGTCTACATTCCAAAGTAAGACTGCTGCGCTCTCTGGTCATCTCCATCTTCCTATATGCTTGCGAAGCATGGACCCTCACAGCAGATCTCCAACGAAGAATACAAAGCATGGAGATGAGGTGCTACAGAAGACTTCTGTGCATTTCCTATACCCAACACATCACCAACGTTGAAGTCCGACAGACCATCACACAAGCCATTGGACAACACGATGACCTGCTCACAGTGGTGAAGAAACGGAAACTCCGATGGTATGGCCACGTCACCAGATCATCAGGCCTTGCAAAGACCATTCTGCAAGGCACAGTGCTAGGAGGTAGAAGAAGGGGGAGACCGAAAAAGAGGTGGGAGGACAACATTCGAGAATGGACTGGTTTGACACTGAGCGAAGCCATGAGGGCTGCTGAGGACAGAGAAAGATGGAGTATGCTGGTTAAGCGATCATCTGTGGTGCCCCTACGACCTTCGGGTTATGGGACAGGATAGGATAGGATAGGATAGGACTGTTAACGTGGACGGGAATTCTTCAGTTGATTACTGAGTCATTATAGTTCCTTTCTACATTATCATCCCTATCCTATCCTATGATTATTATTTTTTTAAAGCATTTCATGATGTACAGCGTAATATGCTTTCCTATCCTATCCTATCCCGTAACTCAAAGGTCGTTGGGGCATCACAGATGATCGTTTAACCAGCGTACTCTATCTTTCTCTGTTCTTAGCAACCCTCATGGCTTCGTTCAATGTCATCCAGCGTTCGGAAACTCTCTCTGTCTCTGTCTCTGTCTCTCTCCTCTCTCTCTCTCTCTCTCTCTCTCTCTCTCTCTCTCTCTCTCTCTCTCTCTCTCTCTCTCTCTCTCTCTCTCTCTCTCCAATTGTTTAATTTAATTTTATAAATCTCTCATTCGGATACAACCTAAAGAATACATTACTGAGTTGTTTTTAATGAATCGTTCACATTTGCAAGTGCCTCGATTAAAGTGCAAGTTGACTTACATACGAGTCCTAAATGAATGTTGGCATGTTTGTTTACTTGTTTAATGGTTGGTTTGCTGGATTTTTTTGTGAAAATTAATGACATTTATAGACCTATCTGGTTTGTATACAACTCCAAGCAACTGATTTGTTTAATTGCCTTAAGCTTAAACATATTGTGAGCATACTGTACATAGTGATTTTATTGCCTATAATCATATCAAAAGTTGGTGCATTCCATCGAATTTACACTATTTGTTTTATCGGAAAATGTCAAATTAAAAACAATAAACAGAAAATCAAATGCATCAACTTGAACAGGCCTGTGATCTCTTTATCTGACTCTGTCTGTGTGTATGTCTCTGTCTATCTCTCTATCTATATGTCTGTCTGTCTCTTTATCTCTGTCTGTCACTCTGTCTGTCTATCTGTCTGTCTCTCTCCTCTGTCTCTCCCTCTCTCCTTCTCTCTCTCTCTCTCTCTCTCTCTCTCTCTCTCTCTCTCTCTCTCTCTCCCCTTTGTTTTTGTGTGACAGTGGTTTTTTTTTTAAATTTATGTTTATTCCTTGTGCAGTTTATGACACATCTCTTACTTTGCCCTCTTTTCCCACTTTTTATTTTGTTTCTGTTCGTTTCCAAAATAGCCGTGAAAAAGTGGATAAAAACCAGCTGATACTTTCGTGATTAAAACAGAATACACAATACAGCATTTATTGAGCCAATTAAAAACAGAACATTGCAAAATGGAAATTGTCTTGATTTTGGTTAGCATTCACACTCAAATCCACAGCACAGGCATCATGACTATCTTTAACACACGGTATCATTTTCATTTACAAACTATCTTAGATAGATAGATAGATGGGTGAATGAATGGATGGATTAATAGACAGAGATACAGACAGATAGATAGATAAATGGATGGATTAATAGACAGAGATACAGATAGATAGATAGATAGATAGATAGATAGATAGATAGATAGATAGATAGATAGATAGATAGATAGATAGATAGATAGATAGATAGATAGATAGATAGATAGATAGATAGATAGATAGATAGATAGATAGATAGATAGATAGATAGATAGATAGATAGATAGATAGATAGATAGATAGATAGATAGATAGATAGATAGATAGATAGATAGATAGATAGATAGATAGATAGATAGATAGATAGATAGATAGATAGATAGATAGATAGATAGATAGATAGATAGATAGATAGATAGATAGATAGATAGATAGATAGATAGATAGATAGATAGATAGATAGATAGATAGATAGATAGATAGATAGATAGATAGATAGATAGATAGATAGATAGATAGATAGATAGATAGGTAGGTAGGTAGGTAGGTAGGTAGGTAGATAGATAGATAGATAGATAGATAGATAGATAGATAGATAGATAGATAGATAGATAGATAGATAGATAGATAGATAGATAGATAGATAGATAGATAGATAGATAGATAGATAGATAGATAGATAGAATTGTCTCGTCCTCCTGGTTTCATTCAAAGAGACTGTACTGTCGCGTTCCTTGACAGCATTATACGTAATCAGCTAGAGTCTGTCGTCAGTCGGTCTTATTTCTTCGTCGTTGTGGCCATCGTCATCATGCAGCCACTGTTATCATCATGATTAACAGCAGTGGCAGCAGCATTGTCGTCGTCGTCTTCGATTGTAAGTCATCATCGTCATCTTCTGCATATAGTTATTACTAAGTAACAAATAGTCTACAACCACAACCACACACGTGATATCATCATCATCATCATCAGCAGCAGCAGCAGCAACATCAGCAGCAACAGCAGCAACAGCAGCAGCAGCACCAACAACTACAATAACAACAACTACTACTACTACTACTTCTACTACTACTACTACTACTACTACTACTACTACTATTACTACTACTAATGACGATAATAATAATGATAACAACAACAACAACCGTAGTAGTAGTAGTAGTAGTAGTAGTAGTAGTAGTAGTAGTAGTAGTAGTAGTTGTAGTAGTAGTAGTAGTAGTAGTAGTAGTAGAAGGGGTGGCCTCGTGGCGCAGTGGGTAAATCGCCGGAAACTTATTATTGATTTATTATTATTGAGGATTTTTATAGCGCACTTATCTCGCCGTACTTGACCAGACTCTAGGCGCTGGCCGATACAGGATCTAACTCAAACCGCCCGAGACGCCCACCCGCAGCCTTTGGGCGCATGGTCTGACGCCCGGACAACTGAGCGCTATCCTGGCCAGCCAGGGATGGGGGGAGAAGGACCAAGTGCATGCTGGGAGTGTTCTTGTTACCGGCACTCACCCGTCTAGGACATGAGCGTCAGGATCTTTAAAGTCCGTTATGATGGAATGTATGCGACACACAGACTAGACCTCGGTTTATACTCTCATTCGAAGGAGTAAGAAACGGGAGTAAAGTGTCTTTCCCAGGGACGCAACACAATGGCCCGGACAGGGCTCGAACCCGGGACCTACAGATCCGCAAGCCAAAGCACTACCATAAGACCACGTGCCTCTGCTTATGTCGAAGGTCGCCGGTTCGATTCCCGCAAAGGGCGAACTTAAGCGACTAGGTACGAGACTATTGGGATCACAGAGGATTTTCTCCGGGTACTCCTGTCAATTTTCTTTCTCCCTACAATAATGGTATCAGATGCAGTCAATCTAACAAATTTTAACTAAAAATTCGATTTCCTTTTCCGTCTTTTAATAGCGATTTTTCTGCCTTTACACCGCATGTTTGAGTGATAGATGTGTGTTTGGTATGTGTGTGCGTGTGTGTGTGTGTGCGTGTGTGTGTGTGTGTGAGTGTGTGTGTGTGTGTGTGTGTGTGTGTGTGTGTGTGTGTGTGTGTGTGTGTGTGATAGTGGGTGAAACATGTGAGCATGTATGTTGGTACAGATCTCCGCGCTTTGAGCCAGTTTGGTGATTTGAGGAAAAGCGCCTATATATAGCATCCAGTAGTAGTAGTAGTAGTAGTAGTAGTAGTAGTAGTAGTAGTAGTAGTAGTAGTAGTAGTAGTAGTAGTAGTAGTAGTAGTAGTAGTAGTAGTAGTAGTAGTAGTAGTTTGATGAATTTCTTCTTGTTCATGTTCTTGGTCTTCTTTTTCTTGTATTTGTCCTCATTGTCGTTGTTATCTTTACGTGCTATTTTATTTATTATAATACTATATTTTGTTTCCTTTCTTTCTCATTTTCGCAATCATCCTATCCTATCCTATCCTATCCTGTCCCATAACCCGAAGGTCGTAGGGGCACCACAGATGATCGCTTAACCAGCATACTCCATCTTTCTCTGTCCTCAGCAGCCCTCATGGCTTCGCTCAGTGTCAAACCAGTCCATTCTCGAATGTTGTCCTCCCACCTCTTTTTCGGTCTCCCCCTTCTTCTACCTCCTTGCACTGTGCCTTGCAGAATGGTCTTTGCAAGGCCTGATGATCTGGTGACGTGGCCATACCATCGGAGTTTCCGTTTCTTCACCACTGTGAGCAGGTCATCGTGTTGTCCAATGGCTTGTGTGATGGTCTGTCGGACTTCAACGTTGGTGATGTGTTGGGTATAGGAAATGCACAGAAGTCTTCTGTAGCACCTCATCTCCATGCTTTGTATTCTTCGTTGGAGATCTGCTGTGAGGGTCCATGCTTCGCAAGCATATAGGAAGATGGAGATGACCAGAGAGCGCAGCAGTCTTACTTTGGAATGTAGACTGATGGTTCTGTCTTTCCAAATGGGCTTCAACCTTGTCAGGGCAGCAGTTGTTTGTGCGATCCTGGAGAGGACTTCCTGTCGAGACCCATTGTCTGACACAATGGCTCCTAAATATTTGAAGCTGTGCACTGTGTTGAGGGATTGGCCTTGTACTTTGATGTTCGTGTTGATGCCATTGGTGTTGTTGGTCATCATTTTGGTCTTCTCCGCACTTATTTCCATTCCATAAGCTCTGGAGGTGGTGTCAAGCCTCTGTACAAGCTGTTCAAGTTCTTGTTCCTCTCCAGCCAATCCATCAATATCATTCGCAATCATAAGCTTAATTATTATATTATATTTATAATTATATATTAGTCTATTTACATTAATTAATTTATTAATTAATACATAAATAAATACATAAATAAAATTACGTGTTTTTTTTTTGTTTATTAAATCGAAGAAAGAAGACGAGAGATTGAAACTATACGAAGAAGGAAGACGGGGATTGAGAATATGAGCGTTAGAATGATAGTGGTACCACTGACCTGTAATCTAAAAGGTCAGTCAGTGGTGATACTATGGCAACGTAGGCTAAAGTTCATGTAGCCATGGGTAGCACTTGTTGAATGCATGCGGAATCCGGAGTTGTCTCCCTAACCATTCATTTTCCTGCTGCGACAGTTCATTGGACAAAGAGTTTGCCACCGTCCAATGAGAACAACTTACACTTCCGTGTGCAATGTTGACATCAAGATGGCTGCTTTCTGAGACTTTCACCACGTTTTGCCTGAATTCTCTAAATCTTTAGACTGTTTTGAGCTTATTTTGACAGTCAGTACAAACATACGACATGCAGTGCAGAACTTGCAGAGGAAAGGCTGTGGTTAAAAGACCAAAGACGGTAAGTGTTATTCTGTAACTTAATCAGTTAATGATTATTTGCTCGGTGCCCTGCGTCGTCGGTCTCAACAGTACTGATTACCAATAGCAATTATACATTCATACAATCAGTATCACTATCAATATTTTTTCTATGATGATGATAATGATAACCACTTGTATCGCGCATGTTTTCATTTAAGTATATTAATTTTCACCTTATCAATTCAAATGTATAGGACGATCTGTATTTTCTGATAGCACATGTTGAACTTCATTATTTTTGCCAACATTTCAGTCATTTAAGGCATTATTACAGGCATGAAATTAATTATAATTATAACATACTTCATTCTTCGTGCTTGACTTGGAGTATTCACATGGGCAGTTATAATATAACTCATCAGAAGGGATAACTCAAGTTCCTCATTTACTTGACCCTGGAACTTTTAAGTTATAAGGTATTTATATTGCAACGTAACAAGGCTGCTGTCAATAACTACTCTGGCCTCACTACAGGAATTTCCCACATCTCTGCCAGTCAATGCTTTTCTTATGGGTAAGTGACTAGTGAGTGACAGGTAATTGCATCACGTGAAGGATGGCCAGCCTGTCTATGAGTATAAGGAGAGGCGCGGTGGTCTAATAGTAGTGCTTTGTCTTGCGGATCTGAAGGTCCCCCGGGTTCAAGCCCTGTCCGGGCCATTGTGTTGTGTCCCTGGGAAAGACACTTTACTCCCGTTTCCTACTCCTTCGGATGAGAGTATAAACCGAGGTCTAGTCTGTGTGTCGCATACATTCCATCATAACGGACTTTAAAGATCCTGACGCTCATGTCCTAGTTGGGTGAGCGCCGGTAACAAGAACACACCCAGCATGCACTTGGTCCTTCTCCCCCATCCCTGGCTGGCCAGGATAGTGCTCAGTTGTCCGGGCGTCAGACCATGCACCCAAAGGCTGTGAGTGGGCGTCTCGGGCGGTTTGAGTTAGATCCTAATAATAATAATAATAATAATAATAATAATAATAATAATAATAATAATAAGTTGTCAAACTGCTGTCGTTGTTATGGCTCGCTCACCTGTTTGTAAATTCTGAAGTCTTAATATTGGTATGCTTTGTTTAATAATAATTTTAATAATGTATATATACAAGGGAGCTTTTCCCCAAATCAACAATCAGGCTCAAAGCACCACGATGTGTACCAACATACATGATCACATGTTTCACCCACTTTCTCTCACACACACACAACAAACACACATCTATCACTCAAACATGTGGTGTACAGGCAGGGAGGTCACTATTAGACGACACAAAGGAAATCAATTTTTTGTTGTTGTTGAAAATTCAGATTACTACTACTAGGAATTAAATGGTTCTGCAATAAAATTTGAACTTGACATCTTCAGACACAATTCTTTGCCTCTAGTATTAACATTACAGTGATTGTTTCAGTACTGGGAAACACCATATTGTGAAAACTGTTACCTTTTCCCCGGGCTGCCTGCTAGCTGCAGCTGGTACAAACTGTTATAACTGCCGATTGCAGTCGCTAAATATGTGTGTCAGTTGTTTTTAGCAATGATAATCTCGCGAGAGAGAAGTAGTATATCTCACAGGTCAATTCTGCTTCCCTTGATGCTTACCTGTTACCATGTGCATTTTGGTAGGCTATAGAAGTAACTGAATTTTCACAGTTAACAATTAGTGTCGAGAAAACAAAAGGTGCGTTTTGGGGGAGTCTTATGATGAAGATGCAGTTTAAACAATTTCTTTTTAATTTCTTTCTGTTTCATCTGTTTTTTTGGTTATGCTTGGACTGGAATGTGTTATATATATATAAAATTGACTTATATATATATATATAAATATATATTAAAGTATTAATTTTTTCACAAATATACACAAAAAATCAAGCTACATACACAATTTTCAAATTTTTATTTCATTTTTTGAAAGGTACATAGTATGATATTAATATTTGATAACATTACGGAGTTATAGCCCTTCACAAGCAAACTAACTTACAAGGGGGTTGGGTAGAGGTCTCTATTTCTATAAGTTAAGGGACGATTTACAGGTCACATGACCCAAACAGAATGACATGAATTCCAAATAGCTGACATAGGCCACGGTCGATAAGTTAAGTCTGATGCTGGACTACCCCATTAAATTTCTATTTCTTTATTATTTGTTTCAAATCCAGAGTTTTAAATAACCAGTAGCTATCCCATTTTTTCTTCAGTGATCTTTGGATCACATTTGGATGGTTGCCATTTTAAAATTGTGCATAGTTTAACTTAGTTCTGTACTTAACCAAGTCTGTAATTGTCTTTCCACAAGTAATGACATTTTTGTATTCATTTTCCAAATTCCATGATGATTAGAACATGTTTAAATGCTTGCTGTTCTGTTTTTGGGTTTTTTACAATCTTTATCATATAAATAATATAACTACCCATTACTGATTAATTTTTATTTACCATGTTGTTTTTACAACAGAAAAAAAAAAAGAAAGAAGGAACTTGTGTTATCCTATGTGAAAATTATTAATATTAACTCAGAAACTTTTAACTTAAAATTTAAGTGTCACGACTGGCTAGTTTTAACTCTGCTTGTTGACTATTTAGCATTGTGTAGTCTTTGTAATAGTAGAGAGTCAGTCTATTACACAGCAGCAATTAAATTACAGCACACTGCGAGCCTGAGCCACACACACAGCGCAGTGACGTCAGCACTTAAGTTTTGAATCGGACCGTTGGAACCAATGGGAGAGCTTAGGCAAAGTGGTTGGAGCCAGTTTGACTGGGTCCAAACCACGCACAGTTTTGGTCAGTTGGGAGGAATACACCGAAGTGTGAACAGCTAGATAGCTAGAGAAATCTCTACACACTTAGACCAGGAAGCAGGACTTAGAAGCATAGAATTCTATCAAGTCACAACGGGCCTGAACTTGTCAAACAGGTAAATGAACACCCTTCTGTTTCATCGTGATATATTTGTATTATTGTTGAAATTATGTTTGAAGAATTTGCTATGCATAAATGTGAATTATTAATCCGAATTTGCCGTACCACGTGGAAGAGCCGACCACGAGCCGAAACACGACCGGTTGCGCCGCCATGTTGTATCCCGTACGGAACCACTGTTGTTTAACTTATATGTATGTTTGCAGACCAGTGGCTGTACCACGGAATGTTTATAATATTATTAATTCTGTATGTGTATAGTTAGCCACGTTTGATATTTATATATGTATAGGAATTTAGAGTGAGATTCCAGTGGAACCCGGAAGTAGCAGAATGTTCGTCGCTTATGTATAGAGATGTGGAGCTATCACTGAGGGCTATTTGGCTTTCAGTGAGACGCTCTGCACAAACCGATTATTCAGGGTTGTGCAGAATTTCGTCTCTTATATTACAGACGAGCAGGCGAGCTATCCCGAGCTATCCCGAGCTATCCTGTGTACCCCACTCCACAGAAACGACTGGTTGGCGGAGTATCCCCTACCGCACAAGACGGAAAGAGCTACCCGAAGAAACACCCTGTCAGACCCCACAGCGTGGCAAGGGAACCCAACTACACAACGACAAAGGTGTACCAGAAGCTACCTCAAAGAAGGACTTCGCACGCACCATCTAGCAGTTAAGTGAACACGCCAAGGTGCACTTAAACTGATCATAACAGGACCACAGTAGTCCAACTCTTCAGAAACTGTAAAACGGACCACAGTAGTCCAAATCTACATGAAATATTATAGCAAAGTGCCCGAGGAAGATATAACAGCTGCCTAGACTATCAGCGATCGAACTATTAGCAGTAACTGAGACTTTTTAAGTTAGATTAGTACTTAGAGAACCTTGTATAGAGTAGAAGAAATAAATGTGTGATTTTAACTGTTATCAAGTGGCTGGACTACATATGATTCATAGCCGTGTGAAAGCTAGTGTGACAGTATTCTTTTACCATTTTTCTATCTATTTCTGTACCCCAACCTTAACACAGAACGAGCTAAACAAATAAATTTATTAAAGTAATTCATAGGGTGACCTACTAGCAGTTCCCACCGAATAAACGTGAGGGTCCATAATTCCATTGTGCAGAGCCCATAAACCCCACGTGACATTAAGTATGGTCCAAGAATGCAGTGCATGTTTATGTAGGCAGTGTGAGATGCTCAAGACAATCATGTCATAAGAGATATGTAGTAATTTCGTTTAAAAAAAAAAAAGTTTTGTCTAAGTCAAGAGAGATAATTCAGCTAACAGTTTTAGTTAAAAAACAAATGGAGGTAAAGACGATTAAAAGCAGCTCATACTCTCATGATTAAAACTTTGAGTATATATTTAGAGATATTCCAATACATGCATGAGAACTAAACAATTTGATGAGCATATCAGAGAAATCAGAAGTTTTCCCAGGACCTAGCATTGCCAAAAGAGCCATTCACTATGGCAATCCATGCATGGGTTAAATATATATTTTAATAAATAAATAACTTAAAATCTGTTCAAAGTTGGAACTGCTATACAGAAGTACGAGAATGATGGCGTGGGTTGTGCTAGAGCTTTCAGTTTTGCTATTCCTGTACTACTGTGTCATAAAATCCAGGAAATTAGAAAAAAAATTATACATAAGATTTCACATTGATATATTTATTGTTCAAGATTGGAATAAGATCTTCAATTCATTTTGATCCCAGGCATAATTACTTACTTATATGTCCAAACTTTGACAATATACAAGCACAAGCTGTTCATCTGTCTTCTTTTCTTTTTTTTTCTTAATATTTTTTATGTTGGAGGAGATACTCCTATAAATGGGAATGTGTTGTACATTTGTTTTTATACATGTTGCTATTATCTCAGTATCTGTTGTTATCTAATTTGTAAAATGGTCTTCTCCAAGTCTGCATATTTTGGTCCTCTGTTTTGTAATTCCTACTTTTCTCAATTTTGATCAAGATGGTTGACTAGTTCAGTTACAGACTTCGACTTCCCAAAAAGAAACACCACTTTCTTATTTAGCGCTTTTTCAGCTCAAGAGCTGTTCAAGGAGCTGATCAATACAGCATCAAGCTCAAGGAGTCCGCGACGCCCACTTTCTGACGCTCAGACGACTGAGCACAATTTTGCGCGACCAGGGATGGGGAAGAAGGGAAAACTATGCCCTGAAACAACCATCAGACTTAACAGCAACAGTAAGGTACTTTAGGTCCGGGTTATCGGGAATCGAACCCGCAACATTTGTAACACTAACTTGCAATTCAGGAAGCCCCTAATATTGTCGTCATACATTTTGTTGGTGCTTGCATGTATATGCGTGTATTGATGTTTGTGTATGTGTGTGTGTGTCAAAGTCAAAGTAAAGTTTATTTCTCAGATAGATTTAGTTTGGATGCTTTTAGATTGCTACAGTTGGAAAGGAGTTCTTGTGACCTTTTGATCACCACTACCGCCCGTGGGTGATGCCAGGGGTTTCTGTAGTAGTATCTCCATTTTCTGGAAAGTTAGTGCTTTAAATTCCCACTGTCTCTGTCTTTCTCCTTTGTTCTTTCTCATTCCTACTCTGTTCTATCTACTATACCATCTTCTTCGCTAGACCAGTCATCTACATTTTCTCTTGAAAACTCTTGCAAAACTCCTCATTTGTGTATGAAATCTGTTGGGTCAACCTGGGAATATTGGGCGCTTTCTGACAAATGGTCACTAGGGCTTCCTATGATATTATTATTTAGCAATGTAGGCATTTTATATGTATGTGTTTTGTTGATATTTTATAATGATGTTTATATTCTATTTTGTTTTTGTAAACGGGGGTTCGATAAATTAGAGTATAATCTCAGTGTCCCCTGCGTGGGATGCCTTTATTGTACAGTGACTGGCTGGTGGAGTGCCTCCAATGTTACCACTAGGGTTGTTTCAGCAGATCTTTTATACGGATCAGGAGTGAGTCCTCTTTCAACCAAGTTGTGGTCTTGATTGTGGTCCTGATTCAGCTCTTTGCAGTCCGCTGCACCCTGTAAGCAGTGAACAACTAACTAACCTTTTGATCTTGGGGCGAGAGGCATTTTATTTGGAATATCTTTTTTTCTCTGGGCGAGCTTAATGATGGAGCTGCCCGGCGCCCATTTCCTCTCCGTTGCTTCCCAGTTTAAAAAAAAATTTATTTATTTGTTTATTTTAAACAAAGCCTAGCCAGGTACCCATTCACAGCTGGGTGG
This sequence comes from Oncomelania hupensis, assembly GCA_036898135.1. Classification (NCBI taxonomy): domain Eukaryota; kingdom Metazoa; phylum Mollusca; class Gastropoda; order Littorinimorpha; family Pomatiopsidae; genus Oncomelania; species Oncomelania hupensis. The sequence goes on along the minus strand of CM072515.1, from coordinate 17,416,276 downwards.
ACTCGGTTGTGTTGTGTCCTTGTTTCATTCTTTGTGTCGTTCAGTGGTTGCCTTCCAAGCATTGTCACTCATCCAAGTACTAACCGGACTTGATGTTGCTTCACAAAACATTTTCTACTGTGTATTCAAACCGTACCACTATGCTGCTGCACCACCCTAGATTGATAACACAAAGACGAGCTACAATCAAATATATACATTTGCTCCGCGTTGTTGAATAACAGCTGCGAGCCGAACGTTGAAGTTTTCACCAGACTTGAACCCTGCTGATTATTTTCTTTGGGGTTATTTGAAAGAACGAGTGTATACAGACAATCCAAGAACAAGTGAAGAACTAAAGGCAAGCATCAGGAGAGAAATCAGAAGCATTCCTGCAGAGATGCTGACAAGAGTTGTGGACAACTTCAACGTTCGGCTCGCAGCTGTTATTCAACAACGCGGAGCATGGATTGAGCACATCATGAACTATTGATTCTGTGACTCTGAAAATGCACAGTTTTTGCTAAGATTAGTTTGAACAAAACCTTTAACATTGTTGTCTACGTGGAATAAAACATGTTGTAAAATATTAATTTCTATCTCAGTTATTGCACAATAAAATGTGGACACTTTTTATGGCCCACCCTGTATATATATATATATATATATATATATATATATATATATATATATATATATATATATATATATATATATATATATATATATATATATATATATATATATATATATATATATATATATATATATATATATATATATATATATATATATATATATATATATATATATATATATATATATATATCAGTGTTCCCGATTACGCACAGTAGTGCGTCAATTACGCACAAAATATGAAAAATGACGCAGAAAAATTTGCATATGTGCGTCCTGTGGACGCACACATTTTTTTCGAAAAGCTGAAGTCAAAAATACGACCAACGAGTGGCGATCTAATTCACGGCATAATCAGAATCCAACTGAGACTGCCATTGCAGACGATTAAAGATTGTGTCGGGAGTTGTCGTTCTTAAAAATCGCATGTGCGCGCATTGTAAACTTCCTCCAAGCAATCCATTCACCGAACAGAAGAAATTTTCGTGAATCCATTCTTTGATTCTGTCATACACGATCATGTCACTTCTGACTTGGTTGACTGGGCCCAAAACCCGTTCATCCACAGCAACATCAAGTACAGATCCAGAAGCTGTTGTGCAGGGTGCTCTGAAGGAGTTTGCAGCAACCAAGCGACTCAGGCTTAAATAAACATTTAATACATGTTTTAATTTTTTGGTTTTATATTATTATGATAACTAATGTGACGCTTTAACAGAGTTTAAAAAAAAGAAGAAAAAAAGTTAGGCTTGGACTTGTTTTTACATTTTTTTTCCCGATTTGGGGACTCTCAAAATTTGCACAAGGACTCTTAAAATTTTATACCTGGGAGTCCCAAGGACTCTCATTTTTTGTGTGTGGAGGGAACACTGTATATATATATATATATATATATATATATATATATATATATATATATATATATATATATATATATATATATATATATATATATATATACAGTGTTCCCTCCACACACAAAAAATGAGAGTATATATATATGTCTGTAATATCTGTATTGTGTGTATGTGCGAGCATTCATGTTGGAGTCGCTGTGTATGTGTGTGTTTCACTGTGTGTGAGTGGGTGGGTTATTTGAGTTGGGCGTTGTGCTGGTCGCTGCTGGAGTGAAATGGACAGAGTACGTCGTCCTGTCCTTGCTATAGTTTAACAGTCTGGTCCTGCTGGTTGTGGAGTGCAATAGCATACGGCTAATGATATGGGCAAGAGCACTTGTGCTGGATCGTACTCCCTTTTCCCACCATTCATCTTTCAAGGCCTCCTCCAGTCCGGCAGGTTGGCTTTCTTCCAACGTCCAAGGCTTCTCTCTACCCTACTTTTTTCATCTCAACATTTTTTACCCACTCTGTCATCCAGTAGCTGTTGAAATTTGACTGACATCAATGATTATTACTGTCAGTCATCTGTGCTGGATTGTCAGCCCACACAAGATACTAGGAAAATGCGTGGGTGGGTTCTCTCTTTTTTTCCTCGTCACAGAAAGTGAAGAAAGATGGTTGCTTTGTTGTGAAAACCAAAACAGATGTAGTTTAGTCATGCAAGGTGCTTTTTATGACTGTGTTCACTGCCTCCAGTCTGTTTTGCACTTTGCATTATTGAAATAATCGTCGTATCATATATTTGAGCGTTTATTGTAAATCATATAGGACTTTCAAGATAACTTCCAAATGATTGGGAAAAAAAACTGGTGCAAAAGATGTCTGGATTTCACGTGGACATACAAGTTGGTGGACATGTTTTTATTGAGATCTGATATTTAGACTTTTTGAAGTTACTTATTGCTGTCTTTCAGTGATTTTTTCCCCCCAAGTGTCATGCTGTAACTTATTTGGATTAAAAAAAAAAAGTGGTTTGATCTTGAACTTCAGTTTAACATGTCTGATTGTACCAGCATCCCTGCCAGAGCAGCGACGGTGAAATTAAATGCTGTTACTTTTGCACCCTTGTAGTGGAAGGAAAGGGGTTGGAAATGCCGTGATTACCAAAAAGCATTGTCCGGGCTAGAAGCAACAAAACACAAGGTGAGACGTGGGTCGCCCCAAGAATGCATCTAGATGTGGAGGAACATACCGGCCGCGATTTAATTAACAGTGAATGTTAGCCTGCGCGATTTGATGAGCCCCAGCATTATGCCATTAATGCCAGGAGCGGCGAGGAAACGGCGATCTCCTCTGTGGGACAGCTTTGACAGATTTGGTCCTGCCCCTCCGTCCGGCGCGCGCAACGGACACCGCTGGTGTTGCACATATGTCACGAGGCAGGTTTTGTCCTCGGGGGTGGTAGGTTCTACTCCCCCGGGCTTGTTCCCACATTGTTGCCCCTCAGTGACAAGCGCGTTAGAATGTGGGCTACGACCCGGAGCCTTCACGTCAACCCACTCTTTGAGTTTCAGAGACCGTGCGAGTATCCCACACAGCAGCATCAGCTCCCGTCACCTGTCTCAGCTTGGCGCAGTCCCAGACTCTCTGCGTTCGCTGTCAGACGAGCGCGCACCTAACAATTTTCAGAAAGCTGAGGCCGGGTAGATTAATTCCTGTTAACGGAGGTCATGGATGAGAGGTGTATGTTTTGTGGGAGTTCACTGGGTGGATGGACTCGGCGTTTTATCCCCTACGTTGACTGTTGCCCTATCTTGGCCATCGGAAAATGTTTTTGGTAATGCTAAAACTATGGGAAGACAAAAAATATAACATTATAACTCGATTTCTGAGCGAAGGTTAGAAAAACATACGAAAACAACAACAATGTTCATGCAAATGGACATGTATGGAAACTTGGAAAATCAAGATCATTCTAACCGTTTAGGTAATCTTTTCCTCTGGTACAATACTGAGTGAAACGCTAGAAGAGTGCCCAAAATAAAACATGGTAAAACGTTCAAACTATTTGAAGGAACAGTATTTCAAGAACGAAAGACCACTTGGCAACCCCAGATTTACACAGCATAGATAAGGAAAACAAAAACCCGGAGAATGGTGAATTCGGCATGTAGCTACTGCTATATTTATATTTTGCAGCTTAAACGTTTTGCGTGAGTAGAAGAGGCTGTAGAGGGTTTAGCTCAGTCGGCGTGATGGTAATGCATGTCCGAACAACCTCCAGTGTTCACGTTGCTGGTGTTGTCATCTGTCTAGGTCGAGTTTCTGGCAGGCAATCTCCTTGCCTGCTCCTGATCGGGTCGTCAGTCTTTTGCTCCCTCACCTCACACCCCCGTGCTACAAGTAAAGGCTAAAGCTGACAGGCTGGAGACGGAGAATGCAAACGGGCTAGTTATTTAAAATAATAAAACTGAGCCGCTACAGTTACACTTTAACAGTCAAAAAACCGTGAAGGTAGTTAAGACTATGATTAACCTGATACACAGTCTTGTAGTCTGATATTGTGATGGTGACTTTTTAAAAAAAAAGTTAGTAGGTTGAAGCCGCCACTAAGTTTTAAAAGTTCACACTTTACAAGAAGACTGAAAGACTAAATTGAATCTGATAAAACAGCACCTATGCATTTTGTGTACTCCCGACATTATATTAAGATTAGACATCACCCATTTGAGATTACTATTACTAAGCTTCAGAGCCTTCTGTGAGATGGAGAGGAGTGGTTGTGGGAGGGTAGGTAAATATACTAAGGGGCGGACGAAGTGGTGGGGGGGTGGAAGGGCACTGGATGTACGTGCACCCCACCCACCTCCACCCCCACCACCCAAAAAACAAAAACAAAAAAGAAGCGAAAGTGCAATTACAACTTTTGACAGTTGTTTGACGGCCGCTGCCTGTCAAAGCTCAATAGTTTGACCATCCCGGAAATTAGCGTATAAAATGTGTTGGTGCATCCCATCCTCCTCCCCACAACCACCCCCGCCCTTCCACTGCTCTGACCGTAGTCCGCCACTGATACTGGAAGGAATGAGAAGGAATGAGATTTCTACTGTTGTATGGCATTGCACTAACGTTTGACCCTGCTACAGTCACAGTGCGATAGACTTTGGCGAAGAGCGCGCCGATCTCTTTGCAGCACGACGCGACCGACTGTAGGCTAGACTCTACATAATGTGACCGATCATAATTATCATCACCATCACGTCAAAGCCAACTGGACAACCAAAACAACAACGACAAACGTCTGCGGGCTTTAAATATGCGAGGGAGCGGAAGGGGGAGCACATAGCCTCCTCTGAATGTGTTTGGAGAGAGAGAGAGAGAGAGAGAGAGAGAGAGAGAGAGAGAGAGAGAGAGAGAGAGAGAGGAGAGAGAGAGAGAGAGAGAGAGAGAGAGAGAGAGAGAGTATGGAACTCCCTTTATAAATTATTTATTTGCGATTTTTTTCGGTGTTTTTTTACCACTGTGAGCTAAATGCTCTTTATTTAGAAGCATATTTTCGAAATAATCATTTGTTTACAATCAATGTAAAATTACTCTAAACAATATATTTTCTCCACAAATAACGTATTATTTACGTAAACAATACATTGATTACATAAATAAATAATAATATAGGTAAATAAGGCATTGTTGCTAATCAAAGCAATTATTTACTTATATAATGCATTATTTTGCAGATTGTGTTAAATAATGTATTATTTAGAAATGTTTCTAAATAATGATTTGTTTATTTATATAATGCAATGTTTAGCAGATTGTGTTAAATAATGTATTATTTATAAGATGTTGCTAAATAATGCATTATTTACGTAAACACTAAATTCATTGTTTAGGGACTGCAGTTCTTATTATTTAGGGAATTCCAAGATTCGTTTGAAAACTTGTGTTATTATAATTTTACTGCTTTCTATATAATTAAATGCAAGGTCTGTCCAAATATTGTGTATCCAAATTTTTTGTTAATTATTTATTTTTCAACATAAATCACTCCACAGGTTCGAAGATAACACGTCTGTAACCTCCCGAACACAAATGAAAGGTCAAGGTCAGTTTTGTGTAGTGAGTGTTTAGTTTATAAATATCTCCGTCAGAAGGGGACAAAAAGCTTTCTTTTTGTATTTATTTACTCAAAAACTCTGTTGAGAGTATATTTCCGTTTGTTCTTTTGAGTTTAATTATGTTTTAATTTCAAATAGAAAGTCTCAGCTTATTGGAACTTTGGAAGCTTATTCGAAACAGGTTGGACTGACAAGATGGAAGTACTCTGAAGACAATGACGCCAATACAGAAATAATGATGGATCCCTTTTTTTTTTTTTTTAAACCGGAGCCGTTACCGTTGCAGTTTCCTGTATTAATACTGTTGCGAGCAAATTAAAAATAGAGTGAAATAAAGCAGTTGCCTCATTTTAAATAGCCGTAAAATCACAATTTTGCAAATTTCTTTATCACTACCACATAACCTCACTGTAATACGACATTTACCTGTGAATCTTATAAATAATGAAAATTATTTAACAACATCTTCTAAATAATACATTCTTTAGCAAATTCTGCTAAATAATGCATTATATAGGTAAATAAAATATTATTTAGAAACATTTCTAAAAAATACATTATTTAAAACAATCTGCTAAATAATGTATTATATAGGTAACTAATTGCTTTGTTTAGCAACAATGCTTATTTACTTATATCATGATTTATTTACCTAAACAATATATTGTTTAGGTAAATAATAACTTAAGCTTACGGAGAAAATAAATTATTTAGAAAAATCTTACATTGTAAACAAATAATAATTTAGAAAATATGCTTCTAAATAACGATTATTTAGAAAGTAGTGAAAATAAGTATTTTACAAAGGGAATTCCAGAGAGAGAGAGAGAGAGAGAGAGAGAGAGAGAGAGAGAGAGAGAGAGAGAGAGAGAGAGAGAGAGAGAGAGAATTAGCGATAGCAGGTAATATATCTAGTGAACATTTATGTCGGTGTACGTGACGCTTGGTCGCGAAATGGAATAGGTCTCCGTTGCCGCACTGTCCTGCGCGACCCGACAAAACGATTTCTGCAAATCCCAGCCTAGAAAAAGAGCCAGCGTAAAACTGTCACCAGGGGACAATACAGATCTGTTTTTAACACCTAGCAGCGTGTGTGGCGGGGGGCTTTAAGGCCGTGAAACAACTCCCGGCAATTAACTTTACTTTAGAGAGGGTTGTGGGGAGTGGCTGGGATTGAGCAAACGCATGACGCTGTACGTAAACGCAAGTGCTTTGAAGCGTGGGTGGGAGAAAAACACTAAATGTTAACCACACTTGCAAGGGCGTACAGAAACCCAATGTTATCGCAGTTATGGCCTTGCAATGTTTTGCCCAAAGCGGGATGCATGGCATGGGATGCTTACTTGGGGTTGGATGGTGATAAGCAATGTAAGTTTAATTGTCCGCGGCCACCGAAGGCACGAAAGACGCAGTGTGTATCCACGATTTAATTCAGCAGATTGCATTGGTTGTGTCAGAGAGTGCCTTCACCTATTTTCATCCCACCGAAGACAATGCCTATACCACTGTACTTCTGTCTGCCTCTTCATCCCCCTCCATCACCCCCCATCCCCCAACTCTATCACAAATTCACACAATCTCTTTCTGTTTCTCTTTGTATGCTTGAAACCTAATCTCTTAACCTTACGTACATTATATGAACACGATTGGTTTTCGATCAAAATATTAATAAGTAAAAGCAAGGAGTGCTTATAGATCCTACCTTACTGTTTCTGACGACTTTAAGTTTGTGAATGGTTCGTTTGAATCGCTCGGTTATTTTCTGTATCTGTTTAATCCAACTGGTCTTATGCGGTCGTCGGTCACTGACGTTGGAGTCAGAATGGTCAGTGGCAGGCAAAGGAACAGAACCCTACAGACCTGGTCATTGTGAGGTCTGTGGATGATCGCCAGCGTGGTGCCGTGCCTTTGATGTGACAGAGCGGACAGAAGGACAAGACAGTGCGTGCATGTAACATGTGCATGCCAACCTCCTCACATGGGTCGAAGGAGAGAGATAGAGAGAGTGTGTTTGTGGGTCCGTGTATATGTGGAGAGAGAGAGAGAGAGAGAGAGAGAGAGAGAGAGAGAGAGAGAGAGAGAGAGAGAGAGAGAGAGAGTTGCATGACGCTTGAAATTATTTGAATACATTGTTAAAGAGTGTATGTGTGTTTCTCCCGCCTTGCGTAGATCAGATCGCATTACGGTCAGTTGTAATGTCCACGCGACGCAGTTTTGACTCCTGGCGTGTGTTGTGCGGACTGTCTCATGTTGCACGTGGAAACCGTCTCCGTTTCCTTCAGCTTGTCGCGACTGACCGTCTCCGGCCCCCCTTTAGCTCCATTAGAAGAGAAAACAAACTCGGGGTGGGGGACGTTTTCTTAAAATTTGTCAACTGTTCCTTGATTTTCCCCAACTGGTGCAGAAATCCTATTATGAGGTTTCTTTCTTCTGCGGGCACGGCTTCTGCCTGCGGCGCGCAGCTGTCTTGCAGGGCAAGACCTAGCGTGCAACGACAGTGATAACTTTTGGTGTTTGTTGTGACAACACTCAGGGCGACATGACCAGGTTCCACTGCATGCCCTGACCTGTGAGAGGTAGAAAAGGTCAAACAAATAGTCTTAGAACAGGTCTCACTCATCATGGCTGAGGCTTTCTCTTAGTCATCAGTAAAAAACGACACCAGTTATTTTCAATATTTTCAAGTAATTGGGTGTTAAATTCTTCCCCTTTAAAATTTTTTATTAGTAGTAATCAGAAAAGGGCAGTGCACTTTATTAATAATAATAATAATAATAATAATAATAATAATAATAATAATAATAATAATATATGCCATGTATTTTAAGCTTGCAGAGTAATCGTTCATGTACGCCACTGGCTATTGGGCAAATCTGTGCTGGTAGGGCCTGAAATAATAATAATAATAATAATAATAATAATAATAATAATAATAATAAATTATTATTATTATTATTATTATTATTATTATTATTATTATTATTATATTTTTTAAGCGCAAAAACAAACTTAACGCTTGCTTTAAGCGCTCTCACGAATACACACACATACTCTCGATCTCGCAAGGATAAATATTTAAACAATGTGGTAAAACATTATGAGATGAAACAGTTAAACACCGTAAAAAATAATACAAACATCACATTTAACAAGGATAAATATTTGAACAATATGGTACAACGTTATAAGATAAAACACGTTAAACATCGTAAAAAAATAATAACAAACATCCTATCTAAGTATAAAAAGGCATGCTTAAAGAGAGACACATATGCACACACGAGCGCGCGCTCTCACATACACGCACACGCAAACGAAGACATAGCTTTAAGAATAGATAATGAAGCAAGGATAAAAATAGCTCAAAGTAAAATCATTATGTTGCACTAGTTTCATTTACTATTGTTAGTTATTGTATTGATCAGTCCTCTCGTGAAAACTTAAGAGTTCAACTTTACTACGGGACTTGGGTGGGGATTTGGGTATTTAAACTCAGATTTTTGGCGAGGACTCTTTTTGTGTTCCTCAGTTTGTCTGAACCTTATTCCATTTAGCTAATTAAAGCGTACTTTAATTTACATGCATGTAACTTTCTGTCAGAGTGGTTGCATGCAGATCAAATCTGTCAGTAAATCGTTTTTGTTTGAAGGAAGTCAGTGGTTTTTTTTTACTACCCTCTACTTCTCCCCCCTCCACCCCAATTTCTCTTCCATTCCCGTCAGTGTTTGTATGAAACAGACAATAAAAGGCATACTTTGCCAGCAGCTCTGTGATCAAGAAACCCCAGAGATCAGATCTTGGCCTTGATTAGTTTTATCAGACTCCGGAACCGTAAAGAGGATGGGGAGGGGAGGCGATGGGGTTTCGGTGTGTTTGACCGCGGTTTTGAGCTAGATGAAGCAGAAATTGGGCAGCAATTGTCCATCTGTGCTGGACATTGTCATCGGTGTTGTTCATAGTGAGCGAAACAGTATAGAAACGCTTTAGCTTCTGCAGAGACAAGGGTAGAAAACAGGGTTGGTGGGGTATGGAACGGATAACAGATTTTTCATTCCACCCATATACATTTGCCTTGGTTTCAAATATTACAAACATTACAAATTAAATTAATACAATCTTACGTTTTGTTCTGTTACAGCAACATCATATTATTAGTTTTTTTTTTTTTTTTTTTTTTAAAAGGTGAATGTTTTATTTATACTTCTTCCAGTCCTCCATATTAAGATCTAGCCTCAGGGCTGTGAAGGATTTTACGTCTGTAACTCAATGCTGGTTATGAAAATGGGTGTGGTTTAGCTTGCAGCGTTTATTCTAGCAACACAGAGGTGCCATGCGACACCATATTGTGCGAACAGAATCCGTAGAGAGAAACAGTTGTGAAGCCAGCCTCGTCATCATCAGCGCGTTTTACGCCTCAATTCACTTCCAGCCTGCTTTCGTTTCAAGTTATCTCCACCCTACCTCTTCCCAGAAGCTCATTCTGCTCTCCCCTCTCGCCTCATATCATCCCAACCCTTTTCGGACCTTCCCTATCTCCGATCCCTCCGGCTTTGCGTCACCTGGCAAAGGGTCATACCATTTCACGCCTGATTAAAGTTTGGTTTTAAAATGGCCGCTGCCTCTTTCTCTGTTTTGTCATATTTCCGGCGTCCTCCTGCCCCTTAATCTCTTGGGTCATGCTGCCTTTCCTTTCTCTGGTCTTCATTGAACTCTTCTCAGAGAACCGACTGATACGCACTAAAGAAGCAGATATCAACATCAGACTCAAAATCATCACTATTTATTATTCCCACAAAACGTTAAAACTTCGCTAGGTGCGTACAACATTTTATTAATAAGACATTTAGATGAACTTGGCATTTATTGTAACTCTATAATTAAAGCATGTCTCGTCCTTCAGATATCATATCAAAGATATATAATTATATACTTTATTTGAGATTTCACGAGTCTTACATTTTATAACTTTTAACCTTTATGACGTAATGAGCATATCTACAGTTTTATCATTGGCACGAACTGAGATGCTAATAGATGGGACGATCCTGAAAGACATTGAAGGCGGCCTGTAGTATTGGGGTCATGGGTAGTTAAAAATCTTTCATGGAAAGGATTGCCTTCCGTGAAGGGAGGAGTTGATTGTGCAGAGGTCTCGTCAGCCAATGACAGTTGTTGCCCTAAAGCCCATCAGTCACACAGTGCATGATCACTGACTTTTGAACTGAAGACTGCTGCTGCAGAAATCTGTCGTCTTTAATCACTCACAGAGTTTCTAGAGGCAAACACGTTAACACTTGTTCAGAATTGACTGCAGTTGTAAATCGCTGATACTTTGATGCTTGGTGTTAACAGTTAGAGCTGGGATTTTTTCTTTTCCTTTGAAAGGCTGTACAATCAAGAGACCAGAGTTGGAGTAATAATAATAGGTTTGATTTGAAATATGTATTTTTGACCAGAGAGTGTACTGACATTTTGGGGTAATGGAAAGCAGGTTGACATATGTAATGTGGGCCCCCTCCCTCATCCATTAAAAAAAAATTCATTGTTATTTATTTTAGAAGATGATACAGAATATTGACTAACAGCCATAAAGTAATTGTGCACAGAAAACAAAAAAGTTGATTTTTTTTTTGCGGACACCACATTTCCTTATAAATCTTTATGGGGACAATGAAGTTTGTGTATTCTGTGGATTCAGTCGAAATTCTTTTGTGTTGTGTTGCAGGGGGACCCACAGTGTAAAGAGTGTTTCTGCTATGCCTTTGAAGAAGAGATTCACCACACCATTGATTCCGCCAAGCTCTTCAACTCTGGAGAAACTGTCGCCATTGGAGCATCTGGGGGCAAAGGTATTGTTAGCTGTTGCCTGCTGTAACGAACAAGTTATTGAAAATGTTAGCTGTTACTTCGCCTCTCATACTTTCAACTCTGGGTGTGTCAAATCATAGAAAATGGTGAGAAAATGAAAGAAGACTTCCGTTTACAACGGTATGCAATGCAATATGATACTAAGCCCAAATGCGGTATCTGTCCTCTGTTACCCTTGCTTTATGCAAGATATGTATTGCATTTTATGGGCAATCAACGAAGATCAAATATTTGATGTATTAAAATATAAACTCTCATGCTGCAAATCCCCCTTCCCCAACCTCTTTCCCTCTCTCTCTCTCTCTCTCTCTCTCTCTCTCTCTCTCTCTCTCTCTCTCTCTCTCTCTCTCTCTCTCTCTCTCTCTCTCCCTCTCCCTCTCTCCCTCTCTCCCTCTCTCCCTCTCCCTCTCCCCACGAATTTCTGTCCCCATCCCTCCTTTTCCCATAACTCTCCATCTCTCTATCTCTTTGGGCTTTACATGTGATCATCGTAAATATCAGATCCAGCTTCTAATAAGTTTAAATGTCATTGCATTTTTTTTTTTTTTCATTTCCAATAAATGGGCAGGGATTAAATATGCATTACCATGTCGCTGCCGTTTGTGTTTTTTTAACAGTTCAGGTAATGAACAGGCATTAAATTCACATTACGCTATCTGAGTATCACCGTCTTCTGGTTTTTGCATTTCAGGTAATGAACAAGTATTAATTTTACATTACGATAGCTTAGGGCAGACAGGTTCCTTTTAAAAATATACACGAAACGGCAATGAAGCCCAAATGTTAATGGCTGGCACCTGTTTTAGTACTGTTTTGTTATCTGTTTTAGTACTGTTTTGTTATCTGTTTTCGATTTATTGTATTTATATTACATGCTAAAGCAGTTTCTTCTTTTTCTATAATTTGTTTTTTTATTTTGCTGGTGTTGTGGTGGTTTGTGTATTTTCACACTTATGTGGAAATACTTTGAAATAGTTCGGAATAAGAACGAACAAAAATGTCTGTCAGCTGGTCTGGCATATCTCAAGAACCACTTAACAGATTTTGACCAAACTTTTTGCCCACTGCTCATTTGTACTTTCTCAAATATCAAGGTCATCATGCTTCACTATTTTCTACGCACTTTTTGTGCCATATCTAAACATTGGCAGACCTGATTTTGATAATTTTGTACTTGCAGATAGGTCAGATTGTTCCTATCGTTCCTCGTTTTCCTTTTGCTTCATAATGATAAAGCCGAGTCACAACACTGCCAAGAAAGTTGACACTTATAGGAATAAAACGCTTATTTTAAAGCTAAGCTGAGTGAGTTTGGAAATACATTTAAATGGCTTGCCATCTTGTTGGTTTCTATAAATGAAAAAAAAAATTATTTGTGTGTGTGTGTGTGTGTGTGTGTGTGTGTGTGTGTGTGTGTAGTATCTTCATTCTTAAGGATTTAATAGCTTGAAGCATTTTGGAAGGGGAAACTTTGTTTGAAAAGTTGCCGTTAAATTTGTGTGTTGTTGTGTTTAGATTGCACAGTATAATTGATGCTGCATGTGGACGTAAAACAAAATGCACCCATACAATTATGCTTGCAATAGTTGCACACTTTCTGATTGACATACTGCCACTCTTTTAGAAGGAAAGTAATAAGTTAACAACAACAAAAAGTCATAATCATTTTTTTTTCTTCTTTTCAGATTCCACTGTTCTGGCCTATGTGATGAAGGTTCTCAATGAGCGACATAACTATGGACTGAACTTGTTTCTGCTGTCCATTGATGAGGGCATTACGGGTTACAGAGATGATTCGTTGGAGGTAACGTCCCTGAATTGAATTGAGTAATTAATTGAGTCTACGGGTCATTAAGACCTTTCCTTTGTGGTGAGAATGGGCGGTGATGGGGAGAAAAGAGTAGCTTGGATGGAGGGGTTTAATTTCACATTTGCATTGTTGTGAACAGACTTTAAAAATCAAATTATTTCTTGTCATCCCTGTTTATTGGCGCTTTTCCAGCTCCAGAACTGCTCAAGGTGCAAGCTGTTACAGGATCATATCTAACTCCAGCCGCCTGAAGCGCCCATTTGCTGCCTTAGGCGCATGGTATGACGCCCACATGACTGAGCACAATCCTGCTTGACCGGGTATACAGGAGAAGGGAACTAGTGCCTGCTGTGTGTATGTGTGACTGGCATGCATGGCAGTGTCAGTCTCTGTACTAACACACACACACGCACACCCTCCCCCACCAAAAAAAAAAAAAAAAAAGTCATCTCAAGGTCACTGGTTTTTTTTTGTTTTGTTTTTTTTATAATACAACTTTTGCTGTTTCTTTATTTGAGTGTATAGAGCCGGAAGTCAAAGTCATCTCAAGATCAATAGCATAGAAAGATCAAAGTCAATATTACTTTGCATTTTAATGCCACTGTTTCATTTTTTTTTTCCAGACAGTTTTCATGTTAAATATTGCAAGTTCTATAAGGAGTATGTGAATTATATGGGCTTTGCCCTTCTAGTTTGTAGCTGATACTCGGCCATCTAGGACATGAGCGTCAGGGTCTTTAAGTGCTATGAGCGCGAATGCGTGCATTCACAGATGTGACTAGACTTCATTTTGTACTCTCTTCCGAAGAAGTAATAAAAATGATAATAAATAAATAATGAATTGGAGAAACGTGATTGTATATTATTAATTAATCCTGAGTATTTCTGTAAAGTGACAACTAAAGCATTTCATTGTAGATGGTGATAAATGGTGGTGTTACAAAGCATCACAGGTTCTTGTACCAGATATTCATCATTTTTGGTGCTCATTACTTCATTGATTGGTCTATTGGTGACTTGTTCTTAACTTCTTGGTTGATTTTTTGTTTACTTATTGTTAGTTAACTTAGTCAGTGGTTGAACAAGGGATTGACAGGACGGTTGTTTGATTTAGTGAGTGACGGCAGAGATGTTTAATTGTTTTGTTTTTTTGTTTGCAGACTGTGAAGATCAACCAGCAAGATTATAACCTGCCACTAACGATCGTCTCATATGAGGTATTATGTTTTATTTATTACTATAATGTATTTTATTTTATGTTATGAAGTATAATTTATTTTATTTTATATTATGAGGTATTTTTATTTTATATTATTATGAGGTATTCTATTTATGGACGTTGCAGTTTTTATGTCGGATACATTGATAATTCTTTCTTAAAAAGTTGATTGTTTGACTTATGGTTTTGATTATTTTGTCATTATTGTGAGAATTTCTGTTTGTATTACATTTTTTTTTTTTTATTCTTTTGCTATCATTGTGATTATTGTTATTCTAAGTTTGTATTATTTGTGTTTTTTGCAATGAGGATGGTCTCACTCTCGGTTTACATTTGACTGCTGTTGGATATAGGCCTCTATTGCTTTGATTGCTTTAGAGTCATTACAGGATTTTAGAAACACATTTAGAATGCCATTACTTTTATTATGATATAAATATTTGTATTGTTGATGAAGCTAATCCAATGTGACATAATGTTTTGTAAATGTATTTTATGATGATTTTTGTATGATTGTGGTGTTGAAAAAGATTTAGTGTCAGTGTGCGATAGGACAGCGATATTGATGATAACCCAATATTTTTATGTTATGGATGCATTAAACGACAATCATGTTTCTGCATTGCAGGAGTTGTATGGCTGGACTATGGATGCCATTGTTAAGATGATCGGGAAGAATAACAACTGTAAGTTTTGTTGAAAGAACAAGTCGGCTGAAAGCCAGAATTTTAACTCGCCCACCAGGCTTAGTGATTCATGCAAAGTTCCTTGCCCACCCAGCATTTCTTACTAGTCTGTAAATAACTTTTAGGGGCATCAAAAGCAACCAAAAAAAAAAAAAATCATGTAACATTTTGAGATGAGGTAAAATGTTACAAAATAATTCAA
This sequence comes from Oncomelania hupensis, assembly GCA_036898135.1. Lineage (NCBI taxonomy): Eukaryota > Metazoa > Mollusca > Gastropoda > Littorinimorpha > Pomatiopsidae > Oncomelania > Oncomelania hupensis. The sequence goes on along the minus strand of CM072515.1, from coordinate 17,400,919 downwards.
CAATTGAGGCATGGAGATACCAGAGGGAAGCAAAACAAGGTTGCCAGTGGTGCCACTGAACAGCAAGGTTTTGATCACCAGAGAAGATTGTACTTGTATTTGGCTACTAGGCGAATGCTTTCAGCATTCCTGTCATTGTGTCAGGTTGTGGGCTTTTTTCTCAACATTTGTTTCCTCAATACATCTTGTTAAGTTTCCAGGAATGTAAGCTCGTTCTCTCTATTTTTTGTTCTTTCTTTGTAGGCACGTACTGTGGTGTGTTCAGAAGACAGGCCTTGGACAGAGGTGCCATGTTGCTGAAAGTTGACAAAATTGTCACAGGTAACCTAAAATTTATCATATTTTTCTTGTTTATTCAAACTAGCTTTATATTTTGTCCATAAACTAGAACACATTCATCATGCCACTGAACAGCAAGGTTTTGATCACCAGAGAAGATTGTATTATTTTTAATTGTGATTATGATTGTATAATTTTTTTTTTTTATTTCAGACCAGCTTTATATTTTTGTCAATAAAATAGTACACATCATGACATTTTGCTTTCAAACCAGCCTTAATTTCTGTCGGTATTAATTTGGTGGTAAGGATTACAATTATTGAGACACTGCTCAGTGTTGGCTCGCTGTTTGCTTAAGTACAAGATTTTCTATTTGTTTTCTTTTTGCAGGTCACAATGCTGATGATATTGCTGAAACTGTAATTATGAATGGTACGTACACATATTTTACTACTTTAAATAATAACTGTCTTTTGTTTTAAATATAATGATCATAATAGGAATTGAATTACAATTTGTCTGAGATCTAGATCAAAATATTGAAAAACACAATTATTAAATGTCTAATTCATGCTAAGAGATGTGTATCGGCTATTTTTATAAATTTTTGTGTGTCTAATATTTGCAAAACTTGAATCTAAACATTCTGTCTGAGCGTTCAAAAGGTCATCTGCTATAACTGCAATAAGTGGCTTAGCTCTCTTAGAATACTGGCACAGGCAAACTACAAATAAATGCAGAGGAGCGTGTCCAAAAAAGCACAGTGCTTATCCTGTAAGAACAATGCTGTGCCTGTTAGTCTAAAGTAACGCTCAATGACTGAATTAGAGACACACATCCCCCACCCCCACCCACTTTCTTCCACCATCATCCCACCCCCACCCTGCTAACAAAACCTGTAATGTTTTCAGAATCTTAATGACGTGGTCAGCATCTATGAGCTTATCACAAAGCTTTCACCTTAGTAATGCGGATTAATAAACTCTTTCTTTATCATACTGTGATATTAAAAATTCTCGCACTCACTTTAATTTTAATTCCCAGAATGTTGAAATAGATTGATCTTCTTGCTCTGTATAAGCAACACCAGGTGGTTTTTTGTTGTTGTTGTTTTTTGGGGGGATTTTTGCGGCTTAAAACTTGAGATTATGCTCTGCTTGGATTTTGATCATCTTTGAACGGTTATTTTTGCTGTGTAATAGTTCAGTTGCGTGTTGAACACGCTTTTAGATTGTAATGGCTTTGAAATATTAACCGCTGATTGTTTTAGTTTATAACATTATGTGGCAGTGCTGCGAGGAGACATTGCAAGGCTGAGACGCTGCACTGCTGTTTCCACAGTATGTACATATTATTCAACCCATGGAAAGCTTTAGCCTGTTACTTTTGAATTGTCTTGGAGATGACTGTCCAGTATTGAAGACAATTTTAGTATTGATTTATTTCATTTTCATTCGCAGCCCCCATTCCCTTGTGGGGTGGCAGGGGTTTCTGTATAAATAGTATCCCCACTTTTTGGAAATGTTGTGCTTTAAATTCCCACTGTCGCTGTATTTCTCCTACCCTGTTCTATCAATCTGCTATATTATCTTCTTTGCTAGACCAATCACCTACCTTTTTTCTTGAAAACTCTTCCAAAACTCCTCGTTTGTGTATGAAGTCTGTTGGGTCATCTTGGGGATATTGGACACTTTTGTCAAATTGTCACTAGGGCTTCCTATGATATTATTATTTAGCAATTTAAGCATGTATGTGTTTTGTTGATATATAATAATGATGTTTATATTTTATTTTGTTTTTGTTAAAGGGTTTGATAAATTAGAGTACAGACTCAGCATCCCCTGCGTGGGAGGCCTTTATTGTAAAGTGATTGGCTGGTGGAGAGCCTTTAGTGTTACCACTAGGGTTGTTTCAGCAGATCTTTTATATGGATTAGAGTAAGCTCTCTTTCAACCAAATTGTGGTCTTGATTCATGGTCCTGATTTAGTTCTTTGCAGTCCGCTAGATCCTATAAACAATGACTAACGTACGTGGGGTAGCGAGCACACTTTAATAAATGTTGTGTCTGTAGGCATGCAGAATATAAGATTTTAACAACGTCAGTAAGTAATTTGGTATTTAGACATTTATTTTATATTATTTATTTTATTTTATATTATTTATTTATTTTGTTATTGTTTATTTTATTTTTTGTTATATGTTTATGTTTGTTTGTTTGTTGAAGGTCTGAATAATTATTGAACATTCCAGCGATGTTTTGTGCAGGGCATGGATGGGTCTCTTCCTAGATGCAAGCCATTCAAATACACTTATGAGAAGGACATTGTGCTGTGAGTATGCATATTTTCTTGTAAAACTTGTTTTTTTCTCCAAGCATAGATTTTTTTTTAATTGGGGGATAGTGTGGAGGGTAGTAAAGAGCCATTGTAATGTTTTTCTTTTATTAAATGTTGAAATTGTGAAATATCTACTGTCATGCAGTGTAGAATGGGCTATTAGTAGTCATGCTTACTTGTGTGTTGCTGTGAAATGTTATATGTTGACCTATGCTGGCTACGTGTTCCATTTATTGATGAATGTTCCGCATGCTGCAAATGTCTGCTCTACTGTAATATTCTTTGTTAACTGGATTTTTGACTCACATGCAAATCTATGTGTGATGAGCCCTAAAAAGTCAAAAAGTGATATGGAAAAAAGGTCTGTCCGTCTGTCTTTTCGCCATCCACTGTCTGTCTGTGCAAAAAACTTAAGTGGTTAAGTACTCAGAATTTATTTAAACTATCACAACCAAATTTGATAAGATGGTGTATACTCATGAGACCTCGAAAATGATAAGTGAATGAACGACTTCACTTCAAGCTCAAGGTCACAGAATCATCAAATGTTAGTTTTAAAAAAATGAAAATTTTCCCCCAAATTTCACCTTTTTTTTAAGGTTATTAATATTGAATTTTTTGATTCTTTGATGCATGATAGATACCAATGAGACACATCTATATGCAAATCTGATCAATCCCACTCCAAGATCAAGGTCACTGGAGCTGTCCAAAGTCAGTTTGTGTTGGTACTTTGAAGTGACCTTGACCATAAACTATGAGAGACATAAAGTCCAAACTTGTATTTAGAGATGATAAATTGATCTTTCATATGTGTTTCGTTTTTGTGTTGATTTTGAAGGTCAATGTCATTTTAGGCCTTGCAAAAACATGTAAAAAGTAGGTAACCGTACAGTGGAATGGCTGTTTATTTAACCCATAGTATGCAACAACATTGGGTGATTTGATCAGACATGCATGAGATATTACCTGAGGGTCAAGGTCATCCGAAGGTCACTGTTTTCTTCTTTTTCTTTTTTTTGGGGGGAGGGAGGTCGGATGGAGGGTGAGGGGGATAGTGGGGGGGGGGGGGTGGGCATTAAATTTTTTTTGCTGTACTTTATTTGATATTACATGAGTGTATTTGAGCCAGAGGTCAATGTCATCTGAATATCAAGAGCATAGAAAGATTAAAGTTGGTATTACTTTGCATTTTAATGCCACCATTTCATGTTGTTTTTCCAGGGGACTCATTTTCATGTTAAATATTGAGTTCCATAAGGAGCATGTGAGTCATATGGGTTTTACCCTTCTAGTAGTTGTGATGATTGAGGAGAAGTCACACTATTGGCAGCACAAATGCACAACAAGCCTCTGTTCATTTGCTGAAAGCAGAGTACGCTGGTGTCTTTGGGAAGAAAGTGAAGAGCAAAGTTTCTGTTCATGTCGCTTGGTTCTCATTTCTCAATGAAATCTAATGTTCTGCCTTAACACAGTTTTGCATGTTGCTTTCTGCAGGTATGCCTACTTCAAGCAGTTGAAGTACTTTTCCACTGAATGCATTTATGCACCATACGCCTACCGAGGATTTGCTCGCAAATACATCAAAGATTTGGAGAGCATTCGGCCCAGTGCTATCTTAGGTGATCTTATTACATACTACCTTGTTACTGCTAGATATATGTATTATTGGGGTGGCCTGGTAGCTCAGTTGATTGTCAGGTGGTTTTCTATGCCAAAGGTCATGGTTTTGAACTCAAACTCTCGACTTAAGTACAACACTTTTCAGTACACTGAAGGTTTTCATTGCTTACTCTGGTTTCCTCCCTCCCTTCATTCTAAAAAATGTCAAAAATAAACATTATTTTATATTCTGACTTCTGCAATAGCGATCTCTTCAGATCGCAGTGCTTTGATTGAAGAAAAAGCGTGTGATAGTATCCTTTATTATTATTATTATTATTATTATTATTATTATTATTATTATTATTATTATTATTATTATTATTATTATTATTATTGTTTTTATGTTTTATTATTATTATTATTGTTATTATTATTATTATTATTATTATTATTATTATTATTATTATTATTATTATTATAACATTCAGTGTACACAGTATATTGGTAAATGAATTATTTTGTGTCCTTTTTTTCTGGGAATACTTTGTTGTTGTAATACAGAATGGTTAGTAACTGTGTTACAATAAATAAATCATATTAATAAATAAATAAATGTTAGGAGTATACCCTATATGATATTCTTACTTAATCAGAAATGAATGATTTTGTGCTTTTTTTCCAGATATTATTCACAGTGGAGAAAGTTTGTCTGTGAAGAAGGATGTTCGCATGCCTGTGCAGAGTAAGCAGTGATATGTTTCATTTTGTTTTGCTTTGGTTTGGTTATGCAGGGAAGGGCAGCTATTGTTAAAAAAAAGAAATTTCAAGTATGCTTTTTGTGCTGAAGTCAAATTTTCTGCCTTTGTGGAAGAAACAACAATTCTCATCCCATTATCTAAATCCTAAACTGCTTCAGTATCTGTAGTCTGAATGGCAACACCTAATAGTTAATTTGCTTTATAATGAGTTAACAGCAGTACTGTTTCTGGGCAAGGACATACAAAGCTTGTGATTGATATTTTTCAGGAACTTGTACAAGGTGTGGCTATATCTCCAGCAATGAACTGTGCAAGGCCTGTGTTATGCTGGAGGGACTCAACAAGGGACGCCCAAGGTAAAGCATTGTGATACATTTTAAGTGTGCAAAAATATATTTTTTAAAATGTATAAATAAACTGAATGAACACAAATTGTTGACAAAACAATACATTGCAATTTATGGAGCTAAGCTCTTTGTCCGGCAGCATTCAAATGATGTTAGAATTACTTTTTTTTTTTTTAAACAGTTTGCACCAGTGAAATTGTGGGTAAAATCCTAAAAAAAAGTGATCTTTTAATGGCCTATACAATGTATTCAAGGTGTTTAGAATTATTTAGTTACAGTTACCTCCCTTGATGGTTCGCTAGCAACTAGCCTACACAGACCTTAAATTTGTATTTACTGTACGTTTTACCGTTACCCTACAATACATTTTGACTTCAAAAATTTCAACCGGAAACAAACAAACCGATCCAAACTCTTCTTATTTGGCTTGAGAGAAATTCAGATGGTTTCAGCAAGCGCAAGTAACTGAAGTGATGCTTTTCTTTCGTTTTCAGGCTGGGCATTGGCAAGACTCACAAGGAGAGACGATTGGTAAGAACCAGTGTTGTTCGCTTCTGGTTGGGGTCTGTTTTGCCTCTCATGCAATAATTATGGCTCTTTGCTGTGGAGTGTTGCTGTGATGCCTGTCTGTATAACCTTGACAACGCTGTGGAGGTTCTCCTGAGAGATGATTGTACAGTATTTGTATTCACTCTAAAGGAATTTCAGATTCTAAGTAAAGTAATTGAAGTGCAGGAACTTGACTAGGTTATGATAGTAGATTTATTTAGCAAACATGGCTTCTTTATTTTCAGCAAAAGTATTCTGAATTTTCAACCATGTTATATATTTTGCATTTGACCAACCTGGTTTTGAATATGTTATCATATCTTTGTTTTTTCCTTCCAGTGGGAAGAAGAGCTAGCTCGTCAGGCAGCAACAGCTTGCTGTGGAAAGGGTACGTGCGACAGTAAGCTGTCCAGCACAGACGTCTGCAGCTCTGTAACTCATGACAGCTCAGTTGTGGATAGAGAGGGACAGCTTGCTTCAAACACCGCAAGCTTGAACACAGATTCAGACCTCTCTGCTTCTTGCTTGGAAGATAGTGGTGCTTGTGGTGGACATCATTGTGTCTGCAATGGGGACAAGCTTATGAGGCCATCAAATTCCTCTGACAACTGTGATAAAGACAGTGTTGACGAAATAGGCAACACTATGAAGAAAGTGCGAGTTTTTGGTCAGCCTGCAGGAGTCATACAAAACTTGAAGGACTTTTGATGTTTGTTAATGTGTTATAACGATGTGAAGGGTTGTGTATGTTACTGTAGGTTTAGGTGGTTGTTGATGCTAACATGTTCTTAAAAACGCACAAACTGAATGGTAGAGAGAGACTTTGGAGTTTAAACTTTTATTACAATTATAACATGTTACAAGGATAATAATTTTAAGAAAAACAGCTTATTCTTACAATGAGAGAGTGAGAGTGTTTGGCATTAGCTATCAGTGAATAAATTTCTTAGGAAATATTGTGTGTTTTGGAAGGAAAACAATTGACAAACTTAGCCACACAATTAAAAGAACGATGCTTGCATAATGTATTATGTCACTGTACATTGCCTTTCATTCAATGTTGATGTCTGTTATTGTTCATGTTTAGACAGAATTTTATAATGAGATACTAAAAAAGCGTAGGCCTATTTGAAAATGAAATAGCAGTAAAAAAAGATCTTTTGCAACCATTATGTTACTTTGGAATATAAAAACTGAAATATGAGGAATTACTTAGGAATTAAGGTGTCAACTTCAGACCATTAATAAAGTTCACACTATATACTGTGCTACCGTCTTTCATATATAATTGTCTTCCTTGTTCTTTGTATATCTCTTTCTCAATTCCTGTAAACAAATAAATATATTAGTCGGCATGTGTGTATGTGTTGGAGCTCTCTCTCTATCTGTCTCCCTTTCTTATATGTCAATACATGTCAGTCAAACTTTTGTTATCTAATGATAAAAGTTGCATTCACCCTACTACACTAGGTTGCATTCACCCTACTACACTAGGTGCACTTTGCACTTCTATTTCACATTGTACGTTGGGGTTCATTGCACAGTCTCTGTGGCACTATAGAACGCTTGTAGGCTGTCACAATGTACCTGTGGGTTGCGTGTCACAGATATCGCATAGTCTAGGTTGGTGCAGCATACCAGAAAGTGTCACAAATACCAGAAAGTGTCACAAGATGCAGATGAGCGTTTCAATTGGCGAAATGTAGATTACTTTTGTATTTTCCAACCACAGACGCTTGTATCTGGACACGCGAGCGCCTATGCTTGTGACGCGTCTCCAGTTGGTTATATAGATAACCAAAGACTTGCGCCTATGCCTGAGACGCGTCTCCCTTTGGTTATCCAAATATATATAAAGATGCGTCACAGGCATAGGCGCTCGCGTATCCATCTACAAGCGCTTGTGTTTCCAACAGATTTTGATTTGTCTCATATCATGCAACAGCTTGCATTCTAATGCTCATTGTTACGTTGAAACGCGAATGGTAGTACGTCGGAAGCGCGCACGATAGATCTAATCGTTTCGTTTTGCAAAGTATTCAATAATAGAGTTTATTTACCTTTGATTTGAGTTTACGTTGTTGTTAGGAGAGGCTTTGTATAACGTTGATAATTTTCGTTAGTCGATATTGTTGTAGGATTTTCTGGATCTGTTTGTTTACTATCGATCGAAGTTTCTTGATGGTCGTAGATAATGGAGAACATTCTTTTGGCAGGAAGAGAGAAGTATGACGTAAGTCAGTGATGACGATTTTTAATTCTGATTGGTTGGTTGTAATACGTCATTTTCTAGAACAACCTGTCGTCATCTCGAAGGAGAAAAAAAATTATATATTCGATGCTCCGTGTGTTTTGAAAAGTTGTTGAGTTGAGTTGAGAATTGTATGTAGTTGTTGATGTATGCTGAATAAAAGTGGAAAACTTCATACGTCGACTTTGTGACTTGTATGCTGATTGAGCGGGCTGCGTGAATAAACGAATCTGAGTTACACAACTATCAGGAATTCAAGCATCGGGGCTGAATCAGATACTGATAGAAAACTCCATCATCAAACCGAGTGTAACACTCATTACCACGGGGATGAGAAAGAGAGACTTGGTGGTTTGTATGTATGTATATGGCACTTTGCGAAATAAAACTGTTAACTGTAATCATTGTGCTCTGTGGGTTCGGGCAGTAAATAGAATAGACTCAACGTTTCCCGGCGTGTCGTAAGAGGCGACTAACAGGGGTGATGTTAGCACGGCATCTCTGGGCGAAAGTCTTCTACACAGAAGTCACCGGCCAGGGCGGAGGAACCTCACGTTACTACAAGTTCAACGACTACGTGCTCAGGGCCAAGGCGAGCCACACTGTATTCGTGGATTTGGGCTGTGGCCAACAGCCTGGAGAGGATAGGGCACCGCCAGGTCTTTTTTGCCCAAGACACACTGCATGTGGTGCCCCTACGACCTCCGGGTTACGGGACAGGATGGGATAGGATAGGAACTGTAATCATTATCAACATAATTATGTTTGGCATTGAAAGGGTGTGGATGTTCTTGTTTTTATTGTATTTTGCTATTTGAACGTTACTGTATGAAGAATACTCCAGTTTATGAAAAAAAAAGTCTCCTGCTACTTGCACTAACAGCACACTTTAACAACACAGAATGCTTTAAGTAACCACTATTTCTGTCTTTCTCTTTCCTCATCTGTTCTATCAATCTACTATCTTCTTCGCTAGACCAGTCACCTAACGTTTTTCTTGAAAACTATATTAGACGCTTTCTGCCAAATGGTCACTTATTATATTTCAATGATATTATTATTTGGCATTGTAGGCTTTTTTTTTTAATGTATGTGGTTTGTTAATATTTTGTAATGATGTTTATATTCTGTTTGGTTTTTGTAAAAGGGGGTTCGATAAATTAGAGTACAGCCTTTATTGTAAAGTGACGGGCTGGTTGAGTGCCTTCAGTGTTACAATTACGGCTGTTTCAGCAGATCTTTTATACGGATCGGGGGTGAGTCCTCTTTCAACCAAGTTGTAGTCCTGATTTGGCTCTTTGCAGTCCGCTGGACCCCATAAACAATGACTAACTAAATAATTATATAGAAAGTGCGCTCTTTTTTTTTTAGTCAGGCAAGCTCAAAGAGCGGCGATCTAAGTTGATTTCTGTTTGTGCCTAGCCTCTCAATAAGTCAAGAGTAATGTTGTGCTCGATAGTAATTCAGTCAAGAGTTAGATTCAAGAGTCATGTGTCTTCAGAAGAGGTTTATTTTGTATAGTATTTTTCTCCTATGAAGTGTACGATACTTACTCTACTTCGCACACTATAAGATCTAAGATCTTGGAAGGGCTGTTGATTTCCTTATGTACGGAAGATTCACCTCTTCCACGACACTAGAAGTTGAACTTGACATGATATAGACGGTATATTTAAATGTTACCAGTTTAGTCTGATTTTACTTAATTTTGTGTGGTCCTGATTCGGCTCTTGGACCCTATAAGCACTGAATATCTATCTATCTATCTATCTAGACGGTCATATACCATATGCCTCGATCATTAATCTTTAGATACTCTTTATGAGACTCTATATATAGTACTAGCTAGGTCTGTAAATAATAAAATAGTTCACTATCTCCGCTGCTTGCTCCACACAACTACAATTCGAGTATTAGTCTTCATTATCCAAGAAGAATAAAACATAAAATAAAACACTTTGAAAATGAATTATAATTATACCGTTTATAGCCGAATACTTCGTTCAATGTAGGCCTACGTATGACTATGTCATTAGCTCGTGAGTTCATGCGTCAGCACACGTTTACTTTCGTCACATGCTTAGCGTGCAGTTACAGTTTTCACGGTCGGCTTCCTTAAAACTACAGCATAACCTTCGTTACACAGCAAATTACAGCTAGCGGTCTTCGGAACATAATTGTCTGCGTGTTTAGCAATTACACCCGGTGTGACACCGTCAAAGTTCCTAGTATCTTATTTGGGCTTGAAGCGACTGGGAACATTCTGATTGGTCGACGCATTACAACATTCGACGCATGCGCACAGTGATATCGTAGTCTTAGTAAGGGTTAGGGTTTAGGTTTAGGGTTACGACGCCTTACTTCGTGAGAAAGCCGGCCCGACTTGACCTGGCGCATGCGCAAAGGCGCCCGGCTAAAGTAAGACACCCGGAACATAAAGGATGTTACACCGGTAATCCCCATGATCTTCCAGTGCTAAGTTGTCAGAGGTTATCATACAAGGCGTAAACATTTGCAGTCTCGAATACTCTGTGGTGCCTGCGCTTGTCCACCTTGTTTATAAGCGTGTAATAGTAATGTTTGTCTCCAGTATACGCCCTCCCCCCCCCCCTCTTTCCCAGTTCCCTATTCGCTATACAGGGCCGGACCTGGTAAAGTTGAGGGGGGGGGGGGGGGGGGTTACAGATTCAGCGAAGGCGCGAAGCGCCGATCCTTCTAGGGGGGTCCGGGGGCATGCCCCCCCGGAAATTTTTTTTTTCAAGGATGCAAAATGGTGCAATCTGGTGCAATCTGAACCTTGAAAAAGCCATTTATGATGGTCTGGGACTTTGAGCTTTTTAAACAAATTGAAATGACAAACTCTGGGGTACAAAAATAATTATCTGCCCGTCCCTTAAAAAAACAACAACAAAAAAACACACACGAACATTTATTTATCAGCAGAGATGTTTTGTATACTATTATTATTCACTACATTTTGTTGATCGTTAACAGTATAAAGCTTTACCTTGTAATTTATGAACATCACCGCCCTGCTTTCACTTTCAGTCTTGCTGCACTAGGTTCCTCGGCATTAGTACCTTTTGTGAATTGTATCTTCTGGCAAAACAGTTCACTGCCTCTTTGAAGTCAATATCATCATCCCTGTGCACTTTCAGTAAAGCAAGTCCATTGAGTCTATGTTGCCCCATTGTAGAGCGCAGGTAGTTTTTCAGGTTGCGCAACTGACTGTTTGAACGCTCACACTCGGCAGTAGTGACAGGCAGGGTGCAAAGGTTCTTTAGCATGATGAACAGGTTGGGATAAAAATCCCTGTCACGATGTTTCAGTGCTTCTGATGCCGTGGATGGGATGATAGCTGTCGCATTCTCAGCAGCACTTCGCCATTTGCAAACCCACCTTTGGTATTCTGCATCAAGGGTAGCGTTGTCTGGTAGATCAGACTCCCACAACATTGCCAGTGTCTTCACCCCTTCTGGAACCTGCATGAAACCATCCTGGTTGTCTATTAAAGTGCTTGGCACCAGACAGAGACCATCAACTGCTAGGTCAGCATTTTTGAACCTCGAGTCCAATTCGATTGACAGGTGTTCCAAGAAAGGAATGGCAATGCTAATCTTGAAATATTCTTCTGGAGTGGCCGCAGGTTGGTTGTCACGGAGAGTCTGTCGGGATGCTTGACGAGGAACAATAACATCAGTTGTCAAAGCATTCGCCATTTTGCTGACTTCACCGAACCAGGCAACGAACGCTGTGTCGACATCTCTTCTAATAGAAGACATGCAGTTACTGACCGCTTTGATTTCCCTGTAGGCATCGACAACATCTTTTGTCCTTTTCTGCAGCTTCACTGTCAAGGGTTTTAAGTAACGCAAACAATTGCGGACGACAACGAATGCAACGAGGAAAGCACTGCTGCTCAATGTGTGGAGAAAGCCAGTTGCCTTGGTCAGAGTCTCACTGTCCCAATTGTCACTGTCTTCACACATTTGTCCCAAACAGTCGTGAACAACCAGAAAGAGAGATGTATAAACCTCCAGTGCTTCATGTTTTTCTACCCATCTTGTTCTGCACAGATCAACAAACTTTGTTTTTGTCGTGTCAGGCTGAGATGATTCGATGGTATCTTCAAGTTTTCTTTGTCTCTTTGGAGAGTTTTAGAAAAACAGTGACAGTTCCCTCAGTGCTCCCATCATGTTCTTCACTGCAGGCAAGCCGCATGCTTTTACAATGCAGAGACTCAAGCTATGGGAAGCACAGTGTCTCAGGTAACAGAATGTAGTTACTTGTGATAAAAGAATCAGTGGTTGAAATTGAGTAGAGTGGAAGAGGATTTATTTTTTATAGTGCCTAGGGGAGAGGGTTGAAATTTCTCCCCGGATTTACTTATGATTGTAACGTAGCCCCCTAAAAAAAAAAAAAAAAAAAAAAAGGTACATGGTCAGGCCAGGGGGGGGGGGTTACGTAACCCCTGTAACCCCCCCCCCCCCCCTAGTCCGGGCCTGCTATATGTGACGTGGGACTTTAATCTATCTACATCATCGTTTGTCTCTAAGTCCCCTATATGCTGATGTGTCCGGGGACGTTAATCTATCCAATGTAAATGTACACGTTTGTCTATTTTGACCACGAGCGTTAACACTACATGTTGTTGTGGACGTGTATGTAGATTAATAACCTGCGTCTGAAGCGCTAGCATAATCTATGTGACTCTGGTAAGGTACTCGAGAATATAAACTATGCTTTACATCGTGAAAATTGAAGCGGGAAAATGAAGTGCTTAATTTTATTTTATTCATCACCAGACCTACCTTTAATAAAGTAGACAATAGTTTTAGCGAGTTATAGATGGGTCTGACTTCCGTACGAGGTAATTATAGCTTGAACCGTAACCGTATAAGTAGATCATAATTTATGACTAAATTTGTCATCATCTTACCTTTCATTTGCACAGAGGGACAAATAGTGTAATTATATTTGCGGTAACCTGGCAGCAGAACACGTTGACGGCATTAACGAGGGAGAAAAAGGAAAGCAATTATTCCCCATGGATTATGGTAATTCAGAGCGCACGACTTGTGTACGTGCGTCTCGGGCGACGTGGGTTCGAATCCTGACTTCAGCAAACTATTTTGACCATACTATGGATTAGGCCTGACACGAAAGAGACATCGTCATGCAAATAAAGCAGTTGACATTCAGCACCTTGTGTCCACGATCACTAGTCAGTATAGATTATCGTTAATTGCCTCGATCTGTGGTCGTGATATATTAACACAAATAAATGTCCCTTATGTGCGTCGCGTCAATGGCGCGTAATAAACATTCGGATTCCAGAACAATGTGTGGCGTATTTATGTGTTCTTGCGGCCAAGGCTGTAAGGTTGAAGGTTGGGGAGTGTGGGAATGGTTACGGACCTATCCTATCCTATCATATCCTATCCTATCCCGTAACTCGAAGGTCGTAGGGGCACCACAGATGATCGTTTAACCAGCGTACTCCATCTTTCTCTGTACACAGAAACCCTCATGGTTTCGCTCAGTGTCAAGCCAGTCCATTCTCGAATGTTGTCATCCCACCTCTTTTTCGGTCCCCTCTTCTTCTGGCTCCTTGAACCGTGCCTTGCAGAATGGTCTTTGCAAGGCCTGATGCTCTGGTGACGTGGCCATACCATCGAAGTTTCCGTATCTTCACCACTGTAAGCATGTCATCGTGTTGTCCAATGGCTTGTGTGATGGTCTGTCGGATTTCGTTGTTGGTGATGTGCTGGGTATAGGAAATGCCCAGAAGTTTTCTGTAGTACGTCATCTCAGTGCTTTGTATTCTTCTTTGGAGATCTGCTGTGAAGGTCCATGTTTCGCAAGTGTATAGAAAGATGGAGATGACAAGGGATCGAGCGCAGCAGCCTTACCTTGGAATGTAGACTGAGGGTCCTGTCTTTCCAATTAATGGGGTTCAACCTTGTCAGGGCAGCAGTTGTTTGTGCAACCCTGGTGAGGATTTCCTGTCGGGACCCATTGTCTGATATTATCGGACCACAGCCATCTTATAACTGTCGATGTCAGCAAACCCCATAAATTACAATACATATTTCATCATCACGATAATCCCTCGTTATCAAAGAACGCCATTGTCCCGCATGCCGACTGTTCGTGATGAACATACAAGGAAGCTGGGAGTACTTAGGCTTATGTAATATCTAATATGTAAAAGTGGCTGGTCGTGGTACAGAACACAGGCGCTTGTATCTGGACACCCGAGCGCCTATGCCTGTGACGCGTCTCCGTTTTATTATAGATAACCAAAGGGAGACGCGTCACAGGCATAGGCGCTCGCTAGTCGAGATACAAGCGCCTGTGGGGAAGGAGGGTTCACACCACGGACCTTAATAAAGGTCCGTGGTTCACATTGCGTTACTAAGACGACCGAGGCTTACTTCGCCATGGTTGAGGTGACGTAGGCCTCGGTCGTCTTTGCTACGTAGTGGAAGGTTTCTCAGCGCAATGTCAAAATTGTGCGTCGTGACAGCAGACGATGCCTTCTCATAACTTGGTCATCATTAACAATTTCCAGTGGGTGCTGTTCTGTCGCGAAAAACGCGATTTCGACAAAGTGCACGTCTGTATTATTTCAATAACTGTACGTAGGCAGCCATGTTGTTTTCGGCTTTAACGTAAAGGGCTAATTCAAGATATTGTTTTTGGTGACAATTAATGATCAAGTTTAGTTTTTAAAAAAATTGCATTGGTAATATCACACATGAGTATATAGACCTAATCGTTACTCAAACCGAAAGCTATATTGAAAACACTGATCTAAAGAAGTATTTAGTTCAGTGTATTGAAAAGGATTCGAATTTTAGGTGTATCTGTCTTTGTTTTGTAAACAGCTAAATAATACTTTCGCTACTAATAAGCACATACACGAATGAATTTATCAATTTATTTCAAAACCGTAGTTTTAATAAGTTTTTTTTTAAAACTTTTGTTTTGTTTTGTTTTGTTTTGTTTTGTTGTTTTGTTTGATTTTTTTTGGTTAGGGCAACGCTCACTGTAAATTTGAAAAACATCGATCTGTAATGCTGAAATGTTTCAATTAATCAACCAGTCATTCCATAATTCAATCAATCAATCAATAAATCTTTTGTTTAATGTCTGTCCACACTTTTAGATGATATTATACAATTAAAATGTAAAAACACTATTTAAAAAAAATTACAATCATTCTATAAAAGTCTACCAAGGGGATCGCAATAACTTTCAGAACTTCTGTAACATTTGGGTGATACTGAACCGCGTCTATAAAATTTCAATATTCAATGATGTTGTGCCCATTTACTTCAAACATGTCTTTTAAAACGGAAATGTTTGATTTTGGGACTCTTAACGAACATATGAACAAGCACAATCCTTTTACTGATTGAGGTTTTCAGACACTAACAAACATACTTTTTATGTGAACAAATGTAAAAACACTCGTCCAAAAACGGATTGATGTAACATGTCTAGCGCAAAATGATATTGTACGAAAGAAAAAACACTATGCATCTTTCGGGCGCCTGTTATAGCGACCACCGCGCATGCACCGCACGCAGTGCTGTACTGATGCGGTAACAAAGATGCCTGTAAACATAATTATATAATTTTTGTTTAACTGACTCATGTTGTCACTGAAGTATTATATTTGATAGGTGCTTTAAAATAATTATCACATAATAAAACTATGTGCCTATGAACGGGTAAGGTTACGTAAGAACTCTGGATTTACTTATCGCAGATTTATGGGCGATAATAGTCTGTAGTTTAAAGTGCTAGAGGCAGTATGCTCTCTCAGCTGATCGGGTGGTTACTGCGCAGGCGCATGCTCTCTCACTTCTCATTCTGGCTAAAGCCTGTGCTTAGCAGTGTTGATCGCAAGCGCAAAACTGCCAGTACAATTAAGTCCGTGCATTAGCACTGAATTATAAAGAAATACGTTGTGTGATGACTTGTGGAATGGTGTGGAAACGGTACTGAGTACGTGTTAATTCGGACGGGTTATCTTTTCGTGACTGGTACAGTGGTGATAAAGTGTCGTCTGCTGCAGTGCCAGAGGTGAGAGAAAAAGTAAAGTCGTTTCTGAATTAATATTTTGCTGACGCGGGTTTTATTCACACTTGAATCCAACATTATGTAAATGATGCGTGAGTGCATGACATTCATTGATTCACATGGCATGAGCCCAATCTGTTATGTATATTTTTTTCATTTCTCCAGTAGCCACCACAATCCGAGGATCAGGTAAAATGATGTTGTACGAGGTCAATCTTTACGACCGCATGATCCGAATGAGGTCAAGCTTGCACTAGTTTCAGTCAAACCCGGTTAGACCTACCGATTCTCATAAGATTTGCCCGGTCACATGCTGCAATAAGTTGTACAACAAGCTTACGATAAAATCTCAAGCAAATCCATCGTAGATTCAGAGGATGGAACATGTTCTAATTCCTGCGATGAAATCATAAGTCAGGGCCAATCAGAACGTGCTGTGGCGTCCTTCACTTTGCGTTGTATAGCATAGCATAGCACTGTAGCACTGTTCACATATAGGCTAACAAAATCTTGATGAGGGTTTCAGATCCTCTTGATGAGAGTTTCAGACCCATACCCCTGGCCTCAATTTAGAACCTTTTAGACTCCAAATTGGTGGAGTAGATGCTATCCTTAAATAACCTGCCTGTACAGTTCTTGAACATGTTGAGTGATTTAGCGACTGAAGAAACTTCAAAGTAGTGGCCGACACCACAACACAAAGGTTTGTCATCGGATCATCTGGATCTGGATTCCCGTCTTGATGATGTTCGACTAAGATAAATACGACTTTGGGAGTGTTAACTATAATTTAATATTTCTGTTGCAATATTTAAAAACAGGCTAAAAAACAGGGGGATGGAACTCATTAGGAATGGGAAAATAACAGAAACAGTGGTGTTTTCCTATCCTATCCTATCCTATCCCGTAACTCGAAGGTCGTCGGGGCACCACAGATGATCGTTTAACCAGCGTACTCCATCTTTCTCTGTCCTCAGCAACCCTCCTGGCTTCGCTCAGTTTCAAGCTAGTCCATTCTTAATGTTGTCCTCCCACCTCTTTTTCTGTCTCTCTCTTCTTCTGCCTCCTTGCACCATGCCTTGCAGGATGGTTTTTGCAATGCCTGATGCTCTGGTGACGTGGCCATACCATCGGAGTTTCCGTTTCTTAACAAATTGTGACCATCGTATTGTCCAATGGCTTGTGTGATGGTCTGTTGGACTTTGTCGTTGGCAATGTGCTGGGTATACGAAATTCCCAGAAGTCTTCTGTAGCACCTCATCTCCATGCTTTGTATTCTTCGTTGTAGATCTGCTGTGAGAGCCCATGTTTCGCAAGCGTATAGGAAGATGGAGATGACAAAGGAGCGCAGCAATCTTACCTTGGAATGTAGACTGATGGTCCTGTATTTCCAAATGGGCTTCAACCTTGTCATGACAGCAGTTGTTTGAGCAATCCTGGAGATGACTTCCTGTCAGGACCCAAATTGTCTGATCAATACAATGGCTCCTTCATATGTGAAGCTATGTACTGTGTTCATGGATTGGCCTTGGACTTTAATGTCCATGTTGATATGCCATTGGTGTTGTTGGTCATCATTTTGGTCTTCCCTTATTTCCATTCCATAGGCGCTGGAGGTGGTGTAAAACCTTGACAGCTGTTCAAGTTCTTGTTCCTCTCCAGCCAATCCATCAATGTCATCAGCAAAACGGAGGTTGGAGATTGCTCTACCACCTATGCTGACTGTGCCTTCGTGATCTGCAAGGGCATCTGACATGATGCGCTTTAGGAAGATGTTGAAGAGTGTTGGAGAGAGTAGGCATCCTTGACGCACACCGATTGTTGTTCTGAACCAGTTTCCGATGGCGCTGTTGTGGATCGAGGACTGCACTGGTAGTCTTGTCATACAGGCTTTTGATGACTTCAATAATTTTAGGTCTGATGTTGTACAGAGTGCCAGAGTCTGGCATGCAGCTCTGTGGGCAACCATGAGAGTCATGGTTGCCCACAGAGCTGCATGCCAGACTCGGTCAAAAGCTTTCTTAAGTCTATAAACACGTGATAGAGGTGTTGTTGGTGCTGTAGATTATTCTGAGGTTGAAAATCTGTTCAGTGGTACTTCGCCCTGCCCTGAATCCTGCTTGTTGTTCAGCTATTATTTGTTCAGCTTGGGGTTTCAATCTGTTGAGTATTATTTTCAGGAGTAATTTGCTGGGATGGCTGATGAGGCTAATAGTGTAGTAATTTTCACATTCCTGAAGTTTACATTTTTTGGGAAGAGTGATGACAAGCGACTGGGTCCATGGTGTAGGCCACTACCCACTCTGCCAGATCTTGTTACAGATAATGGTGAGTGCATCAATCATCGCTTTTCCTCATGCTTGAAGCAATTCCGCGAGTATGTTGTCCACTCCCGCTGACTTCCCTTTCTTCAGCAAATGCACTGCTGCCTCAACAATGTCTTGGAGGATTGGGAGGATTTGTTCTTTGTCTCTGTTCTGGGGATATGCTAGAACTGATGGGTCTCCGTTTGGTTAGTGGTTGTAAAGGTCAGAGCAGTACTCTATCAATCTATCCTAGACTTCTTTCTTGTTCTTCTGTAAGGCATATGCCAGACATGCTGCGCTTTGGAGCGTGCAGACTTTGGAATGTTAACACTTGTCAGCCGCTTCACAGTTTGGTAGGCCTTCTTGCTGTTGTTCTTGTTCGGACTGTTGTCTATTTTCTGGCATTGATCTTCTATCCAGTTCTCCTTTGTGTTCGCATGCCTTTTCGGATGTCATTGTTGATTTTTCGGTAGACATCAGCGTCCTGTGAGTTCTTTTTCTTTTGATCTCTCTTCGTTTATCAACCAGATCCAAAAAGTTCAGTTTCCACGGTTTCTTCTTTGGGCGGTTCTTGCCAAGGATCTCAGTGGCGGCATCTGTCACAGCTGAGTTGAAGGCGGTGGTCATGGTGTGGACATCTACTTCACCAGCTCCTAAAATGAGCAGTGGTGCAAATTTTCCTCCACTTTTGGCTTGACATATATCTGCCATCTCCAGATCTTGTAGTTTGTCCAGGTCGAACCTCAGTCAAGTGTACTTTGCAGTGTTTACTCTTCAAGTGGAGCCGGAAGGACATCATCACGAATCGTGGTTGCTTCCGATGTCTGCTCCTGGAAAAGTGTGTGTTCTGCCAATGTTGATGCTTGATCTGAAACGTGTCTTAACCATCGTGTAGTTGATCTGGTTGTGATGCTCCCCGCTGGGACTGTGTCATGTCCATCGTCTGGATTTTTTGTGGAGACCAAGTGTGTTTGCCAGTATCAGATTGTTGTATTTGGCAAACTCCAAGAGTCTCAGACCCCTGTCATTTGTCTTGTTGTTGCAGTGGGGTCCATATGTGTCTCCCCAGTTGTGGTGCGCATCTTGGCCAACCTTGGCATTCCAGTGGCCTTGCACTATGACTATGTCCTTCTTTGGCGCTTGGTCAAGGACAGCCTGTAGATGTTCATAAAAATCCTCCACTTTGCTGCAGTCAAAGTCTGATGTTGGCCTGGATGATGGTGATGTTGAAAGGGGCTGCTGTTAGACGGATGGTAATGAGTCTACTGGAGACTGGACGGCAACCCATGACAGTGGCTAGAAAGTCTCTGTTGACCAAGAATCCAACGCTGTGTTTGTGCCTGTCATCTCTCCCACTGAAATAAAGCTTGTGGCCTTTGTCGGTCATTGTTTCACCTAGGCCTTTCCAGTGACGTTTGCTGATACTTAAAATATTCCATCGATTGTGGTCTAGCTTGTGGGCCAGTTCCTCTAATTTACCCTCCCCAGTTAGGGTCCTGACATTCCAGGTTCCTATGACAATGTTATCTCTCATGCGGATTTTGCTAAGTGGTATTTTAAAGCACTAAATATCCACAAAGTGGGGATACTATTTAAACAGAAAACCTGCCACCAAAACAGAGGATTGGGGGTACTAAGCATGCTTAGACATTTTCAAAAATAAAGCATGCCTTAGCCTTTTGTTACTATTTAGCGTAGCCACAGCAATGGCCACGACAAGTTTTTTTTTCATGTCTCCATTTGGCTACATTCAATTCAATTCAATTCAACAAATCTTTATTACCTCTTACAAGGAATTATGACAGGCACTTGATCACTAAAATAAAACAAATAAAAAGAAAAATGCAAATAAAAAATTAAACATAGTATAAAGTAATCCTCCCTCCCCCCTTCCGCTTCATCAAACCACACATGCACAACCACACGCACACTTACACACTGTAGAGCCGATTACAACAAGCAAGAGGAAGAGGAAGGAGCCTCAAGCAGAGCCATCAGCGCGTCAGGTTTGAGTTGATCAAGGCCACAGCAGAGGGGAGAAAACTGGATCGGTAACGTACAGTGCGGGTCTTAAGGCTCATGAGGCGTTTCCCAGAAGGTAGAATTTTAAACCAAGAAGAGAGAGGGTGGGTGGGATCATCCTTGATGCTGATGGCTTTGCATAGGGCCCTTCTCTGAAACAATTCACACAGAGGTGTCTGCTTTTCACCAATGATTTTGCTGCAGGTATTGGTAATACTGTTCAAGGAATTTCTACTTTTGACACTGAGAGATTGAAACCAGCAAATGAATGAAAACGTAAGAACTGATTCCACGTAGGCACGATAACAATTTTTAAGTATGCTCTGCGAAACCAGAAGAGATCGGAGTTGGTACAACATGTACATACGCTGCCTGCATTTCTTAAATATCATTTCGGCATTAGCTGTGAAAGAAAGCTTGTGGTCAATCATGGTCCCAAGGTATTTATATTGTTCCACTCTCTCTACAGTTTGATTTCTGAGGTGAAGTGCAGCCACATCTGTCCGATTCTTTCTGAAATCCACCAACATCTCTTTCGTTTTGCCGACATTGAGCTCCAGATGGTTACCTTCGCACCAGGTGACGAAGTCAACCACACTCCTCTCAAAGCTTATGGCCGAGTCGGAAGTGTCCACTACTGCGGCATCGTCTGAAAACTTGATGATCTGCGAATCATCTCTGGAGCTCCTACAATCATTGGTATAAAGAGTAAAAATAAAAGGTGAGATAACTGTCCCCTGGGGTGTTCCGGTGTTGATAGACTTGGTTGATGAGAAACAGACAGAAGAAGAAGAAGAGTAGGACCTTACACGAACAACTTGCGTACGGTTGCTAAGAAAGTCAGAGATCCAGAGGGTCAGGTACGGATTGATATTCATATTTTGGAGTTTGCTTACAAGGAGATGGGTTTGAACAGTGTTGAACGCTGAAGAGAAATCTGCGAAGAGGATCCTAACATAGGCACCACCGAATTCCAAATGAGAGTGAGCAAAATGAAGCAGGGAGATAACTGCGTCTTCGACACCTCTGTTCTGCCGATACGCGAATTGAAGAGGGTCAAGCGCAGGCTTCGCCTGCTGTTTCAGCATGCCCAGCAATATCCGTTCAAAACATTTAATTAGTACTGAGGTTAGTGCTATTGGTCTATAGTCGTTCAGGCCGGAGGGGTTGGATTTCTTCGGAACCGGACAGATAGTGGCCGCCTTCCAAGACTGAGGCACATTGTGTGTTTCTATTGAAGCATTAAAAATATCACAGAATACAGGAGCAAGCTCCTTACTACATGCCTTGATCAACCTGCCACTAACACCATCAGGTCCTGAGGCTTTGTTATGGTTGACCCTGCTAAGAACCTTCTCTACTGTCTCCTGCTCAATTTTTGGAATCATATCACTATCTAGATTATCTTTCAGAGTATCACATATCTTATTCCTTTCCTGTGAAAAGTCCTGCGTATCAAAACGGCAGTAGAATGTATTCAGTCTCTCAGCAAAATCCACCCTCTCCTCCTCATTCATTCCATCATCCCTCCCTGACATCCCCCCTCCCCGCCAGCTCCCTCAGTCCCCTCCATGCATCCCTGACAGACCCTGAAACAAACCTCCCCTCCACTTTGTCTCTGTATCTCAACTTCTCTTCTTTAATCAATTTGTTTATTTCTTTCTGTAATACTTTCCCCTCAGACTTTTTGTTTTCAGCAAACAGCTTGTTTTTTTGTACAATCTTAGCCTTTAGCTTCTTAGTGATCCAAGGCTTGTTATTTGGATAAATTTTAATCTTTTTCTTTGGCATGATCATGTCTTCACAAAACAACAGATAACTTGTGACAACATCAGTGGCATGACTTACATCGGTGACTTCCTCTGTCAATACCTTCCAGTCTGTGCAGTCAAAACAACCCCTCAGCTGCTCCACAGCATCAGAATCCCACACCTTAATCAGCTTAGTCTCCACCCTCTCTCTCCTCAACTTTTGAACATAGGTGGGTAACAATAATACTGCATTGTGATCTGATGTTCCTATGGGAGCCTTCAAGACAGATCTGTAAGCACTTGGGATGGTACCATAGCATTTATCCAAAGTATTGTCTCTTCTAGTTTTACAGGTCACATATTGGTGAAAATCAGGCAATGTAGTGTTTAGATTACAGGTGTTTTCATCTCCCAAAACAAACACAGGCGCGTCACGTGATACAGCACGTAGCCTGTCAACACACTCTGCAACAGCAGCAGCGGCACGCGTTATGTTTGCATTGGGGTGCACATAGACAACAACATAGAACAGTTGACCAAACTCGCGAGGCAGATAAGTAGGCCTGAGTGACAATGCCAGAAGCTCAAGATCCACTGTACACATTTGTTCTCGCACAATCACACTGCTCTTCTTACACCATCTTTCATTGACATACACAGCCACCCCACCACCCTTCCCTTTCCCAGTCACATAGTACTGATCGAGAGAATAATCTTTCCTGGTTCATGCATGCAGGCTGTTTGTGGGACTGTTGGAGAAAGTGGACACAACAGCTAATTGATTTTAAATGTATTATATATGCAATCACCGTCAGCCTGGTGTTATTTAATTCTTTTACCTTCAAGGGGGGATCTATTACTCTGAGTGAAACCATTCATTTACCAGAAAAACTGGTTCGAGATCCAAAGGTTCTAGCATGAAAAGTATTAGAATAACTGCAACGTAAAACTAATAACTTTCTGAAAGGTAATATTATATGTTTATATTTTTTTAATTATTTATTTTGAGTCCAAAAAGAGATAGATAATAAGAAATAGAGGGAGGCAATCAAGTCACTTTTGTACTGATATTTTTAATGTATAAGATAGGCTTGCATGGTTGCGTGGTGAGGGAGGAGTGATAGAGGTTATGGGGGGGATAGGGTGGGATGGGGTTTATGAACAGGTGGCCACCCACCAATGAAAAGTGTTATACCTATAACTTATGAATATTCAGTATTGAATGTATTAGTATTGGTATGGCCACGTCACCAGATCATCAGGCCTTGCAAAGACCATTCTGCAAGGCACAGTGCAAGGAGGTAGAAGAAGGGGGAGACCGAAAAAGAGGTGGGAGGACAACATTCGAGAATGGACTGGTTTGACACTGAGCGAAGCCATGAGGGCTGCTGAGGACAGAGAAAGATGGAGTATGCTGGTTAAGCGATCATCTGTGGTGCCCCTACGACCTTCGGGTTATGGGGACAGGATAGGATAGGATAGGATATTCAGTATTGAGTTTTCCAACTGGTGTGTATTTCTATTGTTGACCATTTAGCTATGCCTAGAAAAAAATGTCACAATGACGATGACATTCACACTCATCATTGGAATAAATCGTCACACTGTTGAATGATCAATGAGCTAGTTGTCAAAAGAAGTCAAGAGGTTACAGTTGCAAGTATTGATTATTATGTATAAGTAAGTTACCAACAAACCATCCTGCAAGGCACGGTGCAAGGAGGCAGAAGAAGAGGGAGACAGAAAAAGAGGTGGTGGTGGGAGGACAACATTCAAGAATGGACTAGTCTGAGGCTGAACGAAGCCATGAGGGTTGCTGAGGACAGAGAAAGATGGAGTACGCTGGTTAAACAATCTTCTGTGGTGCCCCAATGAATTGGGTACAAAATAGGACAGTATATGAATATGTGTTAAATGAATTCTGTAAGTTTGTGCTAGAACCAACTCCATTTATACTTTTTTTTTTATAGATCACAGTTATACTGTGTTATTATTTCACCGGCCCACACATTTCTGTCTCTTTGATTCTCTTTTGATTCAGAGCAGCAACAATGAAAGGAAAAGAAAAGCGCTCGTCGGGTGGGGAAAAAGTTGGAGATCCTTTACTGAAGCCACCCGAAAAGCAGTTAAATGTTAACAGCTCACAGTTACAGACTGCATCCTTTCACCTTGACCCTCCTGAAGGAGGATGGGGGTGGGTGGTGTGTCTCACTTCCATGGCATGCAATGGAACTGTCTTTGGTAGCATCAACACCTTTGGCATTCTGTATGTGGCCATGTTAGATCAGTATGGTGGTGATGATCCTAACATTGGCTTCAAGACAGGTGAGAAAGTCAGCTTCTTTTTTTTTAAGTGAAGGTCAGTTTTGTTCGACTTTGTGATTGTGAAGTCTTTGTAATATCAGAAATGTTGACGACAAAAATGTTGTAACTTAGCTTAGAGATAAACAGATAGTATTGAACAAAACCTGATTTTAATTTACCAGCTCCCGAAGGGAATGTTCGCAGTTATTAAATTAACATCCTTGAGACGTTCACTCCTGATAATACCATGCAGAATTCGCTATAATGAATGTAACTTAGCCCTCTTAGACATCTGACCAATGTCACTGGACCGCTAAGTAGCCAAGTGAATCATATCACTCTTAAATCTACCCTTGACACTCGAAGTTTAGACGTAATAGATAGTGTCCCAGAGGCAGGACAAGAGAACAAAAACGTCCAAGAAAAGTAAACAGTAAACTTTATTGTCCAAATCTTCACAAAAGGGAAAAATGGCTTCCAGCGCCCAAGAGACAACAGAAAGACAAGAGTGAAAAATGCCATCACCCCCCCACACACAAAGCACATCCACAAGCTCACACACACACACACACACACATACACACCCATCACAACATCCCCCAACACAACATCCACACAGCTCAACATCCTCACACGTGAACGCCAGCATGCGCCCACCCCTGCCACACCACACACACCCATCCACACCCACACACCGCAGCACACCCAGCAACCAGTACCCGCATGCACACAGACAAACCACTAATGCTACAACCCATCACTACATTGACAATAATATATTCCATTTATCCAGCTTCATCCCCCCCCCCCCCACAACTCATCACCACAGTTCTTGTCTTAAAAAAAACCAAAGCACACACACATGGAACTGATGTGGGGCCCAACTGGCCATGGCACGGCGAGAATGTCCCTGATGTCTAGTGGTGCTGATTGTACACCCTGATGGCAGTGGGCACATAAGTGTTCCTGTAGCGATCTGTTCTGGCCTTCACACTGCGGAATCTCTCCGACGTACCCTGAGTCGATTGGTGTGAGGCGAACTCGTTGTGAAGGGGGTGGGTGGGGTCTGCCATGACTGCCCCGACACACCTCAGCACCTTCATTTCGTACAATGTCTGGAGATCGGCGACTGGGGCCCCCAATCACGCTGCTGGAAGTCTTGGTCAGCTTCACCAGCCTGTTAGTCACCTGCTTTCAGGCTGCCCTGAAAGCACAGGCTGTTGAACATGATGATGCTCTGCACCACGCCATGGAAGAAGGTCTGCAGGACAGCCTTCTGGACGTCGAATGACCACAGTTTCTTGAGGAAGTGGATACGCTGGTTGCCTTTTTTCACCAGCAGTGTCGTGTTCTCCGTACAGTCCAGCTTGTTGTCCAGGATGGTTCCCAGATACTTGTGCTGGATGACAACCTCTACTTGCTCTTTGTTTATCAGCAGGGGGTCATGGGCGGCTGGGCCTCTTCTGAAGTCAACTATCATTTCTTTGGTCTTACTGATGTTCAGGAGGAGGAAGTTCTCCTCACCATGGACCATGGTGCTGACGGCTGTCCGGTAGGAGGTCTCGTCATCACCCAACACTTTCCCCGAGATGGAAGTGTTGTCCGAGAACTTTATCTGAAAGACACCCCCGTCCAAGCACTGGCAGGCGGCCGTGTAGATGGTGAATAAGGATGGGGAGAGTACGAAACCCTGAGGGACGCCCGTGTTCACCACGACGACCTGGGACATGGTGACCGAGTCACCGGCGAAGATCCTCACCTGCTGAGGACGGCAAGACAGAAAGCTGTACTCCCACAAGATGAGTGTGGGGTTGACCTCCATCCTCAACAGCTTGGACATCATCAGAAGGGGCTGGATTGTGTTGAAGGCCGAGCTGAAATCCAAGAACAGCAGCCTGATGTAGGATTTTGGCCTTTCCAGGTGCTTGTAGGTCTCGTGCAGCAGGGTGTTGATGGCGTCGTCCGTGCTGCGGTTCGCCATGTAGGCAAATTGATAAGGGTCTTGGTGGGGCTTGGTGCACTGCAGCAGGTGCCGCAGCACCAGCCTCTCCAGGCACTTGAACGGCACCGAGGTCAGCGACACAGGTCGGAAGTCATTGTTCACCTTGGTGGCTGGTTTCTTGGGGACAGGGACAACAGTTGCTGTTTTCCACAGCGTGGGCACCACCCCAGTGTTGAGGGCTGTCTGGAAAAGTCTAGTGAAGACCGGTGCCAGGGACTCGCTGCACTGCTTCAGGACCAAGCCTGCGATGTTATCTGGGCCTTTGGCGCTGCGAGGATTGACGCCCTTGAAGATCTTCTGGACCTCGGCCACCGTGATGACGAACGGCTGGCTCTCCTTCTGCCTCACTTCTCCCAGCACCGCAGCTCATTCCGCCTCGAAGTCGTGCTGGTCAAAGCGTGTGTAGAATTGGTTAAGTTCGTCAGCCAGCTTTTTCACGTAATTGCAAGAACGAGATGATTGGTCGGAGATGACGTAGATTCGGCTATATCCTCCATACACCCTGGGATAAACGCGCAGTCACACATGAAGCATAGGACCACGAGGGTCAAGGAGCAGACTGAAGTTAAAAACCCTCAGCCATCACCAACGGAGTGAAAGACTAGTTTCATGGTTCCTAGAGACTAGAAGTAAGTTAACACTAATAGTTTTCTAGTACTTGTATGTTTATATATTATATTGATTGTTATGTATTATTAGGTTCATGTTATAATTATGTATTTACAGAAACCAATTATTGTTCCTAACATGTTATGCATATTACTCGACTTAGCTTAGCCTTAATATTCAGATATCGTAGTGTGCTTATGGGAAACTCGGCAGGTGTCTGACACTGTAGACTCTG
This sequence comes from Oncomelania hupensis, assembly GCA_036898135.1. Classification (NCBI taxonomy): domain Eukaryota; kingdom Metazoa; phylum Mollusca; class Gastropoda; order Littorinimorpha; family Pomatiopsidae; genus Oncomelania; species Oncomelania hupensis. The sequence goes on along the minus strand of CM072515.1, from coordinate 17,373,473 downwards.
TGCAGAGGGAACAACCTACCAATATATTCAAATAGAATATTGTAGCCAGAGTTCTGGATTTTCCAGCTCAGCTCTGGGACAGTTTGTGGAGTCTACGCCTGAACGCTTGCTCCGTGGAAAGAAGGAGATCAACTAGAATCTACCTTACCACATCCAGCCCCGTAGCTAACAGATTCGCCTCATCATCCTGAGAGTGACCAGACTCCCTCAGAGTGACCACCAGACTCAAGCACTCACCGAAACCGAGAGCGAAGTCTCTTCCCAACTGATGTCAAAACCACTCGGAACAATATTAGACCATCAACCATACTAACTTTGTAGCACATGATGAAGAAGTCTTGCTAAAGAACTTCCCCAGCACATTAGTTTAGCATCATTAATTACATTTAATTAAAGTCATGTTAGAATTTGTGTTGAAGATATAAAAGGTAAAATCCCATATATACGACTGATGTCATTCACTTTGTATTGTTGTGTGTCCACTAGCTCTTCTTCTCTTGAGACCAATTAAACTAGTCGCTTGACTAGCAAAAATCATTTCTTAAATGAGCCAATGATATTTTGAAACCCGAGAACAAATATAAATTTGTATGTGACACAAGCACCGTGATTTAGTCTCTCACATCGCTTAGGAATCTTGGTAAAGAACGACTGATAGAGATAGCTAAATGCCTCATCAATCTGCAGATCTTAATCCCCTTGTAAGATTATCGTATCTTCTCCAGGATATCATCACAGTCTTTCATGTTAATTCAGTAACAAATTTGTTACAAAATTATGTATTGTATTACACATAAATTTGTGATGTAATTGATGGATTAATATTAATTTATTTACAACTTTATTTATTTATTTATGCTTGTATTTATTTGAAGGCAATGCAGGGGTGAGATTTAACCCAGGAGACTAACTAGCCTGCCGGGCTAGCTAGGAAGTAAAGTGAGGTAGCCCGCATGTTTTTTAGGCAGCCCGACAATCGCGTATTTACGGCAATGTGTACAGTGCATTAGACCAACTTCTTTATCGAAAATGAGCCAAGATCGATCTTCGCCATCTGAACGTTTCAGCCATGCAGTCTGAAAATGTCTTTTTCTCTTCGATTCATACTCTTTGTGACGCTCTTTCTTCTCCGAACTAGAATTCGCCTTCTTTGGCGGGGGTTCGTTGACCCCAGAAATAAAGTTCCACATTTTCGGATCAACAACCGTCACCTTGACAATACACGTAATTTGTAGCAGTGTTTTTTTCACAAACAAAGCAGACAGCGCGCTTGGCGCAAAAGGGAAGTAGGCAAAGGGAAATAACCCTCGCGTATGCTCCATACTCGTAGCAGACGAACAGTGATTTAAAAACGCTCTCGCTTCGGACCAAGCTTCTAAAAGTCTGCAAGTAGTATTTTTTTTTAGGTCACCAGGCGGGCTGGCTCGACTATAAAGTGAGGTCGCCCGAGCGGGTTTTAAGTCGCCTCGGGCGACCGGGCGACCGCTAAATCTCACCCCTGCAATGTTAGTATTATAATTTTTGTATTGTCTTAGTGAATGGACTGTATAGAATGCCTAATGATGTTCATGAACTAAATTTACATTACCTTTGTAGTCAGTGTTAATTTATATCGAATATATTCTTTTTCAATACTATTCATTCATGAAGCATTTACTTTTATAAGCATCTCCATTATTCAGTCCATTAGCAGGTTACAGACATGTTTATCACACTGCTGTAGTATCTATCCTATTGACAACTGTTTTATCAAAGGACCCACTTAGGGAACTTTTCATGTGTGCCAAAGTTGAAAGAAAACTAGTTCATTTGATGACTCACTGATAACTGATATATCAGATTGCATGTACACGAAAATGTGCATGCACACATACAGTGATCAATTTTGGAGTGCACGTTGCGCCAGTGGTGCATACAAATTTAGAATGACATAAAAACTGTCAAACCTGTGTGCCAGGTGCAACATTCTCTGTGCGCGTATATGATATGATGGTATGGCCACGTCACCAGATCATCAGGTCTTGCAAAGACATCCTGCTAGGCACAGTGCAAGGAGGTAGAAGAGGGAGACCGAAAAAGAGGTGGGAGGACAACATTTGAGAATGGACTGGTTTGATACTGAGCGAAACAATCAGGGTTGCTGAGGACAGGGAAAGATGGAGTACGCTGGTTAAACGATCATCTGTGGTGCCCCTATGACCTCCGAGTTATGGGATAGGATATATATATACCCGCAAGTACCTCAACGTCAAGTTTTATATATATATAAAACTCAAACCTGTGTGCCAGGTGCAACACTCTCTGTGCATGCATATATATACAGGTTTTACAGTTTTCATGTCATTCTAAATTTGTATGCACCACTGGCGCAAGGTGCACTCCAGAATTGATCACTGTATGTGTGCATGCACATTTTCGTGTACATGCAATCTGACATATCAGTTATCAGAGAGTCATCAAATGAACTAGTTTTCTTTCAACTTTGGCACACATGAAAAATTCCCTAAGTGGGTCCTTTGATAAAACAGTTGTCAATAGGATAGATACTACAGCAGTGTGATAAACCTGTCTGTAACCTATATATATATATATTGACTGCTAGACCTAACAAAGGGCAACTCACATCCATCCATGCATGATATGTGCATTTCAGCTGTTAGACTTTATGTATTGCCTATGCACTTTCCATTTGTCGCTTTGTACTTTAATTTTCAAATGCCCTTGATTGAAATGTTTCAGTTTTCTCTTTGACCATTACTAATCCTCTAATTGCCTATATTGATTTTACCATGCAAAGCGCAGCTGGCCAATAGACATTCTATCCCTAAATGAACACTGAAGACACACCCATACTATACATGCAAACTCATAAACATCGTGGTTGATGGACGTGGATGGTATTTCCTATTCTTTTGACTGGTCTTTTGCATTTTTGTTGTTGAATATTTTTGTTGTTGCTGTTTTGAGGGAAGAGGGAAAGGGGGAGGGGAGGGCAATTAAAAAAATGAAATTATGTTCTCTAGTAATGTTCATTGACAACTGCTTCAATTTTAGCTATACTAAATAGAACATTGCACTAGTGCTTTTACTGATTGCAGCGTGGGTAGGGTCAGTGTGCACTGGCCTAACGTTCTTTACCTGTATGGTGTCCAGCATCCTGACTGATCGCCTGGGCATCCGCAAGATTGCCTTCTTGGGTGGCCTGCTGGCCTTTGCTGGAATGCTCATCAGTGCTTTTGTAGAGAAGCTCATGCTGTACTACCTTACCTATGGTGTGCTCCTGGGTATCGGCTTTTCATTCTCCTATGCTCCGTCCCTGGTGATCCTGGGTCACTACTTCCAGAAGCGCATGGGGCTGGTCAACGGCCTGGTGACGTTCGGTAGCGCTATGTTCACCATCGCCTACTCCCTGGTCCTACCAGAGCTGCTGAAAGAGGTGGGCCTCAAATACTCCTTGCTGTGCCTCAGCGGTATGATCTTCTTGCTCATGCCCTATGCCCTCACGTGGAAGCCACGGATTGTGCGGGAAAGCAATCTGGCAGACCTGGTGTTGTCCACAGAAAGTGTGCGGGAGCATGTTAATGACTGTTGGCGATGGACCCGCAAGTACCTCAATGTCAAGATCTGGCGCAATCGTGGTTATGTTGTGTGGGCCCTGGCCAATGGTGTTTCTCTCTTTGGTTATTTTGTGCCTTTTGTGCACCTGGTAAGTTTTCTGTAGCTTACCATAAGTAAAATGATGATGATGATGATGATGATGATAATGATGGTGATGGTGATGATGATGATGATGATGATGATGATGATGGTGATGATGATGATGATGATGTAATCTTGTAGAGTCCCCAATATTCTGACTTCTGAAATGGAATTGCATACACAACTGTAGCTGGTCTTCAACACAAATTTTTGAAGATGCTATTGCTAAGTAAGAAAATTGCAAAGCAAACTGGGGAGAGAAATAAAAACAGACCAATTTACTGTTCAAATAACAAGATTCATTGTTGTTAATACAATTAGGTCTTTTGGAATAATGTGCCATAAATGTGATTTATTAATATTATTATTATTTTTATTATTAGTATTACTTATTATTAGTTAATAAAAATAATAATAATAATAATTATTATTACTACTACTACTACTACTACTACTACTACTACTACTACTACTACTACTACTACTACTACTACTACTACTACAACTACTACTACTACTACTATACTACTACTACTATATACTACTACTACAGTGGAACCTCCTGTATACGACCGTCCAAAATCTGAGAAATAACGGTCTTATAATAGGGGTGGTCTTATACCGGAAACAAGGGGTGCGGGTGTGGGGTGGGGAGGGTGGGGGTGACCAAGCTCGGAGGGGTATGTAGTCATAATTTTCACACTCACCAGCATGTATTTTCTCTGACAAAGGAAAGTGTAAAACATGTTTCATTTTTAGCTTTGTCTTTTATTCACAACTTCAAAAATAACGGAATGTTTCTTCTTCTTGCCTCCACGAACCACTGCCAAACACGTTATCCAAGTCTGTCAGTGCAGAAGCTCTCAGTTTCGATGTTTTCCTTTCGCCACTTTCTCCACTCTCCCATCGTAGTTTCACAGATTCCTTATCCTTTATGATGAGCTGAATTTGGGTCTTCCCAACGTCTAAACTTCTTGCAATAGACAAACAACTCTCCCCATTTTTACTTCTTTCAATCACTTTCATTCTCTCTGCCAAATTCAAAACTTTCCTCTTGCGCGACGCCATTTTGACAAGCCAGTGTAGACGAGTAATGTCCCTTACTTGCGAACCGGAAATAGCAGACAACAGCAGGCGTACACTAACATGAGAGAAAAAACGAAAGGTACAGACAATAAATTAACTGATATCATTATCTCTTTTAAATTGCCTAAGACGGTCGTATAAAGGGCTTAAGATACGGTCGCTGGTCGCATAAACGAGGTTGTCGCATACCAGAGGTAATTTATTATTGGAAGTGAATCCGTCAGAAATTTTCAGGTCACATAACGGAAGTAGTCGTATACCAGAGAGACGGATACCGGAGGTTCCACTGTACTACTACTACTATTATTTTTATATTTATTTTGTACAAAGGTTGGAGCAAATATAGGTATAAAGTACATTATGAGAACCACCCTCAAAGTCTGGATTTAACAATGGGGTCCAAATCCTACTTCCTATTATGTGACAAGGCATACACAGACATAGGAGAAAACTAGCAGTATTTGCATGCTAAGTAAATGTATACTCTGCACTGATTGATCACATGTCATTTTGTCTGAAAAGTTTAAATAATTTCCATAATTTATTTTTCTTGAGGACACATTAGCAAAAGGCATGCGCTCAGCAAAGGAGAAAGGGATAGAAGATCAATGCCAGGAAATATAAAACAGTTTGAACAAGAATAACAGCAAGAAGGCCTACCAGACTGTGAAGAGGCTGACAAGTGTTAAACAGCCCGAAGGTCTTCACGATCCAAAGCAAGTCTGGCATATGCCTTACAGAAGAACAAGAAGTCTTGGATAGATGGACAGAGTACTGCTCTGACCTTTACAACCACACACCAAATGGAGACCCATCAATTTTAGCATGTTCCAAGAACAGAGAAGAAGAAGAAATCCTTCCAATTCTCCGAGAAGTTGTTGAGGCAGCAGTGCATTCGCTGAAGAAAGTGTAGTCAGCGGGAGTGGACAACATCCCTGCTGAACTGCTTCAAGCAGGAGGAGAAGCGATGACTGATGCCCTCTCCATTATATGTAAAAGATCTGGCAGAGTGGGGAGTGGCCTACACCAGGGACCCAGTCGCTTAGTCATCACTTTTCCAAAGAAAGTTAACCTTCAGGAGTGTGAAAATTACTGCCCCATCAGCCTCATCAGTCATCCCAGCAAGATCCTCCTAAAAATAATACTCAACAGGTTGAAACCCCAAGCTGAACACATAATAGCTGAAGAACAAGCTGGACTCAGGGCATGGTGAAGTACCACTGAACATATTTTTAACCTTAGAATAATCTGCGTGAAATACCTACAGCATCAACAACTTCTATATCATGTGTTTGTAGACTTCAAGAAGGTGTTTGATCGAGTCTGGCATGCAGCTCTATGGGCAACCATGAGAGTGTACAACATCAGCCCTAAAATTATTGAAGTCATCAAAAGCCTGTATGGCAAGGCTACCAGTGCAGTCCTCCATAACAGCGCCATCGGAAACTGGTTCAGAACAACAATCGGTGTGCGTCAAGGATGCCTACTCTCTCCAACACTCTTCAACATCTTCCTGGAGCGCCTCATGCCAGATGACCTTGCAGATCACAAAGGCACAGTCAGAAAAGGGGGTATAGCAATTTCCAACCTTCGTTTTGCGGATGACATTGATGGATTGGCTGGAGAGGAACAAGAACTTGAACATCTGGTACAGAGGATTGACACCACTTCCAGAGCCTTTGGAATGAAAATAAGTGCAGAGAAGAACAAATTGATGACCAACAATACAATGGCATCAATACGGACATCAAAGTTCAAGGCCAATCCCTCAACACAGTGCATATCTTCAAATATTATTTAGGAACCATTGTATCAGACAATTGGTCCTGACAAAAAGTCCTCTCCAGGATTGCACAAACAACTGCTGCCCTGACAAGGTTGAAGCCCTTTAGGAAGGACAGGACCATCAGTCTACATTCCAAGGTAAGGCTGCTGTGCTCCCTTGTCATGTTCATCTTCCTATACGCTTGTGAAACATGGACCATAACAGCAGACCTACAACGAAGAATACAAAGCATGGAGATGAGGTGCTACAGAAGACTTCTGGGCATTTCCTATACCCAGCACATCACCAGTTACGAAATCCGACAGACTTTCACACAAGCCTTTGGTCAACACGATGACATGCTCACCATGGTGAAGAAACGGAAACTCTGATGGTATGGCCCCGTCACCAGAGCATCAGACCTTGTAAAGACCATCCTGCAAGGCATGGTGCAAGGAGGCAATAGAAGAGGGAAACAGAAGAAGAGGTGGGAGGACAACATTTGAAACCCTGAGCTTAGCCATGAGGATTGCTGAGGAAAAGAAAAATGGAGTACGCTGGTTAAACGATCACCTGTGTTGCCCCAACAACTTTTGAGTTACATGATAGGTTAGGATAGGATAGGGCTAATATTTTAATGTTAAGAATGAAATCTCAGGTGTAATCTTTTTGAAATGTAACATGTAGTTTTGCTTGTGGGAGGGCGGAAGGGTGGAGTAAGTGGAGTTTTGTTTGTATGGATGTGGCACACCTTTCCTATCCTGTCCCGTAACCCGAAGGTCGTAGGGGCACCACACATGATCGTTTAACCAGCATACTCCCATCTTTCTCTGTCCTCAGCAGCTCTGATGGCTTCGCTCAGTGTCAAACCAGTCCATTCTTGAATATTGTCTTCCCACCTCTTTTTCGGTCTCCCTCTTCTTCTACCTCCTTGCACTGTGCCTTGCAGAATGGTCTTTGCAAGGCCTGATGATTTGGTGACGTGGCCATACCATCGGAGTTTCCATTTCTTTACCACTGTGAGCAGGTCATCGTGTTGTCCAATGGCTTGTGTGATGTTCTGTCGGACTTCGTCGTTGGTGATGTGTTTGGGATAGGAAATGCCCAGAAGTCTTCTGTAGCACCTCATCTCCATGCTTTGTATTCTTCGTTGTAGATCTGCTGTGAGGGTCTATGCTTCGCAAGCATATAGGAAGATGGAGATGACAAGGGAGCGCAGCAGTCTTACTTTGGAATGTAGACTGATGGTCCTGTCTTTCCAAATGGGCTTCAACCTTGTCAGGGCAGCAGTTGTTTGTGCGATCCTGGAGAGGACTTCCTGTCAGGACCCATTGTCTGATACAATGGCTCCTAAATATTTGAAGCTATGCACTGTGTTGAGGGATTGGCCTTGGACTTTGATGTCCATGTTGATGCCATTGGTGTTGTTGGTCATCGTTTTGGTCTTCTCTGCACTTATTTTCATTCCATAAGCTCTGGAGGTGGTGTCAAGCCTCTGTACCAGTTGTTCAAGTTCTTGTTCCTCTCCAGCCAATCCATCAATGTCATCCGCAAAACGAAGATTGGAGATTGCTCTACCCCCTATGCTGACTGTGCCTTCGTGATCTGCAAGAGCATCTGACATGATGCGCTCTAGGAAGATGTTGAAGAGTGTTGGAGAGAGTAGGCATCCTTGACGCACACCGATTGTTGTTCTGAACCAGTTCCCGATGACGCTGTTATGGAGGACTGCACTGGTAGCCTTGTCATACAGGCTTTTGATGACTTCAATAATTTTAGGGCTGATGTTGTACACTTTCATTGTTGCCCATAGAGCTGCATGCCAGACTCGGTCAAAAGCCTTCTTGAAGTCTATGAACACATGATATAGATGTTGTTGGTGCTGTAGGTATTTCTCACAGATTATTCTGAGGTTGAAAATCTGTTCAGCGGTACTTCGCCCTGCCCTGAATCCTGCTTGTTCTTCAGCTATGATGTGTTCAGCTTGGGGTTTCAACCTGTTGAGTATTATTTTCAGGAGGACCTTGCTGGGATGGCTGATGAGGCTGATATGCGGTAATTTTCACACTCCTGAAGGTTACCTTTTTTGGGAAGAGTGATGACAAGCGACTGCATGGGTCCATGGTGTAGGCCACTCCCCACTCTGCCAGATCTTGTTACAGATAATGGTGAGGGCATCAATCATCGATTCTCCTCCTGCTTGTAGCAGTTCCGCGGGTATGTTGTCCACTCCCGCTGACTTCCCTTTCTTTAGCGATTGCACTGCTGCCTCAACTTCTTCCCGGAGAATTGGGAGGATTTCTTCTTCTTCTCTGTTCTCGGGACATGCTAGAACTGTTGGGTCTCCATTTGGTGTGTGGTTGTAAAGGTCAGAGCAGTACTCTTTCCATCTGTCCAAGACTTCTTGTTCTTCTGTAAGGCATATGCCAGACTTGCTTTGGATCGTGGAGACTTTGGGCTGTTTGACAATTGTCACCTGCTTCACAGTCTGGTAGTCTTCTTGCTGTTGTTCTTGTTCAGACTGTTCTCTATTTCCTGTCATTGATCTTCTATCCAGTTCTCCTTTGCTGTGCGCATGCCTTTTCGGATGTCATTGTTGATTTTTCGGTAGGCATCTAGATACAATACTTGTTATTTTTTGCTGCATGTTTAAATAATTTAATCACACTAACCTGCACTTAATCAGTAGTTTTGCTGACGAAATTGCTATGAAGTGTCCATTTGACAATGTTGTTTTATGATCTTGTTTTATGATCTTGTTCAGGTTGCTTAATATTTCTTAACTCTATAGATGTTGTATGGTTTGACACAGGCAGTAGAACTAGAAATCTCATTTTTTGTCGGGGTCAGTATTGTATAGTTTGGCTACGTTTGGTTGAATAGCACCTATTGTCTTCTCAATGATTATTACTGGAGATGGCAGATATATTGAGGCTCTGATTGTAACAATGCCCAGCTTTCCTGGGAAATTTCCATAGCCTTCTCAAGAACAAATCATCCAGATCATCTAAATATATATTAGGACAGTGGAAATGGATATCACTTGCCACCCAGCATAGCAGAGGTACATGTAAGTGTAAACCTATGCGAGTCTCAGCTACTCAATGTGATCCCTTATGACAACAATAAACCTTACTTAGATTGTTTAGATGCACAAACGTATTCTGAACTTAAACAATGAACTTTGCTTAGAATGTTTAGAAGTGTATTGCAAATCAAATAATGAGTCTTGCTTAGATTGTTGAGATGAGCATAAGTAACTATTATGAATCTAGTCAAAAGGTTTGTTTACAATTACATGCTCATAAGTGTTTTGATTTCTTAAAAACTAGTGTTCCAATATAACGTACAATGCTGTGATAACAAATACACTCCTTATATTCTGAACTGTTAACCATCTTCCTGGTCATGGTACATTTTATGAGATGTTGCAATTTAATGTAGGCTCATTGATTTTATCATACCTAAGAACTTACCCCCGTTGGGTTGCCGGGGGTTTCAGTATAAATAGTATCTCCACTTTCTGGAAATTTAGTGCTTTAAATTCCCACTGTCGCTGTCTTCCTCATTTACTCTTTCCCATTCCTGCTCTGTCCTATCACTCTGCTATACTATCTTCTTCTTCGCTAGATCAATGACCTACCTTTTTTCTTGAAAACTTCCTGGACAAGACTCCTTGTTTGTGTATGAGGTCTGTTGGATCAGCTTGGGAGTGTTGGACGCTTTCTGCCAGGTGGTCACTAGGGCTTCCTATGATGTTATTAGTTAGCAATATAGGAATTTTATATGTATATGTTTTGTTGATAATTTATAATGATGTTTGTATTCTATTTTGTTTTTGTAACCGGGGGTTCGAGTAGTTGGGGTAAAGCCTCAGCCGTCCCCTGCGTGGGATGTCTTTATTGTAAAGTGACTCAATTTTCCCACTAGGGTTGTTTCAGCAGATCTTTTATGTGGATCGGGGTTGTCCGGTCCTGATTTGGCTCGGAAGAGTCCGCTGGACCTAAAGCAACAATCAATCAATAAAAACCTAAGAACTTGATGGATTTTGACTTGCATGCATAGCAATGTGAGTCTCTGTACTCATACCCCCAAAACATTTTTCCAGATTTTTGCAAATCTGTGCGAGATGTCATAAATAGCCCACAAATTATATCGAAAAAAAAATTCCTCTGTCTATCCGCCGTCTGTATGGGAAAAACTTTAAAGTGCCTCAGAACCTATTTCAATTATCACAAACCAAATTTGATAAGATGGTGTATATCCACGAGACCTCAAAAATGATCAGTGAATGAATGACTTCACTTCAAGGTCAAGGGTCATCAAATGTTAGTAAAAAGATAAAAATGTTTAACAAAATTTTACTTTTTTCCTAGGTTATTAATATTGATTTTTTGATTCTTTGAGGCATGATTATATATCAATGAGACGCACATACTGTGCAAATTTGATCAACCTCACTCGAAGGTCTAGGTCACTGGAGCTGTCCAAAGTCAGTTTGTATTGGTACTTTGAAGTGACCTTGACCCTAAATTATGAGAAATATAAAGTCCAAACTTGTATTTAGAGATAATAAATTAATCTTTCATTTATGTTCCTTTTTGCATTGATCTTGAAAGTCAAGGTAATTTTAGGCTTGGAAAAACATGCCAAAAAAAGGTCATCATACAGTGGAATGGAATGGCTGTTTATTTAACCCATGGTATGCAACAACATGAGATGTCACATAAAGGTCAAAGTCATCCCAAGGTTAAGATCACTGAAGGTCAAGGTCATCTCAAGGTCAGTTTTTTTGTGTGCATAATACAACTTTTGCTGTAGTTTTTTTTATTTTTATAGTACATGTATATTTGGAGCCGCGGGTCAAGATCATCTCAAGGTCAAGAGCATAGAAATATCAAAAGTCAGTATTACTTTGCATTTTAATGCCAATTTCATTTTGTTTTCTCTGGGCATTCATTTCCATGTTAAATATTGTGAGTTCCATAAGGACCATATCAGTCATATGGGTGTTGCCCTCCAAGTTTAAAATAAAATTTAATGCTTGCAGGTACAACACGTAAAAGACACATTCCCTGGTTCAAATGGAAACTTGCTACCAATGTGTATCAGCATCACGTCGGGCGTATCTCGTATTCTGTTTGGCCTGCTGGCGGACGTCCACTGTTTGAGCCGAGTCCACATGCAGCAGGCAGCATTTCTTCTACTGGGGGTGACCACCATGTGTATACCTTTTGCTGACAGTTTTACCTCCCTCATCATCATCTGCCTAGTGATGGGCCTTTGTGATGGACTGTTCGTCTGCCTGCTGGGGCCTATTGCCTTTGACCTGGTGGGACAGAGTGGAGCCTCTCAGGCTATAGGCTTTCTCTTTAGCATCTTCTCCATCCCCATGACTGTCGGACCTCCACTGGCTGGTCAGTTTATTTTGAACCCCAAAATAAAGGTTTGAAAAGATGTACTGTCATACAGAAAATAGCATTACATAATATATTGGCGCTGTTTTATTATCCATTGTTAGACTTTGCAAAGGTATAGCAAGTTGACAAATTTATATTGACTGGATGAATACAAATCGGACTCTGAACTGGAAATCATTATCAAAGCATTGTTTTTACATTCTGCCTGAACTATACTATTGTGATAATATGCCAAAATGTTTTCTTCTTTCACATAATCATCAGCTTCGTTTGAGCCACGACTAGCATTCATAGTCACTGTCCTCAATATCATGGTTTCATTGCCATCATTATCAAAATTAGCAAATGAATATGTAACTATGTTTGCAGGTTTATCTTACGACTACCTTGGTTCATACCGAGTTGCCTTCCATGCAGCTGGTGCACCTCCCATCATTGGTGCTATTCTTATGTTCTTGATACCTAAACATCAAGAGGTGAGTCTTGCATTACAGAAAATGTGTAGGCTTAATTCGGTTTTTAACTCTTAACCATGGACATGATGAAAATGTGAATCTTGGTAGAGGCCAGTACTATGTCATGGCCAAGAAGCATTAGAAGATGATTGAATGGGTGATGGTATAGTGTCTTGATTTGTTGTCTTGTTCATTCATGACAGTTACCCTAAAAGAAGTACTAACAATTAGTCCTGAAATGTTTGTTTTAAGATGTATCGTAGTATCGAATACACTGTGGTAAGGGCAGGCTGTGGTTGAGAAAGTTTGAACATTTTCTTTATAAATTGTAGTTGCGTTCTCACAAGGTTTTCAGTTGCGGAATTGACTTTGCTACATGTTTTAATGTTGTTTTTTTTTGCACGTGCACACACCCTTCCATCAAGGATAGAGATAAATGGTGCAGGATTTTCAGTTTCACCAAATTGTGTATATTATATTTCATAGATATTTCTTTGTGTATCTCATTTCATATTGCCATCCTGAAATAATGCTGTTACTTATTTATTGTTAAGCTTGAGTTTCTGCAGAACGGTTTTCGGTTGACAATATAATTATTGTCATCATTTAAAATTGATTTGTTGTATTCAAATTATAAGTAATTTTATGTCGCCGTCTAAGCGACGGTGAACATTTTAATTCTAGTTGTTCTCTTTTCACACTTTATTTTAATAAAGGCCCAGTCAGACCTACCAATTAAATCATACAATTTGTTCCATGCCATTTAATCTCAGGACTGCTGGCACAAAGCCATCGGTCACGCGACAAAATGAATTCCATACAACAGAGGAAGAAGTTGGTTTTGGCTGCGGCTCACTCATAGACCCCTTTCTTTGTTGCTGAAGTGCTCTCCCTTGTTGCTATATACATTTCGTGAAAGCTATGACCAACCATTTGAGTTCCAGCAGTTCGAAAGATAGTGAGAGAGAAGATTTATATTTATTTATTTATATTTAGCTGTTTTAGTAGCAGACAAGGAGGAAATTTGACAGAGGAGACGATGGTGGGTAAAGCCATTTTTTCAGTCGCAATGTCAAGGACGCACAGAATGTTCTGATTGGTCCCTAACTTATGATTTCATTGCATTAATTAGAACATGTTCTGTCTGCGAACTTGTTTTCTCCTGTTTTCTAAATCTATGATGGATTTGCATGAGATTTTATCGTAAGCTTGTTGTGTAATTTACTACAGTGGGTGACCAGGTAAATGTTATGAGAATCGGTAGGTCTGACTGGGGCTTAAGTTAACATTTTAATGCATGACATGTTAATAAGACGTACAGACTCATTGAGACAGGATATGAGTGAAATGTTGTGAGTTTCCTTTTCACCAGTGTTAAGCTTTTAAAGTGTTAGCTTTTTCTGTTTTACTCATTAGTTAGTATATACTATTATTAGCCAATATTGATAACTCATATTACTTCAAAATATTTCAGCCCAATTCCACACCAAAGATATGCTCTTATTCTGGCAAAACATTAAAATACACTGTTTGGTAATGATGTCTTTAGTGCCTGTTATTCAGGATTACTTAAAAAAATTAACAGGTCCTGTTCAATTAATATCATTTTTGTAGTAGTAGTCATATAGTAGCTTTAGGACAAAACAGGCAGTGAAGCCTGTCAATCTGTTTACTTGGGTCTGATTTGCATGCAATTTTCCTATGATTTTTTACAATTCCTCATAGCCATAGAATAATAATTTAAATGCTGGAATCTCATCCAGCTGTTTTTTTAAAAGAATGTTAGATGCTTTTTTAAAAAGTGAAACAAGTTGTTCCAACATCAGATGGACAGAAATAATTCAGCCATGAATTGTTGCTGTTGCAGAGTGAGAGAGCAGTGACAGAGATTGAAGAGTTTGTAGCAGTGTCCTGTCCTGACGTATACCACAGTCGCTTGATGAATGCTGGTCAGTAGGATGATGACGGGGTGGTGGTGATGATGATAATGATGATTGATGATAAAGGTAATGATGATAATGATGATGATGATGGTGGAAATGATGGTGATGATGATGATGGTGATGATGACGATGATGATGATGCATAATGATGAACATTGTGTCTGTTTTAAGGCATAGCATAATCCATGCTATCAATATGCCTAGGGTGCACAGGAAAATCAACTTACAACATTCATTTTTTGAAAATATCCAATACTTTTTAATATAGGCAAAGAAGAGACAAAATCTTGTAATTGTTTGAACAAATAATTACAAGAGACTTAAAATGATCTAATCTCTGTATTTTTACACATGCATTGAAAATTGAAAGTCTTCATGTTTGTCACTGGGATCTTTTTTTTTTCGGTTAGACATTAGTTGTGTCATTTTGGGGATTGCCCTTGCAAGCTGACAAAATGTATCCTATATCATCGATAGCTGTGCTTGATCACACTTGTCTCAGTATAGTATACTATTCCAAATAAAGCTGTATTACAAAAGAACAGGTGCTATCTCCGTTTGTGACCCAAAGGAAATTTTCCGTCAAGACTGACAATATAAAATAATGCTGGGGTCATTAACTTGAATGATAATGCATACTGAGTTTATCTTGGTTAACTTTTTTACCGCCATAATCAACATATGCTGAGGACTGCTGATTATTATTTTTTTTATTGTTATTATTACACAAACGCCAGGCAAGCTGCTGTTGTAAGTGCAATTATATAAGAGAATGTTCTGTGGGGGACAAGGAAATGGCGCAGATCAAGGGGAGTTCATAAAATTGATAGAAGTTTAAACACTGTTATCAGAATGCTACTCTTGGGTAGATTTATTATTGTGGAGATGGCACCGTTAATTACATTCCAAACTGTTGAGTCCTAATGACATAACATAAAGTTCATGACAAAATTAATTGTGATTATCAGAATATTAGTCCCCCACTCCCCTTCTCCACTCAAAACAGGTCTGTTTACCGTATTTTGACCCACCCTCATTCTTTGGCTTGACTCTAACTTTTTTGTTGGGATTGTCTGGAATTTTTTTTTTTGAAAAAATCCCCCCAAAATTGCACTTAAAGTGGAAAAGGTTTAGGGGGAAGAAAAAAGGCTACCTACCGACTCCATTTTTTTGTTCCTTTGTTACCTGTAAACAGACGTTGTTTTGGCCTTAAGTTATAAAAATGTGGAGGTGGTGCAATTTGTGACATTCTAAACACTTTATAGTTATGATTGTAGACTTTCTTTATCATGGAGGCGCTTAACATGAAACGTGGTGAAAGGTCACAGTGCAAGTGATAGCCAGGCAGGTGTTCATGATTATATTGAGTGCTTTGAAAGGACGCTCTTCATTATCACTGACACTGATAGGGATTGCTTAATAGTTGATGCAGATGTCCACTCGGGGAGCATAATAGTTATTACCACTAAGATAATCTGGGACTGATAGAAACGGTGTGGGCAAAGCCCTCTCAACACACGCTGATAGCATCGAGTCACCCTCCCCCCCTCTCCACCTTAACTCCATTTTTGCCTGCCTGTGTAGGTATCCTAATGGAGATTAGTCACCAATGCAAGTCCTATGGCAGGCAACCTTTTGAAAGTTTAGATTACATTTTTGCAAATATTAGATGCAACCCCCAAAAAAGTATAAATATAATTATAACCAAATAGTCATCGCTTAGTGTGCATTAGGCATTTTATATACGTTTTTGCTCAAGTTCCTGAAACCCACTTTAACTGCACGCTATGCCGACTTTCAACACATGTCTTATTACTTATCTGAATTGTTTCACACAATCCTTGCGATTGTGAACTACTTCTATCAATAGAACACACTCTGTCAGAGAATAAGTATTATGTATGGACTTGTTTGAGTAGAGCTTGACAATTCAATATGTCCATCTGTGTGAAGTACTGAGTATGCCAACAGCTTAGTATAAGAATAGTTCAAGTTGCATATAAAGTTGCATACACCTCTCAACAGGATTTGTTATTCCTCCCATCTCCCACACCCATCCTCCCACTCTTATTTTCCGTATTTTAATTAAATGCTTAATAGTTTCTGAAATTGAATTAAATTTATTGGATATTTAAATTGTTACACACAATAGCGTTGCTGCATTTCTCTGTGATATTCTAACCCTCAGATTAAGTATCATATTGTCATTATCAGAAACCAACAGCCAGATTTTCAGGACCACTAACCTCACTTGGTATACTAGCAGTAGTAACATATATATGTGGATAACCACATTTTTTAAATAGTAATAGTATAATTGGTATAGGGTTGCTGCCCAGGGTGACATTTTAACAAGTGATAGTGAGTTACTTATTGTAGTGCTATGAAGTGGAGTATACAATATTCTGCCGATAGCTTGCAAGGTACGCTGGTTAAACGATCATCTGTGGTCCCCCAACGACCTTTGAGTTATGGGATAGGATAGGATAGGATAGCTTACAAGGGCTTGTCAAAGCATACTATGACCTTTGGCTCAACCACTACTTGTCCAAGATCATGGACTAGGTTGACTCGTTTAACTGTTACAAAGTAAATGGTTTGGGGTTCTTTGAGGGTAAAGGAGCTGTAAAGAAATCACTTACACTTGATGACTAATGTCTTCTTTTAGAATTGTGAGGATAGAGGACACATGTACCCTAAGCCTGGATTGCGTGCGTGTGTGCAGGCATGCATATGTGGTGCGAGCGCGTGTGTGTGTATGTATAAAATAGATTTTTTAGTGGAGTTCGTGTTTACAGGACAAAACAAATTATTTTTTTAATGAATTATGTGTATGTATGTTTAGCAATATAATTTTAGTTTAGTATATTTATATGTGAATGTAGTTAGTTAGATAGCTAGTCATTGTTTATAGAATCCAGCGGACTGCAAAGAGCCAAATCAACTTGGTTGAAAAAGGACTCACCCTTGATCCGTATAAAAGATCTGCTAAAACAACCCTAATTTTAACACTGAAGGCACTCTACCAGCTGGTCACTTTACAATAAAGGCATCCCATGCAGTGGGAAGATCATGAATAAGTAAATGAAAACAATAAAGGGGCAATTATAGAACCCTCAGGAATTCCCATGTCAATGTTGTGACAAGATGAATAAGTGTTTCCTACTCGTGTACATATCAATCTGCTATTTAAATAACTTTTAAATAAAATTATACATATGACCACTTATTCCAATAATTTTTTATTTTTTTATTACAATCTTGCATGCCACACACTGTCATATGCTTTTTTGACGTCGAAAAATGCAAGAGTATTTTTTCTATGAGCAAACTGTTTTTTTAATATGACTAGTTAATTTTACCAACTGGTCAGTTGTGCATCGACCTTTTCAAATTCCTGCTTGATTTTTTAGGAATTACATATACATTGTTCTTTTCACAAAAATAAAATTGAGTACATGTTTACAAGGGACTGAAAATTAATATATATTTTTAATCAGATTATTATGCGTGTACATGCATTTAGAAAGCAGATGTAATTGAATGTGCGTTTGCAAGAACAATGAAATCAATATTTTGTAAAGATGTTTGACTTGAGTTTAAAATGATGGATGTGTTGGTAATTTAATTCTGGGAACATGATATTAAAATTGATTATTATTTTGCCTTTTTCTTCTTTCAGACAAACATGGTTCTGGCTCAGCAGCTTTTACATCAAAGAATGGTGGCCCATCAAAAACCGAGCTGATTGTCATCTCTGTCGACACTGAATTAGAATCCAACCTCTTTGCTGACGAACTGCCTGCTAATGGAACCTCTGCCTCTGGGCATAGTGATGGAAAAGGAGCAGAAGCCAGTGATGTTGACGAAAGTTCTCAGCTGCTGAGGAAAAAAAACAATACAAAGGATGCAGCTGATAAACCTATAGAAGAAGACGAGGAAAGTGGAGTCAAGTATGGAGACTCGGACATGGACATTGACTCGGAGAGAGCAAAGTTAGAACTAGAACCTAAAGCAGTTTAGGTAGAAGTAGTTGGTAATATATGCCATCTTTGTTCAGAACGACGGTTGACTTGGTCTGCCTGGATCAAAATGGCTTATTGATCTGTTCCAAGTCATTGCTAAATAGGTGTAAAGTAATTTATTGCCTTTCTGAACATTGTTAGGTGCCTGGTTCATGGGCACGCTTGATGTTCTTATGGACAGTCATGATAACCTTCAATGAAGGATGCTGTTGGAGAAAGTCCGCTTTACATTTTAATGTTTGTTTCTGCTGGAGAGCAAGATGATATTGAACAAATATTGATATTGTTGGAGGAAAAAAGATATTGTTGAAGAAAAAAAAAGATGGCTGGAGAGGAACAAGAACTTGAACAGCTGGCTTGACACCACCTCCTGAGCCTATGGAATGGAAATAAGTGCAGAGAAGACCAAAATGATGACCAACAACACCAATGGCATCAATATAGACATCAAAGTCCAAGGCCAATCCCTCAACACAGTGCATAGCTTCAAATATTTAGAGCCGTTGTATCAAACAATGGGTCTCAACAGGAAGTCCTCTCCAGGATCACACAAACAACTGCTGCCCTGACAAGGTTGAAGCCCATTTGGAAAGACAGGACCATTGGTCTACATTCCAAGGTGGGGCTGCTACGCTCCCTTGTCATCTCCGTCTTCCTTTGCGCTTGTGAGACATGGACCCTCATGGCACATCTGCAGCGAAGAATACAGGGCATGGGGGTGGGGTGCTGCAGAGGACTTCTGGGCGTTTCCTGTTGGACGGCATGCTCGCGGTGGTGGGGGGACGGAGGCTCTGATGGTGTTGACCACGTCACCAGAGCATCTGGCCTTGCAAAAAACATCCTGCAAGGCACAGTGCAATGAGGCAGAAGAAGAGGGAGACAGAAAAAGAGGTGGGAGGACAACATTCAAGAATGGACTGGCTGGACACTGAACGAAGCCATGAGGGTTGCTGAGGACAGAGAAAGGGAGTACGCTGGTTAAACAATCATCTTTGGTGCCCCAACAACCTTCGAGTTATGGGATAGGAATAGGATAGGATAGGGAAACAAAGATGAAAGAGTTTTGAAACTGATGTATCTATAGATGTGAAGAACATTTTTTTCCTGAAAGCATATCAATAGAGCTATTACATGTTGGACATTGTGATTTACCTTCGTGGCAACTCCTCGTCTGCACTGGACTCATGTGTGGCTGTCAGTATATCTCTTATTCGTCTGAGAGTATTAAGTCAGAATATGTCAGTGTATTGAATACACATTTCTTACCATAATTACTGTTGAAATTTCAAATTGATAGCCGCATAAGGCTAAACTGTTTGTTCACCAAGTACAAATTACAGGAAACAGCTTTGAACAATGTATATTTATACGTTTGCGTTACTGTTCTTGTTTGACTTCTCAGATTCCACATATGTGTATTTTAAAAATATCGAAACCTTATACAACGTCCTAAGCAACATTTTTACTCAATGAAAATGCATCAGGAAGTAGCTAGTATACTCTATACCAAAGTGAAAATCATTAAAGAATGTTATTTTTGTGGTACCTTGCTTTTGTTTCAATCTCTGCAGGTATCGTGGAATGAAATGGACTGTTATCTTTTGCAAGAACGTCTGTGCAATTTCCAAGTCATTTGCATTTTTTGTAAATAATACTAAAAAAATCATAGGAAGAAACCTCTACACATGGTTACCTAGCACAAGTGATAGATCGACATGACTGGAAATATTTGTGCGCGTGTTTAGTGCACAAAATATGAAGGAGACTGGATTAATAAGTGATGCTTGAGGTTGTTAGGTTTTTACTTTATATCATCTAAACTTCAAATGTAAACATATTTTGTGCTAGTTGCAAACATACGTACATGAAATGGAATGAAAGAGCTGTTTGTCAATTATATTTGATAGGGCATCACAACTTTGCTTTACTATATGTAAACCACAGATGGTATTTTAATGTTCCATTACAACAAAGTTGCAATAATATTTGCCTTTCTCATACAATGATTGATTTTTATCAATACCTAATCAAATGGTTATCAGTTGCTATTTTTGTACAGATATAGTTATTTTTACAAGCTTTTTTTTTTTAATTTATTTTTTATTATTAATGTAATGCTTGCTGAGCAAGTCTTTGTTTTTGTAAGACAAAAGAAAACAAAATCATTAACTGTAAAATCAACTGGATCCAAAGAAAATACAGACAACTTTAACATCTTTTAGTTTTGATGCTTTGGTATTAATTTGCTCCTCTATTTTGATGAAGACTAACAATAAATATCATGTTTGTTGGGGTCATTTTTTACCCCCGTTGGGGTGCCGGGGGTTTCAGTATAAATAGTATCCCCACTTTCTGGAAATTTAGTGCTTCAAATTCCCCCAGTCTTTCTCATTCCTGCTCTGTTCTATCAATATGCTATACTATCTTCTTCTTCGCTAGACCAGTCACCTAACTCTTCCGGGACAAAACTCATTTATTTGTGTATGAGGTCTGTTGGATCAGCTTGGGAATATTGGAGGCTTTCTGCCAGGTGGTCACTAGGGCTTCCTATGGTGTTATTAATTAGCAATGTAGGCATTTTATATGTATGTGTTTGGTTTATATTTTATAATGTTTGTATTCTATTTAGTTTTTGTAAACGGGGGTTCGATAAATTAGAGTATAGCTTCAGCGTCCCCTGCATGGGATGTCTTTATTGTAAAGTGACCGGCTAATGGAGTGCCTTCAGTTTTACCGTTAGGGTTGTTTCAGCAGATCTTTTATGCGGATCAGGGGTTGTCTGGTCCTGATTTCGCTCGAAAGAGTCCGCTGGACCTAAAGCAATAATCATGTAATGTAATGTAATGTGGTCATTTTTAAAAATTTCCTTCGAAGGTGTACACAACTGCAAGCAAAGCCACCTATCCCCTCTCCTCCCTCATCTTGCTACAAATCCTTCCTGAAATGAGGCCCACAGAATAAACTTACACGATTTTATTTTGAGATAAATAGCTTATGATTATTTTCAAGCAAAAAATAATAAGGCAGGGGGAGGGAAGGGGGAAGAAGGGGGCAAGCCTTCAGATGTGGATGTTTTTCAGCGCTAGTTTACTTTTGACATATTCTTTCCATTTGTTTTGTACAGAATGTATTTAACCTGTCATGGAATTGCTTCAAATTTTTTTTTTTTAATGTACAGTATTAATAGTATAATTAGTCATTTTCTTTGGGGCCCAATGAGCAAAGTCCCCTGGTAGATTGTTGTTTGTTGATCGTTGAGTAAATATGGAATTATAGCGTACATTTTTTTTACAAACTGATGATTTTACAATAATTGTTGATAAAAGTACACATATTTAAAATTATTCCTTTTTCTGGGTACAATTTTTTTTTTCATCATCATCGAGTATGAATGTGATTGGAATGACAAAATTGAAATGAACGCTGAATTTATTGGAAAATCTTTTCATGTAAACATGTGATACTTGGAGCAATAATCACTATTCTGTGATTTATAAGGTAGTGCCTTTCTTGTGGCATTTTATCATTACAAAGTTTGTGGAAGTTTTAGTATTGATTGCTATAAATATTAAAGGCTCCACTTGATGTTTGAATATCTTTAAGAGTTAACTCAAATTTTGGGTGTCCGAAACAAATATTGACAGATTATTTGTGACTAAATTTAGAAAGATTACAATTTCTACATGAATTTTAATCTTAAACCTTTCTGTCCATTTGATGGTGTGCACTGTGATTTAATGAATGTTGAGATTAATATTGGATGACTAGGAATGAGACCCAAATGGGTTTAGACTTTAAATGTTGACTCTCTTCAGCTGTACTGAATGCTTTGAACACATTTTTGTTCTCTGGCTCTGTGAAGTCTACCTGTCATGATTGCAGCAATTATTTTTCTCATTCATGCCACTATCTCTCTCTCTCTCTCATTTAAATGTATCCTTTCAGACTCTTTGCCATAAATGCTCAGTGTGGCCAACTACCCACCCACCCCTCCCTCTCTCCCCATATCATACGGAAACTCGCACAACTCATAAATTATCAACCACAGCATTTATACCTTCTCAACTGGTGTACAAACTAGGGCAAAAATAACCACACACACATAAAAAGTGATGAAAACACTAGTCTAATATATGACAGTTATGTTTGCACATGTATACATTTTGCTGTCTAGAAGACAAGGGCAAGAACATGCAAGACATCTACTGTTCAAGACAAATTATTATGAACATCTTCACTTACTCAGCAGTTCTGCATCATTCATTCAAGCATGAATGGATCCTCGTCTTTTATCAAAACATTAAAAGCAAAACGCTTCGAAAAGCATTCATATGGTCTTGTGTGGTAGGAAAATTAAATACTCAAACGAAGCTTAAAATGTATAAACAAGAACATGTCGGTATGAACAATAACAAAATTGTAATTACCACCCAAATACTCTTGAAAGTAAAATTATTAAGAAAATAATATTCCATCGCCAATGCCTGATGAGATGATAATATAGTCTATTGGTGATAAAAAAAATTTTTTTTAAATTATTGAGGATTTGTATAGCGCACATATTTCGCCATACTTAAGGCGCTGGCCGATACAGGATCTAACTCAAGCCGCCTGAGGCGCCAAAAGAATAATACTGACAATTATACTTAAACTAAATATAAACAACGTAACTGCAACAGGATATTATAATTTATATATACATCATAACCATCATAGGAACTAATTCACAATACAAAATTAAAATTTGTAATTTAAATAATTAACTCCAAATAGAAAATATTAACAAAGCAAGAAAAAGAGATACTATTAATACAGCAGATTTCATTGTGATAAATTTGAAGAAAAAAAAAGGAGGGTGGATGTTTCAGGGAAAACAAGATTGAAACTATTCAAATATATTTCCAGATAACTACACATTTACAAATTGTGTCGAGTTGTTCACACAAAAACACAAAACAACAGCAGGTGCCCTAAAATAAAAAATAAAAAATTTTAATGAAAAAGAAAAAAGAAAGAAAAAAATACAACTAAACAAATACATTTGAAGAAAAAAAACATCGTCTTTTTAAACCAAAAACAAGCAACTGAAGAGAATTAAAAAATAATCTGCCTTTGCAATGAGGTGAACGCTGGTTCCCCTAGTTGAGAACCCAAGTGAACAACAACCACATTTTAGCCGAGTGCACTGTTAGAGCTCCATATGATAATGTGTGTTTAGCAAAGAATTGACCCCAGCGACTTTGACCTTTGAGGTAAGGCAAATACAATGTCACAGAAGGCTGGCCTCTGACCCAGGTAATGTTCCTATGAATGAAGTTGGGTAAAAAAACCGTGGGTCTTGAGAAAGTGCGAAGTAACAGTCAACCCACCAACATTTGGCTCATTCTGATTTCTGACTATTTCAAAGTATTGTCAGATACATGGAAATTAAAAAAACAACAATAAAATAACAAAGTGTAGAACCTGTAAAGGCATCAAACAACAATGTGTGGAACTTAGGCTTTAGAGTGTGCAAACAGCAACCCAGATGTACATTATTAATAGTGTACAAGCTGTAGTAGTCCCACATCTTCAATCACAGCAAATATACCAGTAAAATTAACAATTTCTTAATGTAAGCTCTCAACATAACCAAATGAATGAATAAATAAAATGATGAACAAAATAAAGACATCACATGTATGTACACATAGAACCCAACAACTGGAATGTTAAAACGCACATGGACCAAGAACAAATGCTGTGATAGCTGGGATATGCTATGAAGGATAAAGTGATGTACTGACATAGCAACCTAATACAAATGCAAAATAGGCAAAATCTGAACACGGCTTGGTGAGAAATGCATTGCCCTCTACACTTTAGCTTTCGTACAGCGCTGAACCTAAGCCCAGGATGGTCTCTGAACCATTGAAATACTTGTACATACGACAGAATTGTTGAATGTACTTACCATTATTAATATACTTTCATTCTTTTTCTCCCCTGTAATTTTATTGCTAGGAAGCACTGAACACACTCCTTCTAAGTTCTTTGTGATGCAAGTACACGTAACATCACCAAAAGCTGCAAATAAAGAAATAATGACGAAAAATGTTGACACAAAACTCGATTTGCTTTCATGAGAAAGGGATAGCTTACCCATGGGGATTCTTTTTTTTTTCCAGCCATAAATAAAACTTTCCATTAAAAGGAGGACATAATTTGCTGCCTGTAACATAGACCAGATATCTATGGCAAGAAAATATAATAAGCACCAAACATGGATAAACAAGGGAACTAACCAATGAATAAATACGGTATGCATCGGTAGCATTTGTTTCCTTTATGTAAAAGGTTCCTAATACTCCATTATATAAACAAAACCCGTGCACACATATTCAAGCAAAATGAATGAAAACCCTTCACATAATAATTAATTAATACATAGGGTGTCTCTCACTCTGATAGAACTCTAAGTTAATTCATGTGAGGTCGTTATTGCACTGGTGAATAAGACAACATAGCTAGTATCAGCAGTTTTTGTATAGCTAGTAGCAGCAGTTTTTGTAACTCATTTGCACTGCCTGGTTTACCGTTCCGTTATATTCCCCGTCTTAATTTCCACTGGCAGCTAAACTGAGCGTGTAGGTGTCAGTTTAACCTTGGGTGTCTGTACCCCCACATTGTGCAGAGCAGCAGTAGCGAATCTTTCCCAGTTGGACCTGTTTGACTACACACCAAGTATGATGCGGGTGTAATACGACTAGAAGCTTAGCACTAAAACTTGAAAATCATGACTGTGTACTAGAGGAATCTTGCTCTTAGCAGTAGAGGAATCTAGCAGTTCATTGTTTACTGCCGAGTTGCCTGCTGGACGACCATAACTTCTGTAATCTTTGAAGAACTGCATTCATGGTAGATGTGCATGGCATGGTCTTTGCACATCCAGTTGTGACAAGATAACCAGTACAGCATGTTTTTTTCTGTTTAGCTTAAAATGACAGGCACCACTGCGCCCTTGTCTTGCATGTGGCTTTTGCTGATTTGCAGTTCCAGACGTCTTTGCTTTGCTGTGAATGTGGATTGAGCTGCACTGTTTTTCTGTTTAGACTGTGTCTCGATGTGCCTGACAAAGACCTCAAGCAATCCTCTCAGTGGCCGCTCCCAAACAGAAACCTGGCATCATCAGATTCTACAAAGCAACCACAGGTGCTGTAGACTCACTTAAAAAGATGGCCTATGCCAACACATAAAAGAGGTTGACAAAGAGGTGTCCAATGATCATGTTTTATAATGCACTTGACCTAGCACCATCGCAGTTTGGGTTGAGTGGATGAAGAAGTTTTTAAAAGACAGCAGTTCATCATGAGCACTGGAGAAAAGCTTTGCCTGGAACAAGTGTAAAAACAACTTCTCTTCAAGCCACTCACCAAGCCACTGAGAGGACTGATCGAGGTCTTTATCAGGCACATCAAGACACAGTCTGCCCAGAACAACAGTGCAGCTAGTAGAAAAAAAGAGGACATCAGCTCCATACAGAGCTCAATCCACTGTGTTTTCTGCCACTGGAAGCTAGATAGAAAAACCACGCTTTCCTGCGTGTCCGGTCACAACTGGATGTGCAAGGAACCTGCCATGCACATCTGTCGTGAGTGCAGTTCTTCAAAGACCACAGAAGTTGTGGTGATCCAGCTGGCAGCTCAGCAGTAGGCAATGAACTGCTAAGAGCAAGATTCCTCTAGGACACAGGACTTTCACGTGTCAGTGTTGAGCATTTAGTCATATTTTACCCTGTTTCAAAATGTGATTCTGAGTTAATCAGAATTTCTTTGTAATTCTGCATCCATCTCTGTCTCACTCATCTTTGCTATGTGTAAAATCCATGAACGGATATCACCCAAGGGTTACAGGAAAGAATATTTCTAAAACTGCAAATGCAAAACGGTGGGTGTGTAGACACTCACGATGCACGGGAAGGAGAAAAGACAAGATTGTCTTGTAAAAAGTATGAATGTGTAGACACCCAGGCATACTTGGTGTGTAGTCAAAAACGTTGTACGGGGAAGGCTAAAGGGAACACTTCTCTTCTCACAATTAGGTATTGCTAGCCTTGCTGCCATCATTTATAAACAAAATGGATCTGCCAGGCATGGAAAATGGCTAGGACTAAAATTGTCACACATCCTAGAGTGAAACTGTGGAATTTAAAGGAAAGTTTTTCCCCCTTCTTCAAAGTGGAAAAGTAAGGAGCTTCAGATTCTGATAAACTTTCTGACGAATTTGATGTCAATTTATCGAACATGCTCTTGTCCAAACTAATCGAGAAAAACTCTACTTGCAGTTATGGACACAATAATAATTATATGACTTTTTAAGGTGTAATATAACTGATAGCAAAAAAATCTTAGCAGAACATGTACCAGCTTGTAGCATTTATTTCAGACAGAAACTCTAGAAGGAATATGGGAAGATGAGATGGGTGTATAGTCAGGAAGAAGGGGAAGTAATACTCAGGAATAAAAACGTTAAATCTCCTTCCACAATGTCACTTTAGCCTTACTGCTTTTCTTTTACATAAAAACAAAACAAACAAAAAACAACAACAAAAACCCACAACAATATTTAAAAAACAATAGAGCTGTGTTTAATTTGTATGCTGTAGTACAAATGCTCCTCATAAATCAACTAACAAAAAAAGCAAGGAATTTAAAATCCAAATGTTAAGTAAATTTGTGATTAATAAGCATACTTAAGGGGTTTTAAAAGTAAATGTGTGATTAATAAGCATACTTACCCTTAAGTATGAGTGGTGTGCCTTAGAACGGTTAATGTACTCCAAAATTCTGGAGAGAGGAGGAATAAATACCACAGGGGATGGGTCACTAGGGTTTTGATTCTTAGTCAAAAATTCAGGAAGGAATCTCAAAGAGTCCAAACTGTCTGCTTTAAAGGCTACATCCAAGGGAAGGCCTAAGAAGGCAATGCCTATCAGTGTTACCAAAAACAGTTTTCAATGTAAGGTCCACGAAAGAGATCAAAGACAATGATTCCAAAGTTTGGTCTCTGAGAAAAGCAGTATCAAGAACAAATACCAAGCAGAAATCCTGCAAGGGGATCTGGTTTAGAGGAGAGAGCAACCTAGAATCACATCAGCGACAATTTGCAAAGCACCACTAGAAGCGACACCAAGCTGTGACAACCTAATGCTAATAGCAGAACGGCGCACTCTTACCGAGATGACCGATGTCAACGGCACAGAAGCAAAATGTGCCAAGTCACTTGAAGTGATTGGCAATATCCACTTCAGGAGAAAAGTAAGGATCAACACGCACTGAGCAACACCACTGAACCCAATGCCTCCAATGATGCGACTTCTCCAAGAAAGAGACGCCTCAGTGATCTCTTTACCGTAGCCAGGCATAAAATGCTAGCACTCCTAGTTTGCCCGGGGCTGAAGAAGCGACCTTTTCCCCATCGTGAGTGGCAGGCAGTGACTCTGCAATAGATGCAGTAGATCTGGATACCATGTCTGGGCAGGCCAACATGAAGCCACGAGAATCAGCCTTGGAGACTCTTCCTCTGCCTTCCGCAACAATCGTCCAAGAATCGCAAACGGAGGGAACGCATAGTCTGAGACCCTTCTATGAAATGGACAGAGTATCAACTGCCTATGCCTGATGTGCCAGGATAGGAGACACATACAGAGACAACCTGTTGCTAAACTGTGTGCGAACAGATCCACTGTGAGCTTTAACAAAATCTTCCAGAATGGCTGAAGCATGGAGTGGGAAAGAGTCCATTCTGTGTTGAGAACACAGTGCGGACCACTCAAAAGATCTGCCAAAACATTGACAGATCTCATGTGTCCTAATGGATAAGAAGCGGAACCTGAGGTAGCTTTCTTTGAAAACGGCGCAGTGCAGAGAAATTGCCTCCATTTCCAGCCTGTTTATGATGTGCCACGACAGTTGCTCTGACCACCACATCCCATGCGCTGTGAGACTGTCTGTGTGTGCATCCTGCCCCAGGAGGGAGGCATCCGTAAAAATCTGCCTGGCTATGGTGGTGTGATTGGAAGACTCTCTGACATCCAACAAAGATGGAGACATGTAGACAGCGTGACCAGGAGAGATAGAGACTGGAAGAAGGTCATCTCAAGAGTCACGATACTGATGCCAATGGGAAACCAACCATATCTGTATTGACCTTTTGCAAACACTTGCCAGAAGCACCAGACAGGACTTGAAGTGGCACGTTCCCATTAATGAAGCTATAGTTGTCTGAAAAATGGTGGCCAGTGTCAAGTCCAAATATTGCGCAATAGCAGGAGATTCTTTCAAAGCCAACACAGTAGCCGAAGAATCCGCCAAAGCCAAAGACTCACCCAGAGCAGACCAGCCAACAAGTCTATGCTGGTCAACCTGGCTCACCACATGAGGAGCATGCCGAGCTGCCAGCTGCACCGCTTCTTTAAAAATGGCATCTGCCGAAGTAGCGCAACATGATCTGCATCAGAAGTCTGAGAGGCATCAGACCACTGACCGCCATCTTCTTCACATGAGTCAGCTGAAAGCACAACTGACAGGTTGTCTATAGCGGAAAAGTGTTGGACATTGGGATACCCATGTCGTGCACCAAAAACGAAGTAGGCCTGAGGCTGTCCATCTGAAATGGAAATATGAACTCCATCCGAAACAGAACTTGTCTGAAGTGGGCCGGAACTGGGCTGACCAGAAGCGTTCACTATGGCTGGGGGCTGAATGCCACGAAAAGGTGCAGCCTGAACGACATTGGAAGTGGAAGTGGACGCTTCAATGAGCAAGTCCGCCTGCTCCGGAAATCAACACTCCCCCAGCAGCCGGAATGAGAGAGGGTGGGAGGATGGCAGGGGAAAACTGTTGCAATGCCGAAGAGGTAGGTCGCCAACACTCCTGGTCCAGCTATTGCTCTTCCGCTCATTATGGTCAAAAGAGCACGCAAGGCATCCAGCTCGTGATAAGCCAGGGGTTTCGACCCTCTCTGAACGGCCGAGCCGACAGTGCACTGAGGGTTGATATCTCGTTTCCGGTTCACATGCCCCTGAACCTGAAACAGTGCTGTGGCCACTCCTGACACAGCCTCATCGCCCTTCTCACTTGAGAACCACTGGAGGTGGACTCAGTACAAGCTTGGAGGTGGATAGCTGCGCAGCCAGGCAGTCCAGAACGAGTGGGCTCGGCTGAGAAACGGGTCCAAAACATCCTTTCCATCCGAAAACACCATCTTTACCAACTTGGGGCTGGCCCTAGTGGAACCAACGGGATCTGGAAAGGCCGCCTCTTCTGTTCTGCCGCCGGAAGTAGCCTTCACCCCGAAAGTAGCCTTTGCACCGGAATCATCCCTCGACAGAAGCTTCTCGACTGACTAGGAGACCCTAGAAGCAAAAGAAACTTTTCTTCTTACCAACCGGGGAAAGAAGAGAAGCGTGTGAGGGTTGCGTCTCCTAAAGGGAAGGGGTAGCAGGAGAGCTAGCCCGCTTTGAAGAGCGGCGCTTTGGCCATAGCCATCGAGAAACAAAAAAACAAAAGCACAAAGCTTTCCTTGCTTCACCAAAAAAACAACCCATACTAGATACCAAAGTAATGCCTTGCCGAGAAATACCAAGAACTCTATCAAAAGGCTAAAACCCTTATAACAAAGGATTGCCAAAAAAGCTATTCCCCGACTAGCCAAACAGCCACAAAAATGGCCAAGTCCAAAACATAATAGCTAAATTAAAGAAGCTGTAGTGTAATTTAAAAACGAGAGGGCATAGACTGCTGTGCTGTGAGCTTGCGGTGTTATGGGCATGCTCAGCACGTGTAGAATAAGGAGGAAGGGGAAGTAACTCACGTGTTATTTTCTTTATCTTACAACTTTCGTTGTGAGGGCGATTGCTAGGGAACGTCAAGTTAGTTGCAACAGTGAGTCAGGGTATAATATGTAAAATTAATATTAAAAGCTACAGCAGAAATATAAAAACATTGGCTCAATAGAAGAGCCTGAAAAATGCATACTAAAAAACAATCTTAAGATGTAACACCCATTCCCCTCCCACCATCCATCAACAATATGAATTTAAAAATAAACGAAGTTCCAAAAAAACCACAATATCACCATTCATTAATTTTAAATACTCATGAATACTTTTAGAAACCTTTTTTTCTCTCCAAATATTGTAGCAACAATGACAGCAAATAAATAAACAACAAACTAGGATTAATTTCAACCCTATTTGAAAACAATAACATGTACAGAGTACCACAACATACAAATCAATGTACAACCTGCTAACAACGATGCATAGAGGACTAATTTACAAGTAACAAATTCAGTACACAAAACAAACATCAAAACGACTGGATGAGTAAATCATCTGGTAAAATGAATTTTCACAATCGTTAATTACATTCTTTGAAATCTGGTGAGAAACAAGGAGGAGAAAGACAGGTTTTACAACTAATCCCTATCATTACAAACTGATATATGCAATTCATACTCTGCTATATATATGTTGTTGATTGTGTTTGTGTGTGTGTTTTTTTCAAGTAAAACTGAAAAAAAAATATGAAAACATAATCACCAAGAAAAATTCTAGCCCAAGTGAAAAAAGGGGAATATATCTGGGAAGAAGAAAATGCTATAATTGCTTCACCAATGTTAACAAATAAATTATACTTGGGAAGAAGAAAATGCTATAATTGCTTCACCAATGTTAACAAATAAATTAAAAGAACAAAAATTAAGGTCTCAAATCACTTACTTACCAAAATGATCCAAGCTCATATGCACTAAACTAACCACACTGTACAATTAGGTGTTCAGCAAAATGATTCTGTAAATAAACACTAGGCAGAATAGATCTACAATCAACGTTTGCACTGGATACCTTTTGACAGCTCTCATAGCACTGAATATATGCAAACACTGAGAATAACAATGGGGAGAAAAAACCACACGCACACACATACAAACACGTTCATTTTCACTCTGTGTATGCTGCCAAATGCAGTGCCTTTTCTATTAAGACACATAAAAGTTCCATTTCTTTTTGCCACAAGCACGATAATATGATAATATAATCTACACCAAATCATTTTATCATCCATTTCTTCTTTTCCTGAACACTAACATACCCGCAACAAAAAATAAATGATACAATGGCCTTGTTGAACATGCTCTCATAATCATCATTCAACAGCCTTTTTAATCTTTTTTTTTTTAGTCTCCCAAGACCATGGCAACTTAATTCTTACTTTGTATGCATGAACCTGAACAGGATTGTACAACAAGCCCTTTCTGCACCATATACCCACACAGTTATCTGATCAGGAAAATACAGTGGCCTTTCTGTGTTAAATTTATACATCGTTGAAAGTCATTCACCTTGCCTCCTCAAAACTTTCATGCGTTTAAACTCCAGACGCAACAGTCAGTGGTTAACAAGAAATGCCTCAAACCCATTACGGCTCCCATCCCAAACCCGTTACGACTCCCATCCCAAACCCGTTATGGCTGCCATTCCAAACCCGTTTTGGATGCAACCTTAAACCTGTTCTAGTTGCATTTGTGTTATAACCCGTTCCATTCGTCATCTGAAACCTGTGCTGGTTTGGATACTGGTTTCCTGGTGATTATGGTTTCCTTTCCTTGCCTTATTTTCTTAAGTGACTAGCGGTCACTTGCACCTGTTCTTGAGCTTCTCAATGATATTGCACAGCTTTAGAACAGGACCCAGCTTCAGACCCATGTACTTCATCATCATCTCGCTGTTCAGTAGCAAAAAGGCCTTGCCATCTATTTCCTGCAAAAATACAACATTCATCTTTGGACCTCAACATGCATTAATTGGAACTAAATATCTATCAGCTTTTGTCTCAGAACCTTTAACTGATAACATAATCCAAATTTTGCACATTGGTGACAAATAAAACCTAAAAATCCAAATCAAAATAAATTAAAAAAATAAAAAGATTCCTACATTGCATTGCAACTATGAGATGCAGTAATCTAACTTTTTTTGTTTGCATTGACAACCACATATTCTTCACATTTACAAATTATGCACATAAACAAACAAACACTGTTCTAAAATCAAATGAATAGAGAAACAAAAACTAGTAATATAAATTCTCTCTCTCTGTTACGTTTAAGACGCATAAAACAGTTCCGATCATTTTGTTTTGAAAAGCATGCGATGATTTACATACGTGTATTTACCTTAGATTTCATTCCGCACTGTTGCTAGAAAAAGATTCTGTGTAATGTTGATAGTTTTTATTGACCGATTTTGTTGTTTCTAGATCTTATGGGTAACAGCTGGACAATTCTTCTAAACTGAGGAATGTTCTATGAGGTAAGACAGTGCATAGTTCTGATGATGAGTTTTATTTTGATTAGGAGTTATTGAGTCATGCTGGAATGTTCGCAGCTTTTTGGGATTGTCGATAAACTATATAAATAGTAAACTGTCTGCTTGTAGAGAGTGATTTTGTAGTGATATTCGGAAAGCGATCTTGTATGCAGTTGTTGATGTTTGCTGAATAAAGTTGTAAAACTTTATATGACCACTCCTGCCTTGTTACTGAGTGAACAGGCTGCGTGGATAAACAAATTCAAGTTACACATATCAAGATTCAAGCATCGAGGTTGTATTGACTTTTGATAAAAGCCTGTAACACTCTCAAACACCTTGCAACATGACAAGCTGGGAGGCAAAACAGAAAAGCACCACTTACATGCTTTCTGAAAAGATCAACATAGGCTCCTAGACCACTGTCAGTCTCAATGATGTTCTGGACAACCTCTTCAATGGACCAGTGGTTGGGTTCATTAGAACGGAGAACAGCTGCTGCTGCCATGTGGTGGTCCCCTGTCGTTGAGCTGGCTGATAGTGCAAAAAATTGAAATATTTAAATGAAGAAAATCTGCATCCATAACAACAGCAAAGCTTTTACCTCACTCCCTACTATTGACCGCAATCGCAGTGGTCCCCTGCCTATCTCTTCCCCATGAGCCACTGTCATCGCAGTTTTCAATGTGGTTTTTTTTGGTTGCTTCAATGACTGTAATTTTTGTACAAAACTAAAGTTCTAACTTTAAAATTTGTTCTATTGTCCACTGTTTCATAGAGCTATTTTCAGTGCTTCAGCTGTAGAATGATGCAGCGAAATTTAATTTCGTAATCACTGGCCTTGTGTGATTTTTGCCACACAAAACGGCGTCATCTACTTTGACCAAAAATATGGTCAATTATATCCCCCATGTAAATTAGGTATTTTCCACTTGAAACATTTCAAACTTTGTGCTTTAGTGTACCAATATGTCAAAAATAACTCCTGAAATGATCATGTTCTTCTGTGGAGTATTTTAAAAAAATGAATTATTTACTAAATAGCACAAATGGCCAGTAAACAGGGAAAGGCGTATAACAAAATCACCCTGTAGGGAATGAGTTAATCATAATAGCTCGAAATACAGTACACACTTACATTTTTTATAATCTCTCTCTCTCTCTCCCTAAATGAAATAGGCCTAAAATAATAATAATAACAATAATAATAATAATAATAATAATAATAATAATAATAATAATAATAATAATAACGAATGCTATATACAAGTTTTTCCTCCTTGTAGGTTGCACACAGAAAGTCCTTAGACCTCTTCAGCAAGTCCAAAACTCTGCAGCTAAACTCATCTTCAAAGCACGGAAATCACAGCACTGCACGCCACTTTTTCAAGAGCTACACTGGCTCCCAATTGAACAACGAATTAAATATAAAACCTCATGTCTCTGCTACCACATCATCTCTGGAACTGCTCCTAGCTATCTTTCCGAACTTTTGACTGTCTATGTTCCTTCTCGGTCTCTCCGCTCCTCTGCAGATGAAAGGATGTTCCGTGTACCAGAATACCACAGGGTGAGACACGGTGGTAGAGCTTTCAGTTTCTTCTCCGTTCAGACCTGGAACTCGCTACCTCGGTCCGTCCGTCACAGTCCTTCATTAGCGTCTTTTAAAACGAACTTGAAGACGCATCTTTTTAGAGAGGCCTTTTCTTAGGCGCCATGAGTGAGTGTTGTTAGTTATTTTTGGTGTTGAGATGTATATGTGGTTGTGTGCTATTGACCAATGTACGCATGTTGTGTTTACATTTGTTTGTGTAAAGCGCTTTGTGATTTTGGAAAGCGCTATATAAATTGCCTGTTATTATTATTATTATTATTATTAATCAGGTTGGAAGCGCTGCTATCTATACAAGCATAAATGCTCACATGTTTTACACTCTCTAATACACAACAAACACAACTCTTTCACTCAAACATGTGGCGTAAAGGCAGGGAGATTGCTATTAGAAGATGGAAATGAAACTACATTTTTATTTTTGAAATTTTAGGTCGACTGCACCCACTATTATTATTGAAGGGAGGGAGGAAACTGTAAACCCTCAGTAATCTGAATAGTCTCGAACCCAAGCCACATAAGTTTGCCCTTTGCGGGAATTTAACCCTCGACCTTCGGCATAGGAAACCTGCAACAAACCAACTGAGCTAGCAGACCACCCATAAACATCTGCATTACTGGACAGGTATGTCTAAACCAAAACCCCTGATCTCAACTATGTAATATCTATAGATATAACAATTGTTGCTAATGCAAAAAACAAACAACAACAACAAAAAACAAGAAACAAAACATACACACAAAAAAAACCAACAAACCTTCAGCCTCAAAGGCCGACTGTTTTCGTGGGATTTTGTTTGGGTATTTCATGGCTCGTGAGCTATCCACAGACTCGGAGGACCATCGCCTTTTCTGAGCTACAGCTGCCGCCATGTCATTTGCTTCCTCTTCTGATGCTGGAAAAGACAAACAGGTGGAACTTAAGTTTCAAAACAAAATTGCAAGTATCTAGATCATGGGTGCATGTGGAATTCCAAAGGTCTGCCTGAAATGTTTCTCAATTACCTGTTCATAGACTGAAGCAGGCCTGTATTGTGTTCCATACTGTGGCTGCTGGATGCAAACCAAAAATGCAGAATTCAGGTTTGTGGTATAGCCACATGCCCCCATGCTAGGTTAGTTTAGACAGATAAAACTCACTAGAAAAACGCACACACTCAATTTTTCTTAAAATATACTCACCAGAAAAAATGCATAGGTGAACACACACACAAAAAAGATAAGGTAGGTACTCACTGTGAGATGCATAGGTGAACACATACACACAAAAAAGATAAGGTATGTACTCACTGTGAGAGGCATAGGTGAACACACACACTAAAAAGATAAGGTATGTACTCACTGTGAGAGGCATAGGTGAACACACACACTAAAAAGATAAGGTATGTACTCACTGTGAGAGGCATAGGAGCGGGCGGAAGAAGCAGAAGAGTGTCTCCGCTGTTGTCCACACTTGGGGCAGGTTGTGGAGTTTGGGAGCAGCTGGGTAGACAAGAGATTCTCGCAGGCGCCCAGCTCTTCCAGAAAACTCTCCAACAATGACCAGAATTTGGATACCCGCTCCACACTCACCAGGTTCTTACTCAGAGTTCTCCCTCCCACACATGCTGAAAAGGTGAAAATACTTGCATACTCAACATCTGTATCATGTTAGCACTGTTCATGTTAATAATGCCCCTGGAATTGCATTAATCTTGAGATAAGTAAACTCTGAGTCTTTGTATTATTATATTTTTATAAAGTGCTTGCAGACTATTATTATTACTATTAGCTGTATTGTTATTATTATTATTATTATTATTATTATTATTATTATTACTACTACTACTACTACTACTACTACACAATAACTGCTGAGACCTAGACACTATTTCTGCATGGTTTGCTTCTCAAATGTCAAGCCCTGTTCACATTTATGAAGCACTTTTGCAAGTGACGAGATTAAGAGTAACCTTGCAAAACAAATTTACATGGTTCACATGAAAAAATTATTATCAAAGGACAATACTCAATTGCTTTGGGATAGAGTCTGCAGCTACTTGCCAAGTCCTCATCTTGCCATCACTACTGACATCCTCTTTCAATAATAAAACATTATCACTGTTCATTTCACCACCTCCAACCACACATTATTTATCAAGCACCAAATCGGCACCCACCTGTAACGGTAGTTTTACTGCTGCCCTCCTTCACCAGGTTGTAGACTTTGCGTTCGTTAACAGCACTGTTGATGATGCACTGGATGGTATCGGCCAACACCATCGCAAGCTTGCCTGGGCCAATCTTGGTTGGAACAGCCGAAGACTGGAGTTTACGTGAGCTCAGGAAGTTTCCGCACTGGCACCCAGTGTTGACATACACACACACTGTGATAACAGAGCAAGCATAATTGCTAGATACATTCTGACCAGACAGTTTTGTCATAACTTATGATCAGAGAGTATGTTTGTAAAATATGCAATCATGCAGTGAGAACGAAAAAAAAATCAAGAAAAACTTTGTGCGATACAGTACAGAAACAAAATAATGGAGCAACATCTTCATAAAGAGATCTTTCCAGCACTGCCCTCAGTCTCATCATCATAACTAGATCATCACTTCAGTCTTTGGCAACAAAGCTGCCTTTCTGAGAAACAACAGTGACAAAGTCACGCCTCACCAACTCTTTCACATCATCAGACAGTATTCCTCTGCTTAGGCTAGCTTATTGGATGTCACGTGAATGGTGAGCATACCAAAGCAGCATTATAAAGTTATCACTAACAATTATCAATGCAGTCAGGAGTTGCTCTAGCACTTACATTGTTGTGTCCCTGCATGCATCCCCCCCAAAACTGTATCCATTATTACCGACAGTCAAAACAATGCAAAACTATTCATTAAACGTGAACACGGATCAATTCTGTATGTTCCAGCATGACACACCTATTCCAACAAATAACCAATTCAGGGTTTACCAGTGGTGGAGTTTTGTCCAGAGCTGGTGTCTGGTTCAGACACCGTGACTTGCGATGCTGATGCTGACACCACCGGTTTCTCCTCCTTCACAGCGGGTGACTGCATCTGCCTCTCCCCAATCCCTGCTGACTGGGCAGAGGAGATGGAGTTGTTGGGAGAAGTGGGGCCGGGAGAAGGTGACAGTGCAGTGGTGCTGGAGCTGGGCGAGTTCACATTGATGGAGAGATCAGCTTCTCTCACCTGCTTATTCATTTTGTAAGTTGGCACACCTGTACGTCACAAAAGTTAAACAGTGAAATTGTAATTAAGTTTATAAGGCTCACATAGAACCGCTGCAGTCAAAAGATGCTTAGCAATTGTAATTCAACTTTGCACTCTTAACAATAGTTGTTTTCTTCTTCTTTGTGGCACATTGTTAAAACTTTATACCAAACAGACTCTACTGTATTTTCTATAAGCAATAGCTATTTGTTCTTATTTCCACTGTGTGTTTGTGTGTGTGTGTGTGTGTTTTTGTGTTTTTTTAATGGACAAAATCACCAATACTGTACATACTAGCAATAGGTAGTCCAAGCCCTTCTTTGGCTCTTGTCCGCTCGGCAGTTTTGACTCAGTTTTGACTTCACTTTCAACACTTATTATTAATGTAAAACTGCATCAAAACGAACAGTGGCTGTATTCAAATAAAAATTGAAAGCTTTATCTTTAGTTTACATCTGTGTTGTTTTTAATGCATGTTTATGCGAAAGATTCCGAGAAAACAGCTTTTGAATACGCTTCTATCCGAGCGCTGAATGCCGCTCCGAAACAAAATGTCAGCGTGTCTGCTGCGAGGTTGCTCATTTCAAACTCAAAGTGCTTTAAGATATTTCATTGGATGGCCTAAAAATAAGAACCAATGAGAAGTTCGGATACTTAGCTTCATTTACATATCAAATATGGTGGGCTCTGATTTGTAAAAGTGTTGTTACGAGCCGAACAACGTGGATAAAACGGTTTTGATGTAAGTTTGATTTTAACTAGAAGTTTAAAAATTAGCAAGAAATAAAGAGCAGACTTTACTTTATAAAACTAGGGTATTTATTAATTTGTGCATTACTCTATCGCAAAGCGCTTTGCCGTAGAAAAGTGTACCCAAACGGTGTTCGGGTTTTCTTGCGGCCATGGCCAACTCGTAGGCCTATTCAGCGACACGAGTGCTGAGCGTAGTAGCACACTAGTAGGCCTATAATTTGCCGGCACGCACTGCGAATTTGATGATTTCCCAACTTTGAAGCACCAAAACGGCTGAACATTACATGGGATAGGCCTGAAGAAAATTGGGCTTGGAGTATAACATATGAAGGGGTTACCTGTCAAAAATCAGCTTTCTGGTATCAATATTGGCTTCACTTTGAGACTCCAAAGTTGTCAATTTCTTCAATTCCAAAACGTTGCCAAAAAAACACCAACATTCGGCATTTTCAAACATTAATAACTTTTTACCTATTTGTCCTATGGGGGAAAAAAATATACCACTGTGTTCAGAATGAAAAGCTCTTTAAATCTATGTCAGTTTTGTGATGAGGAAATCATTTTTTTAAAATGGCTTTTGACTACCTACTAGCAAGGCTCACCTTTCTGGCCAGGATTCTGCAAGGGATGGCCGGTGATAGAACACCAACCGATAGGGAAGATGTCGCGGCTATCAAAGCGACACCAGTAGTCAAACGCCCCTCGCCATCCATCAAAAGTCACGTGGATTTGGTCCCCATTCACTGCACCCACTGTGGCAGGGCAAATGAGGTGAGAGTTCTTCCTGTCCACAGCCTCCAGCTTCATGCCTGGCTGAAAGTGGTTGCAGCGAGGAGTTGGTGGCTCCTGCAACATTTGGTAGTATAAAACAAACACAATGATCAGCTCCATCCTGTTAAGTTTCATACATCTATTCAAAAAGGGATTTAGAGAAAGTGAAAAAAAGGAACATTTGGCAGGGTTCTGGGGGTTTACTGTAGCTCCTGGTGAGGTTCAGAGGCATGATGGGGCATATACTATCTCTATAACACCTCTTTTTTAATTTCTTAACAGATCTACACTGATTTCAAAAACGACCTGCGAACCATCCAAAAAGTATCCTCTCTCTGATGTACTATCTTGTCCAACTATTTGAACACTGCCTCAGCACTGTTTGGAAGTAATTCACTTGCAGAAACAAAAATCTGTGACTTCCTGGTTCAATCCTCAATTCTGAATGCGAATCTCTCAAGATTTGCTATATTCTATTGATAGTGACAAAGCATGATTTGTAGCTAAGAGTGTAAAGTTGGGGGCTTCACAAAGTTCAAGTCCACCAAGCAAAAACAAAATGACACATTACAAGGCAATGGAGGTGCCCGCGTCACAAACTAATAAACAATTTATAAATTAGAATGATCAGATGAACAATCATGCAATGTGATAACTAGAAGGGGCAAAGCCCATGTGACTCACATGCTCCTCATAGAACTCGCACCTTTGCCTGACGCTGCATTTTACTTTGCATAACCGACAGTGTGGGTCCTCCACAACCCATGCACTTTATGGAGTCCTAAACATGCATATTCTTCAACCGACGATATGGATCTTCTACGACCCACATGTTTTATAGGCCCCTAGAGTTGTTTATTCTGCAACCAATGAGGCGGGTCTTCCATGACTCATACTCTATAACAACAGGAAGAGAGTGTCATTTTATGCATTTCCAAGTCGCTTCTGACAAAATTGGCAGCCCAAAGAGAGTGTGTGACTAACACATTGTAAAAATGTACGTGTAACATTTCATTTTGAAGAAAAATATGTGGTTGATTTATTAATAATGATAAGTGGAACATAATTTTTGGTGGTGCATTTTTAATTAATTTTTGTATGTGCATGGTATAGCATTTTGACGGAGTTATTTGCCTTGACCTAGGAAATAGAAGTAGATAAGGCTTAGGCTCCTGTGGGGGTTAGAGGGTTTAACAGATCTACAAAGTCATAGTTCGTATGTGAGTGTGTGCACGTGAGCGAGTGTGTGTGTTAAGAGTCACTAGTTTTATATATTAGGTTACTGTTAATAGTTAATGCGTTTTCCTCATTTTGTTTTATAAAGTTGTTCTGTACTCATGTAAGCGCCTAGAGCGAAGTCTAGATTAGGAGCATAAATATTCATAATAATAACAACAATAATAATAATACCCATGTGAGTCCATAAAAATTACAGATGAAACTTTTAATCACCAACCTTCTTGAAGCAGCGTGAAGGAGCAATCTTAGCCCCATCCAGTGTTTTCTGCAGAAATGAACGCCAGCAAGATGGATTCATGCGGAACCCTGAAAAAATATCATATTTGAACCTTTGCCCGAGTGCTTGTAATTGTATTATTATAGGCACCATGAATCGCCGTGTACTGTGCTACATAAATTGCATTATCATTATTATTCAGGGATGCATCTTGGCGTCGGTCATCGGTCATTGACGCATAAAAATTTCAAATGACCTATTGTTTTGCCAGTCAGCTGGTCATGTGACTTATTGATTTTACAATCGGGCAGTCAAAAGTTGCGATATTTGTTCGTCTGCTTTAACCAAAGTGTGCACTCCGACTCGGAAAAATTTAGCAAAACGCATGCCGAAACGAAATTATTTCCCCTATTTGTATGCTTAACCGTTTCCGATCCAACTTTTTCATCATTGACGAACTTATTTCCGGCAACCCGTACGAGTAAATTTTGCTACGCAGCTAGTTATAAATGCCTCCCAAAAAAAGCCACGGACAGAAAATGGACAGAGATCTGTGATGCAATGTTTTGGATTTGCAAATGTATCATCTACGCGAGTGACCGAAGTTGTGTGCCGTGCAGAGAAAGACGAATCTGAGTCAAAAAGTCGTTCATTCCGCAAAGCATGGATCTCGGAGTTTCAGCCATGGCTACGGTAAGAATGGATTTCTCAATGAATTTAATCAATTAAATTGAATAGCGGATTTAATTGATCAAAATCACATTGTTAGTGGGATTCACAGGGGCTGTCAACATGATGCTTAAAAATAGACGTAATTTTTAGATCGATTAAGATTTTTTTTTTAATGGGCCAGCCAATACTTATACTGAGCATAATAATACTCATTATTTACTGTTACTGCATTATTTACACTACATAGGCCTAGCAGAATCAAATGATACTTGTTCCATTTAATTTTAATATAACGTTTTACATATTAATAGGACTATTTGTAATTTCTATACTCAATTTTTTTTAAGAAAAATATTTATTTAGGCCTTTGCAATAGTATAGGCTAGGTCCATTAAAAATATATAATTTATTCTGTTTCAGTTACGACAGTGAGAAGGGAATGCAGTGCAGCCTATGCATAACACATGGTAGAACAAATGCATTCACATCTGGCTGTGTAAATTTTCGACATTCTGCCATTGTTGATCACCTCAAGACTTCTGACCACAAGCTTGCAAGACTGGCACCAGAGTCAATGACTAACAACGAGAAACTTGCTACGAAACAAGACCATGCAGAAGACATTGCAGCAAAAATTGCCCTTAAAGTTGTGCAGTGGATGGTTTAAAATGTCATAATTTGTTTTTAAAATCTGTCAGCTTCATGTATTGAATTTATTATTTTTTAAGTGTATTACTATTGTATGGTATTATGCTGCTTTTGGTGCTTAATATTATTTTATATCTTCTTTTGAACTTGCTTTATTATTGTATAAATGTACTGGCCATGTTTTGCACATGTTCACTTTTTTTATTTCCCTATACTTGTACTAATACTAATTATTATTAGTAAGTAGTAGTAAGTATTAAATTAAAAAATGTACGTGTGATTTTCTAGTGTTTGCATGTTGTTTTGAAAAATAAAGTTAATAGATGATGTGAAATCTTAATTATCGCATTTGATTTGCGTTGTTTTATGCAATATAACCATATGATAATGATATTTAACGATAAACAATTGGATGAAACATTGACCTATTGATTTCCAAAATGACCTATTACTTTTCCTATAAACTGGTCAAATGACCTATACTAGTCACTTTCAAGATGCATCCCTGTTATTGACATACATGTACAAAGGAACTCATAATTCAGTGTTTACAATGAAGATTTTCTGTCAAATGCTCTCTCTTCGTACATACTCGCATACAGTTTAATAAACCTGAAAACCTGCAGTCATTTGTGAATAACATCGTTTCCCAATCTCATTCATGATGCGCTGGAACAACCTACCAGGTTAACTAAAATAGTGAGATGGCCAATGCTCACAGCCATGCTGGTGAGAACCTGGATTTGAACAAGTGAACACTCCAATGTGGTCTACCTTGTCACCGTTTTGACTGAATGCAATTGTAATGTCTTTTTTGCTTTTAAGTCAACCTGATATTACTATTAATCCCCTCCAACCTTTACCCCTTTCTTCATCATTTAATCCTTTAATGAGCACATGTTTGTCTATTTTAACAGGGAAGAATTTTTATAATTTTAGAGATATTTAGGGGTACATTAGTAAAAACACCACATCTTAGGTATTAGTGCATAGATTTAAATGAAATAAAATGCAAAATGAACAGAAATAAATTCTCTTTTGATTATCTACCTTTTTATTCTTCTCTTGTCATGTCTTGTTTATTTATTACTCCATATGTTTACAAAAAAAAAGTTGTAGAAAGTCCAAACAAGCCTCCTCCTCTTCACTTTCCTGCCAATCTGAAAGATCGAATGTATGCACTCTACTGACACTAATGTCAGTACAGATCTCTTCCTGCGACTCAAAGTCCATTTCACTCACTTCAATGTCTGATAAATGGAAGCCTGTAAACTCCCCTTCATCAGTCGAAGAATCCAAACCATCCATTTTAAACACTCACACAAAAAAAAGAAAAAAAAACAACAAAAAACGAACGCATCAAAGAGAGTTTTTGAAAATGCAGTCGAATGTTTTCACAACAAAATAAACCGAAAGTCAATTGCTGGAAGTCTCGCAATCTTTCAAACAACGCGAGAATATAACCAACGGTTGATACGGACGCTTTCGGGCCTTTTGTCTGTTTAGACCTTCGGCCGTTTTGGCCGATAAAGGGTTAAAAAAAAAAAGAAGAACAGATTTACAGATTCTCTCTACTTGTGCGTGAATGCATGAGACTTGTGCTTTGAACCAAGTTTTTATAGGAAAAAGCGCTATATAAATATCCGTTTTCTAGGGAGGCCTCATGGCGCATGAGTGAGTCACTGGTTTCCTAGGTTAAAGGTCCCAGGTTTGATTCTCTC
This sequence comes from Oncomelania hupensis, assembly GCA_036898135.1. NCBI lineage: Eukaryota > Metazoa > Mollusca > Gastropoda > Littorinimorpha > Pomatiopsidae > Oncomelania > Oncomelania hupensis. Next base: position 17,329,875 of record CM072515.1, on the reverse strand, counting down.
AAGTAGGGGACTTATCTGACTTCGGTACCAGACTATTTAGATCACAGAGGGTTTTATCCGGGCGGCGACTCCGGTTTCCTTCCTCCCTTCAATACGCGAGTGTTGTGGTCGAGTGGTCTAAGGCGGGACTAGCTTGCCTTGGCCAAAGGCTAGAAATCAATGGTGCCTGACCGGCGTTATGTTTCTCCGGATGTTATTTACTTTCAACTCGGGCAATGTCTCACGGGATTTCTTCGGGTACTCCAGTTTGCTCCCCCAGCAAAATTTCAAAAACACAATTAATATTAAATAGGTTGGGTTTGGGCGTGCCACAGGCTGCGACTATGCCTTCCCCAGGGGAGGCGGCCCAAAATTTCCTGATGGAAAGGGACAATAAAGTGTCAAAAATATATATTTATATATATATATATTTATATATATATATTTTTTAATGAAATTTTGGTATTGGAGGCAGTCAGTCCAAAATTTCACAAATAAAAAGTTGATTTCCTTTCCGTCTTCTAATAGCGATCTCCCTGCCTTTACACCACATGTTTCAGTTAGAGATGTGTGTTTGTTGTGTGAGTGTGAGTGGGCGAAACAATTGAGCATGCATGTTGGTACAGATCGACATGCTTTGAGTCTCATTGGCGATTTTGTGAAAAGCATGTATACAGTATCCATAATAATTAATATTTATTATTATTGTTACTAACCAAGAGGTGGCTGCAGCAACTCTTCACGTGACTCACAAGAGCCAATAGGCTGAAGGTCGCTTGAGTCCACCAACCTCCAAAAGTCATTTTTGTCGTCACTTCCATCCAGTCGCAGGCGGAGTCTTGCACCTTGAAGCTTTATCACCGTGGCAACACAAATGGAGGTCAGGTTGCGGGGGTCGCAGGCTTCCAGCTTCATTCCCACTTCAAACTCGTTACCTGGTGGCACCGGCCACTATATAGACAAAGTTAAAGATTGCAAACACCAGCTAGTTAGTAGTATACATGAATTTGATGAGTGTGTACTTAAACATTATCTTAAGATTATCTATCTATCTATCTACCTACCTGTCCATCTATCTATCTATCTATCTATCTATCTATCTATCTATCTATCTATCTATCTATCTAAACTGTAATACAACAGTGATGAAGAAACAGAAACTTCGATCATATGGCCACATCACCAGAGCATCATGCCTTGCAAAGACCATCCTGCAAGGCACAGTGCATGGACGCGAGGGAGACAGAAAAAGAGGTGGGGGGGGAGGGGAGACAACATTCGAGAATGGACTGGCTTGACATCGAGCGAAGCCATGAGGGTTGCTGAGGACAGAGAAAGATGGAGTACACTGGTTAAAAGATCATCTGTGATGCCCCAATGACTTTCGAGCTATGGGATAGGATAGGATAGGTGATACAAATATTTTATGAGTATTTTACTTTGTCAATTTTCTTGATTTGGCCAGCATCTGGGCGCTCTGGGTGGCTCGAGATAGATCCTGCAATTGCCAGCGCATTCAGCTGGATAAACATTAAATAAGAACAGGTCTTTTTGATTGTCCAATGTTAACTTGCATGCCTGATATGGAATGTCTTTGGGAATGTACCACATGGCAATCTATTTTCCTTGGGCAATATTGATTCTGTTATCCTGTAACTCTTTCTTCTATTTTATGATTTTCAGACAATGGATTACATTTCATATCATTGGTGATACAAACAACAAGGCATACAAAGACAACCCTTTTTAAGTCACGCTTAGATTATATAATTTATACTTACAGCAGAATTCATGCTTTTACTAGTAAAAGCTTTGCATGATCTTTAAAACGAGGGAAATGTAGATTCCGATTGTGCTGGGTAAAAGGTGTTCTCGTAATCTTTTGGTCATTGATAAGAGAGGCGTTTGGGATATCTTTTCTCTGGGCCAGCTTAATGACAGTGGTTTCTACCTCCTCTCCATTTCGCTGCTCAATTATCTTCCTTAGTATGAAAAGACAACCCTTTTTAAATGCATTCATGTAAGTCTAGAAGAGTTTCTACAAGCAAAAAGCCAATTAGCGTACTTGATTCTCTTTGGCATTTACCTGCTTAAAGCAGCTGATGGGTGCTGCAACTGCATTATTCTCTTGGAGATAATCATCCCAATTGAAGTTTCCTGAAATAGATTAGACAATATAAGTAAATAAACACAAGAATTTCATGCTTTAGTTTGTGGGTTAAATAGAGCCAATCCACTGTTCGATGACCAATTATAAAAATGTTTTTGTGGGGCCAAAAATGATCTGATCAATGCAAAATGGGACATATAATTTATCATCTCTAAATACAAGTTTGAACTTTATATCTCACATAATTTAGGGTCAAGGTCATTTTAAAGTACCTATACTGACTTTGGAAAGCTTCAGTGACCTTATAACCTTGGAGTGAGGTTCACCAAATGTGCATAGGATCAGGGATGGATTTAAGTTTAACCGGAAATTTTACCGGTTTGAGAATAAAAATACCGGTTGAAAAATCAGTAGCCGGTAGAGCCTAACGGTTCTTATTTTGTTTGACTGGTTTCAAAAATAAAGAAAAAGAGAAAGAAAAACAAGAGAAATGAAGAGAGAGAGAGAGAGAGAGAGAGAGAGAGAGAGAGAGAGAGAGAGAGAGAGAGAGAGAGAGCCAGCCACGCTGATTATGTGTTTAGGGAGTGTAGACGAGAGGCCTGCGAATGCGTTCAGTAGCCTTGCCATATTCTTTGAGGTAATTAATACAGAATGATATAACATTGGCGGGCGCAAGGCTATCGTGAATACGGATAAATTAAACTCGCGCACTTTTCGATTTTTTTCTTCCCTCGTACTCGTCAGTATGTATTGCGACAGTGGCAGATAGGCTAGTAATAATGAAGAAGCAAAAATCTCTTTTTTCATTTTTTGCTAGGGGGGAGAGGGGCGATAAAAGAAGTTTATGTGAAGACGAAGATGATTCGAATGAAACAGAAAGTGCATTAACAGAGTCGCCATCTACTTATATAAAATAGTGACGCATTATTAAGCTTTGCTATGGGTCATACCGGTTTCCGTGACTGGGCTACCGGTTTGCATTCAAGTGGGTTTGTTTACTGTGACGTCGTACTGGTTTTGCAAATCCCTAGGACGATCACTGATAGGATGTATGTCTAAATTGATATCTATCGTGCATCAAAGAATCATAAGTTCAATATTAATAACTTTTTTTAAAAAAAGTGAAAAGTTGTCATTTTTTACTAACATTTGTTGACCTTGAAGTGATGTCATGATTCATTCACTGATCATTTTATGACTCTCATGGATATACCTCATCTTACAAAGTCCTGAGATATTAATCCATTTGAAATTCCCCAGTCATTGAACCAGCCAGTGTGGATCTTCCAATCAACTGTGAGAAACCGACCAGGGAAGAGATCAAGAAGGCCATCACCCTGATGAAGAACAGAAAGGCTGCTGGACCAGACGACATCCCAGCAGAGGCGCTAAAAGCGGACTTGGAAGCATCAGTGGAGATGCTGTACCCACTCTTTGAGAGAATCTGGGAGGAAGAAGATGTTCTGGCAGACAGGAAGGAAGGTTACCTGATCAAGCTTCCCAAGAAAGGTGACCTCAGCAACTGTAACAACTACAGGGGCATCACACTTCTATCTGTGCCTGGAAAGGTCTTCAACCGAGTCCTTTTGGAGAGGATGAAGGATACTGTCGACCCACATTTACGAAACGAGCAGGCAGGCTTCCGACAAAATAGATCCTGCACGGACCAGATTGCAACACTCCGCATCATAGTGGAGCAGTCCCTTGAATGGAACTCGCCGTTGTATATCAACTTCGTCGACTATGAGAAGGCATTTGACAGCGTGGATCGAGATACCCTCTGGAAGCTCCTTCGACACTACGGTATCCCGGCCAAGATGGTCAATCTGATCAGGAACTCCTATGACGGCATGTCCTGCAGAGTTATCCATGGCGGACAGCTCACAGACAACTTCCAGGTGAAAACCAGAGTCTGACAAGGGTGCTTGTTGTCACCTTTCCTCTTCCTCATCGCCATAGATTGGGTTATGAAGACGTCTACCAGGGAAAGTAGGAACGGAATCCAATGGACTCTGTGGAACCAGCTCGAGGACCTGGACTTTGCTGACGACCTTGCGCTTCTTTCCCATAGCCAACAGCAGATGCAACATCCACAAGGACAAGAGCAAGATCCTGAAGATCAACTCCATCAGTACCGAACCAGTCATCTTGAATGGAAGTCCCTTGGAAGAAGTGCAATCCTTCACCTACCTGGGTAGCATCATTGATCAGCAGGGCGGCACAGATGCGGATGTCAAGGCTAGGATCGGCAAAGCAAGAGCTGTCTTCATTCAGCTCAAGAACATCTGGACCTCCAGAGAGCTGTCCTTGGCCACCAAGACAGTGATGGAGAAAGTTTTTAAGCTAGGGGTATTTATACCCTCAACCAAAACATATAGGGGTCTTCATATCCTCATTCCAAACATAAAGGGGTTTTTATACCCCCTTTCAGTTTTTTAGGGGGTACACCAACATACATAATAAACAATGTCTTGTGTTTGGCGCATGTTTTGCACAGCATAGAACCATTTTCTTTCAGTGTTAGCCACGGAAATTCCAGGAGCAATTTCTCCTGGAAAGTCTTTTCATCAGTTTGAGTTTCTTCAGCCGGGCCCGGTTGCGGCTCACCTTTTTCTTCTCTTATTGAGCACTCAAAGCCAAAGGCTGACAAAAAAGTTTGTTTTTCTTTTCCTTCATCTTGTTTTAATTTTTTTGAGCAATTAGTTTTGTCTACTTTATTATTTTTTTTCTTCGGCTTCACCTCAGATCGCTGCTTGTCGGCCATGTTTAATGTTGGGAGGGAGAGTAGATTTTAACGTCCCGGCACACCTGGGCGTATAGGGGACAAGAGTTCAATGTTGGGTTGTTGTCAGTCTTATATAGCCAATCAAAAGCGTCGAGAAAAAATAGTGAATATTATCGTGCATATGATTGGCTGTTTCTCGGAAGCGACAGAATGAATAGGAGGGGGAGAGAGGGTGGTAGGCGGTCGCGCAGGACGCACAGGCACACGATCCAAATCGAGCGAAAGCTGTACGTAGACCGAAATAGTTGTACCTGATGATACCTCCCAGCAACTTAGCTTTACGTTTTCATACCCCTTTGGCACTGACTTTGTGCGTGTTTATTCCCTTTCATTACATTTTCGTTACGTGATTTCCCCACTCAGTACGTGAAACACGTACGATTGTACATGATCTCCATCACTGCAAGATACGGGTATTCAACTCCAATGTGAAGTCAGTCTTACTGTATGGAGCACAGACATGGAGGACAACCAAGACCACCATCAAAAAAGTCCAGTCCTTCATCAACAGTTGCCTCAGAAGGATTCTCCAGATCCGCTGGCCCGACACCATCAGCAACGCCAACCTTTGGGAAAGGACCCGCCAACTCCCTGCTGAAGATGAAATCAGGAAAAGGAGATGGCGCTGGATAGGGCATACCCTACGCAAACCAGCGACGAACGTCACCCGGCAGGCGCTGAAGTGGAACCCCCACGGAAAGCGAAAGAGAGGCCGTCCAAGGAACACCTGGCGACGTGACCTCGAGGCCGACACCACCAAGATGGGCTACACCTGGAGTCAGTTAGAAAGAATGGCACAGGACAGAGGACTCTGGAGAGCTGTTGTTGGCGGCCCATACCCTGGCAGGGGTGAAGGGCATTAAGTTAAGTTAAGTAAGTTAAGTGGATATGGAGGTTGTGACAGATGGCGTGAGATGCGTTTAGTTTCCCAGTGTTCAGGTTGATCAAATTGAATGTTAAGGTCTTCAGGCTGCAGATTAACTTCGAAAACAAATCTCTGAAGTTTGGCCGGGGTCTAGAGGCTGCCTAGGCCCCTGTGGGGTGTTCAGGGGGGCAAAGGCCCCCGTAAGGAAAAGAAAAATGGCACATTTTAAGGCCATTTTGTTGTATTTCCTGGATGGAAATACTGGAAAATGTATAGCTATGTTTTGTGGAATTTTTTTAAAAAAAAGTAAGAACAGGTTAAAAAAAAAGTGCAAATTGCCTTTCCATTTGTTCTGGATGTTGCTTTCATTAAATGTCTCGCCACGATTGACAATTCTAGAAGTAGAAGCACACGACATTTTGAAAAAAAAGTTAATGAAGCGTGTTCATCACAGAAGAAGCGGCTTCGTCTAATGCACAAAATTTCAATAACAGTTCTACAATGTCTCCGTTGATGTTCACAGACTTAGCGCATAGACTAATAGAGAAACTCAGAAAATAGCATAAGCGGGCGGCGCACCTTTCTTTCAATAGGTCAACAATACGGGCCAAATGTACAGCATAAGAGGCGCTCGCTAAAGTTGTAGCCCATAACAGTGAAGCAGTATTAGCAAGCGGCGCACCTCTCTGTCAATAAGACGACATGAAAATGTGGATCGGTACTCGGGAAAAAAATATTCTCAAGATTTTTTCTCTCAGAATTTTTTTCCTCTCTCGGAATTTTTTTAATTCTTACTCGGAAAATCCCGGATCCGCGGAGTGTTCTGCAGCCTGGGTCTTATACGCATAATCAAAATCTTTCTAGTTTAAATTCCTTTATTCAAATTCCTATTGGTTTAAATTCTCTATTCAAATATTTGTTGGCCAGTTGTTAAAATGTGAATAAAAAAAAAATAATCTTATGTCTTTTCTTATGAGTACTTCTTAACTGATGCACTTTCAAAATTCAGAGTTGCTTGCACACAAAATTAAGGGAATACTGGGCCTTCAACAAGGTTACAAATTAAATGTGCTCCTGATGTTAATGGACAGATGAAGGTTACTATTTAGAACACATTTCAATTATACCATTATAAACACTGACAAGACTAGATGTTAAAACTCGGCTGAATTTATATGCAATAATACACTCTTGATGATTTTAATATTATTTGCAAAAAAGTTCTGCAAGTGATTGCGATGCATCATGACTGTACTTGTAAATAAATATCTTATGTTGTAATGTGTTACACTGAGCGAAGCCATGAGAGTTGCTGAGGACAGAGAAAGTTAGAGTACACTGGTGAAAAAACAGAAAATCTGATGGTATGGCCATGTCACCATATCATCAGGTCTTGCAAAGACCATCCTGCAAGGCGCAGTGCAAGGAGGTAGAAGAAGAGGGAGACCGAAAAAGAGGTGGGAGGACAACATTCGAGAATGGACTGGTGTGACACTGAGCGAAACAATCAGTATTGCTGAGGACAGGGAAAGATGGAGTATGCTGGTTAAACGATCATCTGTGGTGCCCCTACGACCTCCGAGTTACGGGATAGGATAGGATAGGTTAAATGATCATCTGTGGTACCCCAATGACTATCGAGTTACGCGATAGGATAGAAAACTATGGTTTAGAAAGAGATTATGACTTGAAAGATTGATGATTCATTTGTGTTCACAAAACTATTTCCTGAGAAAACATAGTACTTGAAATTTTCACCAATAATGGATGATTATCTTGTGCGGTGTAGAGTTGAGTTAGCAAAATTTTGTGGCTAAGGTAAGGATTTTCTAGTGTGTCTATTTCTCATCCTTAGGTTTTTTGGATGGAAGAAATAAAATCAGTACGATGATGTACTTGCAATAATGAGGCGACTGCAATAAAGGACTATATGATGCTGTCTCAAAAGGTGACCAAAAGGAAGCATGCAGTCTTTGAACCATAAAAAATAATATTTTGGTTATGTATTAAAGCTTTTTCTTTGCATTTATAAAAAAGCAATATAACTAGGTAATAACATATATCAACATTACACACACAAAGGTTGAAAGAAGTTTTTTATTGCTATTTTTCCACTAAAAATTGACAAAATTTTTTTTGGCACGAATGTGACATTCTGTGTGACCTGAAAAAACTCCATCTCGTTTTCAATAAAATTGAGTGAAACAAATGAACTTTTTATGTTTGATGTGTTGCATTAATGTTAATTTTTAACTTTAAATGTTTTTCAGCTTTGCAAAACATTTTTATTTATGTTTAGGGGGTTTGTAAAAATGACGTGTTCGGTCATGACCTACTTTGTCTCAACGTTGCTTGTCTTTCTTCTTAGATAGCTAAAAATCCATGCTGATTAAATAAGAAACAAATCATTGACAGATTAAACATTACTTATCCTCACTAATTTATGTTTTTTTGTAGGAAAATAATAATTCTTTCATAGTAAATTTATTGTAAATTGAACGTAAGTAATTCCTTTGTCTTTCGGTAACCATCATTTCCAATCCGAAAATTTAACAAATTGATGACGATTAGTACCTTTTCACGCGGAAATAGTTACAGCGAAAGTCTCTTGAGATTTCCGATCCAAAGTTTTCATTCCAAGATGGATGCTTTGAAAAGACCAGGTTGGTGTTTCTCCATCGATTTTGTTTTTTCCTTGTTACGACCGACCACATGTCACGACCAATCAAAGAGTCTATCAATATTGTAAGAAAATATTTTTATCTTAACATAAAATGGTTTATTCTATGTTTAAAATTAAATTACAGATGCTATTTTACATTTTTCGCACTGATGCACTGATGAAAACACGTGCTTTTAAATTTGCTTTCGTTTTTTACTTTTAGTGATCAAAGACGAAGTGATTCCTTGACTGCTTTGTTTTGCAGAGTTTATTTAAATCTTTCTTGTGCTATATGCAAATGAGTAAATATGCCATTCACCTTTATTTTTGTTCTACTCAATTTACTTTTTTAAAATTCTACTAGTTAATCATGATTTTAGTGTTCATTGGATGTGACATGTCGGTTGTGACAACTTTGTCTTTAGACAAAAAAAAAAGAGTATATGGATGGTACATGCTTATTAAAATAGAACTTATTCATTTATAGTAAAATATCTTATTTCTTGAGATGTAAACTGGCAAATAAACTATGGATGGTATTTATTAAAGTTGTTTTGATTGTTTTCTTGAAAAAATATACTTCATGGTTTGGTCGCGTGCGACAGGACAACATTTTCACTTTAACCTTTTATACTGATAATGATATACTTGAAATAAATGTATACATTTTCTTTAAAAGCATTGTCCTTTTTTGTTTACTTTTTTATGCTGCAATTACTTTTTTCTTACATGACCATCTTTTTACAAGTAAATTCATGATTTCAGTGTTCATTGGTTGTGACGTGTCGGTTGTGACAAAGACAAAATCAGTGATGGAGAAAGTTTTTAAGCTAGAGGTATTTGTATCCTCAACCAAAACATGTGGGGGTTTTCATACCCTCATTGCAAACATAAGGGGGTTTTTATACCCCCTTTCAGTTTTTTAGGTGGTGCACCAACATACGTAATAAACACTTTGCGTGGGAAGTCTTTTAATCAGTTTGAGTTTCTTCAGCCGGGCCCGGTTGCGGCTCACCTTTTTCTTCTCTTACCGAGCACTCAAAGCCAAGGGCTGACAAAAACGTTTGTTTTTCTTTTCCTTCATCTTGTTTTAATTTTTTGGAGCAATTAGTTTTGTCTGCTTTATTTTTCCTTTTCTTCGGCTTCCCATCAGATTGCTGCTTGTCGGCCATCAGGGCTCGAAATTAGCGGGGGCCCGGGGCCAAAAACCCGCAAAGTTGATTTCGGGCTCGGAAAGTTGAAAAACCAAGAGCCCGCTTGGCCCGCAAAATAATTCGTCTGCTACAGCTAGCTCTACTCGGCAGTTTCGTATTTGGGCCAAGGGAAGCAACCCACACGGGTGCCCTAAATTTTGACAGAAAAAATAAACAGAGAAAAGAAGCGAAAACCCTTTAATTTTGCACTCAAAAGTTTAATATACACTTCAATATCTTTTTAATATAATAAACAAAAGGCTATGGCACAACATAAGCGCAAAATGTCAATCTTTTGCAAGTACGAAAGTATGGCTACATATCGTCGCCATACAGTTGCTAAAACAATCGGCGATGGCGTATTTTCCAATTTTTGGAAAGCGAAAGACGCAAGAGGAAAACGTCAACGAAAGTCACAAAACTGAAAAGTATTATACAAGAAACTCACTTGATTTTTTTCTATTTTGTTTAATGGCCATTTCAGGCTCACTAGTCACTGGAATATGTGTGTCACTGAATGTGAGTGTGTGTGTTTTTTTCCCCTTTTTTGTTGGTAATGTTTGAAAGTGACAGAAAAGGCAAATAAAAATGACATCCTATCCTATCCTATCCTGTCCCATAACCCGAAGGTCGTAGGGGCACCACAGATGATCGCTTAACCAGCATACTCCATCTTTCTCTGTCCTCAGCAGCCCTCATGGTTTCGCTCAGTGTCAAACCAGTCCATTCTCGAATGTTGTCCTCCCACCTCTTTTTCGGTCTCCCCCTTCTTCTACCTCCTTGCACTGTGCCTTGCAGAATGGTCTTTGACATCACTCAGCAAAATTGGAAATTCAATTGTTTTTATTTTAGATTATCAGACAAATTGTACTTTCTATTTATTATATTGTCAATAATTCTTTTGTTTTTTGTTTGCATTATTTTTCAAGTTGGGCCCCGAAAGTTGCTTGTGGGCCCTCAAATTTTTCAATCAAGGGGCCTGGTGGCCCCCAAAGAAAAAAGTTAATTTCTAGCCCTGGCCATGTTTAATGTTTTGGTTCGTTTCGTTTTGTTGAATAAATTAATGTCCCCAGACACCTGAGCATTTAATTTAATGTTGGGTTGTTGTCAGTCTTATAAAGCCAATCAAAAGCGTCAATAAAAAATAGTCAATATTATCGTGCATATGATTGGCTGTTTCTCGGAAGCGACAGAATCAATAGGAGGGGGAGAGAGGGTGGTAGGCGGTCGCACAGGACGCACAGGCACACGATCCAAATCGAGCGAAAGCTGTACGCACGACCGAAATAGTTGTACCTGATAATACCTCCCAGCAACTTAGCTTTACGTTTTCATACCCCTTTGGCACTGACTTTGTGCGTGTTTATACCCTTTCATTACATTTTCGTTACGTGATTTCCCAACTCAGTATGTGAAACACGTATGATTGTACGTGATCTGCATCACTGCAAAATATATAAATATATGGATGGTACATGCTTAGTAAAATAGAACTTATTAATTTATAGTAAAATATCTTATTTCTTGAGATGTAAACTGGCAAATAAACTATGGATGGTATTTTGTAAAGTTGTTTTGATTGTTTTCTTGAAAAAATAAACTTCATGGTTTGGTCGCGTGTGACAGGACAAAGTTATCATTTCAAAATTTTGTACTGGTAAATGCTTTATACTAAAAGTAAATTAATACTTTTTCTTCAAATCAATAGTAATATGCTTACTTGGGCTGTGTTTGGAAATTGCTTAGCTGTTATTTTCTTTAATTTATTAAACATTTTTTTTTGTCCACTGTCACACGCGACACATGCCACCTTCACCCCTATTACCAAGCATATCTCTGTAAACAGAAAAGACATTTTGTTTAAAATGTTATTTTCATGAAATTTAAGCTTAAGACCACACATTAACATCAAAACTGCAAGTCTCAGTCACTTTTCAATTTTTTGCTGCAATGTCACATTCCTAGGTTGACCTAGAGGAAAACTATTCTAAGTGACATTTTGACCGAAATTGAGTTTTTCCCATGGTTTAAAAAGCCATAGAGGGGGGCAACTTCTGTCAAAATATCAGAACTGTAGCTTAAAAAATGATAGAGTTATAGCCCTTGAAAAAAATATTCTATCTTTGTCGTCAGAAAATGTTTGGAGGAAAAGTATTATATATGGCAGTTAGAGTAGTTTTCCTCTCAAATATTTTCTAATATTATTAGAAAGGGAGGAAGACTATTCTAACTGTGTAAGTTAGAATAGATTTCCTCTCGAAATGTGTCTTTGAAAACGAAGTAAACTATTCTAACTACCTCTTAGAATACCTTTCCTCTCAAAATGGTTTCTTCAAAAATGAAGAAACTATTCTAAGAGTCAGTTAATATACTTTTCCTCTCAAACATTTCTTCCCAAACCCCAAAAATATATTTTAAGTACCGCTTAGAATAATTTTCCTCCCAAACGTCTTTGCTATGAGAACAAGGAAAGTGGCAGTTAGAATACTTTACATCTGAGTGGATTTTTCCATTAAGAGTCCTGCGTGAGAAGTGTGCTCAACATTTTCAGCAATTTTAGTATGAACACTCACAGGGTGTACTTTCTGCTCTGGAGCAGAGCTGGTGTGTGTGTTTCTAACAATGTTGTGGCGATTCTAGCCCAAGACAATATTGATAAGGTGAGTTTACATTTTACACAGACGTGTGTCGGTTTGGGTATGTGTATCTTTATATGCATGGGGATGGTGAGAAAGAAATGACAGAGACGACACACTATTTAGTATGCCATTAAAATGTCATTAGGCTAGCCTATGCCGTAATGCTAAAGAATAGTACTAGCAGCGTGTTGCTGTTTGCAAATAACCTAGATCTATGCTGCTTTATTTTCAGATGTTTGTTCGCTTGCTTGTTTCTTTCTTTCTTGCTTGCTTGTTGTTTTTGTCTGATGTCATCATTGTTTCTTTCTTTCTTGCTTGCTTGTTGTTTTTGTCTGATGATGATGACATCAGACAAAAACAACAAGCAAGCAAGAAAGAAAGAAACAAGTCTGCATCAGCCGTTGGAAAGTGGCGGGGGCCGAGATGAGACCCATTGGCATCCGGGTGTACTCATAGAGGCCCATAGGAGTGACGAAGGCTGTTTTGTGTTGATCTCGTGGGTCCATGGCGATTTGGTGATATTCACTGGCCAGGTCCAACGTGGAGAAGTATTGGGCCCCAACCAGCGCGTCAAAGGACTCCTGAATGCGAGGAAGCGGATACGCATCACCAACCTTCTTGGCGTTTAGGCGGCGATAGTCGACACATAGCCGCACGGTCCCATCTTTCTTTCGCACAACGACAATTAGTGTCGCGTATGGACTGTGGCTCTCGACGATTTTGGTCTTCTCCAGGAGTCCTCTGATGTGGTCTTGGATTTCCTTCAGCTGGTGAGGTGGGATGCGCCTGTAGGGTTGGGCGACGGGCACCTCGTCTCTCGTCCGCAGTTGAGGTTGGACGATGTCCGTGTAGCCCAAATCCAACTCGTTTTGTACAAAGGCTTCTCTGTTCTTGTCCAGGACTTGTTGAAGTTCTCACTGTCTGGTTGTGCCATCGAACGTGGGGCAGGGAATGGTGTTCTTGGTGGTCTGTTCTGATGGTGTTCCGATGGTGACCACCAGTTCATTTACAGTGGCGGTGAATGCCACCTCGTCCTTTCCTTGGACATCCTCTACTGTCTGCAGTGACGCCAGTGGAGTCCGGGCTGGAAGGATGACGTCCACCTCTGAGAGATTGGCCACTCACACGTATCGCTGTGAAGCGTCATCGCTGACGAGGGTCGGAACGATTAGCAGACCTCCAGGCAGGGGTTGTGTTAAAGGTGACGCCAGTAGCTGTGGCGTAGGCCGCTGCGTTGAGGTCACTCGCACAGTGGCCATGGCGAAGGGTGGGACCACTGTTTGTACTGCTGTCTTGGCGATGCCTTGGACCAAGGTGTTGTCATGTCGCACTTCTTGGATGGACGCAAACAGGCCTTGAGGTAAGCTGGTCGGACTGGCTGTCATCCACTCTACCAGGACGTTCATCCCGACCAACAACAGCAGGCGCTTCTTGCGTTCCCTCATGACCGGTTCCGTGGGCTCCCTGACGACCAGGATGGGAATACCAGAAAACGTGGTCCCGTCCAACTGCAGCTCAGCGACCAGGATACCGAAGTAGGGTACCTCTGCGCCGTTTACTGCCCGCTGCTTGAGGTGGGACGACTGAAGGAAAGCGTCACCAAGATTCTCGGTGACCCAGGTCTGCGTCACAGTCGTTACCTCGCTGCCCGTGTCGAGGAGAGCTTGCACAGCTCGGCCATTGATGCGTGCGGTTGTCGTGGGGCATTCGCCAATCAGCCTTTTACTGCCCTTGCCCCCCCCCCCCCCCCCCCCTCCTCCCGTTGCCTGTGTTTCGACAACGGGGCTAGCAGTTTCTCTGCTGCCCTCGTGGTGATTGTTGTCCTCGTGGTGGTTGGACGTGGGGTTGTCTTTGAGGACAGCTCCTCTGGAGGTGGCCCCTTTGGCCGCAAACCCAGCAGACGGCAGTTCTGGTGTCACGTTGAGGAGCCGACTGTGGACGTTGATTTAGCTGCTGCAGCTGCTCCTTCAGCTCCGCTAGTTGACTCTGTAGAGCCGCCATTTTTTGGGGGTCGGGCACCGGCGTTGCTGTCTGTTGTTGGGTTGTCACGCTGTCGCCGTCACGGTCCTCCTCCTTCAGCCAACACTGGGCTTCCGCTCTGGCCCGCAGGTAGGAGACATCCTCTCCCCTAATAATGCGGCGGAGCTCCCGTCGAAGGTCTTGTGATTTGAGCCACTCAACGAATTTATCACGCAGCATTTTGTCAGGGATGCTGCCAACCTTTCTTGTATTGGACCGCAGGGCCAGCTGCTGAAGTTGTTGGCCGTACTGCAGCACGGTCTCTCCTGCTCCCTGCTGCCGGCTGTGGAACCTGCTTAAAGTGCTGGTGACTCCCCTCTGTTCGGCGAACGTCTCCTCCAGGACACCCAGGGCCTCCTCTGCCGTTTTCACGTCTGCCCGCTGGATGATCTCCTTTCGGGCACAGCCGCGGAGCGATTGAAGCAGCCACTCCATAGCTGTACCCCCATCCAGCTGGCAGTGGCCCAGGATTCGCCGTGCCCCCTGTGTGAAGTCCTCAACCTCATCGCCATCCCCCGTGAAGGTTGGAAGTTTGGGGGGTGGCATCATCCACAACTTCTGCATGGTCGAAGAGGGTGCGTGGGTGGAAGAAATGTCATCTTGCGCCGCCTCTGATGTCCTCTCGTGACTGGATGGGCGATGAAGTGTGGTGTCGCCTCTGTGGGCCCCTCCCTGGATGAGGGCAGTCTCTTCGCTCTCGCTTTCCACTGGTCGGTTCCTCAGCTGCCTTGCCTTCTTATATGCCTTCCTTGGGTTTGTCATCTTTCTTGATCCTGCTCGCAGTGCCAAAATTTTTGTAGTGGTGTTGGATGTTGGAGAGAAGATGATAAAGTGATGGAGGCTAGGGTGATGAAGAATTCTCACACATTCTCTCTCTCTCTCTCCCCCAAGCCAGTTCGTTGATGACCGTTGAAAGTTTTATTTTCGAAGTGCATCATACTAAGAGAGCGCAACAGGCAATGCTCCATTTGTATTAGATCGTAATAAAAGTCTGTTTGTGTATTAATGCAGTGTAATTTGACCAGTCTTGTTCACTTTATCAATGCTGTTTCATTTTGGTAGCTGCATAACACGTCATTATTTTATTAGTGCACCAATAAAATACATGAGTAGTAGTGGTACAAGAGTAGTACATAACGACTTATGTCTAATATGATTTTAGTTATTTTATGTTAATGGTACTTTGGAAAATGAAGATAAGGTTACGGTTTTGTATTTGGTTTGAATACAATTGGGAACTCGTTTTTGAGGATGAATATACAGTGTTGCTTTCTCGTTCTTTTATTTGTTACAGAAAACTATTGTAAGTGTATCATGTGTAAGTTGTTTTTTGTGGTTTTTTTTCCCTCAGTTTTCATAATTTTTCGAGAGGAAAAGTATGCTATTTGACTCTTACAATAATTATCTTTTCTTTACTTTTCTCAGCAATGGAGGAAAACTATTCTTTCTGACACATAAAATAGTTTTCCATTAAATTTTCAACATTTTCAATGGAAAACTATTCTATGTGGCAGATAGAGTAGTTTTACTCATACTATTTTACAGAAGGAAAATATTCTAAGTGTCATTTTGTTTATTTTAACAAGATAGGAAATTTTTTTTGAGAAAAGCATTGTCAAAAACAGACCACGATCCATTTATCTCCTACATATATAGGTTTCAGACCATAACATTACTTTTTATTGAAATAGGAAGATTTTTTGCTTCTCCTGTAAAATTTCAAAAAAGTCACTTAGAATAGTTTTCCTCTAGACCCGCGAAGTCATATTTGTATAGATCTCTTGATTTGATTGTGTGACGATGTAAATGTTGCGTACATCTATATAATAAACTTACTTCATCTATTTTGACCATGCAAAAGATTCCACATGTTTCCTACTTTAGGTAAAGGTTAGTAAGGATAAAGAACAACATATTTATTTTAAAAAACGATTTCCATCTTCAAATGATTTTCAAGAACACATGTCACACTGAGTCGACTCACCTTCATACCCTTGCCCATTTGATATGTAAATGCAACAAATATGAAATAATGTTCTACAAACTCTTAAGTTCTTAACTAGTATTATGAGTAGTAACTTTATGATTTCTCCCTGGAGAAGAAACAAACTTTTTTTAGCAAACCATATCATGGATGTTATGTAGGTATTCCATGATGTTATTTACTGACTTGTGTGGGGATCCCTTGGCCCCCCCCCCCCCCTCCCCCCCATTCATCGAGATAGGCAAATTAATCAGACAACTGCAGGTGCCTGAAAGCTTCCTGTGGGGACAGTTTTAAAGAAGTGTGCTTTGTGAAATGCACATGAATCAGGCTTGACAGCCTAAGATGCCATCTCTACTATACTAACACTTTCACACAAAACATACCTTGTACTTCTTCATACTGAAAGTTACAACCTCTGGAACTTGATGTCATCTTGTTGAATGCTTATAAATAATAATATTTGACCAGTTGATTTTAACACTTGAAGTTCACCTGGAATATAAAAAAGCATGATATTAATTAGAACTGAAGTTTTAGAGGGTAAATGAGACGGGGAGGGTAGGAAGTATGGGGATGTTCGAGAAGGAAAGTATGTGTGAGAGTGAGGACTGTTTTCTTTTTGTATAAAAATATTTATCAATTTTGTGTACAGAAACACACTCTTCTTCTCACACCAGTTTAATTTTGTTATACAAACTACACTGAATAATAATCCTATCGTAATCATTTTATAAACAATCAAGAGGATGAGTGAGTGAAAGACCGTCTAAAATAACAAATTGTGTATATGTTCTGCGCTTTTTTGGAATCTGGGCATTTTTGGAATTAGTAGTATTATAGAAGAGGCTGCCCATTGTTTTAATGAAAACATTGGCCGCCAGGGTTAGGATTAAGGTTAGGGTTAGGGAAAGGGTTAGGGACCTAACCCCTAACGTTTCCGTAACCCTAACCCAAACCCTAACCCTAACCCGAACCCTAACCAATGTTGGAATTCCAAAAATGGGCAGGCCAATTCTAGAATTGCGCAGGCCAATTCTAGAATTGCGCAGGCCAATTCTAGAATTGCCCAGATTCCAAAAAAGCGCGGAACATATATATTAGCCTAAGATGAAGTGATATTAAAAAACAAACAAAAAAACAATCAAATATTTAAACACATTTTGTTAAAAAAAAGTTTGTTTGTTTTTTTACACTGGTGACTACAGACGTGAATTACAAGAAGTTTTAATCAATTAACGACACTGACTGTTTGAAATTTTTTTTTTTTTTTCAATTAAATCCTGGAACGAAATTGTTCATTTTGACATAAATCGATCGGTAATCTGTTTCTAAAGCAATGCACCTCATTTACTTTAGCTATGATTATTACAGCTGTTCACAATGAATCAGTGTGATGATAGCAGTGACTCATTGATTCCAAGTCATTTGCAGTCGATTGCTGTGGCGGCTGATCACCACACACACTTTCTCATTACTGGCTGCTGCTACGCTCATTATACTGTTACACTGTGTTAGTGTTGAGCCATGTTATTGAATAACCAACAGCCTTCAGATCAGAGCAGCGAAAGCAACAATCAAAACAAAAGAAAAATTGAAAGTACGGACTATAGTACCATATGCCTCAATTCTAGCACTTGGGTTGTTACTTACCTCTTAGCTGCAAAAAATGTATTGATCGCATGGAACTTGTGATCAAAACAACAAGCAAACTTGCGCCATCGCAATCTCACAAGTCTCGCATTTTCTCGGCGTCCAATTAGGAGAATGACTTCCCCTTGACGAAAGCTCGGGTTTTGACAAAAATAAATTTAGTAGTTTTATTTAAATCAATGGATAGCGAAATTCAGAGCTGGCAGAGGCCTGGTCGCCTTTTAGACATGATTGACGACAAATGGAGAGAAGACGTGTTGCCTATGGAAGACATTGCTGTCCCTCAAATGGAGCTCCCTGAACTGGAGCAGGACAACGGACCCACTACAGAAACTTTGCAAGAACAGGAACAGAAATGGACAGATTTAGCTCTGCAGACCTTGAATGATCAGCCTTCAACATCCGCGCAAAACTGATAAAAACATAAAGTAAGTGTGTCTGAGGACAGAGAAAGTTATAGTACACATTCGTGTCCAGGGCGCCTCTTCCAGGCCACACTAGTACTCCAGACCACTAGCTCCCCCCCCTCCCCACCACCACCACCACCACCTCAATCTCCAACATCCTACTTCGTCCCACATCCCCCGTATTGTCTATTCCATACTATGAACTTTATCTTCTTGCGATTCGGCCTCGCGCATGTGCGTACACCCATTAAGTGCCACAAGATCAACATTATGATTGTGGGCGCTCAAGGAAAGACAAGACACTGGTGAAAAAACAGAAACTCCGATAGTATGGCGACGAAGTCCGACAAACCATCACACAAGCCATTGGACAACACGATGACCTGCTCACAGTGGTGGCTAGACTAGATCTCAGTTTATACTCTCATCTGAAAGAATCTATGGAATGGAATTTTCTAGGAAAATTTTGAATCAATTTGCCTAGTAAATGATCAAAATTTGATATTACTGCTCTACTGCTTCTACTACTGCTAGTATGAGTAGTAATATACTACTATGTCTACTGATTTGACTTGCCCCTGTGCCTGTAGTGTAGTATAAATTTATATATTTGATCAAACAGACATCTATTCAATTCTTTAAGTCTGCTCACTTCAAAGTTCAAAGGGATATTAATTTAGACAACCCACAAACATCAGGAAGTAAGCAGCATTGTTCCATATTAGTTTTTTTTATTTCAGCTTATAATCAGTGATTATCATTTAACACAAGTTACCTTTTTAGTTTTTTAGTTGTTTTTTTTAAATTTTAATTCATGATGTATTGCATGCTTCAGCATTCAGATCAGTAAGCCATTTTGTTCCTCTTGTTTTCCAGTGTTTCCTTTATAAAGATTCTGGTGCTGGACATCAGAGGAGCTGAATACATGGGATATGGATGTCTTGGACCAGTCTCTTGGAAGTCCCCTATACGCTAATGTGTCCGGGGACGTTAATCTACCCACTGGACCAGTCATTTCACTTTTCACATAAAGTACATGGAAGGAACTAGTGGACCTTGATGATCGTCTCAACAGCACATACAATAATACATCTGATTCTGTGTCAGATTCATTGAAGTTGCCATCATTTATAATATAGAATCTGCTGAGCACATGAAATTTCATACTGTTGTAAGTCTGCGCTTTTTTGGAATCTGCGCTTTTTTGAAATTAGTAGTATTATAGAAGGAACTGCCCATTTTTTAAATTCCAACATTGGCCCGCTAGGGTTAGGGTTAGGACCTAACCCTAAACCTTTCCGTAACCCTAACCCAAACCCGAACCGTAACCAATGTTGGAATTACAAATATGGGCAGGCCGATTCTAGAATTGTGCAGGCCAATTCTAGAATTGCCCAGATTCCAAAAAAGCGCAGAACATATATATGGGAGTTGCATTTATTGCAGCCTTTTCCATGTTTTTGATCGTGAAAGCTTTTGTGGCATTTTCTCATATATACATTGGCACGCAAAAAAAGTACGAGCATGATTACTGGATTACAAAAGTGAGGTAATGACTGTTGGCTGAAGACAGAAAAAAAATGTGTACAGATCTATGTCGGTGATTGTGATGTCAGGAGTTTTATCAATACTTAAAGAATGATTGTTGGTAATGAAGATAAGCTGTTGTGGATGCATGGGTTTGTGTAATTTTGACAGTGTGAGAAGATGAATTATACATCATTCAGCTTCTGTTGGATTTGACAGAAAGTTCGATTTACAGAGAAGGGTGGATTCTCCGTGAAAAGTTGATACAATTTGTGTAATTATAGTTTGCATAATGAATTGAATGGAAGGTTATGTTCGTATGACGAAGTTTAAAGACTGGCTGGATATTTCAAATGATAAACCTTTGTACAATAAAACTGAAGTAAAATCAGCGATGGAGTGTTTTATGGTGTCGTCTAAAATTAATTTTGTTATTTTAACAGGCATAGTTGGTGCATCACTCTTTCAAACCCATGCAGTCCGATCAGCAACAGTGAAGGCTGAACACACTTTGTCTTAATTCTTTGCAACATTTTTTAATGAAACCTTATTTGAAACATGTTAAATGTTTCAATAACTGCAAACAGTATTTGTATACTGCTATCATTTAGCAGAACAAAAACGCTAAAATAAATGCACCCAAAACAACAACCAGTGAAGAACAAAAATCTTTTGTATGAAGTTGCAATGGGACTTGGCAATGGCAGTAATTGTTAAAAATGAACAGCTAATATGAGTTAATGCCAATAAAATGCATTGAATTACTTTAGTCTGGCAGCATCCACAATATCTGCTTGATGACAGATACTGCTATATTACTGTGAGGCATGCAATTAATTCTGCATTTATGACATATTGCACATATCTTGAATTCATAATGTGCCTTTTTTCTGAGCATACATTTAATAAATGACCACATCTAGTGACACCAAAATAAAAAGTAAAGGTTATCCTTTCATAATAATTTATGAAACGTCGGAGGAACTGACCAAAAATGTTAAATTCAATGGACGGATATGTTCTGTAGCTTTGTCAGTACAGCTAACCTAATAGTAATACTGACAAATGAAAGTTGATTCTTTTTAACCTTATGGCTGTAATTCTGTAAGTGAATACATTTCACAAATTACATAAAGGAAATTAAAATTCAAAGCTATTATACTGGTAAATAATTATATATACATGATAATGTGCTGTACAAGTTGCGGTATATTGTTAAATGAGATCATAGAAACAAATGGTGAAAATATTAACTTCAATGGCATACATCGGCAATACACAAACCAAGG
Source organism: Oncomelania hupensis (assembly GCA_036898135.1). Taxonomy (NCBI): domain Eukaryota; kingdom Metazoa; phylum Mollusca; class Gastropoda; order Littorinimorpha; family Pomatiopsidae; genus Oncomelania; species Oncomelania hupensis. The sequence continues at coordinate 17,308,763 of CM072515.1, read as the reverse complement.
ACAAATTAATAGTGGAGCAATGGAAGAAACTATAAAAATTAAATAGTACATAATTCTGTAAGTTTTCTTGACACACTCTAAAATAGGTTTAACAGGTTTGCAGATTTCAAGAAAAGCACACGCAGGCATACATACATAATATGAAAATTTAATTAAATATTTTTTCTGCTGCCTGTAAGTGTAACAGTCATACATGGTAAATAGATTATTCAATCTATGTCAATACAGCATGGAAGAAGATGTATACAGTCTACACACTTTCAGATCATAATCTTGAAAGACAAGGAAAAAAAATCTATACACGATCTGGTACAGCCAGGTATACATGTAACAGTAAGTGGACCAAGGAAGAGAATTCTGACAACATTTAGGACTTGATAAATTAAATGAATGAGAAAAATAAATGACAATAATACCTCGAAATGTGACGATGGGGAAAGAAAACAATAAACATGGTGGTGTATGAAACAATGAGCGATACTAAACAAATGTAATTAGAGGCAATTAGAAGTTATTGACATTTTAAAGTGAAAAGGAAAATAAAACGATGAAATGCAACATAAACCTATTTTTCAATGTACAAAAAACACGAACTAGAACAACTTGACATTCAAAAGCCAGTTTTAATGCAGGATTTGCAGAAATCTTCAGTTCAGTTTTTCTACACACATGAGTATTGTATATTCTGCAGTCACATTCACTCTTAATTCAGGTTTAGCAATACAACATACACCCAAAATGCTGCAGTGATCACAGACTATGGAATGTAATACTTTTTGGTCTGCTTATAAGCTCAATCAATGATGCCACTTGCAATGAGCCCACATAAAATAACAGCAGACTAACATACAACTTTCAATTGCTCCTATCTAAAAAAAATGCAGTGACAGAGTTTGCATGACCTCTTCTAATGTGAAATAAAATCAAAAACAAAGTACGGGTACACTCATGCGCACAGTCTGTTTATCTGGGACCTCTGTAATTGAAGATTAAACACAGATATACATTGTGTGTTCAACATCAAACCCTCGCACTGAAATGTCAATGTAATTCTATTTTATTACATATCAAGAATGCAAAGATTTCATCAGAAACTTGTCCATCTTTGGCACACAATAACATCACAGAACAAACGATAAAACCGATCCTAATACAAACCGAACACTCTAGTTTACCTAAAACTGTCGTTTTATCATGCATTAAAGTTATAATTCTTTATTTATTTTCAAACAAGAACCACTAAACGTATCTACAAAACAAATCAAAACAAAATTCTTTAATATAACAAATTTTATGTAAGAATTATATTTTCACACTTAACTAACTAAACATGACAATTTTTAGAAAACAGGTGACTACCTTGAATAAAACAACAAAGCCACTTTAACTGTAGTAGACATTGCAGTGCTTTATTATGCAACACACTGTATGACACAAGTGTATTAACTTGCAATACCAAACTCTTTATTGATTCAAAAGACTTAAGTACACAACTTTGGGACTAATGGAAGGTATTGATAATAAAATGTCACTGCAGAACGGATTTAAAACATAAAATTGACTTTAAAATGTAAAGGAAACTACCAAGTTTGCCCACTATACTATGCATTAAGTATATGTGCTATATCATAGTGCAAAATACTCTGAAGGAAGTTGATTACAGTTGATAACATTCATTTAAAGAATTGTACAAGATAACATTGCCAGTAAGCATTCACACATCCATAACGGCAAACTGACTGCGGACTTCGAAGTGACCACAGGCGTTCGTCAAGGATGCACGCTATCCCCAATGATCTTCTTGCTAGTGGTCGACTGGGTGATGCGACAGACAACCAGGCAAGGAAGAACCGGAATCCAGTGGTCCTTGACCCAGTTCCTTGAGGACCTAGACTTTGCCGATGACTTGTGCCTGATGTCCCAGACACGCCAGCACATGCAGCAAAAAACGGACAACCTTGCTCAAGAAGCCCTGAAAACTGGACTTCAGGTCAACCTGGAGAAAACTGAAACCATGGCCCTGTTTAAAAGACAGCAGCAACCAATCACCATTGGAGAAAGCAACCTAACAGAAGTTACCTCCTTCACCTACCTGGGTAGCATTGTAACAGCAACAGGTGGTTCTGACGAGGACATCAAAGCCAGAATTGGGAAAGCAAGATTCGCATTTGTCACCTTGAAACCACTTTGGAGATCTACATCTTTCTCTCTCCGGACCAAACTGCGGATCTTCAACAGCAATGTGAAGTCCGTTCTCCTTTACGGTTCAGAGTCCTGGAGAGTCACCAACACCTTGACAAAGAAGCTCCAAGTGTTCATCAATGGTTGTCTTCGGAACATCCTGAAGATCAGATGGATGGACAAAGTAAGGAACACGGACCTGTGGCAGCGGACGAATCAAGACCCCATCGACCGGCAGATTGCCAGGCGGAAGTGGCGCTGGGTGGGACACACTTTGTGGAAACCCCAACGGGACATCACACGGCAGGCCCTACAGTGGAATCCTCAGGGGAAGAGGAAGGTTGGTCGTCCCAAGACGACCTGGAGGCGTTCCTGTGAGGAGGAGATGAAGAGCTGCAACCTGTCATGGGGTGAACTGAAAAAGGCTGCCCAGAACCGAGTGCGCTGGAGAACTGTTGTGGAGGCCCTTTGTTCCACGCGGAATTCAAGGAAGTAAGCATTCACACAGTTATAGTCATTAATACAGAAGCAATCAAGCAGTATGATCACACTTGATCACTCAAAATGAACCTTACATTCATTCAAAGATCTGTTCACGCACCCAAACTGCACCAACGATTCATGCAAATCTAAAACAAAATCTCATCTCATTGCACTGTTTTCAAAAGGTCTTTATAAACTTCAGCAGGACAAATGCATTTTCTTATCTCTTTTTGTCTTGAGGGAGAAGATTCAAATGGGCTATTACTATTACCGAGTACTATTGTTGCAACACATCCCTGAAGAATTATGCTTTTTTATACATATAAATTTACTTCAGTGAATTGCTATTGTTCTGGCACATGTTACGATGAGTGGAAGAGTAAGCGTATCAAAATGCACTTCCAATAACATCTTTCCTGATCTGGCCATTGTGTCCTGTGTTCACAACTTACCATAAAAGCATGCACCATTTCAAGCATAAATTCTATTGAAGTAAGTGTAGTTTTTCAAATTGTTCCATGCATCTCATTTTCGTCAATAACATGCAGGACTTCTGTATTTCATTAGGTAGAGTCAACAGTTGGCAGCGAGGCTGAGACATTAACAAACAAACAAACTATTCTATATCACAGCGGCAATGTTCCTGATTATTTCTGGTAGGCAAGGTCATCTTAACAGTAGCCAGCTCTACATGCAACAACAAACCCCAAAAAACAATGAACCGAGACTAACGCAGTAAATTGTGAAAATCATGAGTGTGTTTTTCATAACCAGATTTCCAATTTCACTATCACTTCAAAAAGTTAAAAATAAATAGCACAGTATTTAAGCTATGATTTCAATTTGTTATGCATTGCTGAACAAACTGAAAACTATTCCAGTCACAAATTCATATAAAAAAGAACGGTGCATCAGATAAAAAAGTGTATCATTACAACTACACTTGATGATTGTTCTACAGTGGGTCATATTTCACACAATTTTTGTCCTTGAACTGCAAGATAAAGGGTCTGCACCAAAGTGACTTTAAGCAAAAATGCGTTGCACTCAAAGCAGTTTATTACTGAGTAGCACACTGCATGTTAGAGGCCATGTACTCAGCATAGTGGTCAGAGAGGCAAGAGCGAAGGATGTCCACATCATGCCTTAGGTCAGCCACCTTAGATAACCATTGCTGCATTGTCTGTGTCTTGGACGCGTTTGTTTTGCTCGATGATGCTGATGCTCCTCCACCATTTTGATCTTCTTCATCTGACATAGCGTCTGCCAAACAAAACAACAAAAATATGAAAAGAACCGTGAGAGGAGTTCAAACCAATCTTGCTGAAATAATACTGAAGTCAGAATAAGAACCACAATCTAAGTGTTCCACAGAACAGGTTCACCATAGACTACAAGAATTATGGAAATTGAAAAGGAGAAAAGTAGTGCAAGCTCATCAATAGGCAGGCACAGGCACAGGCACAAACACACATGTACACTCGCCCACACACAAATACATCTGACCTGTGAATCCTAAGAGGACAGACATGTTGGGGTCCTCCCCTCTCACTCTCTGCTGACAGACCTGGACCAAGGACTGTAGCTCAGAGAAGCACATGGCCAGCTCCGTCATGAGTTTGCGCTGCAGCCGAGCACTGTCATCTGTGGACATCTGCTCAAATTGTGATGCTTGCTCATGAAGGATCAGGTTCTGCTCCGTCAGCAATTGAATCTGGTTCCGCAGCTTTAGGCGAGAGAAGAAAAAAAAGGAATTTTACATCATAGTTTCTTTATATACACCAAAGAATGTTGAAATTCTCACAAAAACCACACTAAACAAAATAAAACCACTAAACAAAATAAAACTGTAAGTTAGTTAGTTATTCATTGCTTACATGATCCAGCGGACCGCAAAGAGCCGAATCAGGACCACAAAATCAAGACCACAACTTCGCTGAAAGGACTCACCCCTGATTCGCATAAAAGATCTGCGGAAACAACCCTAGTGGTAACACTGAAGGCACTCCACCAGCTGGTCACTTTACAATAAAGACATCCCACACAGGGGACGCTGAGGCTATATCTAATTTATCGATCCCCCGTTTACAAAAACAAAATAGAATACAAACATTGTTATAAAATATCAACAAAACATATATATATATATATATATATATATATATATATATATATATATATATATATATATATATATATATATATATATATATATATATATATATATATATATATATATATATAAAATGCTTACATTGCTAAATAATAACATCATAGGAAGCCCCAGTGACCATTTGGCAGAAAGCGTCCAATATTCCCAAGCTGATCCAACAGACCTCACGCACAAATGAGGAGTTTTGATCCGGACGAGTTTTCAAGAAAAAGGTAGGTGACTGGTCTAGCGAAGAAGAAGATAGTATAGAAGATTGATAGAACAGAGTAGGAATGAGAAAGAACAAAGGAGAAAGACAGCGACAGTGGGAATTTAAAGCACTAAATTTCCAGAAAGTGGGGATACTATTTATACTGAAACCCCCGGCACGCCCACGGGGGAAAGCTGTAAGTTTATTCAGAATTTTTTTTTTTAAACCCTTCTTGTGTGATTATGCTTCCTGAACACACTAAAGTTGAAGAACTGTAACAAATGAAATCAAAATACAAGATACAAACTATTTTATTGGCAAGTGAACGCACAAGCTATACATTCGAGTCAATGCTGCAGCACAATAAAAAGTACAAGTAAAACTTATGAACACATAGGATACAAACCATAAGAAGATCAACTGTACAAAAGGATTATATTGAGTGGTATCAAAGGATAGTTAGTGAGAATGCCTAGGCATGCGTGTGAATACCCCTGTGTTTGTGCATGCCCATGTATGCATGTGTACATGCAGTGGTGTTCCTAGGATTAGAGGGCAATAGGACAAAATGTCCTAAATCATAAAACTAATCGGACATCATGTCCTGACTACATAAAAGCAATAGGACATTCAGATTGTGAAGCGAACCGATTAATGGTCGTTGCAGAGGAAGTATGGTGTCGGTTATTTCCCTTTCAAAAGTGTCGAGAGTTGCGGCCCTTTTGTTGTTCGACGGAATGTACTAAAGAGTGATAATAGTCTGGCATTGTCCACTATTCAAACTCGTTTTAACGGCTTTGACACTCCAGTTTGTACAGATATTTCTTGCAGTGACCGCTCTAGTCATAATACTATTGCATAGCTGCCAACCTTCCAAAGTCAAAAAGAGTAACATGTGGGGGGTGGGTTCGGGAGGGGGGTACGCCCCCCTCCCGATTAGCGGGGGTTCAGGGGGCACAGCCCCCTGAAGCTGAAGCCTTTTTTGCAATCTGAAAGGCACATTTCTCATCTCCTGAAAGGAAAACTTATAATAATAATAATAATAATAATAATAATAATAATAATAATAATAATTCTAATAATAATACTAATAACAAGAAGAAAAAGAAGAAGAAGACGAAGAAGAAGAAGAAGAAGAAGAAGAAGAAGAAGAAGAAGAAGAAGAAGAAGAAGAAGAAGAAAAAGAAAAAGAAGAAGAAGAAAAAGAAGAAGAAAGCCCATTATATTACAAAGCATTCATTATTTTATGTAGATTACTATACACAACACACAAAAGATCAGCTTTTAGCTTACACAAACTGCTTCATTCTTTTGAATGGTGTTGAATGAACATTGATGCACAGCCCTTCGAAACGCTGAACATTCTCAGTTCTAGGAGTCTATAGCTACACCTTACATTCTTAAAGCCCATTCCATCAACTTCATTATTACTAAATATTAGTAATAATAACAAGAAGAAGAAGAAGAAGAAGAAGAAGAAGAAGAAGAAGAAAGCCCATTATATTACAAAGCATTCATTATTTTATGTAGATTACTATACACAACACACAAAAGATCAGCTTTTAGCTTACCCAAACTGCTTCATTCTTTTGAATGGTGTTGAATGAACATTGATGCACAGCCCTTGGAAACGCTGAACATTTTCAGTTCTAGGAGTCTATAGCTACACCTTACATTCTTAAAGCCCATTCCATCAACTTCACCCTTCTGCATAATGGACAGTCATGTTTCATGAATAATACAACACAGTCATGTTTCATGAACAATATACAACACAGTCATGTTTCATCGACTACACCCCACAGTCATAATAAAATTCACCTCCTATGTCCTTGGCAATGCCCCAAGTTGAGTTTACAGCCTAGTTCTTTTTCACCATCTGTGCAGTCGAGGATTTGGCCTTTTTCAGAAAGTCCTGGCTGAACTTCTGCTCATAGCAAGAGCCACGGAGATTGGCCTTTGCCACCATCATGTTGTTCAGCATGCTGGAGCTAAGTGACCCTCTGAAGTCGGTCTTGTTTTTTCTCACCTGGCTGAACAGGCGCTCACAGCTGGCATTGCTGTGGGGCAGGGACAAGATTCCCAACATGCAATGAGCCAGTCTGTTATATGCCAGGTCTCCAAGCTGGCGCTGTTTAGCCAAGTGGGCCCACTTTTGGTCTTCTCTATCCAGGCAGCAGACAGCTTGTGGCAGCTCCTCAGCTTGGAAGTTGTTGAATTGCTCCTGAAGCTGGTCTGTTGCTTGGCAGATGTCCTCTTCATCAAGCTTGAGAACAAGGCATGGAAACTTTTTGATGAAGAAGAGGATGTCCTGCCATGATGACGAAGCTGTCTGGGTGGTGTCAGCAGCCCGCGCATGAATCAAAACAGGGTCTCTGAAGGGGAACCTGGCTACCATGTAATCACAAGCTGACATGTAGTACTGCCGGACACTTCCATAGAACGCAGCTTGGTCTTCTGGTAACATCGTTTCAAGCATGGCAGAAGCTGCTGCCCCAACAAAGACATGTGCATCCTCCTTCTGATTATCTCTCTTTCTGTAGTCCACTTCATAAGGATTTTTTGATTTCAGTGCAGAGGGGACAATGAACTTTGAGAGGATATTGCTGAGCAGACCCAGAAGAATTTCTCTCAATACATGTATGAGTGGTTTCTCCGCCTGTAGTTTCCTGTTGGTACTCTCGTACACAGGAACAACTGCCTTGAGGAAAACGGTATAGGTAAGCATCACCTGGTTGGACAGGGCAGCAAAGATCCTTTCTTGCCTAGAACATCCCCCTTTTGACACAGCTGGCTTTTTGCCTGGTGGCTCACTGGTGGTCTCTGCAGCAGACTTCCTCTTTATCCCAGGAGTAGCTGCAGTGCTGTTCGTCTTGAGAGTTGTAGCGGAAGAACAGGAAGCTTCTGAAGAATGAGATTTCTTCGGTATAGTGTATGACACCAGCCTGGCATCCACTGATGATGATGATGACTGACTGGATTTCACTTCCTCCTCGAAGAAGTTCAGAAGAGGTGTCCAGTTGTCCACTAGCCTCTGAAGACACGGCCCTAACGACAGCCAGCGAGTGCAGACATGCTTGAGGATCTTCTTTACATCTGCACCTTCAAGCTCCTGGAAGTTCTGGAGGGCACGTTTCCGTTTTTTGGACTTTTCCAGATAGTACCAGATGTCTGTCAGCAACTCATCAACTTGGACTGGAAGAGTGGCAGCAGCTTTCTCCGCAGCAAGGTTTATGAGGTGGCAGGGGCAACCGATACTTATCAAATTGGGGTGTTTCTCCCTCAAAATCCCAAGCACACCTTTCTTTGAGCCAGTCATGACACTGGCATTGTCGGTAGCAAGGCCAATGCAGTTTTGGCGCCACACATCCTCTGTCACACCCAGCCTGGAGAATTCATCTAAAATAAGCCTGGCAATATTTTCTCCAGTACCAGCATTGTCAAGGGAGGGCACCGACATCATGGCAGTTTGAATTTCTCCATGCTGAGTGTTGTAGAAGGTGACGACCAAAGGATACAGCGTCATCTCCATAGACCGGTCATTCCCCCCCATCCGTGGCCAAGGAGAAGGGGCCTGGAGAACAAGGACAACACAATTTGATAAACATAGAATATAACATAAAATAATTGCATTTATTGAAAATACATATAAGTAGTTTTAGTGATTTCACAGAAAATAAACGATTTTGTCACGCAAAGGACACCTTTCAATGTAAAAACTTCATAAAATCAGGGGGGTGGGGGAAAGGGGTGAATTTAAAACTATGTCTCTGTGCATGTTAACTTAATAGGAAGAAAAAGACTTACCATTTTTCAAACACTGAACAACAGCAGACTGGGATTCTGCAGCAAGGGTCTTTAGCAGGCAGGATGTCTTCGTTCTCCCAGAGGCAAAGGCACGGGCCTCTTTAGACTGTGGAAACATGGCCGTCAGTAAAGGGCCAAAATGGTCAGCAGCTGCTATGGGCAAGTTGTGCTCCAGCAGATATGTTGTAAACAGCATCTGAAAGAAAAAACAAATGACACAAATTTGAATATTTTTATATCTCTACTTTGTTTTTGTTTTTTTCCATCAGTCATGTGTGTGTGCGTGTGTGTGTGTTACATTGCATGTGCATGTTTCATTGTAGGTGGGGTGGTGGTAATGTGAATGTGAGAATGTGTGATACATATATGTGTGTATGGGAGTAATGTCTTACTATGTTTTTGTGACACGAGGTAAATGTCTCAAAATTATTACCTCTAAATTAGTAAATATCAACAACAACAAATAAATCAATGGCAATGAAAAAATGTGTTCCTACTCTCTCTCCTCAACCCCTCTCCCTCCATCACTCTCATTCATCAATTTGTATTTTGTAAATGAGAGAGAGAAAAAGAAAGAAATATAAAGAGAGAAAGAGAGAGAGAGAGAGAGAGAGAGAGAGAGAGAGAGAGAGAGAGAGAGTGAGAGAGAGAGAGAGAGTGTGTGTGTGTGTATGAATGTTATTACCTATGCATTGATCATTAACTCAAAATATCAACAACAAACAAATCAATGGCAATGAAAAATGTGTTCATACTTTCTCTCCTACAGCGTCCCTATTTTTACTGTTTCTTTTTTGTTTGTATTAAAATATGTCTGTATATCATACATCTTACAGTTAAAACCTTTATTTTATTTCTAATCCTCTTTCTCACAAGTAAAACATCTGTCTTATTACATATACAACACTCAGTAATAAACTATAATGAAAATTATAATCAAAATTATGTATTATTTGAGTGTTGGTGTGCATATTCTGCTTATTCCCTGCATTGTCCGCAAAAATCTCTCGCTTTTGTTAGCTTTTAGTTTAGCTTAAGGCTTACAAGTCAGCTGCTATCTGGAATCTGGTCACAGTGGAACGATAGCAATTTTGTTGCTAAGGAGAAGAGCGACTTAAAGCTATGCAATGCTAGTATTTGAGCGCTAAGCTTTGTTATCTTAGATCTGACCTCAAGCATGACCCTTCCTTTCTCTTTAGTAAAGCACTTTGTACTCTTTCTTTTCTGCCTTTGGTTTCGCTTGATGAAAACTTGAAGGAGGAAAAAGAAGTTAGCTCTGGAATCACCATACTCTTCCTCCCCACCCCCCCTCTCTCTCCATCTCCCTCTCATTCATCAATTTGTCTATTGTAGTGAAAGAGAGAAATCATGCGTAATGTTCTTACCTCTGCATTGATGACGCTGTAATCGGTTGGTTCAAGAAAGCATGATGCGATCGACGGAGTATTCTTTACAGCTTTTGATTGTTCAGCTTCGCAGTTTTTTTTGTGTTTGGTGGTCTTTTCATGGTCGGCTAGATCGTTTCTTCCTCCGTGAGAAATATTCACCGCACATCTGCATGCAGTACAGAAAGTAAACTTTTCACCTCTTGATGGACATGGAGCGGCCCATGGAAACTTTTCCTTGTAAGCCGCAATATATCGCTGAAATCGTTTCGGCTTCGCATTAGATTTCTCTGCGGTAGTCGAACTCGACGCCATGTTGACTGCAGCCGCTATGCGCATGCGCGAAATACAACGTCACTTCCACATGAAAAGGCGAGAGCCCAGCGTATACCACATGTTGAAAGCCAACGTTGCTTCGTTTTAATTTTTTTTTTTTTTTTTTTTTTTTTTTTTTGGGTGAAATCGGAAACCGTATTTTTGTTAGAAAACAACGAAAACGACGACAGATATTAAAAAAACGATTTTTTCCGGTTTTTCCGTAACAGTTGGCAGCTATGCTATTGGACAATGACCGCTAATTTCGCAATAGAATCGGACATTTGACGGGACACAGGTGTTTGCATTCGGTCATTTTCCAAACGAATCGGACCATGACCGATGTCCGAGGCCTCGGGACATCACTGTACATGTGCGCACATGGGTATAAATGTATGTGTATGTGTCTGTGTGTGAGTGCTTGCAGGCAATATAATACAAACCTCCTTGATAAGGCGGTTGAGTTTCTCTCCTTGTCTGTCCTTCTCCGCAATCTCATCTCTCAGAGCCCCTACTGCTTCTTCCTCTTGCCCAAGGCGTTCTCGCAATTCTGTGATCTCCGCTTGCAGGCGAGCATCTGTTTGACGCAGGCGGCGATGTGTTGTTTCCAACAACTGTTCAGGCAGGAGTAAAAAAAAAATTTAAAAATACACAATATGTTTCAACAGACTGAGCAACCAACACTAACTTGACCAAGCAGGCACACTATTATTCATATTTCCTCTAGTCAGTAGGACAAGCAATGAAAATGCTAGCCAATGATTCACACAGAAAGAAAACTGCAATACGTTTTCTAAAGGTTCAAAATGAATGTTTAAAGCAGTTAAGGAAATATCAGCAGTAAATAGTTTGTGTCACTGTTTGACACTTCTATTTTTCTCCGGCTTATTTATTTGATTCATCCCTCTCCGTGCCTTGAATCCCATTATTTGAAATTTTAAAAAAGAATGGAAAAAAACCCTCTCAACTGTGTCAAATCAAAACCATATAAAATCACCTTAAGAAAATCCAGTCAAGTAAAGTCATTTTGTATTTCTGTTTCAGCTGCATAAGAACATTTCTTAGCTGATTACCTTTTTGGCTTTCTCCAAATCAATAACCAGGCGCTCTCTATCTTTCTTGGCATCGTGGAGCTCCTGCTCACAGCGGAACAGGTTATGGGCTGCCGTGTCCTCCTCTCTCACCCTCCGCAGCTCCTTCTCCAGCTCCTCGATCCTCTCTCTCTGCATTGTGTGTGTCTCCTCAAGCTCATGCACTCGCAGTTCTTGAGCAGACACTTGCTTTCGAGCAGTGTTCAGTTTGTGTTCCAAGTCATCTGCCCTGAACTTGTTCTGCGCATGCTCCTCCTTCAGTCTGAGGATGTGGATCAGTGGTTAAGGCAAACAGAAGACAAACGTGACTACATTCAATGCTACACCAATCAAATATCTTTAAATGATACAACATTCATAGAGATGGGAGGTTTCGAGTAATTTTCTAATAGTAAGAGAAATCCTATATATTTAATGCTACATCTATCAAATGTCTACAAAATGATACAAGTAGATATGCCGTGCGTGGTGTTGGTACGTTTTGAGTAATTTTCTCATAGTTGTGATAAAAACGAACACCAAAACACCTAAACTAGAATATTTCGTGTAAATTGTTACACTTCATCAGCTACACAAACAAAACGAAAAGAACACGATGGGAAAAATGACGTAAAAGAACCGATGACACATATGATGACGCAAAACAAGTCACACATCTCTCTCTCTCTCTCTCTCCCTCTTTCTCTCTCTCTCGCTATGTCTCTCGCTCTCTCTCTCACCACTTTATACACATACATTACTATCATCAGGAGTGAAGTTAACACCACAAACATATTAAGGTTCACAGCTATCAGAAGCAAGCCGCTAGCAAGAGTTAGTTAGTCATTGTTTATAGGGTCCAGCGGACTGTAAAGAGCCGAATCAGGACCACAGCGTTATCAAGAAGAGCACACTCACTTGTGAAACCAGCTATGCAGTCAGTCAGTCAAAAACATTTAGTCAGTCGGGAAAGTTCGTCTGTAACTGGTGTCGCCAGAATTTCTCTCTCCGCCTGCGTAACACCACATCATCATGATGAATTTGTTCGATCGCTGTGCATCTCATGTCCTTGATTGAATGTGCAGGTAGATTGAAATGTTTAGCAACCATTGTATCTTCTTTTGTATATGCTGTTCTCTTGCTGTCGTCATTGTCGTGGTGATCATTGAAGTGACTGATGTTATATCTGTGTCCATAAAGTCTTTTTTTCAGTGTCTGACCAGTTTCTCCTACATACTGCACTTGATTACATTTAGCACAGTCAATGAGGTACACCAAGTTGGTTGAAGTGCAGCTAAGGTCACTGCAAATGTTGTGTTTGCCTCCATTAACAACACTCGTAAATGTTTTGGTTGTGTTCAAATGGTTATGGCAGACGACACATCTTTTCGCATTACATTGATGACATCCATTAGGTAGTTTCTGCGAGTGCTGTTGCTTCAACGGTTGGGACTTCTGCTGCGGCTGATGTAGCTGACACTGCTGCTGCTGCAACTCTAGTTGCTGTTGTTGCTGTGGCTGCTTTATCTGTGACTGCTGCTGCTGCGATCGCTGCTGCTGCAACTGTTGTTGTTGCGACTGCTGCTGCTGCGACTGTTGGTGCTTCGACTGCTGCTGTTGTAACTGCTGTGACTGCGGCTGCGACTGCTGTAGCTGTAACTGCTGCTGCTGAGAATGATGCTGTAGCAACTGTTGTTGTTGCGACTGCTGCTGTTGCGACTGTTGATGCGTCGACTGATGCAGTTGAGCCTGTTGTGACAGTTGTTGTTGGTGTTCTTGTGTTTGCGGCTGTGGTTCCTGTGATTTGTTCTGCTGTAGCTGCTGTTGTTCGCAGTGTTTTATCTCTTTAGGTAACTTGCTTGGCATAAGCATGCTACGCAGGTTCCTGCAGTTTCTTTTTCCAACAATGGGTGGTTCTGGAACTGCTTTTTTCATTCTGGTACTAGAATGTAGGACAGGCATGTACTCCTTGAGCCATTGTGACAGAGGGGGGTTACTAGGATTGTGTGTTATTATCACTGGAACTCTGTCTGTCTGTTGTCGTTCCTTGTAGTTCAGCGTGCTTTGTCTGGGTATTGCTGCTACCTTTTGTATGGCTTGTTTTAACAGTTTTTTTGGGTAGCCCCTTCTTTTCAATTTCTCTTCGAGTTCTTTCGCTCTTTTCATGAAAGTGGAATCGTCAGAGCAGATGCGTCGAATACGCAGGCATTGGCTGTATGGAATGGAGCGTGTACAATGTCGGGGGTGACAGCTGTGGAACGGTAGACACATGTTGGCATCAGTGGGTTTTACAAATAAATCAGTAGAGAGTTTGTTGTCATTGATATTCAAACTCACATCCAGGTATGAGATGTTGCAACAACCATAGTTTGCTGTGAATTTGATTGTCGGGTGGAGATTGTTCATCCATTGGAGAAACAGTTTAAATTGGTCTTCTCCATGAAACCATAGCATCGCAATATCATCAATGAATCTTTTCCAGCAGTTGTTGTCAATGGTCCATGGGGAGGTGGTGAGGATAGTATTCTCCACCCAGGCCATAAAAATATTGGCTATTGTAGGTGCCATGGGTGTTCCCATCGCTGTGCCAAATCTTTGTCGGTATATTTCATTGTCAAACTGGAACACATTGTTGTGGAGGATATGTTCAATAATTGGAACAAGTCGGTCTAGTGGAGGTGTCTCTGGTGCAGCGGTGTAGTGGTTTAGGGCTGCCTGAATAGACGGACCCACTTCATGGTGCGGAATGTTCGTATATAAACCCACAACATCGATCGTGACTAACAGCGCATCTTGTGGAAATGGCTCGAATGTTTGTTTCCATTCTTCAACAATCCTTAGAAAATGTGTTGTATCTTTTACAAAAGATGGCAGTTGGTGCACAACTGGTTGGAGCCAGTAGTCAACTAGCTTTGATAGGTGTTCAGTGGGTCCTCCGATTCCAGATACAATTGGGCGCCCTGGTGGATGTTCTTGACTTTTGTGAACCTTAGGGAGATGGTAGAACGTGTGGCACTTTGTGTTATTGGTATCAAGCAGTCCCCAGTTGTATGTATTGGTGTCAATATAACTTTCGTTCTTCAGTTGTTGTAAAAGTTCGTTGGATTTCTCTGCAATTTCTTTGGTGGGATCTGTGGAGAGTTTCTCATAGGTGGCTGGGTCGTTCAGTTGACGCATGGCTTCTTTTTTGTAGTCATTGAAGTCTTGGACCACTACTGCCCCACCTTTGTCAGCAGGGATGATTCGAATTGTTCTTTCTTCTACCAATTGTTTCAGCTCGTGAATTGCTTTCTGATCTGTTCGGTTAATATTTTTCTTGTTGTTGGGGACAGGTTTAAAAGCTTTAACTCTGGTTTTGATGGTAGAGCAGTATGCATCCAGGGCCTCATCCCTTCCGTTTCTAGGACACCAATATGTCTTTTTGTAGAATTTAGGTCTGGTGGAGAGTTGGGCAGGTGTGTCATCTTGTAAGAAGAACTCCTTCAGTCTTAATCTTCTCATCCCTTCACATGTGTCTTCTAATAGTTTTAGCTTGTTGATGTTGGTTGGAGTAGGGCAAAATTTGGGTCCGAGAGATAATACATGTGTTTGTTCTTCTGTCAGATGAACAGTGGACAAATTGATGACTTGCTTCTTGTCTGGTGATTGAGGAAATCTGCGAACAAATCATCTGTTTTTCTTTCTTTTTGGATTATTGTTGGTGGTAGGGAATGTCGGGACTGTTCTCCGTGTAATTGCTGGAGGTGTTGCTGGTAACAATAGGTCTGTTGATTGTGGGCCAGGTGATAGAAGGTTTTCTGGGAAATGACATGAAGATGTTGCAGATGATGATGATGTCATTGCTGCTGCGGCTGATGATTTTGATCTCCATTGCAAGAGTCTGGCCAATTTTCTGTTTTTGCGTTGAAATAATATGGAACGTGTTACACTTTCTTTCGTTTGAAGAGTATTGATATATCTTTGGTAGCTGATAGAGTCTAATTGTGTTGCAGCGGTTGTTAAGATGGATAGTAAGTCTTGATTGAGTTTGAGTAATTTACGTTTGTAACCATCAATAACCCGCAAAAATAAAAATAAAAATAAAAATATTATCAGTAAAATAATGTTAATTTTCTCATAGTAAGAGAAATCCTATAAACAAAGGTTTGCAAGGTAGAATCCTGAAATTACAGTGACTACTTCATTGCCAAACTGATCTTTCCATTTAATATCTGACATACTTGAAACTGCACTATTCAATCCACAAGGAACTCATCAACTGCATTTTATTTACGTCGTATTATTTTAAGCGGACGCCAAACTTGGGCGGTTTGAGTTAGATCCTGTATTGACTAGTGCCTTGAGCAGCTCTTGGGCTGGAAAAGCGCTATATAAGATTGATTAAATAAATAAATCAACTAAGAAAATCTGTAAAGGATATTTCTTGAGTGTTACGCATGGTTTCTTCAGCAGAAGGCAGATCCGACAAGTATCGCTCCACACTGTCCAACTTTTGTCTCAGCTGCTGATGGTTGGCCTTCATCTCCTGAAAACGCTGGACCCATTCCTCCACCTCCTTTTCCTTCCCCAGCAGCTAAACACAGAAAGTAATACCATATCAGTGAAGATCAGGCGGTCTTGTCATGCTTCTTCTTATTACTACTACTACTACTACTACATACTATAGAACTGATCATAGCTTAGCATTACACGTATGTAAAACACAATTGGAGACATGACATTAATGTCCTAACAAGTCTCAACATCGCCATTCAGAAATTTGTTTAAAATAAAATCTTTTCTTCAATACACGCTACTGATGAATTCTGCGAATGATTCAAACTATATCATTAATATTTTTATAAATATTTCTCACTGACTGTACAAGAAGCGGTTAGCTTTTAACTCCTGAAGAATCTTTTAGCAAAATACATGACTAGAGAACCTTTTATTAATCTGGTGTGTTTTATCTCCTTTAGCTTTTTAGCTCTGTCTCGTCTTATAAGTAGGCTTGTATAGCGCAGTACCCCCGCTCAGGGCTGGGCTCACCGCTCTTAACATAGGATATATATTAGATAAGATAGTATACCGATCAGAACAGACAGATGAACAATAAAAACGAAGTATGCAAGCATTCACACCAACCGTACTCTCAAAAGCATACAAAGGAACAAAATCATACACAATACACTTCACATGCATAATAAAAAGTATTAATTTTAAAATACAAATGGCATATTAGATAATAATAAGATAATAAAATCTGAGAATTCACCATACAAATTTAAAAATGTAACTAAAACTTTAATACATCTAACAATAATTAATTAATACAATGATCAGACTAAAAAAAGACAAGACCCGTCTCATCCCTGTTGCAGAAATAAAAATATTATCAGTAAAATAATGTATAAACTAATGCAAAATCATTATATAAAAATAATTAGATAAAAAAACAGCCCCCGCCCCTCCTCCCCTCAGATATAAATGTACAGACTATTTATATGTCAAGCCATGGGCGGCACACAGCCGGCGTCCGTCATCGGTCAGAGGGTGAGAGTCAATCAGGATAGTACAGTTTGAAGAGATGGGTCTTGAGTGCGTTTTTGAAGGCCTGGGTGGTCGGTATGTTGCGAATGTGTGATGGGAGAGAATTCAATTGTTTGGGAGCGCAGAAGGTAGAAGGAGAAAGATCGTTCACCATATGTCTTAGTGCATGTCTTGGGAACAAAAAGAATGCGCGCATCTGCAGAGGAGCGAAGCTTGTCGAGAGGGTGAGTAGACAGTTAGAAGATCAGTAAGATAGGAGGAGCAGGAGTCAGAAAAGAAGTGGCAGAGAATGGACAGTTTATAGTCGATGCGGGCTTGGACGGGGAGCCAGTGAAGTGAGTGGAGAAGTGGAGTGATGTGATCACGCTTTTTTGCCTTAAGAACTAACCTAGCAGCAGAGTTTTGGACCCTTTGCAGTTTATCGATAAAGTGTTTAGGTGAACCTGACAGAAGAGGGTTGCAATAGTCTAGACGAGAGAGAATGATGGCACAGACTAAGGTTTTTGTAGCACTAATAGTGAGGTAATGGCGGATGGAGCTGATCTGACGGATGATGGTGTAAGCAGAGCGACAGATGTGAAAGATGTGATTGTTGAGAGACATATCATCGGAGAGAATGTAGCCAAAATTCCTAGCAGAGGGAGAGAACTGTATGTCAGAGCAGCATACTTGAAGAGAAGTGGGGAGAGACGAGGCAAAGGATGATTTGTGATTGTGGATAAGGAGTGCTTCTGTCTTGTCGTCATTCAACCTCAGCCTACTGAGGGCCATCCATGACTTGACCTCATCAATGCACTCCTGCTCAGTCTGGACAGCGAAGTTAACATGAGAAGGACGGCTGGGTTTGTACAGCGGCGTGTCATCTGCAAACGTCTGGCTCTCAACAGCATGCTTTTCGAGCAAAAGGAGCAGTGGCTTGGTGTATATTATGAACAAAACAGGGCCTAAGACGGACCCCTGTAGAACCCCGCACACCAAGTCAGCTCTGCTGGAGAAACATCCATCCGCAGCAACCGCCTGAGTTCTATCGGAAAGGTAAGATCGAAACCAAGCCAAAACTGATCCAGAAATTCCAAAGTAACCCCGCAGGGTCTTGAATAGGGTGTGATGGTCAAAGGTGTCAAAGGCCGCACTAAGATCAAAGAGGGTTAGGATGTAGATGTTACCGCTGTCCAGAACGAGCAAGAGGTCATTGGTGACTTTCAGGAGAGCTGTCTCTGTGCTATGAAAAGATTTATAAGCTGACTGGTTTGGATTGAGAAGGGAGTTATCATTCAGATAAGCAAAAAGTTGTTTCAAGACTAGCTTTTCAATGACTTTAGATAAAAATGACAGATTACATGTAGATACAGGTCTGTAGTTTTTCAGGTCATTCTTATCCCGACTAGGCTTCTTAAGCAGGGGTTTGATAACAGCTGACTTACATGAAAAAGGAAATACGCCAGAAGACAAGCTCTCATTGACTATGCTAGAACGTTACCTTTCTCTCCAGTGCCTCAAAATCTGCTTCTTTCAACTTGATCTCTGATTTCATCTGTTGAATCTCATGCTCAGAAGCGCTGAAACAGAACGTAGACACAACAACAGCGTCAATTTGAAAGTTATAACTGTTTAAACGTTGTCGCTCCATTGATTTTTCTTTGTTGGTACAACTTTACAAATTAATATAGTGTTCCACAGAAGCCAACAAAACAATGCAATGCCAACAAACAAAGAAAAAGAATTTTAAAAAAGAAGCGAACAAATAATGATACCCTAGTTGTTCCTCCAGGTTGTTGATCTCAGTGTTCTTCTTTGTGCGCGTCTCTGCCAGTTCAGATTTGAGATTTGCACACTTGTACTGAAGCTCCTGCAAAGAAAACAAAAATAAACAGAATTTTAAAATAATGAAGAAGTTATCTCGAATTATTTACTCTTTACTACATGACTATGTACACTTTACTCAACATTTGTCTAAACCACCAACTGACTGACTGTTGCACAAAGAAACAAAATAAATCGATTAACTGTTATCTAAAAAACAAGATAAGTCAATTCAATAAATCTGTATTGGACAACAAGGGACATTTTGGTGTGGAGATCTGTTAACTTGACTTCACTTGACATCTCTCAAACAAAGAAACATGATAACACTGACCTTGACCTTTTGCTGCACGAGATCAGCCTTGTTGTCGGTGGCCAGCAAGGCGTGCCGTAGCTTGTTGTCCGTCATCTTCAGGTCAGCCTCCAGCTCCAGCACTCTTTGCCGCAGTTTCTCAATGATCATGTTTTTCTCGCTGATAATGTTGTCAGCTGCACGTCTCACTGGTTCCCAGCGAGTTGGATCATCTTCTTTCAGCCCTAGCTGACGGACTAATGAATCCAAGGGCATCGTTTGCTTCCCATATAATGCCTGAAACCGATTTCAAATTCAAACTCACAAAAACATGCTTGAAGGTAACCAAACAAAAATGCATAATTATATACGACAGTAGCCGTAAGAAAACATTTACAAAGAAGATGGTGGCTCAACATGCACATCACTGCACTAGCAACTCAATGCAAGAGCAGGAAACTAAGGAACATTGGGCAGTATCAAAGTCTCCAATACGCTGAACAATAATTCTAAGGAGTTAAATTACTTCCCCCCACTCTCCCTACAACAAAATCTAAAACAGAAAATTAGTACACTACAAATGGCTGTGTCAACTCAAATTTTAGGTGAAACACAAACTTGAAAGCTCTGTATAGCATAAATGACAATGCCAGGCAATGTAACTGAATTTAGTTTCCTACAACCAATGATAAATACTTCATCTATGAGGAGAAAGTGAAACACTGAGCAAGAGGACATGATGGTTAGTGTAACGACTCTTACAGAAATATCTATGTTCAGTGTTTCAACACAACCTACCTGTGTTTCAATGTGCTGATGGAGCAGCTCTTCCTGGTGCTGCTGCTGCCACTGCCTCAGGTCACCCACAGTTTTCTTGACGGTACCCTGGCTCTGCTGTGTGTCCTGGTGCGAGCTGAACACTGGCGACGTCTTGTCCGACAGTGCCGGCTGCCGAACCTGGATCTGCACTTGGCTCTGGCTTGTGCGCAGGATGGAGCGAGGCTTCGTGGCCACGCTCTCTTGGAAATCTGTTGACTTCCGTAACGGTGGAGATAGCATGTTTCCTGAATATTCGTACCCTCCACCTGTTTTATATGCAAAAAAAAAAAAAAAAAAAAAAGGAATGAAAAGTAAGTACAGAGAGTAATAGCCAAAATAACCAACTTACAGGTTGAGCAGTTTCAGTTTTGCAGGCATACAGGAAATTTGCATGCACCGTCATGAAAATTTGCGTCCAGAATCAAACAACGCATACACACAAGGTCATATAAATGCACATTTTGCAATTAGTGCAAACTTTACCACGGTATAGTCATGATCAAGGCAGAAACAGGCAGATGATCAAAATCCACCATAAAAGGTGTAAGAGAAAGCAACTTGTTCTCTCAAGAACGCCTTTTGGCCTCATGATTACACAAATGGAGAACTTCACCTCCACTACCATAGCCACTGGTGCTGCCACCTGCTGTGCTGCTGCTGCCGTAGCCATCGTAGTACTCATCCAGCAGCTGTTGGCTGCGAGCGCTGTCAGGGAAACTGCGGCGATGCTCCACAGGTGCTCGATTCAACATGCGACGCACCATGGCTGGACTGCTCCCTGGGCTTTGCTGGTCTCCCACTATTGAATAAAACATGTCTGTTTACATATAGATCGTAATGAATTCATTAAACTTTCTAAAGTGCACTGATATGTCCACGAAAAAAGCATACTTATAGTTTTATTAATAGATTTTGTTTCTTCTAATGAACAATAAACTATTCCCCGACTTCTAACAAGAATGCTTCTGAGTCAATATATATATTTGTTTAGTAACTCACGCAGTCTCACATACGAGTTACGGGAGTAGAGCAACAAAACCTCAACAATATCTACATAACAATTTCAGGAATCCTCATAAAAAATAATCCATCACTTTCCACAAAAAGAGTGAGAAAGGAACTACACAATAGCTGTCTGAAGAATGAAAATTCAGAAGAAAAAGAAATGATTGGAAAAAAAGAAGTTTGGCGATCACATCACATGGACTGTAAAGTGTACATACAAAAATTGAAATAAGGAGAATATTTCAAAAACAATTATCAATTCACCACAAAAATATGATGTTCTTACTTCCACTGTTGGTGGTTGTGGTGGATGGGTAGTGGTAGCCTATAGCCTCATAGTTGGTGCTGGGGTGCTGGCCATAACCTCCATAAGCTCCGTCTCTTCCATATATCTCTTCCACCACCAAGCCGTATTTTGAGGGCTGATATGTTTGACCTCCACCCCCTTGCCCTCTGACCCCACTCTGACCTCCGCCTCCATCCCATGACTCCCTAGTAAATGTGTGGAAGCGGCGTCGTGCCATGGGAGGACTGACGGTATCCTGTGGGTACTGGACCACAGGGGACGGAGTCAGTTTTTCTATGTCATCTTGCCATCCTGAAAACAAAACAAGCAAACAAAAATAATAATTATGCATTATAGAAACCTGAACAAAAAGGAATCATGCACTTTAGCTAATAAAACTAAATCAAAGAAATGGTGATGCCACTAGAATATTTCCTCTACATCATTCAAAAGCATTTCCATATTCAATATCAAATGCATGCAATCACATATTTGTCAGACTCCTAACAAAATGTCAGGAATGTGAACATCAAGAAGAAAAAAATAAAAGAAGGAAACGAAAACCACCTTGTACAGCCCTTACAATGTTAAATCCTACTGGATTCAACCAAGTCTTCAAAAGGATAACATCTTACAAAATGTACACTCCATACGTTGGTCTCAAAATGGGCCCCAGCAGAAGGAGCCAAAAGGTCTGATAAAGCTTATTGACTTCAAAGGCGCACAAATCTGATATGGCATGTTTTAATTCCAGCCAACAATCTTATTAAAAGGCAATAATACTTACAGCACTACAAAGTCAACCCTAGTAAACAATCTCTAAACTGTTCTTGCTAAACAGAACCTATCTGAAATGAAATACACTCAGCCCATAACAGACATCTTGGCCAAATTTAGCCTTCCCGTGAAATGAATTGCCAAAAGAAATTCAAAAATAGCCAGAGAGGTCACAATGGTATCCCATTCTCGCTATATATGCTGGGAGCAAAGAAACTATAGCCCAGAATAACAAAAATAATGCTTTGATTGCGTGCAATGATCACCTAAACCTTGTGATAATATTGGACTCCCTGCTTTGCTCCATACAATGATGCAACAAACGCCCACTAATCCTAGGGTAAATAGAGTAATTAATTACATCTGCACACCGAGCCCTGCCATAGCTGTCAACTTTATCTGGCACCTACAAAAAAAGTTATGGATGTTTATTTGATGCTATATCCTTTGACTTGCCCCCATCTGAGCTGTTAAGATGAACACATTATTTATGTAGTACAGTATTAAACATTTTATAGTAAAATGCACACCTTAGCTCTGACACCAATCCCAGTTCAACTTCAATACACCTTTCTTTCTTTTTTTAAATTCAGGTACTATTCCTACAACACTGAAGTAGTAAACAAGCGAAATACAAGTGCAAAGCGGTTTGTAACAATACAATGGTAACAGACTCACTCATGAAGAATTCCAAGCACCTGTGGTATGCCTGATCTCATGTGCGTGTAAATAAAGTATGTCAGTGTATGAGTGGTTTGCATTTCAATAACAAATTCTAGAATTTATATTTATATAAAACTTGCCCTTTTCTATAATAGCCTACATTATAAAATAGTACATAGTTTTGTTACACAAGAAAACGACCAGAAATACATAAATTCTAATGCATTAAACATACCTTCGGTTAAACCTTCACCTTCCCAAACCATCTGCATGTGATCTCTATAATCCCTCTAGCACATAAACGTGCAAGAGGCTTTTTATACACCCTGAGGTGTTATCAAGGACCTGAACATGTGAGCTCATGCTAGAGCGACCAAGTGAACAAGATTTATCGATCATGGTTCCATGCTCCCACATGCACCAACAGCTGATAAGAGATCTGTTCCGTCATAGCCTAGCGGTGAAATTAGTGCATGACTGTGACCGAAGTCTTGGATGAGTGCTGATTCTATATAATTACTTCACATTTCCAAACACTGTTGCTCAAAATATCCCTTCAATGTCAACGTTAAAAAATAACACAATATATTCCTTCAATGTCATCGTTAAAAAATAAAACAAACTGATTCAAAGGCGCAATTTTTAACTGATCAGAGAAGCAAAACCAGTAATGTACTGAAGTGTTAAAGCTGTAATATTAAAACAATTGAAAAAAAAAGCAAAATATATCAGAGACATCAAATATAATGCACCGGCACAACTATGATATATTCATAATTATGATAATGTGAATTTGTGTGATATATTATACAGTGGAGTCCACCTATAACGAACCTTGGAATAACGAACACCCGCGATTAGCGTACTACCATCCATTTCCCGACACACTCCCTTCTTTGTTTTACTATTTAATCCCTTCCTATAACGAACAAATCCACTAGGCAAATAACGAATCTCCGCTTGTAACGAACACTTTGTGTATTCCCTTGGCCTACTTTGCCTCAATTGGCTCATCGCCAATAACGAACAGCAGCAGAAGCATGCCAGTTCGTACATAGGTCAACCAGGCCTTGAAGTCATAACTGTCATTGGCTGCTATAAATAACCTTGAATGAAGTCATTGTTGATAAACTTCGTAGGCCTAGATCGATCTACGTACTGTATGTTGTGATGTGTACTCATCACCGGTGTGTACTTCCGTTTACAGTACAAATCTCTACAGCGAATCCCGCTTGTAACGAACCCGAAATTCCCCCCCTTGAGATTCGTTATACCCGGACTCCACTGTACTTGGGAAATTGCTATATAATACCAACAAATATGCCAAATACTTTGACAACAGTTCTTGTCAATACTAAGCCAGGTCAAATTGTAAAAGGATCAAAAGAAGCAAGGCTCAAAGTCAAGATTTCTAATGGTACTCTGGTAATCCATCCCACCATAAAATTGATGGTAATGGGTCAGTGCTATACAATTACTGCCAAGCACACTTCTCAAGATAAAGATAGACTTGTGCCTGCAAGTTATAATTCTGATGTGATTTCGGCTTATAATATATACTACAGGTTTGAGTCTGGACTAGAATATTCACAACAGGGAGAGAGAGAGAGAAAGAGAGAAAGAGAGAGAGAGAGAGAGAGAGAGAGAGAGAGAGAGAGAGAGAGAGTCCTGCATTGTGATGCATGGACTGAGACAACAAGAAGTCTGAGACTACACCTGATGCAAAACCATCATTTACAATGCATTTTGCATTTGGACAACAATTATTGTTTAGGAATATTGCTTCAGATTGCTCCATGCATCAGACTATTTCAAGCCTCTCTTGTCTGACCTTTCAAACACTTACTAAACTATCTGGCAAATTGAAATGTGTGAATGCCAAGTGCAGTAAACTATAATTGCAGCAAATTCAGATAGGACCTTAGATAACAGCACACTTCCTGCCCTGATCCGACTCTACTTGAACCAGTGAAGTAGCCGAGATCCCGAGTATAAAGAGAATTAAATGTTTTCACCCACTCACAATTTTACTTGTAAATGTTGCACAAGATATCTTCCGCAAGACCGCTTCGCTTCCTTTACATTTAGCCCCTCTCTCTAATTAGGGTCATGTTACGTAAAAAATTTTAATTAACCTCATGTCTAGAGCAGCGCTTATAATTAGCACAGTCAGGTTAGTATAACAACGCAGTGCCTGGAGCCTAAACTTCAACCAAAAAAAGGTGAAAGGTCGTGAAACCTCCAACATTAAAATTTCATCAACAGCAATAATAATTTAATAAAGGTTTTAAAGTGCACATATTGAAGAACAGTTACTGTAGTGAAGTGCAACGCAACAAGGAACCGAAAATCCTAGCATCATCGCTGTAAATGGTAAGGGTAAAAGGTTAATTAATTCAAAGAACCGATAAACTGCAAACTCTGCTTGTATAATTACACTGGTTATGGGATTCAAGTGTAGAGAAAACTGATAGTGTTCACAGCCATATGTCACAATAAATTATGATAAGCCAAATCTATTATGAGGAACAATAGTATCAGGTCCTGCTGTGCTCAGCATTGAGTTTAGTGTCATAATTCAAGTTAATGTACATGTACATCATAAAGACATACTGTCCACACCACACTTTTGTGACATTATTAAAGACAAATTGTTTAGTAAAACTTACTTCCGACTTGACTTTGCTTCCAATAATTCCATATCTGGTTATACTGTCCACGATACTGTTTAAGCCAATTTTATATACTCACGATTTATCATTTTTCAACACTATTCCTTAATAGTGTTGATCGAGTAGGAGTACCATGATCTTATACTGTGTATATACCATTACTTGATTTATGTATGATACAATATTTTTTCATCAACAGCTCGAAAGCAAATAGAGTTGGCTCTAGTAACCTATTTTAACAGAATTAAAATGAAACAGTAAGAGTGATCAATATGAAACAACGAACGTCTAGGAGAGCTCAGAGTATCACTAGCCAGCTAACAAAGTCCACTTCAGGCCACTCTAAAGAAATCCGGTCAGACACTATCCAAGTTTTCTTACTACAGACTACCACTCTTGTGCATGTACTTGTATAGACTTTGGTTACTGCATCAGTCTTATTAGTTCTTATAGTCCGTGGTCACATGCAGCTAGAATATTAGCATGGGACGGTCACACATCATTCCACACAGCTTAGGCTATTAACAAATGCTTCCTTGGGCCAAAAGGTAAATCTGCCAATGAATTAATGTGCTAGTATTGGCAAATCTATGCTCTGGAATTCACAAATCCCAACAAAAAGCCTCAGTGAAGGCAGCAATCAAGAACTAAGTTTATTGAGACACAAGCAAATCTGTGTATGTTCAGCTCACTATACTGCATAAGGCATGAAGTAACAACATACAGTCTGCCTTCTACATTTCAGGTGTTTATCCCTGGAAATCCTTGCCAGAAGCTGATATGTTTGATCCAAGCAGTACAGTCAGCTGTTCTAAAGATGTAATATATAATATGTGAACGCAAACAAAAGGCACTGAAAATAATAAAAGCTATGAAAACTTACATTGTTACAATACCTTGATTCAGTTATAACAAACTAGCACACAGACAATTGTACTAAAATACAAACACTACAAGTATAACAATAACCTGCAAAGATATACATAAACAAAGGCAGCAGGAAGGAACAAGGAATTGATTTGCTATAGGGTTGTTATGTATGACTAACACTGAAACCTGTCATAACAAACAAATAAAAAAATTATTTACAAGAAGATAACACCCTAAAACCTGATTGAATGGAATTGTATAGTAGCAAGAAACTTCTCAAAGTTTGCAAATAAATGGTGTTAATTCTAATATTAATTACACATGGTATTCCTTAAAATATTACATTCTTCTCTTAAAGATAAATAATCATTCATAATTTGACAACCTTTTCAGCCTCAAAGTGTTGAAAGTTGCAAAAGGGGGAAAATATTAATAATAATTAACAATAAATACTTTGGCTTCCCAAATCCCAGTTTAGAATCTATAATTGAATAAACACTTTATACAGGCTCTTCTCTTCCAAGTCCTAGGTAGTCATAGGTCTAGTACTGACAGAAAGTGCCATACAGGACAGGTTTAACTGTACATTAGTAGCAGAATCCACCGCACTACAATAGCCTAATGCAAGTAAGACCCCTTAGAGAGTCCACCTGGCCACATGTCTAAACAAGCTATTGAATACTACAGCAAATTTGTACTGAACCATTTGCAGTAACTTTATAGTGATCCTTTGAAGTGGTTCTAGAATAAAACTGGTAAGCATTATTGTGAGAGCAATTGGTAGCCATAAGACACCCCGCACCCCTCCCCACTGCTACTGCTACCACCAGCACCACTACCACTGCTGCTACTCTTTACTATTACTACTACTACTGTGACCAACTTCACTACCACCATCAACACTACTACTGAAAATATTATTCTACTACTGTAATACTACATCTACTATAAACTCCTAAGTATCTCTGACTATTCGGTTCAGTGTTTTACATGTTTACAATTGTGTTTGGTTCTTTGTTTGATTCTTAATTGTATTGTGTAGGCAAAATATTTCTTCTTTGCTTCTTTCCTTTTCCCACTATGTGTGTGTCTGTGCATGTGTGTGAGTATTGTTTCTTCTACAGTACCATGAATCATAACAATGAATTATTTTGAAACTGGAAGTGCAAAGCCCATATGACTCACATGCCCCTTGGAGAACTTATTCACAATAGTCAACACAAAAATTATTGTCAAGTATGGATTAAGTTTGATAAAACTTAAACAAAAGGTTTTCATTAAAACCCAAATATTAACTTTGATCTTATGGAGACATTAACCTCTGGGTTTACATGAACACTCATTTATGATCAAATAAACTACAGCAGAAGTTCTATTATGTCAAAAACAACAGTGACCTTGCAATGACCTTGATCTTATAATCAAATAACCCAAATTTGATGCATAATGTGATTAAAATATAGAACCAGATATAGAAAAAAAAGTACAAATTTTGACGTTTTACATAAGGCCTAAAATTACCTTGATCTTCAAGATCAACACAAAAACTGAACAAATGTGAACGATCAATCTATGGTCTCTAAATACAACAAATTTGGACTCTATATCTCTCATAGCTTAGGGTCAAGGCCACTTCAAAGTACCCATCTCAACCAACTTTGGACAGATCCAGTAATCTTGACCTTGGAATGAGACTGACCATGGTTGGTGTGCCTCACTGATGGCTGACATGCATCAATCATAGGTCCACTTTCAATAACTTGTCATTTTTTACTAACATTTGTTGAC
This sequence comes from Oncomelania hupensis, assembly GCA_036898135.1. Classification (NCBI taxonomy): domain Eukaryota; kingdom Metazoa; phylum Mollusca; class Gastropoda; order Littorinimorpha; family Pomatiopsidae; genus Oncomelania; species Oncomelania hupensis. Next base: position 17,280,655 of record CM072515.1, on the reverse strand, counting down.
CATGTATCCTTGACCTTGAAATGAGGTCATTCAATGATTCAATCACTGATAATTTTTGAGCTCTCATGGCTGTGTGCTAATAGCTAATTATGGCTAATAATAATAAAGCATGTTAGTGTTGTCTAATTAAATGCAATTCAAAATACATTTGCAGCCTACAATATCCTTAAAATTTTAATGCCACTGCCAATGTGATTAAAGATTTTCATTTCATCATATAATCCTATCCTATCCAGTAACTCGAAAGTCGTTGGGGAACCAAAGACGATTGTTTAGCCAGCATACTCCATCTTTCTCTGTCCTCAGCAACCCTCATTGCTTCACTCCTTGTCAAGCCAGTCCATTCTCGACTGTTGTCCTCCCACTTCTTTTTCTGTCTCCCTCTTCTTCTACCTCCTTGCATTGTGCCTTGCAGGATGCTCTTGCTGATGCTCTGGTGACGTGGCCATATCATCGGAGTTTTCGTTCCTTCACCACTGTGAGCATGACATCGTGTTGTCCAATGGCTTGTGTGATGGTCAGCGGACTTCACTGGTGATGTGCTGGGTATAGGAAATGCCTAGCAGTCTTCTGTTAGCACCTAATCTCCATGCTTTGTATTCTTTGTTTTAGGTCTGCTGTGATGATCCATGTTTTGCAAGCATGTAGGAAGATGGAGATGACAAGGGAGCGCAGCAGCCTTACCTTAGACTGATGGTCCTGTCTTTCCAAATGGGTCTTCAACCTTGTCAGGGCAGCAGTTGTTTGTGTGATCCTGGAGAGGATTTTCTGTCAGGACCCATTGTCTGATACAATGGCTCCTAAATATTTGAAGCTATGCACTGTGTTGAGGGATTGGCTTTAGACTTTGATGTCCGTGTTGATGCCATTAGTGTTATTGGTCATCATTTTGGTCTTCTCTGCACTTATTTTCATTCCAAAGGCTCTGGAGTTGATGTTAAGCCTCTGTACCAGCTGTTCAAGTTCTTGTTCCTCTCCAGCCAATCCATCAATGTCATCTGCAAAACGAAGGTTGGAGATTGCTCTACCCCCTATGCTGACTGTGCCTGCATGGGCATCTGACATGATGCGCTCTAGGAAGATGTTGAAGAATGTTGAAGAGAGTAGGCATCATTGACTTCAATAATGTTATGGCTGTTGTTATACACTCTCATGGTTGTCCACAGAGCTGCATGCCAGAATCGGTCAAATGCTCTCTTGAAGTCTACAAACACATAATATAGATGTGGTTGGGCTGTAGGTATTTCTCGCAGATTATTCTGAGATTGAAAATCTGTTCAGTGGTACTTCACCCTGCCCTGAATCCTGCTTGTTCTTCAGTATGATTTGTTCAGCTTGGGATTTCAACCTGTTGAGTATTATTTTCAGGAGGACTTTGCTAGGATGGCTGATGGAGCTGATGGTGCAGTAATTTTCAGACTCTTGAAAATTACCCAGTGTTTCCCAAAACGCTCACAAAAACTGAAAAAGGACGCATGAAAAAAAAACTGGCGCGTCACAAGGGACGTAACGTTTTTTTTTAAACTGCCATTATGTATCCTGGCACTTCTGAGCTATCGTGCGCCCGAGCCGAGTAAGCGCGGTGATCTCCCCTACCCACTGACCGCGCTGACATGCATGCGCAGCCTTTTTGTTTGCTTCTGAAAAGCTGAAACATGTCGCTCGACACATGGCTACGGAAAACGATAACCCGCAGAAATGCGGAAGACGATGCACTCGTTGAATGTTGAATCATCATTTTCAGTTCTCCCTAGACTAGGCAATGATGATCTTGTCTGTAACACGCAGTTGAACAGATTTTGTTGTCTCTTTTTTTTTCTTCTGGTCATCGACTTAGTCCCCTCTAACACTAACTGCTTTTACAGAGACAATTTGTCAGTACATGCAGATTGATGTGTGTAAATTGTCGTATGACCATTTCATGTTTGCTCTATGGTCATTTTATGTGATTTTAAGGTTCCTCTAGTCAATTATGGATTCCTTTGTAACATTTATCAGAACAGTATTCCTTTTGTTGTGTTGCTTGTTTTATGGCTATTCATAATTTTCAATAAAGTTGCATTGAAAACTAAGCTTTGTTTGACTTTGAGGTGTATTTGTGTGTCCATGATGTTGGTAATCAAAATCAAGGTAAATGTAGGAATTGTAAGGGGACTCTCAAATTTTGTAAGGGGACTCTTGAAATTTTGCACCAGAGAGTCCCAAGGACTGAAAAAAAAGCTGTGGGAAACACTGTTACCCTTTTTGAGAAGAGTTATGACAAGCGACTGGGTCCATGATGTAGACCATTCCCCACTCTGCCAGATCTTGTTACAGATAATGGTGAGGGCGTCAATCATCACTTCTCCTCCTGCTTTAAGCAATTCTGTGTGTATGTTGTCCACTCCTGCTGACTTCCCCTTCTACAGCGATTGCACTGCTGCCTCAACTTCTTCTAGGAGAATTGAGAATAACTTAGTCGCATGTAATCATTAATACCTTAGTAATAATTTATTGTGTAATAAGCTACAATACATAAATATGAAAAAAAAGACAAATGAACACGAACCTGCTTGTGCTGCTGATCCAGGGTCCTGCGCGACAGATGTTTGTAGCATCTTCTGGTAATCTGTAATATCACGGGCATAAATAGTTGTCAACAAACTAATAGAACTCAAGAAATGTACGCTCAGTATTGGAACTACGTTCATGCATGGCAGTTTGTTTCCCCAGTCCTTACATAAATCTTGTTATTCTCCTTCATGTGAGTGTGCTTAACATTTTAAAATGCAGTCAAGAGCAGAATGAAAATGTTTCAATGCCCAGCATAATAGCAGAGCAGGTACTTCCCAGACAAAATTTTACTTGCTCAGACTAGTTCTACTTTTAAGTTTATAAAATGTATGCAAAGTTTGTAAAATGTATGAGAAGACAAATTTTTATATGAATCACAACATGCTTTCATTACCAGCAATGAAGTGGTCCTGGTTCGACTCTTGGCAGTCCGCTGGACCCTATAAGCACTGAGTATCTATCTATCTACCAGCAATGAAAGTACAGTGATTACTGTTTGCAATTTTTTAAAACTTTCCACAAATAAATGATTTTATGCCTCAAAGTTTGGAGACAAAAATAAGAGAGAAACTCAGAAAAATTTAGAAATAAACTTGCCGAACAACAAAAAACGTAATGTAACCAGCCAATACAAAACACCAAAACCTAATAATTAGAAGCATTAAGTCACCAAAGATAACAGTACGTTGTTCCAAGATAATGCATTATTTAATGTGGCATACATGTATATATATGATACATTTATATGATACATTATCAACCCAAATATTCAAACGTGACACGACTGCAGGGCAGATTATCATTATGCTCTTCATGAGGGGAGGTGGGAGGTGCAAGTGGTGGGGTGGAGGGAAGATGGGAGATGGGGGAAGGGGGGGGGGTCCCTAATTACATTATATGATATTATAATTATTAGAGTACTAATAATTATGTACCACTGTGTAGTGCTACAGCTGATTTTTGCTGTCCACTAGACGGCAAAATAGTTTGTCTTTATTGTTTGTTTTTTAAAATAAAGTTTTAGTTATGGTTTAGCTGGAGTTTGAAGTCACAACCTAACCTGGTCCTGCTTCTACTGCCTACTGGACTGCCAGAAGACCCTATATATATATTAATTATTATGCATGCATTGTGAAATCAAAACAACCCCACATTCTGCTTTTATTGACTCTTAAAATACTGGGCAAAAGTTTATTAAAATTAGTTCTAGTCACTTTTGGATTTTACTAATTCAAGCTTAAACATTGTCGGTCATTCCTCACCAATCCTGAAAGCAAAGAGATAAAATCTAATAAAATGGGATGGAAGAGGGCATGGAGGGTGATAAAAGATCATGTCATCAGAAATTGAAAGATCTATGTCAGTCATAGCAAGCCTACATCACTGGTCAATAGGTTAACTAGGTACCAAAACTATGTTAAGCTTTTCAAAATCCAAAATAATACAGAATTTATTGAATATATATGGAACACATACAAATGCTCAAGGGACAGAACACTAATATCCTGAAGTTTTATCGCAATCTTGTTCTAAACATGCGAACTCTGGCCAATAAAACATTAATTAAAGGGGTGTACGCCATAATGACATTGGAGGTATGAGAGGGGTGTGGGAGGGAGAGAAGGGAAATATGTGTGGGTGTGTGTGAGTGTGTCCATGTATGTGTGTATATTTTATTTTAAATTTATTTATTTTTGGCCCTAGGGAGGGACCGAAGGGGGGTGGGGGAGGGGAAACTGTGCTCTCTGGGACCCTCCTATAATCCGTCCCTGGACTGTCAGATTTGTAATCTTTCATATTTGAGGCGCACATCATAGCAACAGTAATGAAAACCATCAGAAACTTGCTTTCCTTCATGATTCAGTATTTTAGGTTATAATTTCCATATAACACCACTAATACTAAATTTACTTTTTGTAAAACTAAACACGAGTCGTACATAGTTCAGGCCTGAAAATGGCGACTAATTTAGTCGCCATGGCTAGTGAAAAAAAAATTGGCGACTAAAAAAAAAACTTTAGTCGCCAAATGCGAGTGCGCTAAAATGACCTTTTTGAAAGTTTGGCTAGTAAAATGTTTAGTTTGGCTAGTAAAATTTTAAAGTTACTAGCCAAAGGCTAGTGGGACCTTTTTTTCATTTTCAGGGCTGTAGTTGCACAAAGAGATCTTTTGACCCTAAAAGTAAATAAATTTAAAAAATCACCCTTAATTTTAATGTAATTGCACGTTTCTGTTTTTGTGTGAAATGCACATGCTTATTGAGATTGATGATTTTATTGTGCTCTGTATTTTATTTTACTGTATTTTATGAAACATGTATGTATGATCTGAGTCATTTATTTATTATTATGATGCCTGTGTTATTTGTGTGTGTGTGTGTCACTGTGTGTGTGTGTGTGGGTGTGTGTGTGTGTGTCTGTATATAAGACACAGAGAGAGAGAGAGAGAGTGTGAGTAATTGACTTTTAATATTGTGGTGTGTGATTCTTTTAATATATTTTTGTCCCCAGAGTTATGCATTTTGTTGTCCTTGTTATCTTTCTGGGTGTATCTACGCTATGAGCTTCTCCTGAGCGAAAGGCGTAGATGTCTTTTTAATGAAATAAATAATTATTATTATTTGTTCTACCTAGCTCAAAGTCTTTGGCTTCATGAAGACCTATGTGAATGTGCCTATACTTCTCCTGACCTTTCCTTTCTTCCAACTACTTTCTCCTACATTGGATACTGCAACATGTTTTCCCCTCACCATTTCCCTCCTCCCCCTTCCTCCTTCGCCCATCCACCTTATACTAGAGTGTAGATCTTTGAGGGATTGCTTTTAAATTTGTATAACCCATGTCTCCCATTCCAATCCATTTGGCATGCTTTTTTTGTATAGTTCTAATGTTTGTGAGTGTGTGAATGTGTGAGAGAATGCTTTGTATAACAATAATAATAATAATAATAATAATATTAATAATAATAATAATAATACAAGGCATAATTTATTATAATTATTATTATTAATTATTATTATTAATTATTATTATTATTATTATTATTATTATTATTATTATTATTATTGTTGTTCTTGTTGTTGTTCTTGTTGTTGTTCGTATTTAGATCTATGGCATATAGTATACATCCCTCAAATTAAAGATCTTATGATTTTAAAAAAAAAGAAGTTTTTGCTTCCCGCACATGTGTGATGCATGCAAGCTTTATGAATTTGTGACCCTACACAAGCATAGATGTCTGAATAAACACTGAACCTACCCACACATGTATGCCACTGTCAGCTCTAGTTGTGTTCATCTAGCAACGATTTTTGGTGTTGCACACGTATTGCTGACAGCAAATACAATTTCACTTATATGCCTCCTTGCCTGGATACACTTAGGATGCAAAACTCTAAGTGCTAGTGTTAACCCTGATAAGATTGAATGTTTCATTAGAAAAAAAATATCCTGAAAAATACTGAGCGATCAGTACAATGGGGTGACCTGGTACCCATCATAGGACAAATTTACATGACTTATAGTTATACGAGACTTTTTAGGACACCGAAGGTTTTCACCAGGTACTCTGGTTTCCTCCCTCCCTTCAATGATGGTATTGGAGGCAGTCAATCTAAATGTTACAAAAAAAAAAAAGAATTTCTGTAAAATTGCCTTCTGTAATAGCGGTCTTGTCTAATCACTGAGCTTTGAGAACTTTCTATTAGCCTAGTGGCGCAGTGGGTTAGTCACTTGTTTCGAATGCTGAAGGTCGCGGGTTCGATTCCCACAAAGGGTGAACTTATGTGACTTAGGTACAAGACTACTGTGGTCATTAAGAGTTTTATCTGGGTACTCCAGTTTCCTCACTCTCTTCAATAATGGTATTAGATGCATTCAATCAAAACTTTCACAAATAAAAATTTGATTTCCTTCCCATCTTCTAACAGCGACTTGCCTTTACACCGCATGTTTGAGCGACAGATGTGTGTTTGTTGTATGTGAGAGAGAGTGGGTGGAACATGGCAAAGTGTATGTTGGTACAGATTGCCACACTTTGAGCCTGATTGGTTGATTTGGGAAAAAGCGTGTGTATTTATGTCATCCATTATTATTATTCAATATTGCCATGCTTTGAGTTCGCATGAAGCAAAAGCATGTAATAACATCCTGGCTGTATTATTATTATTATTATTATTATTATTATTATTATTATTTCTGTCAGTAAAAAGGTAAAGGTAAAGGTAGTCCCATAGCCTTGTGGCCGTAGGGGAGCGTGATGTTGGAGATCACACTTATCTTGGGCCAGCGTAATGAGGGCGATGCCCAACTCTCTCCCTCGCTGCTTTACCTTCCCCACCCTCAAAAGAGTAGGTACTCAATCACAGTTGAGTCAACTGGGGGCGTTGTTGTTTGTCGCTTCACACCTTAGCGGTCACCCATCCAAGTGCTAACCGCACCGGACGGTGCTTCACTTTCGACACAGTAGCGAGTGCTCCAACCACTGCACTATCCCCCACCCATTTCTGTCAGTGTCTAAGGATAACACAGAAAAGAAAACAAAATTACAGGGTACTGTATAAAATAAAAGATCCATTATCTCCATACACACAATACTCACCTGGGACATTTGTTTGTGAAAACTGTGTTCCTTGTGCAGTTGGTCCATCCATCCCTTTGTATGCAATGTTTACTTTAGGTGACTAACTCTGTGATCTCACCAGTGTCAGTCCCAAGCAATCACAGATGTGTGGCTGAAATTATTGACCTCTGTAATTATTCACATATTATGATGCCTGCTCTGATCTAGCATCAATGTTTATGCACAATTAAATAGCTTATTTCAATTATAACACTAAAAGTGCACAAGGTCGATGTCGTGCTAATGAAGTTGGCCTACTCATTGTTCACAACATATGATTATAATTTCCTGATCCAATCTATCTATAAGCTAGCATCAATGTTTATCCAATTAAATATCTTATTTCATTATTAACACTAAAAGTGCACAAGGTCGATGTCGTGTTAATGAAGTTGGCCTACTCATTGTTCACAACATATGATTATGATTTCCTGATCCAATCTATCTATAATTGTCCACTTGAATAGAATACATCTCTAAGCCTCAGATGCCTGTATTGGCATCACTAGGCTATTAGTACAAGGACAGTTATACTGCACAGATGAGCAAAATCAGTGATTGTGAAGATCATTGATATTGATAATCATTGTATTTTATAAACAAATATTCCAACCAATGAAAAGTAACAATAACTGACAGGCAAATATTTAAGGCAGTGATTTAAGTAATAAAATTCTGATTATTGACAAACTGCGTTCACAAAATAAACATTGTATAACATGTTGATTCAGACTGATGATGATGGTGATCATTTACCTAAGATTGTTTCAAACAAACAATTACAATAGTATCAGTATCATGGTTGCCATGAATACTAACTGACAAAAACCTAGTATAATCTGATCACACCAGCCAGATCTCTGCGTTACACGTACCACACTATTTCTGAGTAAACATGAATGAATAATCGTAGAAGCCCCAGTTCAAGACATAACAAATTCAAGTTAGGACAAAGTGTCCCGGCCCTGTTTCCAATCAACTATGGGAAGACAACTCGTACTCACCTATCTTTATAATTTAAGTTTCGAACAATGTCAAATCAAAGAAAATAATTATTTGGTGTACTACACAAAAATGAACAAGCAGTTATCTGACTTTATCGAGTTATTCACTAGATTGTACGCCTGAACAATTTAGACGAAATGTTGCGAGCAAATTTTATTAATTTTATTTCCTAGCTTCAGCTTTTAAACTTCCTGTGGCGATGATAGGCCGACAGTTTATCGAGAGAGGTAGACTGAATTAATTTTCTTTGTGTATTTGTTTTATGTCCAAAGAAATTCACAGTTTATATTGTGTGATATTTTATTTCATGTTGGCATACCCAATCGCCTCTGCAATACAAGGCATATTAGAATTAATATTTAGTGCAGAGTGTTTATATGTACTCAACTAAGAAACCCCAAGCTCTTATACATGTCTTATTATTTATAACTTATGTAAAAACCGCTGGCTAACAAGTGACAGTAACAAAATATTTTTGGTTTTGCTGTATAAAAAATAAATTATTATTAATATAGATTATAGTTAGTAGCAGCTGATTGCAGTGTACTATCCCTATATTTATATATACATGTAATATATGTATTATGTATAATAATATATTTAAAATTTAGCAGGTTGAGACACCTGTCACAAAAGTTCAAAACTACCTTTCACACTGCAGCTTTCTTTTCTGAATCTTATTGAAGTTATTCTTTATTTTTCAGCTGATCATTATTGAGAGTGGTTCAAAATGGCACCAACAGAGGATCAGATGGTGGTGCCAGCTGGCCCAGGTCCGCAAGGTGGTGGCAGTATTTCACTGGGAACTCTCATGGAATATGCTCAACAACGCACATATCATGAGCTGACTGTTCTTTCAGAGCTGTACGTTTACAAACAGATGATACATGTTTTGTTGTTATAATATTTTTATTAAAAGAAAACAATTCAGTGAACTGTCGCTGTGTGTTTGGGTAGAAAATGTCAACAGAACCTATACATTTATTTTCTGATTGTATCATGATACTTTTGTTTCCTTGATTAAATTATAATGATTGACATTTGCCTCAGCAGCATATATTTTATATTTGAATTATTAATCTTTACAATACATTAGTATATTTATACCATTTTATTTTTTTCTTTCTATTTATTTATGTTTAAAAAAATCTATTTTAATATAACTTTATTTCAGTATTTATTTAAGCTTTGTGGAATTCATTTATTATGATATCTGTTGCTAGGTAAAAGAATGTGATAACATTTCATTTATTGTATTATGTTTATGCTAGTGTTGCCATTGTTTATTTTTGGTATGCAGAAAATTGGACATGTTAATTTAGTCTTTTATTCTATTTCTTGCAGTTTGCCAAGAAAGACTGACATGGAAAGGTAATGTACATTTTCTTTTTCTTGTTGAAACAAAAACAATTTTAGACACCAAATGTCTGTGTAAAAAATTGTTTTACTTTTATGAACATTAAAGTGTATATTTTTCAAATATATAAAAAGTAAATCACTACTGCTTTCGGTTTATAAAATACAGGAGCAAGTAGTGCAGACGTGTGAAGGTGTAACTTGCATTACAGCGTGACATATTTTGTAAAAAAGTATTAATTTATAATAATAATTTTTTATATAATTACTTTTTTTTAATAAGTAGGCATCCCTTACTATGTTTTGTATAAGTTTTTGTTTTCTTGAATAAGTAAAATAATGATTTTGAAAGGTTTGAATCATGTGACAACGTAACTCAAGTTACGGTACACCATCAACTTTATTTTTTTTAAGTTTAAAAATGAGATAAATAAGTTTACAATAAGGCATCTGGTAATTAGTGAAGAAGAGACAACAATTTATTCCAATTATTTGCTCTATCATTTATTTTCAGCAAATAAATAGTGTTAATAATCTTAAAGTAACTTGCGTTACAGTGACAGGGAATATATCTTATTATATAAGAACATGAACACATGATAATTCTAACAAGGAAAAACAAAACAACACAAAGTCAAATGAAAAAGAGCTTAAGAACACTGATACAAATTAAGATATTTATTTATGTCACTGTCAGCATAATAATACATAAGAATATAAGAATAAATGTATATCAAGAACATTCCAACACTGCAATGCGAGATTTAATTAGCGTACAAACCAAGTTCTCTTCCTCTTTCTTTATGGTAATTAGTAAAGAAAAGACAATTTATTCCATTTCATTGTTTTATAAGTAGTTTTCAGCAAATAAATAGTGTAAATAATTTAAAGTTTTCAGTAAAAAACACCTGTAGTGTTAATAATTTAACTTGCGTTACTGTGACAAGGCATATAAGAACAAGCATGAAAATAATGCTAACGAAATTTGCGTTTTCAGTGAAAGTGTGCGTGACACGTCATTGAAAAAGCTTTATCCTGTGGTCTACAGAGACAAAATCTTGTGTTCTACGTCGTGGGTTATTGTATTAAATGGAAAAGTACTTGAAAAAATAGCATCTAGTTTCAAATAATCGTGTTAGAAAATATTTAGCGGATTTCAAACGTCGGACGTAACCTGTATGTCATGTGTGACAACGCTAAACAAATAAGTCGAAATAACTTAAACAACACAACACTGACAGCTTTTAAGCTGCTAATATTACCATTTAATCGATTGTAATTGATCAGAACATACAAACAATAACAAGAAACTGAAATCGAGAAAATTTACGAAAAGCAAGTTACGGTAGTAGAAGTGTGACAGACGAAACGCAAGATAGCACATTTTGTGCATGATTAATTAAGTTCAGACAACACAACATGCTTTCAAACTGTGTTTCCTATGTAATTTGACTTTATTAGAATAAATTAAACCATTAGTTTTATTAAGATAAGAAACAACAAATAAAACTGAATGCATTTACATAGTACCAGCGTTCCCATTTTTTCTGCCATTTTGAGACTCATTTTTCTCAATTATTCTAGTATAATGCCAATATTTGTTAAAATTAACAAATGATTCCGATAGTTTATGATTTTTATACATATTCTTTATTGAGTGAATGCAAGTATATAATAATTTAAGACATAGGTTAGGCTGTGAAACGATTTAATGTGACCAACCCCCCATAGTCTCCAAAAGCAAAGAATGACTCATATATATATATATATATATATATATATATATATATATATATATATATATATATATATATATATATATATATATATATATATATATATATATATATGTATACACATGTATATATTTACAATTGCATTGTTCATATGTTGTGTATTGCAGGAAAATTGAGATCTTCCAGTTTGCCAGTCGTACACGACAGCTGTTTGTCCGCCTTTTGACTCTAGTGAAGTGGGCTAGCAGTGTTAACAAAGTGGATAAATGTGCGGTAAGTTATTTTAATACTGAGAAACAGTGAAAGTCAGTTTTCCCTCCTCAAAAAATAAATAAAGAGTCCATGGGACTCTCGGTAATCAACATTTAAGAGTCCTGTGGCAGATTTTGAGAGTCCCATATTTGGTGAGCAAAGCCATGCTTGCTTAGAGGAAGTATAAAGTGCATGCAAATGTGCTTTAAAGGAGGACAACTCGCGACATAACCTTGTAGTGTTAGGTTACAGGTGCACTGAAAATTTAAGAAATGAATATCACAACTTTTGTAATGGTCAGAGTCAAGTTGACTATTATTTCAAGATCAATGAACGTTGTATAAATAAAAGCAGAATAATCTTGAAGTTGCAGCCATGATTAAACTTGCATCTGCTACTGTCCTTTTAGTAATGTGCCAAAGCTGTGTATTTGATTTAAATTCCTTTTTCAGGATATCTGTATGTATCTTGAAAGGCAGTCCATGCTGTTTGTTGAAACGGCCGATTACCTACACAAAATGTCGAAGGAGACATTAGTGAGTGCAAGGTAACTTTAGGTTTCTTATTGCTAACTAAAAATTGCCATTATGTTTGCCTTTTGACTGTTCTATATGCCACATTGACCAAATTAGTAGTATTTTTCTGTTGTAATAACTGTGATGGTAAAGTATACTGAAATTCACAAATCACTTTGTTAGGTAAATAATAAGTCCTTGTAGAATTAGAAGATAAAATATCGTAAAGTTGTGAGTCATTAAGATTGAACTTCAATAATAACTGAACAAAAGCTCTAGACCCCTTACATAGAAAACACAAATGTTTACATCCAAATTTAAAAGCGGTTAGTACATTTCTGCACACTGAAGGAGATTTGTACACAAATTGGTCACTTCTCTGTTTTCAAGCGGCAGAAAAAGTCAGTGAATGGGACTAGGCCAGGTGGAGAAGGGACAAACCGGGCTTAAGTATATTTGTTGTGTTTTATTTCCAGGCTGCCTAGTTTCTCACTTCCATGTGCCATCGATGTCTTGACTACGGGGACTTACCCTCGCCTTCCTGCCTGCATCAGAGTAAGTGTTTTAGGAGCCACGTGTTGTTGTTTTTTTCTAACTATAGTTTGAGCTTAACCAGGGAAGGTAAGGCAACAAAGGAGAGGAGATGGGCACTGCCCTCATGAAGCTGGTTCAGAGAAAGGGGAGGTCCCAAACACTTCTTTCCCCAACAACAGGAAGATTACAAGAACATCTCGAGAATGACACAATCTTGACTTTGAAAATGACTGTGTCAAAACGTGTAATACCTATGAGGAACAAGTACAGTAAAAATTAAATTTTGTTGCTGTTTATCATTCTTTGTTTTTTTATGATACTACTATATGTGCTTCATCTTAGTGTAAAAGGACAAGATAATATATTAAGTCATTTTGGAGAAATATGACATTAAAATGCCAGAAGGAGCAAAGATGTCGGTTGTAAATGTTTACATCAAACCACTGTAATAATTGCTAAAATATATTATTTAATTTACTTACAATAATATTAACTTACTTTAATCATTACTACTACATCATAGTTAGTGAGTAACACTAAGCATAAGGACTAAACCATTTAAAATGGTAGAAAATTAACAGAAAATGTTATAAGCATTCACAACCGACACCGATATTTTGAGTATCAACATTGACTGGTCAAATAACAAATTTAGAATTGAAAAAAATACTAAAACACATCACCACTACAAACAATACATTACAACATTACATTACACTACAATACATTCTTAGTTTTAAAGATGAATTTTATAAAAAATGTATATATTTAAACACTTTTTCTGCTTTGTTGTAAGCATTTAACAGTTTTAAAGTTTGGCGATTAGCTGGTCAATACATTTTCTTAATGTGTATTTATACAAAGACACGTCACCACTGTTTTGAAACAACAACAGACACACTTTTAAAGATGGATTTTTATATTATTCATATATAAACACTTCAGAGGTTTATTTGTTAGACTTAAAATTCACAACAGACTTTGATATGCACGATAAAAAGAAACTTTTAATAGGAAATCTCATCTATATATTTTTACTGAGATAACAAAACCAAAACAATTCTAATCAAAACAAAAATAGTCAACTTAAGTATTCTTAGGTTAAAAAAAATCGTCGATTTTAAAGTGTCAGTCGTGAAAAAAGAGTCGCTCGTGAAAATCTCAAACAATTTTACGACATGCGATCTTTTTTGCACACAGAAATTGTATGCGCCTATTGTTTGTTCCGGTACAATTCGCTAATTTCCGGCCTTTGAAACTTAAGTTTTTTTCTATTTAGAGTATTTTTTAAAGTAACAAGACGTGTCAGTTGTGAATCCTTACAACATTTTCTGACCAAGTTTATAAGCCAGTTTTAAGCATAGTAAAACTAAATATTCGATTAACTTACTGGTTTTATTCCAAACAGAGATGAGAGATTAACGGAAGTCCGCCATTTTGTAAACTCTAACCCTTTATTTTAATAGTTCTGTAAAAATGAAAGTAGTTTGCGGTGCTTATGACGGAGATTCACGACTGACACCAAAACTTTAAGGATAATTTTCTCAACAAACTTGTTTTCTTTAAAATGTTTCGGTGTGGGTGGTATAAAACAACCATTTTTTGTTATATTTGCATTGATTTTGTTGCACATAATGTAAGATTATTGTATTTATCAACTTTTTCCTAATGAACCACAACAATGTCCCCCTCTCAAGACCGGTCGTTTTTATTGCCAATTGGGATGAAAAATTCATAATTCAAAGTAAATAAATTTAAAAAATAATGCTTATATCATTCTTTTTTTCAATCAATCTTTCTTTTTCTCAATGCAGCACTTCAAATTGAACACAGTTTTGATTAAACAGTTTTTATTTACATTCTTAGCAATCAACCCTCGCAAGCACACGTTCTGACACTTGGTCAAATGCAAGTTTTTGTGACAGTTGACTCAATATTCATGCACACCTGAATACTGGGATGCAGAAAACTGAAAGGGGCAACCATAACCCAGTTTATAGTTCTCCTACAAAGCTCTGTTCAAATATTGGGGTTGGAACAGTAAGCAGAATGGTACCTAGTGCTGCTAAATTTTTGTGTGTGTAAAGGGTCAGTAGCAATCAAACTAAACAAGTGCCTGCTTCTTATTTTATTGTAATGTAAACATTTATTTAACTATTAAAGTTATTTGTATACATGTACATTTATCATTATTGTCATGTGCAACCAGAAGGAAACATTGATTGTATTGAAAGAGAATGTTAATAAGTAGTAGAGAAAAATAAAAGTATTTCAGTCTCTGAGACAGAGAGACTTTGTGTATTAGATCCACTCCAATATCTGCTTGCATAATGCACAACTGCATGTCACAGAAACTTTTTTTGGAGCCAAGTTTTATTGTACTAGTGTGGACTTGTGGGGAGTAAATTCTTGTGTTTTTTCCACCTGCTTTCAGGACAAGATCATCCCTCCTGACCCTATCACCCCTCTGGAGAAGAAGCAGACCCTGCTGAGACTGAACCAGGTCATCCAGTATCGTCTTGTGTCCAGTGACCTACCAACACAGATGAGAAGATTGAAGATAGGTAAGCACAATGTCCCGCTTAATTCTTATTTTACTGGGTTTTTGGCTACATCCTCTGGCAACGGAGAGGCACGGTGGCCTAATGGTAGAGCTTTGGCTTGTGGATCTGAAAGTCCCGGGTTCGAGCCCAGGCCGGGGCATTGTGTTGTGTCCTTGGGAAAGACACTTTACTCCCGTTTCCTACTCCTTCGGATGAGAGTATAAACCGAGGTCTAGTCTGTGTCGCATACATTCAATCATAACGGACTTTAAAGATCCTGATGCGCATGTCCTAGACGGGTGAGTGCCGGTGACAAGAACACACCCAGCATGCACTTAGGTCCTTCTCCCCCATCCCTGGCTGCCAAGGATTGTGCTCAGTTGTACGGGCGTCAGACCATGCACCCAAAGGCTGCGGGTGGGCATCTCGGGCGGCTTGGGCGGCTTGAGTTAGATCCTGTATCGGCCAGCACCTTGAGCAGCTCTTGAGCTGGTAAAGCGCTATATAAGAACAATTAAATAAATAATAAATAAATAACAGACCTTCATAAAATATTATTTGGAAAATAACATTTGTCCTTCACATTTTAAATAAGCGGTACAACTAAAACATTTATGACAGTCCACCTCAAAATTCCAAAATTATATAATAATAATAAGAAGAAGAAGATGAATTGGCGGCCGGGATAGCTCAGTCGTCAGAGCGCACGACTTGTGTACGTGCATCTCGGGAAACGTGGGCTCGAATCCTGACTTCAGCAAACTATTTTGTGATTGCTGGATATTAGTGGCCAGTGCTTTGAGAAGCTCTCTGAGCTTGTAAGTGCGCTATATAAGAGTAATTTTATATATATATATATATAATTTTTATTTTATAATTTTTTTTTTTTTGATAGGTGAGTGTACAGATTATACAATCCTTGTCTTTTTTTACGTATATACATATATAGATTTTTTTTTAAAATGATTACCGGTATTTCAGTATTTCACATACCTTTCAGTGTTTTTGTCAGTTATTAGTACATTAGTGTCCTTGAAACTGCTTTTGTACATCTTCCATACAATACATTTACTAAAATTGTTCTTCTGATAAGAAAATGCTCTTCTGCTAGGTACAGGCAGGTCAAAATTAAATTTCAGGGGAAGTTAATTAAAATGATAAAATTATGAAAGAGGGCAAAAATACAAACACAAAAAACAAAACAACTTCTTTCTATCTCTACTAGAACCAGAGATACAGACCTTTAAATACGGTACATATTCAGCCGTTTTTGGCCGTTTTTGTCAAATTTCACGACAAGCTGATTTTGAGAAGCTGTAAGAAGCCACCATTTCCATAAAACATGTTCAAATTAATACAATTTGTTGCATTGTTTATGTACATTAACCCTATTTTTTTTTAGGCTATCAAACCCATAAGCCTGACCACTGGCATGACCTACATGTTGCAGTTTCTGCAAATTTTAGCTGCGGCCGTAAGAGCAATTATGTGTGTACAATTCAAATAGCTGTAGAATGTAACATTATTGTTCGATTTTCAAAATTCAAAGTGTTCTGTGTGTGTTTTTAATAGACTTTTAAAATGAAATGCAACATGACAACATTCCTATATATATGAGGAAATAACATTTGCCCTCACCCCCCCCCCCCTCACACACACATGCACACAATATTATTTGCAAATGACACCTTTCCAACCTTGACTGGTTTATTCAGCAAGTTTTACTTTAGGCAACAAAGTACAGGAGCGTCTTTGCATTAGTTTCTAGCCCTAGATCCGTTATTATTATTATTATTATTATTATTATTATTATTATTATTATTATTATTATTATTCATTTATTGGCAGTTTTGAAGGTCATATTATTCATATGGGCCTTTTTCTTGGCTGTGTACATTTATAATAACATGACTAACATTTCTAAATGCATTATTTTGGGGTAAGAAGAGTAAACAAGAACGTAAACTTGCTGATTTGCATTCAGTGTAATAACATTTTCACAGTCTGTAGTGTAATAGGGGTTTCCCACACCACTGTAGCCTACTGTTTAATCGGGCAGATTACATCCCTTGGAGATTTGTTTATGAAACTTTTGCAACAGATATCTTATTTAAAGTTGAACATCCAGCGCTACAATTAAATCAGCAGTTGTCGGAACTACTTATTGACACATTTGATATTTTATGGTCCTTGTATTTATTGATTAAAACACACAGTGAACTTTTTCATCGGGCACTTCAATGCCTTGTTTCCATTTTCTCAACAGGTCAAAGGCAAGAGTGCCTCAGCGCCTTGATTGTGAAAAATACTAAATTTTAAGTGCAATTCCAGTTTATAACCTTCTAACAACATTTACAGCAAAAATACATCGAAGTATGTTTGATTTTCTACCAAAATCGCGTCTAATCTGACTCCAAAGGTCCCAGGTCAACTCATTCATGTTAGCTGCCATTTTGACACAGACTGAGAAGAACAACCAATGGCTGTGCTCGTTTCATTCAAAAGCTACGAGGCCCTGCTGAGGTTACAAGGATATCGTGTAGACCATTAGAAAGAGCGAAAATCAACGTTTTCAAAAAGTATATGCTTTGTATGCTTATTTTTGCGCTTTTTGGTCGAAAATGACTCCTAAAATTTGTTTTTTTGTGATTTAGACTCTTATTTTTTTTAAATTACAGGCAAAATTAGTATCAGTTTGAAGGGAATTATCTGCACTCTCTTTCTGTGCTATTTTTAGCTGTGTACATTGAATGGGGAGACGTAGCCAGCGCAAGGAACACACTGTGTGTTTTTTGTATCACTCGGCAAGCCACGCTCACAGCAAGAAATAACCATCCAGAGCCTATTTTTAAAAAATTGTCAAAAATCACTCATTCAACATACAGCAAACAGAAATACATCATTGGAAAGGGTAAAACTTCAACTTTGTTTACAGTACAAATAATGTGGTAGTGCATGCACAAATTGTGTCATAACATTCGTGGGAATGCAACTGAAAAACAGCTGCTGAAGCGTTAGTCTTACAGTTCAAGACATAGCCTGCCGGTACCTACTTCTGCTCCTGTGATATAACCTGCAAGTCAGTATCAACAACTCTGTATGAAGTCTAGAGCCAGTAAAATGCAAGTTTTCTGCATCAAATCTGTGCACTTTATTTTGCAGAGCAAGGACGTGTCAGATTCTTTGTGGAGAATGAATTTGAGGTAAAACATAAATTTTTAAAATTTATTTTCTGCAGTTTTCTTTTAGTTGCACATAAACTTGCTGTAAACTTCTCTTCACATTCGTCACTCTCTCTGCACTCTCTTAATTCTTTTCACATTCACATAGATTGCTGTCATTTGCTGTTCTGTTGAGAATTCATTGTTCTCACACACAAAGTGATGGAATAAATTCGTTTCATTATACTGCCTTGACTGCAGAACAAACAGTTAAGTAGAAATTTTAAGGTATAACCAATTGTGTGGAGAGTAAAGGAGACACAAGTAAAATAAAAGAACCTAAAGACAGATTTATATGGATAAATTTTCCAGGTGACCTTGACACTGATGGGAGACTGCCCAAAGATTCCTTGGCGTCTTCTGGATATCACATTCCAGGTGGAAGATCATGAGACAGGAGGTAAGCAGTGCTCATTTTGAGCATAATAGATTTCGGTTTTAGTTTCTCTCCAGTAAATTCATCAATGTTTTTAGTCAATAATTAGAGAAATATGTGAACATGCAAGTGTTAAATGACCTTTAAAAACATTGGGTAAGAACTTAAATTGACTCTGTCATTTTCAAGGGCTTTGGGAACATGTTTTATGATCACTGCCAATGTAAAAAAGTAAATTTTGGCAACTGTATCAATTGTTTGCTTTTGCAGATGGAAAAACGCTGGTTCATTCTTTGCAGGTAAGTGCTCTTCGCTCAATTTGAATACTTTTTAGAATGATGTGCAAAGGTACGATGATGATATATGTTGTGTAAAGAATAGATTTATGCTCATTTTCTTTTTCTCAGTCTGTTGTATTCTTTAGTTCAATTTTAAATATTGTAGGCAGTTCATGTGTTGCACAGATGAAGATATATATATATGAGACAGTACAGTTGACAATGGGACATTGTATGCTTTCAGGTCAACCATATTCACATGATTGTGCAAACCCGGCTGCTAGAGGCAGAGAAGCCCCTGCATGATCTGTACAAGGCTTTGCGTATCCTTTGGCATATAGATGTGATTTTCAGAGTTTATGTTAATGTATTATTTTCAGGAGTATTATTTTTCCTGAAAATAATACTAAACAGGTCAAAACCCCAAGCTGAACAAATCATAGCTGAAGAAAAGCAGGATTCAGGGCAGGGCGAAGTACCACTGAACAGATTTTCAGCATCAGAATAATGAGCGAGAAATACCTACAGCACCAACAACATCTATAGTATGTGTTTGGAGACTTCAAGAAAGCGTTTGACCGAGTCTGGCATGCAGCTCTGTGGGCAACCATGAGAGTGTACAACCATCCTATCCTATCCTATCCTATTCCGCAACTCGGAGGTCGTAGTGGCACCACAGATGATCATTTAACCAGCGTACGCCATCTTTCCCTGTCCTCAGCAACCCTGATTGTTTCGCTCAGTGTCAAAACAGTCCATTCTTGAATGTTGTCCTCCCACCTCTTTTTCGGTCTGCCCCTTCTTCTATCTCCTTGCACTGTGCCTTGCAGGATGGTCTTTGCAAGACCTGATGATCTGGTGACTTGGCCATACCATCGTAGTTTCCGTTTTTTCATCAATGTGAGCAGGTCATTGTATTGTCCAATGGCTTGTGTGATGGTCTGTCGGACTTCGTCGTTGGTGATGTGCTGGGTATAGGAAATGCCCAGAAGTCTTCTGTAGCACCTGATCTCCATGCTTTGTATTCTTCGTTGGAGATCTGCTGTGAGGGTCCATGTTTTGCAAGCATATAGGGAGATGGAGATGACAAGGGAGCGCAGCAGCCTTACCATGGAATGTTGACTGATGGTCCTGTCTTTCCAAATTGGCTTCAAAAGCCTGTATGACAAGGCTACCAGTGCAGTCCTCCACAACAGCGCCATTGGAAACTGGTTCAGAACAACAATCGGTGTGCGTCAAGGATGCTTATTCTCTCCAACACTCTTTAACATCTTCCTAGAGCGCATCATTTCAGACACCCTTGCAGATCACAAAGGCACAGTCAGCATAGGAGGTAGAGCAATCTCCAACCTCCGTTTTGCAGATGACTTTGATGGATTGGCTGGAGAGGAACAAGAATTTGAACAGCTTGTACAGAGGCTTGACTCTACATTCCAAGGTAAGGCTGCTGCGCTCCCTTGTCATCTCCATCTTCCTATACGCCTGCGAAACATGGACCCTCACAGTAGATCTACAAAGAAGAATACAAAGCATGGAGATGAGGTGCTACAGAAGACTTCTGGGCATTTCCTATACCCAACACATCACCAAAAACGAAGTCCGACAGACCATCACACAAGCCATTGGACAACACGATGACATGCTCACAGTGGTGAAAAAACGGAAACTCTGATGGTATAGCCACATCACCAAAGCATAAGGCCTTGCAAAGACCACCCTCCAATGCATGGTGCATGGAGGCAGAAGAAGAGGGAGACAGAAAAAGAGTTGGGAAGACAACATTCGAGAATGGACTGGTTTGACACTGAAAGAAGCCATGAGGGTTGCTGAGAACAGAGAAAGATGGAGTACGCTGGTTAAACGATCATCTGTAGTGCCCCAACGACCTTTGAGTTATGGGATAGGATAGAATGTTAACGTATTTCGCTCATCTTCAGCTGATTCTGAAGCATGGTTGGTGACCTGCATTATGTACTGGTCATATGCGAATTTCAGGATTTTACTGGACAATAAAATTATATTATATTGTATTGTTGTATTAAAAGAATTAACTGAACAAAATTTCTAATGTTATGTGGAAATATTCTTACTTGCTTTTCCTTAACACAATGCAGATTCATTCTGTTTGTCACTTCAGCTGGATGTGCTACACTCGCAGGTGATACTTTTTTTAAAAAAAAAAAGATTGTTTAAAAGAAAAAAAGAAGTTATAATAATTCAAGTTAACACACACATTTTTGCCTATTAACACTTTTTTGAAGTGTAAGACACTGACCAAGCATAAAATAACAAGCATCAAACTGTCCTATTTATATTAATGTAAATTTCTTTTAAACATATTTTGCATTGAGGTGTATTCAGTCCGGTTCAGACATTTGGTGTATAATTGCGTTTTCTTACAATTCTAATAAAGTGTACATTGAAATTCTCAGACCAAGGAAGTTTTGACCTGAGTGGTGCAAGCGCCTTTATCAAATTTATAAAGGTTTGTGTAAGGATTGGGATGTAAGTTATTATGTTGCTTGGACTTGGCATGAAATTTACAACTTATAGTAGTTTTGTGTCGAGATTATATTTACAACTTATTGTTTTTTTCCCATCCCTATGGATTAAAACTGTAGTTTTGTGTGGGGATTTGAGGCTATTGAGGTTTAGTTGAATGTGTTGCATTAAGGTTTACATCTTTTGTTATCTTGATGATGATGATGATGATTATTATTATTATTATTATTATTATTATTATTATTATTATTATTATTATTATTATTATTATTATTGCTTATGTTGATTATAGTTTCATACAGTTATATATTGTTGACCTACTAAGATTCATATTAAACTGAGATTATTTATCTAGCACTGTTGCAACAAAATAATTCTTTATAAGTCCAGAGTGGTAAACTATCATATACACTATGTTTGTATGTATTTTTATTATATTTTAACTGTCTAAAAAGAACATTGACATACGTGTGATAGAACCAGAGTGCGTGGATAGGTGTTTGAAGGAAAAGATGAAGTGTAAGAGTACGCAAGTGATTAGATTTATAGAATGTATATAAATTTAGTATTTATTTTTTTTAGCTCTGTTAAATGTTATAACATGACTGTTTTTAATTATATGTTTTATATGCCTGACATACATTGCTGTGAAGTTCCTTATGGGATAATAAAGATTTGTTGTATTGTATTGTATGTATCTCCATTGTTACGGACATTACTTTGTGGCCGCGTGGTCTAAGGTGGGAATAGCTTGCCTTGTCCACAGGCTAGAAACCAATGGCACCTGACAGGTGTGGGATTGATCCTGCCCATGGGCATTGTGTTTCTCTCAATATTATTTACTTTCAACTTTGGCAACGTATTGGAGGTTTTGTCCTGGTACTCCGGTTTGCTCCCCCAGCAAAATTTCAAACACAACAAATATTAGATAGGTTGGGTTTGGGGGCGTGCCATAGGCTGTGATTACACCTTCCCCAGGGAAGCCGACCCAGAATTTCCCTATAAAAATGGACAATAAAGTGTACAAAATTTTTTAAAAATCACAATGTTCCAGGTCTACCGTTTGGTTCGAGAGCGGCTTGGTGACAGCATCTGCATTGAACAGTACCTTGTAGGCAAAGGCCTCATCATCTCCTATTGGAGGTGAAATACTTATTCTTCATTTCTTCTTTGTGTGTGTGTGTGTGTGTGTGAGAGAGAGAGAGAGAAAGAGAGAGAGAGAGAGAGAGAGAGAGAGAGATAAGATAAGATAAGATAAGATAACAATTTTATTTTGCAAGGGTAAAAGAGTAAGCGCTGGATGCGCTTTTTTACATCTTGCCCTTGGGGCTTGTAACAAGAACTATTAAATACAACAAATGAATGTTATAACATTAACATCATGGAACAATAACAAATAAACAATATCATCATGAAATAAATATTTTAAATTTTAAAAAAAATTAAATCATATTATTGTTGTTAATTTTAACAACAAATAACGTTTATTTAATTTTTAATGTGTTTTAAGAGACGTGTTCTAAATGATGTAATTTTATATTCTGGAGTGCGAAGATCGTCAGGAAAGTTATTCCACAGAGTTGAACCAGAATAAGCTAGACTAGTTTTGAAAAGATCAATTCTTGGAAGTGGAACATTTAATTTTGTGGACGATCTGGTTTTTTGGGAAAAAAGAGAACAAAGATAGGAAGGTGCATTGCAAGAAAGGATCTTGTGCATAAAAACCCCTTTATTAAATTTTAGTCTGTTGGCAAGAGGTAGAATATTAATCCGTTTATAATCATCTGGAGATATTTTTTGTTTAAGAATAATTTGTTTAATTGCACGTTTGTGAACTCTAAGTAAGAGAGAGAGAGAGAGAGAGAAAGTCAGTGAAAGATGTGTTCTGTTCTGTTGTTCATTACAATTCCCCACCCCACCCCTTTTATGTAATTCACATGATACACATTTTATTATGCTTGAAGAGCTTAGAGCTGATTGCATATTTGAATCTTTTGTCTTGTGTTTTTTTTTCTCCAGAGACCAACAACGGAGCAGAGACAGGCATGACACCACAGGTTTGTTTTCAAGTCAGGTCAATAAATCTTGATTATCCACAATGGAGAATTCATACGGCACTTTACATCTCAGAAATTACAGTTTTTAAAAAAAGTAATACATAAAATCACAAATTAACAACTACTTAAACTTCCATGCAGTTATACATTATATTTTACATCTATATGCATCTAAGCAGTCTCTTTCAGCTCTTTGACAACAAATGCACACACCCATATAATACAAATTCATTTTTAAAATAAATCATTTGACTGATAAAAGCAATCGTGCACACGCAATAAATACAGCTTCTCCATTCATTATAACAATTTTGGATATAAACAAGTAAATATAATATTAATAATAGAGTATGAAATGACACAGAGGCTACAATAAAAAGGACGGCTTATGCTTATAGACCATTGTTATTGTAGTTGTCACCTAATACTTGATGAAGATTATGATTAATGTTAATAATAAAATAAATTTAGAAAAAAATCAAAACTAGTTAATAACACAATACCTCAAAACAAGGGACTTGGAGCATACGAAAATGGGATGATGGTGCACACGAAAAAAGGCTGATGGTGCACAAATGCTGTTATGAATTACAATAGACATTTATGCCACTTATCAGTAGACTTGGAACAAAAATATTCAAAGTCAGTGTTTAATTACAATAGACATTCATGCCATTTACAAGTAGACTTAGATCTTAAAATATTCAATTTTAATGTGTACTTTAAATTGTCTACCTGTCCATTGTAGAATCTAACTTGGACATGAATATTAAATTTAATATTATTTTTTAAAAATGTTTTATTTTGATTTCTTTTCCTTTGCATGGTAGTGTACAAACTAAGCATACAGGTGTGCGATGACGATGAAGGAAAGCCGCTGCAGGTGATTCATGTACCTGCCATGTCTACTGAGGAGAGTCGTAAAGTTGGCCTGGCCATCAGGAGTGACCACCTGTCCATTGAAAAGCTGTTGATGCAGACCATTGAAGTCCGCACCTACTCAAAGCTGCAGGTTTGAATTATCACTTAGGCACATTGCTGGTGGTATGACTCATCACTAAAGCACTGATAGCGAAGATTAGTGGTAAGAGGGGAAGAAGCTTTATGATTTAAAAGCTAAGCTGGAAACATTGTTGAAAGCGTTAGCCCTCGTTTGTAGTTTTGCCTAAACAACATCTTCACACAATACTTTCATTCATAACAAAAATGGTGTAGGATAAAGGTAATTTTCCAGACGTATTTGGTGCAGAAAGCTCCCTTTTGTGTTGTTGTCATTCCATCTTTATGTCTTCTTTGTTTCTTCACCTCTTTCTTCTCTTTCTGCTTCTTCTTCTCCTTCGTCTAGAACACAAGGTTTTAGCTAACAAGTTTGTCGTCTTGTTTCTTTAGGAATTTATGCATTCTTTGCTACTTCTTCTTCTAGAACACTGTTGGGTTTTTTTTTTGAGCTGACAAATAGTACCTTCTTTCTTTCCTTAGGACTTGGCAAAGGATTTCCAGAAACTAGTGGAAGGGAAGTGTGAAGTTCGCGACCTGCCAGTAGCATTGCATGTTCCAGTGCTCACTCCCTGCATGTCATCCGAAGTCCTGCGTTTTGCTGTCAACATCCAGACTGGTACTCTGATGGCATCAGTAGCTGCTTGTGGTAAGTTGGTACAAAATATAGATTGATGCAATATTGTTGTATTTTTGTCCTCGTTTCTAAAGGGCAGAGAAGCTGAGGACCTGATAACCCAAATCAGGTGCAAATTTCATAAGCTGATCGGCCCTTGGAATTTAAAGTGATCAGCCCCTATAATTGGACCTTGATTCACTGTTGGCTGGTGTTAAATTACTGTTTTTGCAAAGTTTGAAAGATTTGTAGAAAGTGTGTTTCAGTTTTTGTTTATACAAGAACTCTGGGAGAGCTGACTCGTGTCTTCACTATATCTTTAGATATTTGTATTTGATATTTATGGCTGAATTTATGTATTATTCCTTGTTGCATGCACCTGATGTGTTATTTCTTCATTTGGCAATTACAGATGACCAAGCTGTGAAAGATATTGAA
Source organism: Oncomelania hupensis (assembly GCA_036898135.1). Lineage (NCBI taxonomy): Eukaryota > Metazoa > Mollusca > Gastropoda > Littorinimorpha > Pomatiopsidae > Oncomelania > Oncomelania hupensis. Next base: position 17,255,057 of record CM072515.1, on the reverse strand, counting down.
GAGTGCCTGAACAGTGACAAGCGTGGCTTGGAGAAGCTAGTCTCCAAACTAAGGTATGCTTGAGCACTTTTACCCTGTTGAGATTATTGCTCAGCTGCTTACTTTGGTCTTGCAGATCAGACCATTTCTTAGCTCACAGCAATCTACATGTAATCATAATGGATAACTGTATATAGAATATTTAGTAGTCAGATTCAGATTGCTGGGACCAGTAAATATTTTGAACAATCCAAGGCTGTTAGTGCTTGGTCCTTTTGAATGTATATATAATGTAGTCACATCTAAGGCTATTAGAGCTTGGTCTTTTAGAATGTATATATAATGTAGTCACATCTAAGGCTATTAGAGCTTGGTCTTTTTGAATGTGTATATTTATGTAATATTTGTACGACTCTGGGTTATGAATAGACATCTCTTTGTGTAGACAAAAGAAAGGTATCTGAATAATGTCATGCTGTTTTCTCTCTGTAGTGGGATGCGGTCAAGAGCTCCTAACAAGTAATAAATGTTGATCACTAAGACGTAAATGATGACTGTGTTTTAGGATTCAGCTGAGCCTGCAGAGGTGTGAAAAGTCAGTCCAGCTGATGCCGGCCTGTTGTCTGCGATCCCTGCCTATCGTCAACATGTCTGGCCATCCTCTGGAGTCTCTACCTCCTGCCAGGATCTTCATTCGTGTCCCCAGGCAGCCCAATATATATGTGGTAAGTTTTATCATTAGCAGTTCTGTTTTTACAGTATTTATTGCAAGAATTCCACTAGGTCTTTTGACAGTCTTTACATTGTTTGCAGAGGGAGTGGATGTTCTGAGAGCCATTTTGTTGACAGTTGTCTTTGTTGTAGGGTTCCCAGAGCACCAGTTTTTGTTTGTTTTGTTAACATTGCTGTACATTTTACATAACAATAATTATGAGTTATGAAAAGGATGGTGTAATTTGACTATGTGATGGAGTTTAAATGATAAGGGTAGCAATGACCTTTGTGAAAGTTGTAGTTAAAACAAAACAAAATTGCAGTTTTCTGTTATTTTCTGCTTTTTAACTAAGAAGATTTTAGCAAAATACATGATTAGAGAACCTTTTTTTCACCTTTTGCTTTTAGCTCTGTCTCGCTTTTGTGTTATAATCCTGCTGTGCTGCGTTTTACACTTTCCAGGTTGTGACAGTGGTTGAGGAGAAGCGCTTCCATGTGAAAATCCACTACTACCTTCTGTCGACCACTTCATGCACTTACGACGGTGTTGAAGACGACATTGATGATGCCAGTGTCAAGTCGTTCCTCAGGGCTGGTCAGATCATCCCCATTGACATCTTCTCTCAGACGCACGGAGCATTCTGCAAGCTTTTTGGTACACTTACTACTCATCTTTTAATTTGATGAATTCTAAAAAGAGAAATAAAAGACTCATAACTCAGAAGTTAAAACACCTTTTTTTTTGTGTGTTTTATTAAAGTACCGAGTATCAAATATCAATTTGATGAATTCTTTCAGAATGTTTTGTCTATCGGTGTTTATGAGGAAAAAGATAATAAATAATCTGATGTACAAATCAAGAAGAGAGTGTTTGCGTAAATAAATGTATCATGACTACTGATCACCACATGCTGCTTTTGTTAAATCTGTGTCCTCTGATTTGAATATGTATGGCGTGTGATATCCTCCGAATAAGGGGAAATATACCAACAAAAAACAAAGAATGACAAGACCCTTTGAGACTGTTGACCACTACATAACTTGTGTTGGACGCATTTGCACTGACTGATTGTAAGCATGCTGTTTGCTCTCAGAAGGAGATGATGTTTTCCACGATGTTAATTCATGAAATGATCCTTCTTCTGTTCCAGATGGTATGCCAGTCCAAATGGACAGCTTGACTAGAAAAAGAAAAGTGAGCGTTGATTTCATTTATTTGCTTGTTTTTGTTTTCAAGTCATTGAACAGTGAACAAAGCTACGCTCTGTACTCTCTGTATTATCGGAGTGTAACACTTGAGTATATTATAGTGTATATCCTTTAGCAAGATTTTGTAATTTCTTCTAGTTTTGTTGAATGAAATATTTTCTACCCAAATGCGATCATTTTTTAACATGTTTTGTTAGATCTTCCTGGGTGAGCCGGACCAGTCGGAGAACAAGAAGCACACCAAAGGGTCTCCATACTTTGTACAGGAACTGTCCTACCTGCTGGCCCATGTGGAGGAGAAAATCCCCTTTGTCCAGTTGGGAGCAGAGGTAAGGAGCAACATTCTTCAGTTATTTCACATGGCTTGCTCATTCGCTGCAACAGTTTTCACTGGGAGAGGAGGAGGATTGGGGAGGGTGTATGTTTGTGTGATAAATATGATCCTAATTTTATCGACTCTGAAGGGTATTGACTGTAAAATGATTGCAGAAATCAATAGGTCTTGAATATGCTTCAATCAAAATGTGTTGTGTGATTAGCAAGAGAAGAAGAGACGGAGTGCTGGCTGACTTCAGTGCATATGAATAAGGTTTTAAGCAAAACTATGTATAGTTCTGCATGAAACCTTATGCATATACATACTTTTGCTTGAAATCTTATGCATGTGAATAGTTTTGCTTGAAACCTTACGCATATACACTGAAGTCAGCCAGCAAACTCCACCTCTTCTTCTCTTGCTGACCACATAACATGTTTATAGTATATGAAAGAACTTCACCAAAGAACAGAGTAAACAGATTCATGCTGCTAAAAAATTGGGCAAGTTTCATGGATTTATTGTTTTAAAGCAAACTAGACATTTTTTGGTTGTATTCTTCTCTTGCTTTCACACTTGAAAACTAATTGCAGCAGAATTTTGACTGGTAATGCCTTTGGATGTTCTTAATAGTTTTTAAAGCAAAGGTTGGAATTGAAAAGACGGCCCAACACATGATGTAAAGAACCTACATTGAGGCACTGACTTATAAGTTCTTATTATCATACATCTACATTAAAAAATATAATTTGCATGATGGCAATGGCGGAATCTTCTATAGCATTCATATTCCTAAATGGTTGTTCTCATGGGGATGACTTGTGCAAAATGAAAGGTATAATTTGCCAATGTTGAACGAGTTAACATAAAATGCATTTATTTTGTTACAGCTCCAACGTCAGGGACTGTCGCACTCCAGCATTATCACGGACTGTGAAGGCACTTGCTTGGCTCTTGGCATCATGGAGTGAGTGGTCACTCATTATTTTTGTGTTTGTATGTAGGCCTAGAGCATGCCTGTATGATATGGAATTGTGCACTATACAAATAGACATTAAATTGGACGTTAACCTTTAGTTTTGTGTGATATAAAAAAAAAAATTGAAAATTCCACAAATACAATATTCCGAAGGTGATTCTTCTTTCCATTGATCTTTTGCAAGTTTGCAGTGTTTATAGGTTTGTGCTGAAACAAAAGATGTATGTCGAACAATATTACACAAAACCAAGTGAAAATTAAACAATGCCATACAATATTAGGTTTCTTTCGAAACCCCCACTTCGTAGTTTGTCTTATTTCTTACTCTATTCTCTACTTGATTGGCTGCAGCAGACGGACTTGGCCTACTTACAGTACCTCGCTTCAAACTATATTCTAAGTCTCAAAACGAGTGTTGATCCCCATTTTCACATCCACAATGGTTGAGTAAGGTCCCTTACACAAAGTCATATCATTTTGGATGTCATACAAGCAATGTAATAAACAAAATATACCCACGAAGTCAACTTGATGGGAAAATCCATTTTTACAAAACCACTTGTGGGACTTTGTGAACTTTCACCTTTGCATACTAATGACAGCATAAACTGCTGACATTCTGGACAGAAAGTAATGCAGAATCACATTCACAATGAAAATATCACTCACTTTTGAAAGATCCCTATTACAACACAATGAAATTAAAGAAAGAATAAATTGTATTTAATTAAAAAATACAGAAATAAGGAAAACATTTTAATTAATATTTGTTATGCGTTCTCTCAACAGTTTCCCCAGTGCAGACAAGGAGATCGTTCACAATCTGACTGAGCAGCTTCTGACCTGCAAGTTTCGCATACAGAGCAGAGCCTCACGCAACTGGACTGTGGAGGTTAGTCATTATAAATATGTCCGTGCACTGAAGAGGGAGAGATAAAAGGGAGAGGGGTGGGGGGAGAGAGAGAGAGAGCTACATTGTAGATGAAGAAATGTTCATCTCCGTGGTCATCAGTCAATTTTTATTCATCAGATTAACATAAGTTATACTGATCTCCATGCTACTATATAAGCTAAGTCCCTATATGCTTATGTGTCCGGGGACGTTAATCTCAACGAACGAACGAGAGAGAATGTTGATCAGTGTGTGAGCAACAAGGTTGGTACATTGCAGAAGACGTTTTCGGTACTTATGGTAAGTGATACAATATTTATGATTCTAGATTAATGTATTTTGCTTTTTTTTTTTTTTTTAAATACGGGATACGGTCAGATTTGTATTGAAACTATTACAATTTATGTTTATTTTCTGTCTTTTATTAATCTCACCTGTTTAGTGTTTATTTATGGTTTTGACATTTTTCTTTTCCAGTACTTGTTCTCCAAAGGACCTCTACCGACAACATATTTCAAAGAGTCAGGTATTTTTCTTTTTGTTGTTACTCGGTTCTTTTTTTGATGACCTGTATGTATAGTTTACATTTATTTGCTCAGATGAGGCACTTGTATTTTTTTAATTTCTATCTTTCTGCAAAATTTACTTTGAAAATGAAACAAAATGAAGTTATGCAGCTGTTAGAAGAAATTAAAATAAAAGTTATAGAAATTAAATATTTTTAATTTAGCCAATGCTAATAATATTAATAATAAGAAAAGAAGAAGAAGGATATTTATATAGCGCCTTTTCCCAAAACTCGGTTCAATGCGCAATGCTCACTCTTTCACACTAGCAACGAAAATTATTACAATAAAAAACAAACAAAACAAGGACACATCAAATTGAAAAACATGCTAAGGGAGTAAATCAAAGCTACATGGGTAATAAAAGTACCAGGAATGAAGTAGCGTATGAGAGGAATACCAATATGGGAGCATTCAAGTAGGTGTACGAACACTAGAACATTTTATTCTAAACTCGGTTAGCAGTTAAATGTCTCCAGCATGCTTTGAACAGTCCTTACGTGTGTGTGTGGATCAACTGAAAGCGTCTCTTTTTAACAGTAGTAGTAATTGTTTCTCCAGTCCTTACAGCAAAGAGTTTTGAGGGCTGTACAAATAAACTTTGGGTTGGATCATTTATGTCCCCTCCATGAAACTATGTTATTGTTTTTATGTTGTTAGGCACCACAGTGCGTGTGTGTCTGCCGTTTGACCTGAGCGGTGACAACGTGCAGAAGACTGTGACAGACTTGCTGGATGAATGGCAGGCCATGGGACAGCTGTACCAACTGGTTTCTGACTTTGCCACCACCTACAATGGTAAGTCTTCATTCTGTCAGTCCATTTTTCAAGATAAAAAAGATGTGTTATTTAAAAGATGAACGGAAAATTGTGAGGAAAATAAAACCAAGCAAGCAATTCAGTCGCCTTGTCTTGATAATAGTGTGCCCTGAATTTCTCGAGTTGTGTCAGACAGGCTGCTGAAGTGTGATGTGCTCTCGTAAGTGCCTTGAAAGGGCGGCAATTCTGCTCATCATTTTTTTTTATGCCTTTGTACTTTAGTATATTTGAGTAATACACCAAAAAGCTGCTGCATGCCTGTGCGTATGAGCATGAGTGTTGAGAGTGCGTGTGGGCATGGGCAAGTGCGTGGTGGTGTGTGTGTATGAACAAGCCTGTATGTGTTGGGCCATCTGCAGTGACTGGATTTATAGATCTTTGTCTTGGAAGTAGTTATTTTATTGTTTTTGCCTTCATTTAGTTATTGTACCTGCGATTTCTGATGGCTTGCATTTTATTTGTGTTTTAATTAATTAGTTACGACTTTGTAAATAGACTAATGTCACCCACGTCTCTCATGTTTTGTTTTGTTTTGTTTTTTTTAAATAAAGAATTGTTGTCTTGACTTGAAGTAAGTGGTCACAACACCAAAGGCTATAACAGTACAGTACAGGTAGCAATATTCTTTGCTTGAGATAAAAAGTTACAGTTTGACTGGAAAACATGTTTGCCTTTGTTCAATATCACTCTACTCTCTTACTCCCCTGCGCCCACGCCCTCCCCCTACTCCCCACTCCAACCTCTTTCTTCCCCTTCCCCCCATGTTGAAAATTAGTTTGGCAGTGTCCCAACAAATTTGTTGCTTGTATACATTTGATAACGTTTATTTTTTTAATTTTTCACAGATGTGAGGCAGAATATGTCCACCATGGTGACGATCAAGTCCTACAACTACAAAAGGCTGACCATCTCCTATGGCCCAAACAGGCAGCACATTGTATGCAGCTATTTTATTTTATTTTATTTGTTATTTTCCCCTGCCTGTCTTGACTGTCTGCCTTCTGTTCCTCTACCCCTTTCTCTTACTTCTGTCATCTTTCTTCCTTAACGCTCTTCTCTCTTTTCTCTTTTTCTTTGTCTCTATTCCTTACACCGCTGTCCTTTTCCTTCCATTCTGCTACTCCCCTCCCTTCTTTTTCTTACTTTGTCAATTGGAGAGCTTTTTGTTTTGTTTTGTATTTAGTCTTTTTTTCCCTTTTCTGTGATCAAAAGATTTAATTATGCTTGTGCTGATGCCTGCATTGGTGCTTGTGTGGGTTGATAATTTGGCCTAAAACTGACATTGTTTATATTAGGTGAGTGAGTGATAGATTTGGGAAAGTACTCTGCATGTCTTGACAATTTTTGTTCGGGATAATGCCTTTCTTGTCAGAGGGATAAGATTTTTTTAAAATACACGGTTGTTGCTGATAATATGTTTTTATACACTAGGGCAATACATTATTTTCAGTTTCAGCCATTAGAAAGGTAGGGCTGAGAGTGTTTGAGACATGTGAACGTGTATGTTGGTACAGATGGCTGCACTTTTTTACCTGGTTGGTTGATTTGTGGGAAACCGCATATATAGCATCCATTATTATTATTAGTAGTAGTAGTAGTAGTATTATTGTTATTATTATTATTACTATTATTATGGTTATAGGAGACTTTTGAGGGAGAAAAGAACAGTGAATTAATTTGACAAATTGCCAAATGACATTGTGTATTGCTGGACTGCATGTTTATTTTGAGGGTTGTTTCTTATGGACTGTCTACTTGTGTGAAATTAACCCTTTGAACCCTGGATGCCCCACCAATTCTGAGCCCATTCCCAATAACCCTATTCCAAACAGCAAGTACTAGAAAGAACAGTAAGCTTTGTACGGACCGCAAGACTAAGGTAAGGTTACGAGACCGGTTTATCGGTCTATCGGGGCACAGCTGTTTAATCGGTCTATCGGGGCACTGCTGTTTAAGGGCTAGACCGATATATCGGTCTTTCGGGTTCAAAGGGTTAAGGTGGTACTGAATACTACATTGGTATCAAATAGTGTTGGTTTAGTAAGTATGCTTTCACTGTGGGTCCTTGCGTTGTGTCAGATTAACGTGATTTGGAAGAGCGATGCACACCAGTTCCAACTGACAGTGGGAACCTGCCAGCCCTCCTCCACCCCTAACCCCCACCTCCCTGTGCTGGTGCAGCTGCAGGAAGAGCTCAATATTTCTCGCTCGCTGGCTAAATTGGTGCAGGTAAGATGTCCAGGTCTCATTAGGTCATGTATGTTGATGAAGTTGATGAGGATTTTTTTAGCATAGTTCTACATCAAAATGATGCCGTGAGAAAATCAGGAGAACATTTAGAAAACACAGAGAGAGAGAGAAAGAAAGAAAGAGAGAGAGAGAGAGAGAGAGAGAGAGAGAGAGAGAGAGAGAGAGAGAGAGAGAGAGAGAGAGAGAGAAAGGTGTATTATGCTGTACAAAAGGAAAGGAAATAAAAAAGAAAATTGTTAAATAATAGAGTTTCTGTGATGGATTTTACGTTTCACTTTGGCTTAATATGTATTCTAGGGCGTTTTTTGCACAAACGATGGTTCACTTACCAAGTGCATAACTCGGTAGTTTGTCCTATGTGATTTCCACTCAAGTATAACGAGTTTGAGTTTTATTTAGGAATAAGGCGTGTTAGGCATCCATTATTATTATTCTTATTATTATTATTACTTTTATTATTATAAATATTATATATATATATAAAAAAAAATTTTAAAGGAGTGATTAAAAATTTTTTTTTAATTATGACTAGTTAGCTTTGTTGGCCTGTGCTGATTGTGCTACTTCAGCTTATCACAAAATGTTGATGGTACCCTTTTCAACATAAATTTTCTCACAGCAATTGTAAGCGTATTACTAGTCTCCTTCGTCACCATCTGAACATCTAACGACACAATTAAAGGCAGAATTTCTGGTTCTTGAACGCTAAATTGTTAATCCATTTTATCTATTTATGTACTTACAAAAAAAAATTTTTTTTAATACCTCTGTGATTTCATGGACAATCTTACTTAGAAGAGAAAAGATATAACACTGAAATGTATAACGTTATAAATACATACAGCATCCAGTAGTTTTATTATTAGTAATATTATTTATTATATTGTAGGTTGATCTGAGAATTGCTTTGTCCAGAAACACACACCTAGGGTTGACTTTTAACTGCTGAAGAAGCTTTCAGCGAAACCGTTGTATGGAGAACCTTTTAATCTGCTGTGTTGCGTCTCCTTTGGCCTCCAAACCCTCTGTCTCCTCACCTAGCAGTACTTAACTCATTTTTTACTTGCGCGGGTTGCTTTTCCTTTCAATTTTGGCTGATTTGTATGCATTACTAAACAAAATATTTAAAAAACAAATGTAGCGGAGACTTGACATTTTAGGTCCATAAAGAAATTAGAATGGATTATGGATTAACCAATAGCCAAGTTTCGTAGAATTATTTTTGCTATTGACCGATTTAAAAAAAACACAACAACAACGCCTCTCCCAAAATCAGCACAGAGTGCCACAGAATAAGCTACAAACAGTATAAGGGAGGCAACAATTCATTAAAAGACCATTCCCTGATTGTTGTGGAAAACAGTTATCTCCCTCTAATTGTCTACATCGCTGGAATTACGCATGACATTCCTCACTTCTTCTTCACCACTATGTCCACTTGTATCACTTTCAGCGTCCTCTTCCAAGTTAGCCCATCCACTCTCTTTGAAACAATGGTAGTCAAAGCCAGACGAATATTGCAAGCGTACTCTAAACTGGAAATAGAAGAGTTTTTTTCCACCTTAGTTTTGTATACTATGTTGAGTCTACACACTGAAACTTTCGAAAGTAGAGGTATGTGCATGCGTACGTGAGTATGAAAGCGTTTTGTCCTGGCGCAACGCAATAGTGTAGCAAAGTATAGAAAGAGTTCATTTGGTGAATAAAGTGTAAACTTCGAACGTTCGCTTGTCGTGTTTTTGCAGACCCTGTATGACACTTGGTCACCCATGACAGCTATCAGCAAGCTCTCCACAACGTCCATGATGGGCACATCCACAGTGAGTGTGAGTCACGTGCTGGCTTAGTTTTTCATTCTTCTTGGTAGAGTAATGTTAACGTTAGTGACCATGATGATGTAGCTGCTATGCTGCTGTTGTTTCTACTACTAGTCTTCATATTGCTCAGTGTTATTGGTGGTGGTGTGACAATGATGGATGATGATGACGTTGGTGGTAATGGCGGTGATGATGATGATGATGAGTAAGTAGTGACACTGAAGGAAACGGGAGAGGATGTAACTGTTCACAAATGTACATGGATTTATATGGAACTAAACACTGAATATGTGTCCTGAAGAAACATAACATTGATGGATGAAGATTATTTTGAATAAATTAGATCTACCTGGTCCCCCATAATACTTGTATTTTGCTTTGTTATATCTATAAATGATAATAAATATGTAAACGTGTTGGGGTATATATCAAGTGTGTGTGGGTTCAGACTCTTCTAATTGATGACAATACATGTAGTGATTGTGATTTGACAGAGGAGAAACAGAAGACCCGAAAATGAGAAAGAAGTAACAAAGAAGAAAATCGACTTTCTTAGCAGACTTCCAAACTACAAATCCTTTTTACTGTGAATTAAACATATTTACAATAAATTTACTGGTTCAGATTTAAACATTTTAGATGGCTGTGACTCTATAATGATTTACATTGTGGTTAACTATTCGTTAAGTAAGATTCTACTATATAATCGACTGCTAAACTATTATTTGAAATAGTCTGAAAAGGCCTAAATATTATATACATGAAAATGAAGTAACAAAGATGAAAGAATTAATTTCTTTGCTGACTTCCAAAATACAAGTGGCTAATTTCTTTTTACTAACCAACAATAAAAGCTACCTTGAGAGCTCACTGTTATAAACTTAATTACTATTAGTTCAAATTCTCTCTCTCTCTCTCTCTCTCTCTCTCTCTCTCTCTCTCTCTCTCTCTCTCTCTCTCTCTCTCTCTCTCTCTCTCTCTCTCTCTCTCTCTCTCTCTCTCTCTCTCTCTCTCTCTCTCTCTCTCTCTCTCTCTCTCTCTCTCTCTCTCTAGCTCTCTCTCTCTCTCTCTTTCTCGTATGTACAATTTTGCAATCAGTCGGTGGGAACTGTTTTTGACTCCTAATATTTTTCAAGGGTCATAAATAAATAATAAGGCTATTTATGTTTATGTAGCACTTTTTCCTAAAAATAGATCAGTTCAAAGAGCAGCTCTTGATTTGAGGGGAAAAACAACTCTAGCAATCATTTTTCAGTTGTTTGTTTTGCTATACCTATTAATAATAATGATTTAGTTATTCATTGCTTGTTCTGCGTGCATGCGTCAATTTGTAATGAACATTGAGATTATGCAAGTAAAGTGCTTATTGTTTCATAGCAGCAGCTAAAGCTCCCAGTACTGAACTTTACCATCCTGCCGCAGTCGTCCACTCACATCCGCCTCGTCTTCCGCAGCTGGTGAGTCTTGCGTCATCTCCCAGTGATTATTGTGTTGTGCATTGTCATTTCACTTGTTTACTCTGAATCCTTATTTACTCGCGTTGGGGTGCCGGGGGTTTCAGTATAAATAGTATCCCCACTTTCTGGACATTTAGTGCTTTCAATTCCCACTGTCGCTGTCTTTCTCATTTGCTCTTTCTCATTCCTGCTCTTTTCTATCAATCTGCTATATTATCGTCTTCTTCGCTAGACCAGTCTCCTACCTTTTTTCTTGAAAACTCTTCCGGGACAAGACTCCTTGTTTGTGTATGAGGTCTGTTGGATCAGCTTGGGAATATTGGACCCTTTCTGCCAGGTGGTCACTAGGGCTTCCTATGATGTTATTATTTAGCAATGTAGGCATTTTATATGTATGTGTTTTGTTGATAATTTATAATGATGTTTGTATTCTATTTTGTTTTTGTAAACGGGGGTTCGATAAGTTGGGGTGAAGCCTCAGCCGTCCCCTGCGTGGGATGTCTTTATTGTAAAGTGACTGGCTGGTGGAGAGCTTTCGGTTTTACCACTAGGGTTGTTTCAGCAGATCTTTAATGCGGATCGGGGGTTGTCCGGTCCTGATTTGGCTCGGAAGAGTCCGCTGGACCTAAAGCAATAATAATGTAATGTAATGTAATGAATCCTTATTTTTCTCCTCCTCCTTATTCTCCTTCTTCTTCTTCTTCTTCTTCTTCTTCTTCTTCTTCTTCTTCTTCTTCTTCTTCTTCTTCTTCACCTGGTACACATTGGTCGAAGGCTGCCAGAAGCATGCTTTAGTAGTCGCCTCAACAGGCAATAAAACATGCTCTCATTCTTCAGAGCAGTGCTTCCTATACGCTTCAAGCTCTATAGTGACGGAAAAAAGCGCAATTTCACTATAAATATATACAGAATGTTGCTCTACAACATTCCGCTCTTTCCGTCTCAAAAAAACCATTTGCCTTGTTGGATTCTTAAATTGTATGAAACCAAGTGAGGACACTATCCAGCGTCAACAAACGGTTCAAAAACATTCTCAAACGGTTCGTAAAAGACAGTTGACCTAGAAACAAATACAGCTTGACCTAGTTCGTCCCCTAGTCTGTGCTCTGAAGCATGAGAGCATGCTTTATGCCCTGTTGAGGCGACTACTACAGCATGCTTCTGGTAGCCTTCGACCAATGTGTATCGGGTGTCTCCTTGTACTCCTTCTTCTTCTTGTACTTCTTCTCCTCCTTCTTCCCCTCCTTCTTCCTTCTTCTCTTCCTCCCTTCCTCCTCATTTTTCTCACCATTTTCTTCTTCTCATTCTCCTTCTCCCTTGTCCTGCTTAGCCATTTTCTCCTTCTCCTTCTTCTTATTACTTCTTCTTTGTCTTCTTCTTCTTTTCTCATCCTCCTTCTCCTTCTTCTTCTTCTCATCCTCCTCATCCTCCTCCTCCTCCTCTTCCTCCGTTTTCTCTGTTAAGAATATGATTAACAATTTTTTTTTGGTTTCTGTTTGATATCTTTTGTCCTCAAGTATTTTCACAGATGTGACGCTGGGAAACATTCCAAACAATTGCAGCATGTTAACTGTTTGGTGATGTTTGAATGATGTGCCTGCTGTGAGGGAAAGAGGGTGAGGGTGAGAGAGAATGTTTTTCCCAGAAAACTGGTGGCATATTTTATTGATTTATTTCATTGTATTTTGTGGCTCTTTTCTGCATCAAGAGCTGCTCAAGGCGCTGGCTGATACAGGATCTAACCCAAGACACCTGGAGTGCCCATTTGCTGCTTTATGCACATTGTCTAACACCCCAGACAACTGAGCACAATCCTGGATGACCAGGGCAAGGGCAGAAGGGATCTGGTGCTTGCTGGCTGTATAGCTGCCACTCATTTGTCTAGGACATGAGGTTCTGGATCCTCACAAGTTCGTGCAATGGAATGCATATGTACATGTGCACAAACTAGACCTCGATTTGTACTGTCATCGGAAGTAGCCTAGCAGTAATACTTATTTCATGTTTAATGTTTTATGTTTACAGCTACTGTGTAGACATACACATGATGTCGGGCAAGGTGGTTGCAGTCAGAGATGGTTCATACGGACTATTCAACCACTCCACAGTCATTGAGGGTCTCACGCCAGCCCCTAACCTCAAGGTTAGTTAAACTACCTGTGACCATAATATTTTGCGGAAGTAAAATTGTCTGCCCCCCGAACAGTGAAAAGCTGTAGTTCGGCTTTTGCTAAATGCTGCTTGTGTTGATAATTGGAAGAAGTTAGCTTGTAAGATATCAATGTGAACTCCGAAAGAAACAAATTAAAACGTTTTTCTTTGTGCAGATGTTCCTGAGCATGTTTGTAGATGACAAAGTGAGCTCAGGCCACGTTCGCCGCCGCTCCACTACTGAGGACGACAACCCTCCTTCCCCCATGCGTATGGACATGGACATGTTCATGACACAGCAGCAGTCCTCCATGCTGGGCTCTCCAGCCGCTGGGGGCAGGCAGAGAGGAGGAGACAGCTTCCGTTTCCACAGCAACCCTATGACTCCGCCTTCCAACCCACACACCCCTGCCTCTCCCGGAGCCAGCAGAATGCCTGCAGGAGTGGGTGTAGAAGAAAAAAAAGTGTTCTGCTTTAAATGTATCTGTAGAAAGAAAACAAAGTTTTGCCATGTATTTGGCATACATATTTTTTTGTCTTCACAGGCAAGCAACCCATATTCCAAAAGTTTACTACAATGAAGATTTGGCATAATATTCATGTACTGCTTGCATTCTTGTTGGCTTTTCGCTGTTTCCTAATTAAAATCTTTTTTTATGCTGCTTGAGTTTTTTTTTTTTTTCCTATAGTGTATAATCAAGTAAAACTCTGCAAGATTGTCACACTGATTGTTTGTCTCAAAATGCAAATGGGGATGCCCCCTCAAGAAAACAGCCAGTTCAAAACTTGTCTGGGTAGTGTTTTCATATATCCCTATAGCTCACCCTCGTCTGTCTCACAGATTAACCCATCCCCTTCCGGTGCACTGATCGGCACACCTTCTCCAGGAACACTGCTGACGGCCAACTCTCCCAGCAACCCCCACATCCACGCCCCGTCCCCACAGTCCTTCATGCCCACCCCTTCACCACAGGGGCTGGGCCTGCACCTACAGTCACCAGCAACCTCTTTCATCAACCCTGGTGAGTAGAATACAAAGCTAGAGCTTTTGGTTTTCAGTTGCGATTACATGCTAAAATAGTGTGAGAGCCAGCAGTATTCAAAATTGTTGACTTTGTGTTTGGACTGTGTCTGTGTTTGAATACTACTATAATGTTCTGGAATTTCCACTAACCTTATATCTTCTTAATCTGTATACCTATTTAACCCCCAAACCATTGCGATTAGGCCAGATTCTTGGATATTAGCAACATAATCTACAGATGCAGATAATCAAGAGTAGGGTGTCCATGTGTTACTTCCATGTCTTATTGTATTTTGTGAATTCCTTGACAACTGTTGATTTGTTTTTGTGCACATTTATTGTCAACATTTGTTTCTCAGTGGTGGCTACATTTCTTGTGAAATGAAATGCTTTCATCCATTGGTTGTACAGATTTCTTGACAAAATGAAGAGAAAGTGTTCTCTGCCTGTGTGGTATGCACTGGTGCGATAGGTGTTTTGGAAATGTGTGTTTTCAAATCTTTTTGTCCTCGTGTGATTTGTAAGTATTTCTTGACAGTCCAAGAAAGTGTTCTTGCAAATGGTTTCAGCCAGGGTTTTGTGTGCAAAACTGTGATGTGTGTTGTGTACTTTATTTATGGGATTCACATTAGATTTTCTTCCTAACTGTGAATAGGATGTCAGTTGTGAAAAGTATGTTGCTGTTTGTATTGTTTTCCTATAGAAGAGACTCCTCATTCCCCATTACTCTTGTAGAGTCTTAATAAAGAAGCTTTCTTCACTGGTTTTGTTTCAGTAACTCTGTAAGAATGTGCATATGTTATATGGTTGAATGTCAGCCATGAAATGTTAAATATGTTTATTTCAACATAGATTACTTAAGTGACGGTTTTGCGATGCATGAAATGTGTTGAACATTTCTGTGTTGCATTTCCATTATCTTTCACTTTAGCTGATTCAGTTTTTATTAGTGCCATTCTGTTATTATACAGTTGGCTGTAGTTATGTTTTGTCTTTCACACTGCCATTGTATGCTTCTTTTCTGAAAGAGCTAAACAAAAGGCAATTAGAAATGATGTGCTCAATTATCTTTTGTCATTGTTTGTATCTTGGCTGTCAAATAATAACACGTTTTCTTCAAGAGTGTAAAAAGACAAGGGCATGTGCAGGGATGCTGGAAGGCGGCTCACCTTTCCCAGGCCCTGCAGGGATGGCCATGACCTCGCCTGCCCCTAGGGGCTGGCCTGCTTCCCCCTCTTTCGCTGGCCCCTCCCCAGGCCCTGCCTACCACCCTGTCACCTCCCCTGGTCACCCGGCTCTCCTGTCCCCACAGGCCCAGAGGGAAGCCATAGAACATAGCCGTCTGGCAGGTTTGGACCATTCCCTCTTTGAGGTGTTTGGTGTATGTTGTAGGCTTGTGCATTATGGGCTTGACTATGTGTTGTGCTGCCAGTGATGCTGGACTAGGGCTGCAGAGCTGGTTTTTTGTGTGTGGGGGTTTTCACCTATAATCAGATATTGCTACCTGTTGGCTTTTTGGTCACTTTTTACACCCTTTGAATTCACCACAGGGATGGTATGTGTGGTGCCTGTGCTTGATGTCAGTTTCAGCTTATTGTATATTCCTGTTCTTGAAAGTTTCAAGGATGAGATTTTTCTTCTTCTTCTTCTTCTTCTTCTTCTTCTTCTTCTTCTTCTTCTTCTTCTTCTTCTTCTTCTTCTTCTTCTTCTTCTTTATTATTATTTTTGTAAAGATAATTGTCTGGTTTTTCTGTGGTGTTGAATACTATAATTTGAGAAGGAATAAAGCCCCAGTCAGACCTCATGATTCTCATAAAATTTACACCGTCACACACTGCAATAAGTTGTACAACAAGCTTATGATAAAATCTCATGTGATTCCATCGTAGATTCAGAGGATAAAACATGTTCTAATTCCTGCGATAAAATCATAAGTTCAGACTAATCAGGATGTGCTGTGCGTCCTAGACATTGCGACTCCCGATCCATGACCATATCCACCATCATCTCTGTCATATCGTCTGTCGAATTTCCTTCTCATCTGCTATTAAAACAGCTAAATGTGGCAAACAATCCTCTCTCTCACCATCCTTCGAACTGCTCAAACTCAAACAAACTGTTGGCCATAGCTTTCACAATATGTACGTAGCAACAAGGGAGAGCTCTACAGGAACTATACAGAAAGAAGTCTATGAGCTAGCCGCAGCGAAAATCAACTTCCGCCTCTATTGTATGGAAATGAGTTTAGCTTGTGACCGGTTGCTTCGGACAATCAGTCCTGAGATTAAATTGCATGGAACAAATTGTATGATTTAATCAGTAGGTATGACTGGGCCTTAACGGAATATCCATTGATGGTTATTGCTGGGGAGGTCATTAGAAAATTAAACTCCAGCCTTTGAATTTAAATAATTGTAATAGACAGCTTTATGTTAGCGTGAATAGAATATTTTCACACATGTGGTTTTGGAATAATAGTGGGTCTTTTTATTTTCATGATAAGATTTTTACAGCTGGTACTGGGGTCTTTCACAAGTGTGAATGGTTGGTGATACAGGTGTTTTATAGGTATGAATGTTTATGTGTTGCTAATATTTTTGAAAAATTTGGTTTTGGAAAACACAAATAGTAGGTCTGGACACATTTCTACCAAGAATTTTATGAAATTATAATTACTGTGGATAATATGAAGGTTCTTGTGGAAATTCTTTTTCACATTTTGCGTACACCAAGTTTGCACACATCATCACAAAATTCTTTGTTTTTATTTTTTATTTTTTCCTAATAAGGATGTTGTTTTATATTTATCTATTGTAGTTTCTCTTTCTTGTTCTTTTTTGTTTTGATCATACATTTTAATGTTTTGTTTAAATCTTTATTAATTTATATTTGGTTTTATTAACTCCTTTTGCGCACTGTTTGAAAAAAAAAAATTTTTTTTGTTTGTTCCCTTTATTTGTTAGCTTTGATGTAGTATTGTCATTCCTTTTGCTTTTGTAAAACTTGTGTGCAAAAATATATATATATCAATGTCTGCAAAAACTATCCTACAAATGTATTTTTACTGTTCACTTATTCCCTCTTATTGTACCTTTTTAACTCACATGCGTGCCGCAATGTGAGTCTGTGTATTCACCCCCCCAAAAAAAACAATAGTGGGCGATTTTTGCAAATCTTTTTAGATGAGTCCAAATAGTCCAAAATTGACATTTAAAGAAAAAAAAGGGGGTCCATCCGTCCCTCATCCGCCTGTGAAAAACTTGCAAGTGACTTAATTGCTCGGACTTTATATCAACTATCACAACCAAACTTGGTAAGGTGGTGCACGAAACTTTAAAAATGATCAGTGGATGAACGACTTCTCTTCTAGGTCATGGTTACAGGGCCAACAAATGTAAGTCCAAAATGTGACAATTTTTCACAAAATTTAATTTTTTTCTTAAGTTATTAATATTGAGCTTATGATTCTTTGATGCGTTATAGATATATAGAGACGCACATATTTTGCTCATTTGGTCAACCTTTCTTCAAGGTCATTGTCACAGAAGCTGTCCAAAGTATAAGAATATAGGTACTTTGAAGTGACCTTGACCCTAAACTGTGAGAGATATAAAGTCCAAACTTGTTGTATTTAGAGAAAATAGATTGATCTTTCATATGTGTTCCGTTGTTGATTGATCTGAAGGTCAAAGTAATTGTTAGGTCTTACAGAAACGTAAAAAAATGTCTAATCGTACAGTGGAATGGCTCCCTATTTTTTTTTACCCATAACAACAGCATTGGGTTATTTGATCATACATGAGCATCAGAGGTCACTTGAAGGTCAAAGTCATTCCAAGGTCAAGGTCACTGAAGGTCAATTCAATCCCAGGATAATTTTGGGGAAGCATAATAAAACTCACTGAAATTTATTTGATCGTACATGGGTATATTTGGACCTGGAAGTCAAGGTCATCTCAATGTCAAGAGCATCGAAAGATCAAAACTGGTATTACTTTGCATTTTAATGCCACCGCACCACTTCATTTCCTTTGTTTTGAGTTCTAATTTTCATGTGAAATATTGCAAGTTCTCTAAGGAGCATGTGAGTAACATGGGCTTAGCCCTTCTAGTTATTGTATCAGAAATACCCTTGCCTTGGTTCTCCTGTGTCACACCAGCTCAGTATTAATTGCTTTTTGCCAAATGGCTTTCAGTCTTGAATTGTAATTTATTATGCATGCACTTATTGGCGTATTGAGTTATATTCAAATTCTGTGTGATGTATTTAATCGAAGCGATGCTATATTTTTAAACAATTTATTTAAATTCACTATCAACAGAAACAAGTCCTTCAGAGTTTTGTTTTGATACAAACAATAAACTTTAAAATAATTATAATAATAATTTTAAAAAAAATATTGATGATGATAATAATGATGATGACGATGGCGATGAGATGATACAGGATTAAAAGCACTTCTTATTGATAAATCAGACTCAGAGTATGGCCATTTGCAACCAACATGTGCCCTCACATGCCACACACACACACAAACTTACATACACAACAAACTTGCTCTCATCACTCAATCAAACCTTTATGTTTTATCTAGCATAGCCTTCAATTTAAAAAACAAAAATCTTAATATATGTAAGCTTATCTGCTGGTTGATTTTTATATTGATCTGTAACATAATTTGTTGCTTGATTTTCCTTGTTCAGATTAAATTATTTATTTATTTATTTGGATACATATAATAATAATAATAATAATAATAATAATAATAATAATAATAAACATTTGTACAGTGCCCTTCCTCACTAGAGCTTATAGCGCTTTACAGAAATTAAAAAAATAATAATAATAAAAAATTTATATGTATAGATATATAGATATATATAATATATATATAATAAATACAATTGTGAATAAATAAATAAAGTGAAAGCAAATCATGAAATACCAAATCAGAACACACATACACCAACTTTGACTGTGTTTTAAGTATTTGACAAAGAAATGTTCCGGATCGAGATTTAAAGATAGACACTGTTGAAAATATGTGTGTTCAGTCCAGAGCGCAAGGAAAGCGATGATTGGACAGAGCCCAGAGTTAAAGGAAGACAATTCCAAGCTGTAGGGGCTGAAAAGCAATTTGAGCATTCTCCAACAGTTTTTGTCTTCATACGGGAATGTGAAGCTGGTGACTGTCGGTATGAAGCTGGTGACGGTCAGAAGATGAACGGGGAGATCTCGATGGTGTATAAAAGTGGACTAACTCGGAAAGATACAATGGATCAGACAGAGTAACAGCTTTGAAGCAAAGGCTTGCAATTCTATACTGTATTTTTTTAAGAGTCAAGGTCATTACTATACTAACCTATTTTGGACAGCTCCAGTGACCTTGACCTTGGAGTGAGCGTGACCAAATTTGCTTAGTATGTGTGCCTCATTGATATCTATCATGCATCCAAGACTCGTAAGTTCAATATTAATAACTTGGAAAAACATTACGACAGGCGTACCAAGAATTTCTTCCTTCTTAATCATATGTGACCTGTCATGACAAAAACCAGGGTGAAGTTCCTCATGACAAACCAAGGTTAATTCCCTCATAACAAACCTGGGTTAAGTTCCTCATGACAAATCAGGGTTAACCCTCACAATATGTGTTACACAATGGTTTATGTGGTTTGTGTGACATGTGTTGATTTACTACTTCATGTGACATGTATTCACTGTTGTGATATTTTTTAGTCTAATATTGCATTATGTTGGTCTTGTTTTGTTGGCCACAGTGATGAGCCCTCCGTCTAGAATTCTACCCCAGCGTGCTTGGGCTGCGGCTGTTCCGACGCTGTTGTCACATGAGGGCTTGACCAAGCTGCTGACCTCAAGCGTATTGCCTGGACACAACAATTTCTTGCCGGCCTCCCCTCTTGAGCGCTTCTTTGCTTGCATCCACCTCCGGAAGCACATGCAGCGTGTCATCAAAGAGCCACCTGTAGGCACAGTTATTCTTTATTTGTTCTTCTTTGTTTCTTTCTTTCTTTCTTTCTGTTACTTTCTTTATTTCTTCTTCTTCTTTTTCTGCTTTTCTTCCTTCATTCCATTCGTACTTTCTTCCTTTCCTTCCTCCCTTCCTTTCTATTGTTCTTTCTTTCTTCTTCTTCTTTCTGTCCTTCCTCCCTTCCTTTCTACTGTTCTTTCTTTCTTCTTCTTCTTTATGTCCTTCCTCCCTTCCTTTCTACTGTTCTTTCTTTCTTCTTCTTCTTTCCGTCCTTCCTTCCTTTCTTTCATTAATTCTTTCTTACTTCTTCTTTTTCTTTTGTTTCTTTCTTTCCCTCCCTCTCTTCCTTCGTTCCTGTTTTCTGCATTCATTTATTCTTCTTCTTCCTTCTTTCCTTTCATTCTTTCTCTCTTCCTTTGTTCTTCTTTTTTTTTCTATTCGTTCATTCATTCTTCTTTCTTTCTTCCTTTTTAAAAAATTCTTCTTTTCATTTTGTCTTTTTCTTTCCTTCTTCTTCTCTTCTTCTTCTGCTTCTTCTTCTTTCAGACTTCATGTTAAAATATTTTGAAAATATTTACTTGTTTGTTTGTGAACTAATATCTTTAATTTACTTGTGTTATTCTCTGAATCATTTTTGCTATTAATAGGGTGGATAAAGATGGAGTTTGTTTGATATTAGGGCAAGATTGAATAAGATCATGAATTTAATTTATTAT
Source organism: Oncomelania hupensis (assembly GCA_036898135.1). Taxonomy (NCBI): domain Eukaryota; kingdom Metazoa; phylum Mollusca; class Gastropoda; order Littorinimorpha; family Pomatiopsidae; genus Oncomelania; species Oncomelania hupensis. The sequence continues at coordinate 17,234,175 of CM072515.1, read as the reverse complement.
ATTCATAAATGCTAACAATTGAATAATGTTTAGAAATACAATCTGCAGCTGGTTCCGGTGAATGCAGAGCTAGGTGTCGTCTGCTTCAAGGTGGAGTCGCTGCAGTTGAAGATCACGCTCAGCCCCACTACGCTGCAGTCTCTTCACCTCAAGGTCACACCCACAGCAGGTAAGGTCAGGCCAAAGGGAATGTTATAGTAGTTGTTTGGAAATACCCATGCCTTATACGTTTTCAAAAATATGTGCGGCAGGAAAGGTTTGCAAGCAATTTCTTTATCGCTAGTGTCCATAATAAGCAACCCAAGTACTAAAAGGAAGAGTTCAGTTGAGCGCAAGACTAATAATTAATTGGTTTGTTACTTCCCTTAACTGTAAAACTCTGTGAAAGTAATTTTCATTGGTACATGTGACGCACTTGTTTTACCTCAATTCCAAAATGGCAGTCAATGGTAATATGACAATTTTATTTTTACTGATCTACCAGAATCCTTCATATACATTTTGAGACATATTTTGAATTGATTCCTTTTATCATTTGTGCAAAAATGACATGTTTTGTGATGAATGTACAATATAATTGGATATCAAAAACCTTTTTGGATTGTCACGTACATGTGGATACTTGAGTGATATTTTTTTTACAAAAGGTGAACAAGTGTATTTTCTATTGTTTATTTCTTGAAAGAATATGCCTTGGTCTTTACAAAAATATAAAGTTTTTCAATAATATCTTATATAGATTAGGTGATTGAATTTTCAAAATACGCTAAAATAGTGCGTTTTCAGGGAAAAAACATGGCAAAAAGGTTCTGCCTACTATGAGTTCATTAAAGAATCAGTAATTATAATAATACATTGAAAAGTACATGACTGGAAGAAGGTGAACGATAAAATCATCCTAAAACCCTGAGTTGATGCCCCCTGTTCTTTCGGATGAGAGTATAACCCAAGCTCTAGTCTATTGGACGCATGCATTCCAGGGCACAGTCTTAAAAGATCCTGACGCTCATGTCCTAGACGGGTGAGTGCAGGCTACACAAGTACAGCCAGCAAGCAGTAGGTCCCTTCTCCACCATGCCAGGAGTGTGCTCAGTTATCTGGGCGTCAGACTATGCACCCAAAGCCTGCAAGTGGGTGCCTCGACCAACACCTTGAGCAGCTCTCTTACAGAAAAAAAGCTTCTTTAAACCTTATTTTGTTCCATTACTTGTACTTCATTTCAGCGTCTTGTTATCTTTTCAGAACACACTGAATCATGGACAGCGGAAGAGATGCAGATACTGGAGAAATTCTTTGATTTGAAGGTGCTAAAATTGATTACTCTATGTCTAGATTAGTTAATTTTTCAATTATACAGTATATTTTATATATGTTCGTGTGCATGGCTGAATAACTGACTATCTTGTTGGAACTCGCACTACCAGGAAAATAATTTCAGATAGTTTCTTCTGAAGGTGTTTCTATAGTCTGACAGATACTTTCTTTAAAGTGAACCTGAGGTCGAGATGAAAATTGAGCAAAAACTTAAAATTCTAATTTACGCTGTCTAATGTATTTTAAGAGATTACTTTTTGCTGATATGTTCGTACATTTTTGCGCGTGTCTAATATTTGCGAAAAGTGAATCTTAAACATTTTAGTCCAATTGTTCAAACGGTCGTCTGCTATTGCAGTACATGGCTTATCTCCCTTAGAATAAATGCGCACAACAGATTAATGCAGCTGTGCTTGACAAACATGCTCCAAGGCGTTGTTTTTGTGAATGAACAAAGTGTGGGTGTGGCGTGCTTGTGGTATTGAGACTGCATCAAGGAACCCTTTAATAGACTCGCGAGGTAACATTATCGAGGAACCAAACGTCTTTTGAAGCTGTGTACACGCTTATTTGAGAGCTTGCACCTAAATTATTTGGATGACCTCTTCTATACTTTGCTATGATATAAAGTAGTGCCAGCGCACAACTCTTTCGTGCTCTACTTTTGAAAGTCGTAGTACGTAGACTCAACATAGTATACAAAACTAAGTTGAAAACACCTCTTATAGAGTACGCTTGCAACTTTCCTTGGCATTGACTACTGTTGTTTCAAAGAAAGTGGGCTTCTAATATGGAAGGGGATGCTAAAAGTGTTACTAGTGGACAAAGTGGTGAAGAAGAAAGTGATGGAGATGATGTGTAATTTCAGTGCTGTAGGTACAGGCTACAATTAGAAGGAGGTAATGCTGTTTCCCACATCAAGGAAAAATCTATTATTGAATTGTTACACTATTACACAATTTGTACATTTTTAAAATTGGGAATCGGATGTGCAAATTTGAGTGGGGAAGGGGGGGAATGGGAGGGGGGATGTATTTGTTTTTAATAAATCGGTAAATAACTAAGATAATTCTATGAAACTTGGCTATTGATCAGTCCATTCTAATTTCTTTATGGACCTAAAATGTCAAGTCTCTACTACAGTTCTTGTTCTTAAATTTTTTGTTGTTGTGGTAACTCAAACAAATCAGCCAGCATAGAGCGATAAAAGGGGATGCAACCTGCATTAGTATAGAATGAGCTAACAAACGTTTTTTATCATTCTATTCTAGTGTAAAAAGACCTCAAACTCTTCTATGATTATTTTTATCTAGTGTAACGTTTTGAAAGAATACCTCAAACTCCCTGTAAATGAACATTAATTTGTGTGGTTTAACTTTATAAAATCAAATAAAATGTTGCACATAGAGCTGTAAGATATATGTGAACTATATTAAACTGCCTGCAATAAAGACACATTGTGGTGGCAGGTGGCGTGTCCTCCATACAAGGTGAACTTGCTGACAGCGTTCGGGCGTCTGATGATGGCACCACTGCGCATCCTCAAGGACTGTGTTCAGATCATGCGTCTAGAGTTGGTAGGTATCACTGATTTTGAATTATATTTAATGCCCCAGTTAGAGAACTTTAAATAGTGCACAGCAGAAAGATTTTTTTCTCCTCATTGTTTCACTGTTTCTGGTGTTACGCTGTCCCTTAATATTGTAAGTGGTGGCGTTATTTTTTAAACTGCTTTTATCATCATTGTCATGGTTGTTGTTGCCATTGGTATGATCACAGATGCTGTTTAATGTTGTGGGCACATTCTGATCATCACGGTTTATGATCACTAACACCGCCACCACCACCAGCTTCATCATTATCGTAATCGTCATCATTATCAAGACATAATTATCATCACTATCGTCCTCATCATTGTCTTCATTGCCAAATCTATCCCAAGCAACATCATCATCACTATCATTATCATCACTAGCACTATCGTCATCAAAAATCATCATTATGTTTGTTAACATCATCGGGTTCATCATCAAGTTATGTTGCAGATGCCAGACCGAAACCTGAAGTGGTCGGTGCAGTGGTGCTTGACCATCCCACCGTCTCTGCACTTTATCTCTCCACCAGGCACTCCCGCTATTCTGGTCAAGAACAGGATGATCTTCATGGTGTGTTCTGTGGCTCCTATAGAAGTGATCAAACTAGCACTTTTTAATTGTTTGACTTGCATGTGTGCAGCATGAGGATTTTTATGAAAATATACAGGCGGTCCTTGACCAAGTGCCGAAGAAGGACATAGTCATAGTGCAAGGCGACTGGAATGCCAAGGTTGGCCAAGATGCGCACCGCAACTGGGGAGACACATGCGGACCCCACTGCAACAACGAGACAAATGACAGGGGTCTGAGGCTATTGGAGTTTGCCAGATACAACAATCTGGTACTGGCAAACACGCTTGGTCTCCACAAAAAATCCAGACGATGGACATGGCACAGTCCCGGCGGGGAACATCACAACCAGATCGACTACATCATGGTCAAGAAACGCTTCAGATCAAGCATCAACATTGGCAGGACACGCACCTTTCCAGGAGCAGACATTGGAAGTGACCACGATCTCGTGATGATGTCTTTCCGGCTCCATTTGAAGAGAGTAAATACAGCAAAGTGCACTAGGCTGAAGTTCGACCTGGACAAACTGCAAGACCCGGAGGTGGCAAAAATATTTCAGGCCACAATTGGAGGGAAATTTGCACCACTGCTTATTTTGGGGGCAGGCGAAGTAGATGTCAACACCATGACCAATACCTTCAACTCAGCTGTAACAGATGCCGCCACTGAGATCCTTGGCAAGCACCGACCAAAGAAGAAGCCGTGGATCACACCTGAACTTTTGGATCTGTGTGATAAACGAAGAGAGTTAAAAAAGAAAAAGAACACCTCACAGGGAGCTGATGTCTACCGAAAAATCAACAATGACATCCGAAAAGGCATGCGCACAGCAAAGGAGAACTGGATAGAAGATCAATGCCAGGAAATAGAGAACAATCTGAACAAGAACAACAGCAAGAAGGCCTACCAGACTGTGAAGCGGCTGACAAGTGTTAAACAGCCCAAAGTCTCCACTATCCAAAGCAAGTCTGGCATTTGCCTTACAGAAGAACAAGAAGTCTTGGACAGATGGACAGAGTACTGCTCTGACCTTTACAACCATACACCAAATGGAGACCCATCAGTTCTAGCATATCCCGAGAGCAGAGAAGAAGAAGAAATCCTCCCAATTCTCCGGGAAGAAGTTGAGGCAGCAGTGCAATCGCTGAAGAAAGGGAAGTCAGCGGGAGTGGACAACATACCAGCGGAACTGCTACAAGCAGGAGGAGAAGCGATGACTGATGCTCTCACCACTATCTGTAACAAGATCTGGCAGAGTGGGGAATGGCCTACACCATGGACCCAGTCGCTTGTCATCACTCTTCCTAAAAAAGGTAACCTTCAGGAGTGTGAAAATTACCGCACCATCAGCCTCATCAGCCATCCCAGCAAGGTCCTCCTGAAAATAATACTCAACAGGTTGAAACCACAAGCTGAACAAATCATAGCTGAAGAACAAGCAGGATTCATGGCAGGGCGAAGTACCACTGAACAGATTTTCAACCTCAGAATAATCTGTGAGAAATACCTACAGCACCAACAACATCTATATCATGTGTTCATAGACTTCAAGAAGGCATTTGACCGAGTCTGGCATGCAGCTCTATGGGCAACCATGAAAGTGTACAACATCAGCCCTAAAATCATAGAAGTCATCAAAAGCCTGTATGACAAGGCTACCAGTGCAGTCCTCCATAACAGCGTCATCGGGAACTGGTTCAGAACAACAATCGGTGTGCGTCAAGGATGCCTACTCTCTCCAACACTCTTCAACATCTTCCTAGAGCGCATCATGTCAGATGCTCTTGCAGATCACGAAGGCACAGTCAGCATAGGGGGCAGAGCAATCTCCAATCTTCGTTTTGCGGATGATATTGATGGATTGGCTGGAGAGGAACAAGAACTTGAACAGCTTGTACAGAGGCTTGACACCACCTCCAGAGCTTATGGAATGGAAATAAGTGCAGAGAAGACCAAAATGATGACCAACAACACCAATGGCATCAACACGGACATCAAAGTACAAGGCCAATCCCTCAACACAGTGCACAGCTTCAAATATTTAGGAGCCATTGTGTCAGACAATGGGTCTCGACAGGAAGTCCTCTCCAGGATCGCACAAACAACTGCTGCCCTGACAAGGTTGAAGCCCATTTGGAAAGACAGAACCATCAGTCTACATTCCAAAGTAAGACTGCTGCGATCTCTGGTCATCTCCATCTTCCTATATGCTTGCGAAGCATGGACCCTCACAGCAGATCTCCAACGAAGAATACAAAGCATGGAGATGAGGTGCTACAGAAGACTTCTGTGCATTTCCTATACCCAACACATCACCAACGTTGAAGTCCGACAGACCATCACACAAGCCATTGGACAACACGATGACCTGCTCACAGTGGTGAAGAAACGGAAACTCCGATGGTATGGCCACGTCACCAGATCATCAGGCCTTGCAAAGACCATACTGCAAGGCACAGTGCAAGGAGGTAGAAGAAGGGGGAGACCGAAAAAGAGGTGGGAGGACAACATTCGAGAATGGACTGGTTTGACACTGAGCGAAGCCATGAGGGCTGCTGAGGACAGAGAAAGATGGAGTATGCTGGTTAAGCGATCATCTGTGGTGCCCCTACGACCTTCGGGTTATGGGACAGGATAGGATAGGATAGGATAGTGTGCAGCAATGTGCCTCTATGTACAGCAATGTGCCTCTATGTACTCCCTCCTTCCCCCGCCCCCTCCTGGCCCCTATCCCCCCTGTCCATCCTCTCAAACCCCCTCACTCCCGTTCTGTTTGTTCATTTATTTTTTCTCATTTATTTATGCAAGCATATTGAAAAACTGCAGCCATTGTCTCAAAACTTGCATCCGTAGTGAAAATAGAACAATCTTTACTTATCACTATGCACTTAAACTACTGCAGACCTGTTTCCCTTTCCTGTTTTGCAGAACATTCTTAAAGTTTTGGACACCCATCTTCAACCCTTCTGATTGGGAGGAGCAGTTTTCCACATTTCATTCCTTCATGTCTTGCTGTTGTATAGAGACATATTTAGCTGCAGTTGTTATTGTTTTTTTGCAAAGAAATGATTCTTCCAATTTTAACAGCCATCTTCCACTTTATAAAGCCATCTTTCAATCTCACACCCTCCTCCCCATCCCTTCTCCTCCCTAAAATATCCCTGTATAGTCCAGGACAATATGAAGAGTTCATAAGACAAAATATGTTTGAGAAGTTTGTTACACAACATATCAGTATTTTTTTTTTGGGGGGGGGGGGGGGGGGGGGGGGGGAATCATGAAACTTGTGCAAAGAATATATGTTTGTAGAACCCTGTTCAAATATGTCTCTAAAAACAAGCAACTTCTCTGCTTTACTCTTAGGTCCTGATGTATTTATAAAGTATAGTTTTAATAATTTCTACCTTAATCATAATCTTAAGAGAATTTGCTTTGATTGCTTCGGCTTGCGCATCGGACGTTAACACTGCCCCCACTGCACGCTCTAGCTAGAGTCAACTATACAGTCAAGCCAGTGCCATTACAATATGTCTATGCTAATTAAATTGTCAATGTAATGTGCTGCTAACTTGCATAATTATATGTATATGCATATATGTATGTGTGTGGGTATGTGGGTGTGTGTGCGTGTATGTGTGTGTATATATGTGTATGTATATGTATGTATAGGTGTATGTATGTGTGTATGTATATATATAGGTGTGTGTGTGTGTGCATGTGTGTGTATATGTGTGTATATGTATGTGTGACGACACGAGTTTCAGCATCGACAGAGAGTGCTTATTTTGTGCGAAGTTGCACTTCTCCACTGTGTAGTGTACATAGAATAGCTTGACCGTTTTCTTTATTGCGTACGAAAGAATGCAGTAGCCGTAAGGCCTGTGCGTATCGTAGTAAATAGGGGTATGCAGAATAAGAATAGGGCTACTGACGAGAACTCGACCGGTTTGCTCTTGGCCTGGGTGCGTTTGGTAAGGCAGAGTGATTAGGGTGCTTTTTGCGAGAGGTCAGGTGTAACCAAGCAGTGACCTTGTGACCGTGTGTCATATTAGAACTAGGTATCTGTGTTGGAAGGGTGTTGTAATCGTTGGTACGAGCCACCCAAGGTCTTACGCCCTCGTCGGGGTAAGAATGCTTAGAGTCTGAAATTGAGGAGGATTGTAATTGCCATTTATAAGCTAAATGTAGAATTCCTTCCTAAGGTTGTGTGGTTCTCTATTGGACACCTACCGAGGCTCAAGGTCTTTTGAAGAATTGAGATGTCCTCATCCTTATCAGTGTTATTGTTGTGAGAATAACTAGCAAATAGCCAGACACGAAATTAACTCTCAAGACTAACCATTGTGTCACCTGTGTTGTGTTGTTTCTGTGTTGGGGAAGGTGTGTCACAAGCCGGGACCTAAGACGGTGAGTAAAACCCTGTAATTCAATTTCTTAGTGGCAAAGCGCTCCGAGACTGCGTACGCGAATGAATGATGATGAATGAGGGGGAAAGGGATATATTTTGATGAATAATGATGTATTGATTTTAATATGATTTTCTTATTATGTACATGAATGAGAAATGTCGTTGCTGTTGTGGTTAAAAGTGGGTCAAAGGTGGCGATGGAGAATGCAGGTTAGACAGAGAGGGAGAGAGGGAGAGAAGGGTGTATGTATGGGGAGAGAGATAATTGTACTATGCTGGAGAGGGGTGAAGGAAGTGGTGAATATGAGGAGAGCATGTTTATATTATAGTACGATAAGATAGTATGGTTGAAGGGAGATAATCGTGATGTATTATATCAGTTGAGAGTATGGTGAGGGTGAAGATGGGTATGCAATGAATTAGGACAGTGTGATTGAAGTGTGGTCGTAATGATTATGTATGGTTATATGAAATGACTGTGCTTATGAAAGATATGAACTATTAGCATCAAGAGTTGCATTATGTTATTGAAACGTATGCATAGCATCATGTATTATTATTATTGTTGTTATGCATAACCAGGTCAAGATGGCGGATGGTGGACGGCGTATTATATTATGTAGTGTTTGTGTTTTGTAGGCAGACTGTTAAGACTATATATTTGCTTACAGGTTTGGGCTTATCATCTGCGTCATCGTTATCATCTGTATCATCTGTATTACGCTGTTTAATCCTTTAATGATGTAGTTGTGCTCCACTACACCATCACCTCTTTGCGTGGACGTGCAACTGTGCTGTAACCTTTTGCCTCTACAGTTGGGCAGCGTATAAGTTAACTTCGCCACTAACGCCTCATCTTGCCCCAGTATCGGGGGCGTCGCCATTATTACAGGAACTCCACGCACCACACCCGCGCACACGCAGACTTGCACAGCACCACACATAAAAACATACTTCATTTAGTTATAAATTTCATTCATCATATTGTGAAAATAACTGTTTAGCTCCTACTGAGCTACGTGCAAAAGACGTTTGAACAGTGCTTCAGTTCTGCAAATTAACTTGGTCAGTAGTTTGAAGATTAAAGTTTTGCAGCTCCATTTCTTTAGTTGAAGTTTATAGTATTTCGAATTGTTTGCTTATTGCCATTTTGTTGTACATTTTGTGAAAATCTATTGATGTTTAGTTCTGTTTTGGGTTGAACAAAGGGAGGTAATTGTTAGTTAATACTGGGGTGGGGGTCCTGATAAGGGTGGAGGGTGGTTAGTTCCCCATTGTCCTGTGCATGTATGTTTAAATTGTTGAATAAAAGAGTGTGACTGTTATTCTGGCATTTGTGTTAGTTTATTTTTGTTTGAGTTTATCTTATTCACTCGTTGCATGTGCTGACGTTGCGGAACCCGCTCGGGTGACGTGACAGTATGTGTATATATATATATATATATATATATATATATATATATATATATATATATATATATATATATATATATATATATATATATATATATATATATATATATGTAGTATTAATACAATTATTGACTTTGTCTCTTAGCTATGATAGCTGTAGAAATTGAATAGTGTTAGGACATTATCAAATAAGACTCCAGTCTATTTTATAAAAATTATTTTAATTTGTGCTAAACTGTATTAGTGTATTAGTGCACATGTGATATGGTTTTGTAGTCGTAAGTTATGATAGGATGACGATGAGTATGTGGTGGGCATAAACGCAGTGTGCGTGTGGGTGTGTATATGTGGGTGTGTATATGTGAGTGTGTGCGTGAGTGTCTACGTGCTTTCATTCCATGTGTAAATTCTCATCTCCTGCTATTATTATGTAATGTGTTTTTATACAGTGAGTATCCTGGTGGCAAAACAAATTTTCCTTTTTGATGGAATAAAGAATATATTGACTTGATTGCTTTTTGCCTGTCGTTGCAGCTTCAGTTTACTCGCATTGGTTTGAATGTGGAGGCCCAGTCTCTGTGTGTCCCGATGCTGTATGAAATTAGCCAGAACAAAGTAAGTGGGGAACATTACAGTACCGTTTTGATGTGGTCTTGCATGTGTATGTGCGGGTGTGTGTGCTTGAATGTGTACGTCTATGACTGTGTGTATACAGGACCGCGGATATATGGTGTATTGTGTGAACATCAGCAAGTTTTATTTTTCTTCTTAATCTGTGTGTATATTGTTTAAATATGTTTTTAAGTTTTGAGATAATATCTTTTTGTTTGTTTTTTCGATTGAAACCAGGCATACAAAGAATAGAAATCAAAAGGCAATTAAAGTTTGGTGAAGTTTTCCAATATATAATTTATCTCATTTTGTGCCTATCCTGCCTCTCATTTATTAACATTGATAATAAGTACTACTACTACTATTATTACTACTACTACTACTACTACTACTACTACTACTACTACTACTACTACTACTACTACTGTAGAAAGAAAACCACACGTTTCAGCATATGGTGAGCCTAATCTTCTGCTCACACTCAGTCACCCATTATTTGTAACAAACAAAAACAATGTTAATAACCCAAGTTCTAATTGTACAATCCGCAGGTTCAGCAGGTGGATCACCAGGGGACTCCAGCAATGGCGGCCATCGCCTCCATGCTGCAGCGCTTCTCCCAGATGCACCACAACCCCAACGAGTGCGCCATCTTCCCCGCAGTGCGAGAACTCATGACCAACCTGGTGATTCCTGTCACGTCACAGGCTGGTGTCTAATCAACAAAGAGTCTTTCCCATCTGGTGTGCAGGCAGGCGTCCCTGAACGTTGTTCTGTCTCGTTTTGCTGTCTGTAGCCACTCAACACATGCACCCGCTATCGTGTATTCTTCAGTCTTGTTCTTCATTGTGGTGTTATGATCTGCAATGTTCAACATATTATTGTTTGTGTACAGTCAATTTGTGATGTGTTCACAGTGAGTATTTTCAAGTCGAATCAAAAATCTTTATAAACAATACAAAAAAAAAACAAAAAAAAGGAAAGAAAAAATAGAAAAGAAATTATGGTAAAACTTTGGCCTAACACTTATAATATGCAATAATTGATGTTGAATACTTGTATAGTGCAGTTTCTCCATGCTATGGTAGAATGTTCTGGGTGTTCATTTAAAAAAAAAAAAAATTTTAAAAGTAGCTTTCAGTGGATCATCAATCCATTGTTACATTGAACAACAGTGTTTGGAAAATTTGGTTTCACTTAGTAGTAATAATAATAATAATAATTTTTTCCATGAAGCGCAAATTTAAACTAAGAGTCTGCTCTAAGTGCTCACAAGCAAGTTAACAAGAAAAGAACTTGATCAATGTTTTAATCCCTTTGGAGACCATCCTAAACAGGGTATAAAATGAAAACTGTCTCGTAAGATTGCTCTTACTCTTTATCTGACATTTAGTCGTTGTTGAAGTCCAGAGCGATGCTGCCATGCTGTATCTCTCCGATGCTTGAGCTGCAGAGTAAATTATGATTTTTGTTACCGAGACAGATTGTATAGAAATGCAGGGGAGAATAATCCTCGCCTAAAGTTTCACCATTTTCCAACCCAAGATCCCTCCATTAGACGCTGGATGTGGTTGAACTATAGCTGAAGTGAACAGAAGTGTGTTTTGCTTTTCTTTGCGACAAGTTTCCATGATTATTGTTTGTTTTCGGACAAACTGAAGTGAGGAAGTGCTCACAGCTGTATGTAAATATTTTACGATGTATTTGAACTCATTTTTATGACATGGACACCTGCAGCGAAACAGCAAAATAGAACCTCTTGGGGAGCACATTCTTTTATTGATCAGACTTCTTTAATTTGGACGTTTACATACATATTTTGATGGCACATGGGCTAAACATATATATATATCATTAATAAGTAGCTAACCACAAGGCTACAAAATACACATCATAACCTTTCCATACATATATAACATTACTATATAGGTAATTCAGATTATCTTTTTCTTTTCTTTTTAATTTTTTTAGTGTACAAATGTGTGCATCACGACAGTGCATATAACCATTTTTGGGTGTGTTAACAATGAGTTAAAGATGCATATTACTTATATAACACTTTTTTTTCCTTTTCCCCCCCTGTAGGGGTGCCGATGGGTTCTCTATAAATAGTATCCCCACTTTCTAGAAATGTAGTGCTTAAAATTCCCACTGTAGATGTCTTTCTCCTTTGTTCTTTCTCATTCCTACTCTTTTTTTTTTTAAATCAATCTACAATACTATCTTCTTTGTTAGACCAGTCACTTATCTTTTTTCTTGAAAACTCTTCCAAAACTCCTCATTTTTGTATGAGGTCTGTTGGGTCAGCTTGTGAATATTGCTTTTTGCCAAATGGTCATTAGGGGTTTCTAAAATATTATTTAGCAATGCAGGCATTTTATATGTACGTGTTTTTGTTGATATTGTGTAATGATGTTTATATTATTTTTTTTCTTTTTTTTTGTAAACGGGGTTCGATAAATTAGCGTCCCCTGCGTGGGATGCCTTTATTGTAAAGTGATCGGCTGGTGGAGTGCCTTCAGTGTTACCAGTAGGGTTTTTTCAGCAGATCTTTTATACGGATCAAGGGTGAGTCCTCTTTCAACCAAGTTGTGGTCCTGATTTTGTGGTCCTGATTCTGCTCTTTGCATCCCGCTGGACCCTGTAAGCAATGAATAATTAACTAATCAACTTTCTTTTCTTTTCGTTCTTTCTCTCTTTTCCCTCTTTTTCTTCTGATTGTTACAATACTTTGTAAATACTGGTGGAGGACAGATTGAAATACCAATGTGAACTGTAAATATCCACAACATTGAAGGAGAGAGAACTGTTAATAACAGTGCCACCCAAAGAAAATGCTAGTGTCCATAATTTTGAGAAAGAACTGTTTGTGCAACTCATGAAGTTTAATGCTTATTTTGTGAAGTATTCCAATTTTGGTATTATTTATCAAAAATACACCGTGCTGGTTTATTAGTTCTGGAATAAGCTGAACAAGAGAGTCCATTATTGTGGACATCGCATATTCATGCACATTTATTTTTATTATTATTTTAAAAAAAAAAAACTTTTGACAAGATGGCTTGGGTGTGTGTATGTCATGGACTCTCATGTGTGCAAGAATCTGTTTTGATATTATGAAATGAAATGTTTCATTATTATCATCATCAAGAAAAGTGCTATTTAAAAATAATTCATCATCATCATCATCGTCATCATCATCATCATCAAAAGTGCTGTTTAAAAATAATTTATCATCATTATGAAAACTGCTATTTAAAAATAATTTATTGCCTTCATCATCTTCATCATCGTCACAATATTGTCCTGATGTCTTCTGTCTTTTTCTGTCTTTTTTGTTAAGAATCACGTATTGTTTTTTGAAAAAACTTTTTTATTGTTTGTTTTTATTTTATTTATTACTTTACTCCCCAAAAGCAAAAGACGGATAATACCTATGTTGAATGTAATTTTTAAAAAAATTAATAAAATACATATCCTTAGTTCGAGTCTTGTGTTTATGTTTAAATGTTTAGTGAAGACTTGCTTACTGAAAGTTCATGTTTATTTTTATTTTATCATGCCTTGAGAACAGTCCTAGCTGTTATTTGTTAAAATTGAAATACTCTAGACTAGATTTAGATTTTAGATTTAGATTTTAATGCTTTATTGTCCCTTTTTATCGGGAAATTCTGGGCCGCCTCCCCATGTGGAAGGCGTAGTCGCAGCCTGTTGCGCGCCCAAACCCAACCTACCTAACATTAGTTGTGATTTTGAAATTTAGAAATTCTTTAAATTTTTGAAATATTTTGAAATTTTGCTGGGGGAGCAAACCGGAGTACCCGGAGAAAACCCCCGAGACGTTGCCCGAGTCGAAAGTAAATAATATTCGGAGAAACATAACGCCCCGATGCAGGATCGAACCCACACCTGTCAGGCGGCATTGGTTTCTGGCCTGTGGACAAGGCAAGTTAGTCCCGCCTTAGCCCACTTGGCCACAACGCTCGCTAATATATAACTATAAAACTAACTATAAAAGTCATTCGTAGTTTACAAGCTGTTTGAACTTATCTCATTGGTTTTCTATGTTATCTTAAAGGATGGACCTCAAGATCACACAGATCCTTTGTAAAGTCACAGTGAGTGTTGCCCCACCAAAAAAGAGAAAAGATTATGGTAGTTAACGGACTACGAGGTGACTGATTCTAAAAAAGAAATATGGTAGTTAACAGACTACGAGGTGATTGATTCTAAAAAAGAAAGATTATGGTAGTTAACAGACTATGAGGTGATTGATTCTAACTTGCTTCTTCAACTTCAACCCATACATCTTGTTATTCATTGCCCTGAATTACGTGTGTTTGAAATCTGTCCGAATTAATAAAATATGAAATGTGTTCCAAATGAAGCCAAGCTTTGAAACTGTATAGAGATTGAACTTTGAATTGTAAGAAGTATTACGCTCAGAAAGAAACCACAAATCGGGATGAAAAGAACACGCAATCAATCCACAGCCAAAGCAACCCACAGTAACGCAACTCGCAAACCAAATCACATTTTTGAGGGAACGAGGAAAGATTGGGATCACTTCACTCTAGATCCACAACCGAGTGACAGAGCTTCCAAATCTCAACATGACAATTCATCACTACTAACTTTCTTCGAGTTCAAGCTTGTTAGTTAGTTATTCATTGCTTACAGGGTCCAGAGGACTGCAAAGAGCCGAATCAGGACTACAAAAACAAAACCACAACTTTGCTGAAAGGGGACTCACCCCTGATCCGCATAAAAGATCTGCAGAAACAACACTAGTGGTAACACTGAAGGCACTACACCAACTGGTCACTTTACAATAAAGACATCCCACGCAGGGGACGATGAGGCTATACTCTAACTTATCAAACCCCCGTTTACAAAAACAAAACAGAACACAAACATCATTATAAAATATCAACAAAACGCATACATATAAATTGCCTACATTGCCAAATAATAACATCATAGGAAGCCACCTGGCAGAAAGCGTCCAATATTCCCAAGCTGATCCAACAGACCTCGCACACAAATGAGGAGTTTTGTCCCAGAAGAGTTTTCAAGAAAAAAGATAAGTGATTGATCTAGCGAAGAAGAAGATAGTATAGCAGATTGATAGAACAGAGCAGGAATGAGAAAGAGCAAATGAGAAAGACAGCGACAGTGGGAACTTAAAGCACTAAATTTCCAGAAAGCGGGGATACTATTTATACTGAAACCCCCGGGACCCCCACGGAGGCACAGTTCCAGTTTGGATACTCTTCATCCTCTGCCTTGTAGCAGCACACTGGACGAACCTTCGGCAAGGAGACTGTCTCAATCGTTCCAGAGGCGATCAAAATAGTCTTGTGGTAGCACATGAGCCAAGTTTTCTGCCTCTCACCTGCCCCACAATCGCTAAAGACCCTCTTGAAGCAGAAATGATGATCTGTTCAGGATGGAAGACAAATACAATTGAGACATAGTTTTAAAACCGTTGTGCACATTAATCTCTGTCCTAAACCTTGTTAAAGGTTTTAATCTATTCCTTTTTATCCTATCTCATAACTCAAAGGTTGTTGGGGCACCACAGATGATCGTTTAACCAGTGTACTCCATCTTTCTCTGTTCTCAGCAACCCTCATGGCTTCGTTCAGTGTCAAACTAGTCCAGTCTCGAACGTTGTCCTCCCACCTCTTTTTCTGTCTCCCTCTTCTTCTGCCTCATTGTACCGTGCCTTGCATGATGGTCTTTGTAAGGCCTGATGCTCTGGTGACATGGCCATACCATCGGAGTTTCAGTTTCTTCACCGCTGTGAGCATGTCTTCATGTTGTCCAATGACTTGTGTGATTGGGAGCCATTGTGATCTAAGGGGTGACATTTAAACATCAGTTGTCCTCCTTTATCACTTTATTTTTCACTCAGATCACTGACTGTACAGAGTTTCTTATGCAGCTTATAATAAATATTCTGAGACTTATGTATGGATTATTGTTAAATTGGATTTGTTAAATTTAAGCCTATTCAAGGGATGGTCTTATTAACTTATACTGTGAAAGTGATATATGCTTGCGAAGCATGGATCCTCACGGCAGATCTCCAACGAAGAATACAAAGCATGGAGATGAGGTGCTACAGAAGACTTCTGGGCATTTCCTACACCCAACACATCACCAACGACGAAGTCCGACAGACCATCACACAAGCCATTGGACAACACGATGACCTGCTCACAGTGGTGAAGAAACAGAAACTCCGATGGTATGGCCATGTCACCAGAGCATCTGGCCTTACAAAGACCATCATGCCAGGCACGGTACAAAGAGGCAGAAGAAGAGGGAGACAGAAAAAGAGGTGGGAGGACAACATTCGAGAATGGACTAGTTTGACACTGAACGAAGCCATGAGGGTTGCTGAGAACAGAGAAAGATGGAGTACGCTGGTTAAACGATCATCTGTGGTGCCCCAACAACCTTTGAGTTATGAGATAGGATAAAAAAGAATAGATTAAAACCTTCATCAGGCCTTGCAAAGACTAATCTGCAAGGCACAGTGCAAGGAGGTAGAAGAAGAGGGAGACCGAAAAAGAGGTGGGAGGACAACATTCGAGAATGGACTGGTTTGACACTGAGAGAAGCCATCAGGGCTGCTGAGGACAGAGAAAGAAAAGATGGAGTATGCTGGTTAAACAATCATCAGTGGTGCCCCTACGACCTCCGAATTACGGGACAGGAT
Source organism: Oncomelania hupensis (assembly GCA_036898135.1). NCBI lineage: Eukaryota > Metazoa > Mollusca > Gastropoda > Littorinimorpha > Pomatiopsidae > Oncomelania > Oncomelania hupensis. Next base: position 17,217,533 of record CM072515.1, on the reverse strand, counting down.
AGGTATAGGAAGGTGAAAGTGAGAAAATAACCTCTTTCAAAGTATCATTTGGAATATAAAGCGATAAATTCGTTTGTTTATGTGGCTATTAATAGCATTAAGGTAGAGTTTAAAATCAGCACCGTTGCAAAACTGTATATAAAAGGCACATTGGTGTTTTCTTTAAACAACAAAAGAAGAGACTCTAAAGTTCAATGTTTCGAGATTGGTTTGAACAACGATTATACTCATTATACCATCTTTTTAATGTGAACTGTGAATGATACATTGCTTAGCAAATTAGCAAAAATAGGAGAAATTAGCTTTGAAATTTGTATTCAATTGGCAAAAACGTTTATATCCTCTTCAATTGGTCAGTTCATATGATGCATCATTATTAACTCTGATTGCCGAAATTTATTCATTTAGAGCAGTATTTGTTTTTGCTTACTGTATATTTGTGTATGATCCTTGTTTTGTTTTGTGTTTTCTTATCACTTAGATGTTAAATATAATAAAACAAAAATCTTTTTAAATGTCACGACAATGCAATTTCTTTAAATTAAAAAAAAACGAAACAAAATAAACTCATTTGTCACACACACACACACATACATTACATGGTTATTGCTTTAGGTCCAGCAGACTCTTCTGAGCCAAATTATGACAAAAAAATTAAGACTACAACTTCGCTGAAAGAGGACTCCGCATAAAAGATCTGCTGGAACAACCCTAGTGGTAACGCTGAATGCACTCCACTAGCCGGTCACTTTACAATAAAGACATCCCACGCAGGGGACGCCGAGGCTATACTCTAATTTATTGAACACCGTTTACAAAAACAAAACAGAATACAAACATTATTATAAAATATCAACAAAATACATACATATAAAATGCCTACATTGCCAAATAATAACATCATAGGAAGCCCCAGTGACCACCTGGCAGAAAGCGTCCAATAGTCCCAAGCTGATCCAACAGACCTCGCACACAAATGAGGAATTTTGTTCCCGAAGAGTTTTCAAGAAAAAAGGTAGGTGACTGATCTGGCGAAGAAGAAGATAGTATAGTAGATTGATAGAACAGAGTAGGAATGAGAAAGAACAAAGGAGAAAGACAGCGACAGTGGGAATTTAAAGCACTAAATTTCCAGAAAGTGGGGATACTATTTATACTGAAACCCCCGGCACCCCCACTGGGGGCACACACACACATCCTTTATACCCTGGCCCTTTAATTTCATTTTGTTAAATCTCTTTGCTGCATGTTTCTCATTCACATGTTGAAAAAATGTCAATTCTTGCAAGATATAATTGTGAGAAGTTTATTTTGCACACAGTGACACAGGATAACATATATAAGTATCTCTAGCTACAGTAAGTAACATTTATCACATTTATCATTTCTGTTCCATACTAATGCATAGCAGTTGTCATGTAAGTATGTGTGTGGAATTAATAATTGTTGGTGCAAAAACAATAATTGAGACATCTTAATACATGCTATTTTTATTGTAACCTTTAGACCAATCGATGACAATTCTATACATTTCAGTGTCGAATTACGCAGTTATTTGCTTCTGACCCCCACTGAAATGCCTCTGTTTTGCAATTTTCAAGACTGATTATTAAGTTTTATGCATCGATTACAAATAAATGGTCAACCAAGGATTAATGTGTAAAATAGCATCTATTGAGCTCTAACAGTAACCAGTATGTTACATCGCAAACTTTTTGTCATCTAAACAATAATACCTTGTATAATTCCATCATTCATTTAACATCATTTTAAAAAAAGTATATAAATTAAGTAATAATAAGTATAAGAATATAACAAAGCGTCAGAAAAATTACGAACCAAATTTGGTGTAAACAAATATTTATGCTCTGCAATTTCTCTAGTAACATGCATATAATGTATTTCTCAGTTACAGCTTATTTGCTTAGATTTGTGTTTTTTTTTTTTTTCAATTTAGCCCAGTCGAGAGACAGATTTAACTTTATTGACATTCTATCAAGTGGACACAACAACCAAATAGACAGTATTTTTCATCTTTTATCAATATTAATTTCTGCTTCAATACAAAACTGTGCATAATTATTGTACACAAAAAACTAAATCAACAACAGTACCGACGACTGAAAAATGTCTAATTTTCAGGAGGAATACAACATGTACATGCAAAGAGAAATTAAAAAAAACAAACAAACGCTACTTTATGGAAGACCGAAGTTGCGTCTGACATAATAATGTGACATATAATTTCACTGTCTCCACATATTCGGTTGTAAATAAACTATCCTAAACCAAACTTCAACACAAGATACTAACAAGAACATATGAAAACACAGATAGCTCTTGCACCCTTCAAACCGAATTTGCGGCTTTGAAAAATCTTTTAACAATCGCAAATAATGTCTTATGCTTCATGCCATATCTTTCAGCACATTGCTACTCTCATGCAAATGAAGAATGCCACATTCAAAAACTAGCATGATGAGGTAGATCAACAAATCAAAAAAAGCTTATTTCAATCAAGAGATCCTCAGTGTGAGCAGAATGCTGCAAGTCGCCTACCTTATCTTTGAGTTTGATCCTGATCAGAGCCATTGCCGTGGGCAGATCTTTTAGCAAGTAAGTGTCGTATGTAGGAATAATTACTTTGAATAAAGTTTATGATTTTGAAAATACACAGTTATGCGTTTTGGATCACCAAAAACAGCTACTGTGCTCTTTTGAGATTTACAAATCATTTGGCGACTTGCAATGTATGCTTATAAGCATTTAGTAGTAGTAGTAGTAGTAAAAGGTTGAGGACGAAAAAGGTCTTTGAAGCCTTATGAACGTCCTCTCCCATCCACACTTTGCTTTGGGTCTATTAAGCATGCAATTTTCCTATTTGCATTACTCATCAAAGCAATAGAATAACCCTCTAAAATAAGACTACACGTTAACAATCATAATTTAGTTGGTAATGGTCCCACTGCAATATAACTTATTTTTGTGCATCAATAATTTCATCCTACTATTCAAGATTTATGTAGCACTATCATTTTATGCAGCAACCTAATAAACGGCAGGTTATATAATTTTGATCCATCAAAAAAAGTTCAACAATCTCAATGAAAATTGAAAAAAATATGAGTTTGTAACATACATTTCTATGTTTCCAATGCTGAATACAGCATGCTTATTCCACAGGACAAAAAAAGACTGAAACAAGAGCATGGCACACCCCAGTCCACACAGATGTGACTGAGTACCTGGATCTGTTTAGAACTGGGGAAGGTAAAGCAGCGAGGGAGAGGAGATTGGCATCGCCTTCATTAAGCTGGCCTAGGCAAAAAGGGAGGTCTCAAATGCTGCCCTCAGCAATGATGGAAAGGTTACGGGAACACCTTTACCTTTTTATTGCACATTTATTATCTATTTGTTGCTTTCAATCTTAACACGCTACAATGCTGTACATTAGCTAGTCTTGTTTATCAACCAACGCTTGTTATTTTACTTCCTGCAAACTAAAATTCTAAACACAAATCAAAGCGTTCATGATTGTTCTAATGAAAGAATACAAGATTCCACCACTGCGGATCAAAATGCTAATTACAAATGAATACTGTACTTGAAACAATAACAACCGGGGAGAGGGGGGGGGGGGAGGGGGGGAAGAAAACACACACACAAACAAAATAGCGAAATTTAACACCACTCCACCCATCGTTATTTCCCAGCAAAACAAAGAAACGACATTATGCCATGAGCTGCACGAACAAAAAATAGTCAACAACTGGAGCAACAATCACAGAAATTGTAGACTTCGATGCGGAAAACCAAAAATCTCAAATATAAAACAAAAAGCATTTCACTCACACCGCACACATCAGACTGGCAAATTCAGTAACAATCAGACCTTGGCAATTCGGTAACAACTGTTCAGATCCTCAAAAATGGTTCACATGTAATCTTAGATGCCATTTATTAAAATAGTAAAATATATGTTGTCCGCAGACATGAATACAAAACAAATGAAGTTTTTAAACAAAGTGCAACCAGTGCTATAATCATTAGGAAGCGGTCAAAAATGGAAGTAGGGAAGATTGATTCATTTCTGTTGTGAAAGTACTGACACAGAAAGGAAGGGTTACGCATTCATTCGGAACCTATTTGCTACAGTACATGTTCTACTTGCTACAGTCGTACAAGCTTATTATTTCTGTATAAGTTGTACTGACTTTAACAAAAATAAAAATAAAATACCTAATGCCATTTGGGTTGTCTGTATCAACTACAGCGGTAAAATCTGATCAGTAAGTCGCTAGCTACATCAACAATGTTAACTAAAAATGTGCATGTACATCAGATCAGCATCAACAAATACCTTGGACAACTGGTAACACTAGATTCTATGCAGACAAAATGGGACAAAAATGTGAGGGGATCTATGCATAACCAAAGACTAAGAGCTTAGTTCTGTACTATAGCCCAGTTCGGTTCTATTGGCCGTAGTCCGGTATAAGGAAAATGGCCTACGAAAAGTTCTGTTCTAAAGTGCTGACTAAACAGCCCTGAATTTAGTTCTCCTCCGATCGGACTAAAGCTGAAATCAATATGGCTGCACTGCGTCGAAATCGTATTTTTTTCACCAGAACAGCATCCACTGGAAAGTTTTAAAGATGACCAAGTTATGAGAAGGCACCGGCTGCCACGACACACCATTTTTTAAATGGCAGAGACAGACGATGCTTACATTGCCTCTCCACCTTAGCTATGTAAGCCTTGGCCATCTCTGTTACGCAGCATGACCACCCCATCCTGTTCTGAAAAAGGAGGGGTGGGTCCTGCGCAACAGCCAGCTTGACGTGGCAGTGTAGCTTCCCTATGAGGATTTTAAAGGATAGTTTGGTACTATCAACATTTAGATTGAGACTAAGAAGTCTCAACCTATTCCATCAGGGTACATACCGAACCATGAAAACAAATAGTACTGAACTACAGAGTTCCGAATTATGACACAGTTCCGAACTATGACACAGTTCCGAACTCTGACATAGTTTCGAACTAAAATAGGCCTGTTTCATGCATAGATCCCCAGGTATAATTGATAGCTCTGCTGGTCAATAAAAATAAATAAAAAAATAAATAATGTTTCTTGTTTCTAGGATCCAGTGAGCATTTAGCGGTCATAGTTGAGCCACTACCATTAATAAAATAAAATAAAAAATGTGCATTAATTTTGAAAATTTAAAACAAAACAAAAGTGATGCATGCAAAATAAGTCTAATGACTTTGCGTACATTTTGAAAAACAAAAAATGTTTTTTTTTAAAAACATACAAAACATTTCTGACTTGTGTGCATTCATTTTTGAAATATTTATGCTGGTTATCATACATTATATACTCGTTAATTTATTTAGGCAATCTGCATACATGTCCATACAATGGTATTGCTAGCACTGATACATAATAGGCATTCATATTGCTTTAAACAAACTAGAAGGGCAAAACCCACATGATTCACATGCTCCTTATGGAACTCTCAATATTTAAGAAGTAAATGAGTGCCCCCCAAAAAGCACAAAATGAAATAGTGGCATTAAAATGTAAATACAGACTTTGATCTTTATATGCCTTCAGATGACTTTGACCTCCAGCTCCAAATACACTCATGTACTATCATATAAAGTACAGGAAAAGTTGTATTTATGCACACACTAAAATGGTGATCTTGGCCTTCAGTGACCCTTGACTTTGGGATGACAGGCATGTTTTCACGTGATCTCTCATACATGTCTAATCAAATAACCCAATGTTGGTGCATACTATGGGTTAAATAAACAGCTATTCTATTGTATGATTACCTATTTTTTTGTATGTTTTTATAAGGCCTAAAATGACCTTCACCTTCAAAATCAACGCAAAAACGGAACATATATCAAAGATCAATCTATTATCTAAAAATACAACAAGTTTTGGACTTTATATCTCTCATAACTTAGGGTCAAGGTCACTTCAAAGTACCTATAAAAACTGACTTTGGAAAGCTCCAGTGACCTTGACCTTGGAGTGAGGCTGACCAAATTTGCAAAGTATGTGTGTCTCATTGATATCTATCATGCATCAAGAAATCATAGGTTCAATATTAATAACTTAGAACAAATGTAAAATTTTGTGAAAATTTTTCATTTTTTTAACTAACATTTGATGACCCTGTGACCTTGACCTTGAAGTGAAATCATTCATTCACTGACCATTTATGAGGTCTCATGGGTATACACCATCTTACCAATCTTGTTTGTGATAGCTGAAATAGCTTCTAAGTACTTAGTCACTTTAAAGTTTTGCACAGACGGTGGACAGATGGACAGGCGGACATTTCTTTCGATATTAATTTTGGACCATTTAGGACTCTTCTCGCACAAATCTGCAAAAATCTTGATTTTTTTTTTTGGGGGGGAGGGGGGGTGGTGTGTGGGGGTGTGGGTGAGTACACAGACTTACATTGCTATGCATGCGAGTCAAAAACGGTCTTTCACTCCTTGTTACAAGTAACTGAAAGCTAGTAAATGGCCATTCGACAAGCGAATAAACAATAAAACCTAACACTGAGAGGATTTATCAATAAATACATTAACACATAAAAGTTTCTGTATTGCCTAGAGACATATCAGTATACACAAGGAAAACATGTACAGCAAAATGCATCTTTGCAATCTGGGAAGAAAAACACCCAAAATGGAGTACTGAGTACGATAAAGACAATAATATCTTATGTGACTGCTTTTTCAATAAATAAACACAAAAATACTACAACAAATAACATTACATTTCTCTGGAATATATTCAAGAAAGCAAAAGTACAGAAGGAAACATTAATTAACGCTAACGGTCATCATTTCTTTTTTGGTGCCAAAAAATTAATGTCCACAACAAGATGATAGCTTTTTTGTTCTTTAAAAAAAAAAAATAACATGGACTAATATTTTTAAGTAGAGTATGCCAGAAAATACCAAATCTAAACCACAACAGTGTGAAGTAGGAGAAAATGTAAACTCTTATTAAACAAACTTTTATTGAAAGTCACTGTAACTATTCTATAATCCGTAATATGAAAAAAATGGATAGTATCTCTCGTAGTCTCTTAGAGAAAAAAACTACAGGAAAATGTCACAGGATTAAAAATAAAGTTTTTCATCTTTATAGGTACACACTAAAAGGGTATTATTTTTAAAGCAAGAATTTTTTTTTTTTACAATATAGTTTACTTTTAAAAATTGTATTTTAAGTAATATATATATATATTTTTCTCCCCCTTTTCATGTTCGTTGCAGTTCAAAATGTTTTGCTAGAAATATGTAATTATTATTCCCATGAATTCCAATCACAACCAGAAGAAGATGGAATTATTACAATACGAATAATAGTAATAACGATTTTTAAAATTGTTTTTGTTTTGTTTTAATTTTGAGATTATAGAACTGATTATAAAGATTTATTATAAATATAACAAATAAACAAATTGAAATACTGAGATTATAGTCTTAATTTTCTTTCAGGCAGTACATGACCCTCATTATCAATACAAATTACCTGGATTTTATATATATATATAAAGAAGGTAGGTATTGCTGACTATTGCAGTTGTTAACTCTTTCACCGCCACAGTCAGAGTGCACATGGCTCACTATTATCTACAAAACAATGCACTAGTATCCACTATAAAGTAGTTGTTAATTTTTTTATGTATTTAGTTACCGATTCTTAAACTGTAAACATAGTTAAACAGAAAAATTAAAAATTTCATGGTGTAATTATCCAAATAAAATAGCAATATTTGCTTCTTGAGCTCACAAACTTTAAAAGAGCTTGTCTGCAATAGATCTGAAGATGTTGTATCATTAAAAAACCTCTTTTTAAAAAAAGTAAAAAAAAAAGATATATACAGAGTTGCCAACCCCCAAAAAGGTTTTCAGTAGTAAAAATTCTGAATTTCAGTAGTTTTATGACATTTTCAGTAGCCATACGTCCTCGCTTTTTTTTTTTTACGAAGACATGCATACACACACACACTACTAAACAAGCACAGTTGCAAGGAAAGATGAAACACTTCATACAATACTCCACATTTATTGAACTTGCTCTATTCTCTCTCTGGGAACATGTCTAGTCTTTAGCAAGGCCCAATCTGGCACAAATGGACTAGATTCCATGGCAGTGCTTGCCTCCTTAACCACCTCTTCTGCTAGCGTTCGTATTATGTCCAGTTTTTGTTCGCCCACATGCAAAGCTCTTGGCAACTTGGGAGTCCGGGAACATGCCTTCACTAACTTACTGAAGTGATCTGCTACCGACGCAGGCAGATTGTGCTCTGCAATGAAGGTCGTGAAGAGTGTTTCCGCACGAATTATTGAGAGATCCATATCGGGCTTGAAGAAGGTGGCTACCGACTGAACAGGGACTAACTTTTCTGGATCAGGGCAACGACTTTTGTGACGGTTGCCATTCACGTGTCGCGTCACATCGTGGAAGCCGCCATGTTGAATGCTAAAATCTGCCAAGCACGCTGTACAATACACGCTGTGTTTTGATCTCGATGACGCAGTGATGCACGGAAATTTTTCAGAATACTCTTTCCTGTACTCTTGATTTGCTGTCCTCTTCTTTTTTTTTCTGGGCTTTCATCGCTAGTTTTCTTTCTTTTTGGCATCGTAGATTCAAAATACGCAGCACACAAACTTTTCTTCTCGCGCTGTAGAACGTGACCCGGAAACGAAAGTGTCACAGAAAGGTCGAGGTTTTGTGAACCGATTGGCCATTATTTGCAAAACCACTTCTCGGTGATTGGTCAAAATTCCTAACATGCACTTGGAGCGTGATCTATTACACCGTGCACGTAAACCGAATGACCGTGACCTTGAGGTGCTACGGGAGGCACAGGCGCTCAATAAAACTCGTTAAAACTGTAATACTATCGTCGAAAATTGACTTTCCGTAGTAAATTTTCGATTTGCGTAGCTCCGTAGCCGCGTATTTATTTCCGGAGTAAACTACGGAAATTCCGTAGTGGTTGGCAACCCTGTATATACAAATATAATATGGGCCCTGCGAACAACTCTGTTGTGTAATATTTGGCAGTGAAAGTGCATCTTGTTCATGCAATACCTTTGATTGATTTTTGAATATACCTTTTCACACTCCAATGCAGAAGCCTTATTAGCATAAGCATCTCCAACATCGATCTCGTACCATAGTATCCATTTACAAAGAATTTCTCATTTTTTCTGTCCTCTCATAAAATTTAGTTTGAACATTCACAAAATGACCACAAAAGTAGCCCCAAAAATTGACCTTTTCACAAAACAACCTCCTCTCCTCTTGTTTATAAGTATTTTTTATTTTGTTTTGTTTTCTTTATGGCCATAATGTTTTATTTTGTACACAATAAAAAGCCCAAGAAGAGCAAAATAAATTGGATTGCTTTACTTCGGGCTTTTGTACACAAAAGTTTGGTGCATAATATCACCTTAACTATACAAGTATTCCAATCTAAACTGCTCAACAAGTACTTCAACCCTAACTAGACAGCTATTTTCAATTATTTTATAGTTTCTTCATGCCCATGAGATACTCAGCCACTCCCAAATAGTACACAGTCTGTGCGATGCCAAAGAGTGGGGCGATCACCAAAATACGGCACAACGCTCCCTTCAAGAATGCCTTTGGTCCCTCTTTTACCATCACAGTCCTGCAAAAAGGCAACAGCGACATGACAATGTGATTTAATATTATATTTTGCTATTGTTATTATTTGTCACTTAATAGGTGACAATGACGTTTTCCATCTTTCTTTCAGTAAAAAAAAAAATTTACTAAAAGAGATAAAAAATCATCAATAATAATAATAAGAAAATAATACCTAACTACACACAACTAAATGCACTCTCTATTTTCCTTAGAACATGCAAGGTGAGGTGTTTTGATTGTCTTCTCAATGCTCTCACGTATTGTTATGATTGAGACTCACACGATAATTACAAATATTGTGTTTATGCACAAAGTTGTGCAATGATAGCATTTACATACTTCTGATTTGGTTCTATGCTGTTGCTAAAAAAGCTTTGCATAATGTTGGTTTGTTTCCGTCGGTGGATAGCCTATTGTTGTAGCAATACTGCGATCTTTCTAGAATTGTTTGTTTACCACCGACAAAAAATTCCAGATAAATTTAGTAACAGGTTGTCAAGAGTTTGAAGTTTGTAGAACATTCTATGACATAACACATTGCGTATTTCCGGTGACGAGTTTTTGTTTGATGGTTGTTGATTGCGTTAGTCTAGAACCTTCTAAGATTTTCCACAATGTAAAGAGACTATATTGGTAGCTTTGTTTGTGAGTATGGATGGAGTTTTTGGAGAGAGATTTTGAAATGTAATTGTTGATGCTGCCAAAGTCTTTTGCTGAACAAAGCTGGAAATCTTTATAACAATTACTCTTGCCTTGTTATTGGGTGATGACATTGACCTCCGGCTCCAAAAACACTCATGTAATATGAAATAAACTACAGCAAAAGTTGTATTATGCCCCCAAAAAACCAGTGACCTTTGGATGACCTTGCCCTTCACATGACCTTTCATGCTCATATATGATCAAATAACCCAATATTGTTGCATACAATACTGTACAATTACCTTTTTTTTGTATGTTTTTGCAAGGTCTTAAATGACCTTGACCTTCAAGATCAACACAAAAACTAAACATATATGAAAGATTAATTTATCGTCTGTAATTTTTTTTTCGCATTAAATTAATCTTTCATATATGTTTAGTTTTTGTGTTGATCTTGAAGGTCAAGGTCATTTAAGACCTTGCAAAAACATACAAAAAAAAGGTAATTGTACAGTATTGTATGCAACAATATTGGGTTATTTGATCATATATGAGCATGAAAGGTCATGTGAAGGGCAAGGTCTATAAATACAAGTTTGAACTTTTTATCTCTCATAGTTTAGGGTCAAGGTCCCTTCAAAGTATTTATACTGACTTTGGACAGCTCTAATGAAACTGACCTTTGAGTGAGGTTGACCAAATTTGCATAGTATGAGTATCTCATTAATATATATCATGCATCATTGAATCCTAATTTCAATATTAATAACTTGTAAAAAAGTTAAATATTGGGAAAATTTTCATTTTTTTATTAATATTTGTTGACACTGTGACCTTGACCTTGAAGTGAAGTCATTTATTCACTTATCATTTTTTTGACTGATTGATTGATTGTTGCTTTAGGTCCAGCGGACTCTTCCGAGCCAAATCAGGACCAGACAACCCCCGATCCGCATAAAAGCACTTATCATTTATGAAGTTTCGTGGATATACACCATTACACCAAGTTTGGTTATGATAGTTAAAGTAAGTTCCGAGATATTAACCCACTTGCAAGTTTTGCACATCCAGATGGTGGACGGTAAACAGACAGGCGTATGAAGGCAGTCAGATGGACGGACGAACAACAACAAAAAATTTGTTTTTTTTGTACTATTTAGGAATCATCTCGCACAGATTTGCAAAAATGTTGACATTTTTGTTGGTGGGGGAATGAGTACATAGACTCACATTGCTACTGAAATTGTTTTGTCCTAAAAATAATACAAAAATTGCCTAATAGGAGGACCTAATAATAAACCTATTTCCAACCGAGATTAATAAAATGAAAATACTATATATGATGCTTACTTGAAACAGTCAAATATGCCATTGTAAGTTTGCTCTCCCGCTCCTTTGTGCAATGTCTGCAATCGTGTTTTCACCACTGCAACAAAATGTTTGTTGTACATTCTCAGTTTTAAATCATTGCCTCAACATCTTTTCTTTTTCATCTTTTGTCTGTGAGTGTTTATTCTTAGTCTGAGATCGTTAAGTCATGCCAACATTGTCTTTCTTTCGCATGGAAACTGAACGTTTTTTATTTCCCTCTTCATGTATTTTCTCTCATTAATCATTTCAAAAAGTATGCTTGAGCAGTTTAAAATGTTAATTTAGTTTTTTTTTTGTTTTTTTTTAAATCAACAACAATAAAACTTCAAAAGAAACAAAAGTGCTAAACTTATTTGTAGCCTCTTCATAGAATGCAAACCAGTTTGTTTGAAAAACACCATTCAAAATAAAATTGATGAAAATAACCAGAAATGCCATTACACAAGACTAGAAGCAATATAGCAATCATTCACAATTTTACAATAGTTAAATCATCACTACCACAAAGAAAAGACAGCAACCTCCCTCCTCCCCCCCCCCAACCTCCTCCAACCCCAAACCCTCGCCTCCCAAACAAAAACCAACACAACCTACAGTATGAAATGAAGCCAAGTACCCATGACGACTGCTGAACCCAGGAAGAAAACAACAGAAATCATTATATAAAATCTCAGTTACAAAGGAATGAAATGGAGTCTGATTAAGAAAAAAATAACAGAGGAAAAATGGAAAATAAATCATGAAATGTCTTACCATCTATAGGATTGACGCTGACTGAAGCGACACAGCCAGCTATCAACCCTGAAACGAAGGAGTGATAGAATACTGCCTGGTCACTGCCTTCTCGGCGCTTGCCCTGTCGCAACAGAAAACAACTACTGCACAATGCACTACAGAATGCAAAGCATTGAACGACGCACATCTGATCCGATACCGAGTGTGAACATTATGGATTTAAGAGCAAACTTTCTCAACAAAAAACATATTAGAATTTTCATTTTTTCTTTTAGTAAATCATAAATCTGGTACTCAAAGACCATTTATCTCCCTTTCAAAGATAAGCCAAGTTCGCTGACCTCTTCTATGAACATTGCTCATTGTAAACACAAATAAAGAAAACAGATGGATGTAATGCACCTTACATCTCCAAATCAAGAAAAATCGGTGATCTGCTTTTGCTTATTTTTCAAAATGAAACTATGTTTGTTTGTTTTTTTTTTGTTTTTTTTTGGGGGGGGAGTGGGGTGGTGGGGGTTAAGATGTAAAATGAAATAAAGAAATAAACTTTTTTCCATCGATTTATAATCAACAGATACATTAAAGCTAAAACTAATTTTGTTAGCTACACTTGGTGTAAACCTGCCCTGTTCTTTGTCAGTTAACTTGTATAATACAGAATAACAGAACAGAAAAGAACACTATAACTTAGAATGTCAGAAAATAAACAAAAACATGCTTAAAATAGCAGAAAATAAAAAAAAAAGTGCGTGGAATAATAGAAAGAAAAGAGACAGTGGTTAGAACAACAGAAAAAAACCAAAAACAACGCTTAAAATATCAGAAAAGAAAATAGCTTAGTACTTAGAAGAACAGAAATAAAAAAGAAAACATAAAAGAAAAGAGAGTGCTTAGAATAACAGAAAAGAAAAGAACACAGTGCTTATAATAACAGAAATGAAAGAACACAGTGCTTAGAATAACAGTGTTACGTTGAAACGCGAATGGTAGTACGTCGGAAACGTGTACGATAGATCTAATCGTTTCGTTTTGCAAAGTATTCAGTAATGGAGTTTATTTACCTTTGATTTGAGTTTGCATTGTTGTTAGGAAAGGCTTTGTATAACGTTGATAATTTCCGTTAGTCGATATTGTTGTAGAATCTTCTGGATCGGCTTGTTTACTATCGATCGAAGATTCGGGATAATTGTAGAAATTTGAAGGAACGATCCGGAAGGAGAAGAAATGTGTAATGACGTAAGTCAGTGATGACGATCTTTTATTCGATTGGTGGCAGTGCGTCATTTCTACATTGTTCGAAATTCTTCCGGAAGAGAGAGAGGTTATTTAATCGTGTGCCGAGATTGTTGTTGAGAGTAAAGTTGTTGATAGTGATTTGGAGAGTTGCTGTGAAAGTTGTTGAGTTGAATTGAGAATTGTATGCAGTTGTTGATGTGTGCTGAATAAAAGTGGAAAACTTCATACGTCGACTTTGTGAATTGTATTCTGTTTGGACGGGCTGTGTGAATAAACGAATCTGAGTTACACAACTATCAGGAATTCAAGCATCGGGGCTGAATCAGATACTGATAGAAAACACCATCATCAAACTGAGTGTAACATTTTGGGGGCCAAGCCGGGATTCACGCCATAGCCAAGGGTTCAACTGCTACAACAAGCGAGTCAACGTTACGAGAGGCAGTCATCGAGGGTAGTTGCCAACGAGTTGCGTCGAGAGGGGCCAACATACTGGGACTACATCACCGATAGGTTCGGGTTGACTGCAAGGGCGTGTAGTCGCTGAAGAGTTGCTTCGTGAGCGAACAACAGATCGGGACTACGTGGCTACCGTAAGACTACGTCGAGGGACAGTCTCGGAGCTACATCGCCAGTGTTACAGCGAGCGTCGAGCGGACGTCGCGTCTACTTCAGCACAGGAGCGTGTACATCAACACCAGCGTGGTGCAGCGTCGCATACGACGAGGACAGCGGGACCTGCGTCAGCGAAAGCGACTAGTGGCAAGCATCAGCGCTACTGCAGAAAGCGTGCTGTTCTAGAACAGTCTAGAAGAGTGCAGCACAGTCAAGAACTTTCTAGAAAAGAGCTTTCCAGAAAAGAACTTTCCGGAAAAGAACTTTCCAGAAAAGCATTAAGATGGCTGATTTCTGGCAGAAAGGAGTTGAACTAAATCTAAAAGGAAAACAGCTGACGGAGTACGTCAAGTCTCAAGAGAGAATATGGCGTGAAGAAAGAGAAATAGAATTAGAACAGAAGCGTCTAGAAGTAGAAGAGCAGCGTCGCCGTGAAGAAAGAGAATTTGAACTGAAGCGTCTGGAAATTGAACAGCAGCGGCAAGAAAGAGAAGATGAGCGCAGGCGTGAGGAAAGAGAAGCTGATCGGCAGTTCCAACTAGAGTTGGCGCGCATCCAGCAACAGCAGCATGCGCCACAAGTTATCAGTGACAACACGGCTCCAAAATTGCCAGCTTTCGTCGACGGGAAGGACCAGATTGACAGCTATCTGGCGAGATTCGAAAGGTTCGCAGAAAGCTCCAACTGGCAACCTCAAGACTGGGCAATTCGACTGAGTGCACTTCTGACGGGGCAAGCTCTCGAAGTTTACACCAGACTGTCGAACGATGACGCCAAAAACTACGACGTCTTGAAAGAGGCCCTGTTGCAGTGCTACAACTTTACAGAGAAGGGCTACCGTAAACGCTTCCGTGAATGCCGGCCTAAGTCAGACGAGACGCCAAAGCAGTTTGTGGAGCGCCTGTCGTCATATCTACACAAGTGGGTGGAGTTATCAGGCGAAACGAAGTCTTACGACAGTCTCCATGACCTGATCGTGAAGGAACAATTTCTCAATGCCTGTCACAAGGACTTAGCGACCCACTTAGAAGAACAAAAGCTGCAGACGCTTAAAGATGTGACTGAGGCTGCTGAAAGATATCTCATCGCTCATGGGAAAACCCTGGGCCACCCAGCGCGACGAAACATTTTCAGAAGACTGGAAACCATGTGAACCAGATCCAGGGAAGCCAGACGAGCCAGAGACAGACAGACTCCACGCCTCCTCCCAGGGAAGGGCATTCAAGGGGCTGTTTCACCTGCAACGCTACAGACCACAGAGCGGCTAACTGTCCTCAAAACAAAAGTAGCGGACAGCGGAGCAGTACGGACAATTCAGCGGCGGGCAACCGGCAGAGGCGGTTCTCCAATCAACGGCAAACCAGTAGATCTGACCATCAAGTGTGCGGTGGGAGCGTCATTCTTCCGAGTGAGACCAAGCGCACAGCTACTCCTGCGGACGTGCAAGAGTGCATGACCGATGGCCAACTTCTCCTTGCCAACTGAAAATCCATCCCCGTCGTCGCCAGGGCAGCGGTGACCGTACAGAACATGCCTGTTTCCAAGGGACGCGTCGGAAATCATGAAGTGACTGTTTTAAGAGACTCTGGCTGCAGTGGGGTCATCGTCAGAGAAGACCTAATCGCTAAAGAACAGTTCACTGGCGATTCAAAATGGACACTTATGGCCGACAGCAAATGTGTGAGAGCGCCAGTTGCGAAGATTCATGTCAACACCCCTTTCTACATAGGCGAAGTCGAAGCGGTTTGCCTGAAGAAGCCGCTGTATGATTTGATGATCGGGAATATCGACGGCGCGAGGCGACCCGACGACCCCGATCCAGAGTGGAGTCCTGCCTCAATCCAACGCGTCGAAGTTGTGGAGGAGGATCCATTGCCGTTTCCCGATGGAGACCTTACAGAGCTGCTACGGGACAATGTGGTTACTCCGGCTCAGCCCTGCCGACCAGAGATCGTCGGTGCCGTTACTACCAGGGCCCAGGCCAAGAGAGACAAGACGTCTACGCCACTGAAGGTCGCCGACAACTCTAAAGCTGCCATCGTGGACAGAGATAAGCTTATCCAGCTCCAGGAAGCTGATAGTACTTTAAACAAGTACAGGAACCGCCAAGACCACGTGACCAAAGGCAGTGGTACGGTCTACTTTGAGGTGAAGGCCAAGGTCCTGTACAGAATCTTCCAGCACCCGAGGGTCAACGGAGGTAAACCACTACGTCAAGTCTTGGTACCGTTACCCCTAAGGCGCCAGGTGATGGAAGTAGCGCATGACTCAATCATGGGAGGTCACCTGGGTATCAAGAAGACGTCGGATAGAATCCAGGCGGTATTCTACTGGCCAGGACTTCATGCGGACGTCAGCCGTTTCTGCCGATCATGCGACATTTGCCAGAAGACCATACCTCGAGGAAGGGTCCCGAAAGTGCCTATGCAGAGGATGCCTCTGATCGACCGACCTTTCAAGAGGGTGGCCTTAGACTTAATCGGCGAAATAAGACCTCCGAGTGAAGAAGGTCATCGATGGGTACTGACTTTAGTGGACTATGCGACTCGGTACCCAGAAGCAGTGCCTCTGAAGAAGATTGACACTGAAACTGTCGCAGAGGCGCTAGTGGACATGTTCAGTAGACTTGGAGTGCCTGAAGAGATCCTGACAGACCTCGGGACGCAGTTCGTCTCCGACTGCATGAAGGAGGTGAACAGACTGCTGAGCATCCGGCATTTGACTACGACACCCTACCATCCGATGTGCAACGGGCTTGTCGAAAAGTTCAATGCTACGTTGAAGTCCACCCTGAAGAAACTGTGCAGCGAGCAGCCCAGACAATGGCATCGTTACATCAACGCCTTACTGTTCGCCTACAGAGAAGTACCGCAGGAGTCCACCGGCTTTTCTCCGTTTGAGCTGCTGTACGGAAGAACCATCCGAGGGCCGATGCACATCCTGAAAGAACTGTGGACGAAAGAAGTGGACACCCCAGAGGTGAAGAACAGCTACCAGTACGTGTTTGAGCTACGGGAGAAGCTGGAGCAGACTCTCGAGATAGCCAGAGAAAACCTGAAGAAGTCCCAGGACTGTGGAAAGCACTATTATGATCGTAGGGCTGTGAACAGGAAGTTTAAACCTGGCAACAAAGTGCTGGTGCTGCTACCTACTGATCACAATAAGTTGCTGATGCAGTGGAAAGGCCCGTACGAAGTGGAGACCGTGGTGGGGATCAACGACTACAAGGTGAAGGTCGGCCAGCATTCCAAGATATACCACGCCAACCTCCTCAAGCTGTACGTGGAAAGGCCATCAGAGACTGTGCATGTGGCAACAGCAGCTGAGATCGACAACAGCTTTGATAGCGAGGAACTGTTGGAACTTGGAAACTTCCACAGCAAAGAAGGCATCGATGATGTTAAGCTAGGACCGAGCTTGACGGAAGGTCAAAAGTTGGAGCTCAAGGACCTTATGGGCGAGTTTCCCCATAACTTCAATGATGTCCCAGGCTCTACGACCCAGACCTGGAAGGAGCATCTGCAGACCTTGAGGGAGCCGTTCCACCGTCCCGCAGAAGCCAACCTGACCGTGAGACCCAGCAAATGCATTCTGGGAGCTGACAACGTCGACTGCGTCGGACATCCGACGGGAGAGGAAGACAACGGAGGATGCACTGACTCCAGGAAAGCCCACGAGATCACTGTCTTTGACCCTGGGCCGATGACGACCGCAACTGACGAGGGCGACGTTTCCTTGCGGTTGAAGAAACATTGACCTTGTGTGAATAAACTGTGAACATTGACAGTATCCAGAAAGACTTGCGGATGAAAAACATGGACTCTGTGTATATAAACTGAGAACATTGACAGTAAATGAGACAGTCTGAAGTAAGTTTTAATTCTGAATTTTGTTTTGTGCATTACGTTTCAACGTAACATACCCAAAATGTTACACTCAGTTTGATGATGGTGTTTTCTATCAGTATCTGATTCAGCCCCGATGCTTGAATTCCTGATAGTTGTGTAACTCAGATTCGTTTATTCACACAGCCCGTCCAAACAGAATACAATTCACAAAGTCGACGTATGAAGTTTTCCACTTTTATTCAGCACACATCAACAACTGCATACAATTCTCAATTCAACTCAACAACTTTCACAGCAACTCTCCAAATCACTATCAACAACTTTACTCTCAACAACAATCTCGGCACACGATTAAATAACCTCTCTCTCTTCCGGAAGAATTTCGAACAATGTAGAAATGACGCACTGCCACCAATCGAATAAAAGATCGTCATCACTGACTTACGTCATTACACATTTCTTCTCCTTCCGGATCGTTCCTTCAAATTTCTACAATTATCCCGAATCTTCGATCGATAGTAAACAAGCCGATCCAGAAGATTCTACAACAATATCAACTAACGGAAATTATCAACGTTATACAAAGCCTTTCCTAACAACAATGCAAACTCAAATCAAAGGTAAATAAACTCCATTACTGAATACTTTGCAAAACGAAACGATTAGATCTATCGTACACGTTTCCGACGTACTACCATTCGCGTTTCAACGTAACAAACAGAAAGAAAAGAAACAATGCTTAAAATAGCAGAAAGGAAAAGAAACAGTGCTTAGAATAACAGAAAAGAAAAGAGACAGTGCTTAGAATAACACTAACAGAAAAGAAAAGAAACACAATAACAAAAAGAAAAGAAACGGTGGTTAGAATATCAGAAAATAAACAAAAACAATGCTTAAAATATCAGAAAAGAAAAGAACTCAGTGCTTAGAAGAACAGAAATAAAAAAGAACACAGTGCTTAGAGCAACAAAAAAGAAAAAACACAATGCATTAAACAACACGCACACAATATAAAAAAATAAACAATAAATAACAATGCCTTCTCTCTTACCAGCTTATTGATGTTGGCAAAGAGGGGAAAGTAGATGGCGGAGAACGTGATATCTCTCAACGCTGTTGCTCCTGTTCCTTGATACAGTCCAAAGATGCCCCTCTGTCGGAACAGATCCAGGGCAATCTTGGTGGCCGACAACTTCGGAGGCTTAAGGTCTTTCAAAGCAGTCTCTCCCCCTATTGCCTTTATGTCCAGCTGAGCTGTATAGACATACCTCACTGAATAGGTTTGTGAATAGTGTTGCTTGCTCATATTAATATTATACCCTCGCAGAAAATGTTTTTACTGTAAAAATGAACAATGTGATGGAAGCCATGTTTGCACAGACTGGACCTTGGTTTCTACTCTCTCAAAATAAAAGCATATACAGGCATCACTGTGCAATAAGCATGACACAGCCATATTAAGACATCTGTTCCATCGTTTCATTATCAATGGTAGACTCACCACTTCTTCCAGCATCCTGCATTTGAATCTTGAGCAGCTCCATGGGTGTGGTGATGATGATCTGGCAACCTCCTGCTCCCATACCTGACAAAACCTCCCTTGGCAGTGACAACTTGCCCCTGGAAGAAGAAAACAATTCTTCAGGTTCATAAATATGAATGGCGTAGAAAGAGAAATGGCAGCCAGGGCAACGATCGGTAGCAGAGATTTATCTTCTTCTTCATCTTTTTCTGCTTCTTCTTCAGAATTTTCTTCCACCTCTTCTTCTTCTTCACAATACTGTGGCTACTCTGACCAGGCAAAGAATAACTTCACCACTATGGAGTGCGCACTGTATGTCGAGGCTTCAAAATGGATCTTCATGTTTAAAAGTATAAAATTTTGTACAGTGATGGACAGGCTGATTTTCAGTGTGCCCCCATTCCTTCCAGAACTGAGGTTCTGAATGCCGGAGGGCACACCAGCCTATGTGAGCAACACTGTTTAGTGTCTCCACATTTTGCTTGCTGCGGGCTATGCTGCGGGCTATTTGTAGCTTGCCTGCACCCTCCCTTCCAGTGAAAGGAAAGGAAAGGATGCATTGGTGAAGCTATTTATAGCTAGCCTGGCTGACCTAACCTCAAAACTAAAAAGCTTTGGTTGGGTCACTGTGAAGGGTGTGCCTGAGTTGACCGCTTTTGTCACCTAGGAAGTTCCACCCTTTGGGTGCTGAGAAGGAAAAATGGTTCAAATGCATACAAGTCTACTGTAATCTTTACCCTTCGTTTGTATGAGTGTGCTCAGTTAGATACTTCAAACTCTTATTTTATTATTCAAACATGGTATTTTTAAAGCTAGCTTTGAGACAAATCTTTTCAGCGGTACTACTCACGAGTCTGTGCTAAGTATATGTCTGAAGAAGTCATTGCCCACTAGCTTGATGGCTTTCTCTGGGGTGATGAGCAGCAGGTTTACTCCAGATCCTAAGACACAAATAATTAATATATTTAACCAGGGACATTTTAAAAATATTACAATGCGTCTTGAGGACATTTCTTTCATTTCAAAGTTTCACACTAGATATTATCATAAAAGAGTTTATTATTCACATTCACAAAGAGTTCACATTATTGAGCCGAAAGTTCTCAAATAAGCATGAGCTTAAAAAAAGGCATTCAGTCCATCGATAACATCACCTTGCGAGTCTAGCAAAGGGCTCATTGATACTGTCATTACATGTTACTCAATACCACATTAGTAGCATAGTAGTTGTAAGTTGGGGACAAAACAGGCCGTGAAGCCTTTCTAAACACCATATTTCCGCTTGTGACAGAAAGGAAATTAATTGTGTACTTTTGTTTTCAGATGGTAATAAAGCCGTTTATTATTGTTTAAATTATTTTGTTATCTATTTTTTATTGAAATTATGAACCTGCAGAACATTTCAAGTGTTTATCTGCAATAGTTTTGGAACTATTGCATTTTTAATAAAAATCCATAGAAAAAATTCGGCCTTGGGAAACACTCCATTAAGTAGTATTTGGTGGTGAAGAGTTAATTAGGAATATTTGGTGTTTTTTTAATACATACACATTTTAATAAATCTTTATATTCATAGTTGCTGTACATTATTATACACCCTTATAGAAATTGACATCTCTTTTCCGTTATGCTAATCATTAGTTCTACGATTACTGCATATATTATATATAATACAAATTTATGGGAACAGACACAACTGTTATCCACATCACGCAATACAAATTATGCATAGGAGCACTACACATCACAGATGATGCACACACATTACCTTTGTACATGCCAAAGAAACCCTCATTGCGGAAAGTTTTGATGGCACAATCCGGTCTGAAAAGTAACACACACAAATTCAAGTTAGTCTGAAAAGCAACACTCACAAATTCAAGTCAAAATTAATCAAAACAGAACAGGATTTTGTACGGCACAGTTCTGTTCTTGCCAACAAGTCTGAGAACCAAGAAGTTGACAATTTTAAGAAACTCTTTCAAGATAGCTGGAATATAATTATCTCTATCCCCAAAAATGGTTATCTTCTTGGCAGAATGACTGCTCTGGTGGTTCAAAGTTGATTTAGGTCCCTACCCACTCCTTCATAGGAGGGTTATCCATGTCTGCCATGTTGCCAAAGTGGGTGTAAACGTTACACTCAATGTTCATGAATGCATTCTACAGCTCAGACATTAGTATAAAATATAATTTAAAAATAAATATAAAACTAAATAAAATAAAAAACAACAAAACACCTTTGTGGTGATTAATAAAGCATCCCTCAATTATTTTTAATGCAAAGACATATATAAATCAATTCCTATCCTATCCTATCCTGTCCCATAACCCGAAGGTCGTAGGGGCACCACAGATAATCGTTTAACCAGCATACTCCATCTTTCTCTGTCCTCAGCAGCCCTCATGGCTTCGCTCAGTGTCAAACCAGTCCATTCTCGAATGTTGTCCTCCCACCTCTTTTTCGGTCTCCCCCTTCTTCTACCTCCTTGCACTGTGCCTTGCAGAATGGTCTTTGCAAGGCCTGATGATCTGGTGACGTGGCCATACCATCGGAGTTTCCGTTTCTTCACCACTGTGAGCAGGTCATCGTGTTGTCCAATGGCTTGTGTGATGGTCTGTCGGACTTCGTCGTTGGTGATGTGTTGGGTATAGGAAATGCCCAGAAGTCTTCAATTAAATAAAATAAATAAATACATGTTCCAGCAATTACTTGAAAGAAAAAAGACCACTCACAAACTCTTGTAGAAAAGCTTTCCATCAGGTCCTGGCTGTTGATTCTGCAGTCTTGTTTTGATCAAGTCAATCGGAAACACACATGTCACACCCACAATACCAGCAATGCCACCATTGATGATGCGTGGAAGAAAGCTGAGGAAAATACAAAGTTACACTTTCAGTTTCAGTGCCCAGTTATTTGTGATTTTTTGATAGAGTGAGCACCACCGGTGCCCAAATATTTTCTGGTTTAGGGTGGGGATTATACATTTTAAAAAAAACATTCTGGAAGAAAGTGAATGATAAGCGGACAAATGCAAAGGAAAGGTGTACAATAATATGAATACATTTCTTTATTTTTATTCATGATGTATTATTATTTCATTACTACTTCTATTGCGAATATTGTTTAGAACAGTCATGAAAAAAAATGGTTAAGTCACTTACTTGAAGTTTTGCTCCATTGTATTGTATTGTATTGTAAATAAAATTCACTTCAGATCTCCCTGTGGAAACAAAAAGAAGTGTAATGCAATGCAGCAGACAGCCCTAACAAAAATCATCAACTAGAACAAGGCTGGCAAAGTCCATATGACTCCAATGCTCCTTATGGAATTTGCAATATTGTACATGACAATGACTGCCCAGAAAAAACTTAAACAGTGACATTAAAATGTAATTTTGACTTTAATCCTAGCCTTGAGATGATCTTGACTTCTGGCTCCAAATGGACACTAATGTACAATCAAATAAACTACAGCAAAAGTTGCATTAAGCCTAATCATCACATGGATCCAGTCCTTTATGACCGAGCGTCCGCAAAGGGTGAGGGTTGGCAGCTCTCTCTCCTCTGTCTTGGTGACCAAACACCGGTGCTCCGCAGGGCTGCGTGTTGTAACCAGTTCTCTTCACTACCTACACCGCCGACTGCCGTTCCACTGACCCACGCCGCAACATCCAGGTGGAGTTCGCCGATGATACGTCCCTCTCTGGGCTGGTGAACCCCGACGGCGACGAGCAGTGCTACAGGAGCGCGGTCGGCGAGCTAGTGGACTGGTGCGACCGCAACTTCCTGCACCTCAACGTCACTAAAACAGAGGAAATGATCATCGACTTCCGCCGACAACCACGAGCCACTGACCATCAAGGGCGAACCTGTGCGACGTGTCAACAGTTACAAGTACCTGGGGACCGTCATCGACGACAAGCTGGACTGGTCACCCAACGTCGACATCATCTGCAAGAAGGCCAGCCAGCGACTATTCTTCCTCCGGAAGCTGAGGCAGTTCAGAGTGAACAACACCATCATGTTCCTCTTCCACCAGTCAGTCATCGAGAGTGTCGCCCTCTATAACCAGCTGTCCTATTTCAGCTCCGCCAATGAGGGCGACACGGATCGTCTGGAAAAAATCGCCATCCAGGCCTCCCGGCTGATGGGGAGGGATGTGCAGTCGCTGGCTGGCGTCCACGAACACGCTTCCATCACCAAGCTGCGTCGCATCCGCAACAACGAGGCGCATCCCCTGCATGACGCAGTCGCTGCCTGTGTCTCCCAGCGCAGCGAGGGGCGCTTCCTCTCTAGATCTATGAAGTGTCGCATGACGCGCTTCAAGAATTCATACCTTCCAACAGCCATCCGACTGGCAAACGACACGCTCCAGCGATAAGAACGCTAACCCTTGTAATAAAGGAGGCAATTTGCTTTCGTGCAATATATCTGCTGCAAACAATTATATGAGAATGTGGTGTTCTTTTCTTACTCAACTTTGACCAGAGATTTTATCAATTAGTTAATTTGGTTGCTGTTCTTGTTATTATTATTATTTTTATTAATTTTGTTCCCCGAGATTATCACGAAGCTTGGTTTTGTATTCTTTCAGTTGTTATTATTATTAGTTGTAGTAGTATTGTTATTATTATTATCATTATTACAATATATTAATTATTAGTTGTCTGTTGGTGCTGCTGTTGTATTATTATTATTATTATTATTATTATTATTAGTTGTAGTTGCATTGTTATATTATTTTTATAATTACTCTAATGATTACGATTATTATTAATATTATGATGATTATTTTGTATTATTACTCTTATTATTATAATGATTATGATGATGATGATGATGATGATGATGATGATGATATACTGTGGAATAATTATCTGTGTGTTAAATGTGTACGCATGGGTATGTGGCTGGTTATCTGTTTATGCAAGTGTGTTAGTGTTTATAGATTTGTATTTTGGTATGGAAGTTGTTTTTGATAGTATATCAAATGTATCAATATTGTATTTCCATGTTTGTAATAACTTTGATGTTGTTATCTCCTTCCTTATTGCACTGCTAAACAAATATCCATGCCTTGTGTTTGGACAATAAAGAATCTTGAATCTTGAATCTTGAAAACAGTCAAATTTGAATGACCTTGTCCTTCAATAACCTTGATTTTGGGATGACCTTGACCTTCACGTCACCTCTGATGCTTGTATTATCAAATAACCCATTGTTGATGCATACTATGGGTCAAATATTGGCCTTCATCTTAGGATGACCTTGACCTTCACATGACCTCTGATGCTTATGTATGATAAAATAACCTATTGTTGAAACATGAGACATTCCACTGAACTATGACCAATTTTTTAATTGTTTTGTAAGGCCTAAAATGACCTTGATCAACACAAAAATGGAAAATATATGAAGAGTCAATCTATTAATTCTGCCTACAATAAATTTGAATTTTTTTTATCTTATAGCTAAGGGCCGCAAAGGTCACTTTAAAGTACCCATATCATATGAAATGATTTTGAACAGCTGACAATGACCTTAACCTGTCAGCAAGGTTGACCCAATTTGTGTGGCATGTGTGTCTCATTCATCTATCATGCATCAAAGAATCATAAGTTTAATATCAATAACAGAAAAAAAATGAAATTTTTGTTAACAATTTTAATTGTCCAATTTTGACTTGCATGCTTAGTAATATAAGTCTATGTATTCACTCCACAATTCTTTTGGTGGCAAATCTGTGTGAGATGAGTCTAAGCCAAAAATGTCCATCTGTCTGTCCGTCCATCCGTCTCACTCTGTCTAACTGCCATCCGTCCATCTGTGCAAAACTTGCAAGTGGCTAATTTCTCAGAACCTATTTCATGTATCACAACAAAACTTGGTTGGATAGTGTATATAAATATATCCACAAGACATTGAAAATGATCTGTGAATAAATGACTGCACTTCAAAGTCAAGGGTCAGCAAATTTTAGTCAAAAAAAATATTTTGGATGAACTATAAACTGTGTATACAAACAATACAGATATAATAAATCCAAGGGTACAAATATTGAAAACATATGACCCATCTTTTGACCTTATGAGTTAGACTTCAGGTACTGTTTACAATGGATACAGTTCTGCTTTATGCCTGTATCACTATCAGTATCACTATCAGTGTGTCTGTATAGGCATGAGAAAGTGAAGGTGTCTACCCAATGCTTGTCAATGTCATAAATTGTATTTTATACAATCCCCTATAATTTATTATGTTCTCTGTGCAGATCTCAGACTAGCGTCTTTTGTTAGGGAAAGCAATGAATGTACTCCCTATAAGGACAGGAAATAATGTTATGTCACATAGAGCGTCAAAGTTCTTGTCATGAACATGATAAAGATATCATAGATCTGCTCGAAGACCACATTATAATTATTATTGTTGTTATTAATATTTATCCACCTAATCTAGACATGCCTCTAAGCTCTGACATGAATACAGAACAACTTTAACTATAAAACATAACATGGAAAACTTATGAACTATTAACACTAACACTAACAGTTAACTAATTTATATAAAACGTATATATATATATATATATATATATATATATATATATATATATATATATATATATATATATATATATATATATATATATCACACATGAACACACAGTCACAGACAGAGTCAATCAAGTGCACACATACATACACAAATAATGAGTGCGAGTGTTAAATTTAACTTTAACTCAAAGAGGATTAAAATGACCATATCTCCTCTGTCATAGAATCACTGATTGTGAGGACAAATTAAATGAATAACTAAATTCCTTGGAACGTGAACAGGTTAACTGACATGCAGATTTAATAGATAATTTTTTTTATATAAAATTTAGTTCACTGCCGATTCACGTGCCTATGATTTGCCATTTGGGTTTAAAGAAAAAGAAGTTAAATAATGGTTGCTTTTTCTCCATCTAATCCATCAAATGATTTATGGAAAATATTGTAATATTAATTTCATTTGGAGAAACTTTCATTGACTGAGTGTATTTCTGTCGCTTTTAAGTTTAACAAAATACTTATTTGTTTGTTTTACATAATACAAGCTCTTATTCTGCCTTCAACTTCAAGTTCATTAATTATTAACCAGCAGTACTTGACTATGGAATATTATAGTTCGGAAATTTGAACTGTCTGCCAAGGTGCTCCCATGCAAACTCTAAAAACAGTGATCGCAGATTATTTAGTTGCAAATTTGCTTACCTAAGTGGATTAGCGATGGTGATGGTGGTACTTAATCCTGTCACTGTGACTGTGTCAGACCAAGATCGTAATGAACAATTAACACTGCAGATGAGTAGAGCTGATCCAATGGCCAATTTCCGCAGCACTAGGCTTAGAATAAACGATGAGAGCCGGTAAATACTCCTGCAGAATCAAAATTGCACAAAACAGGGCGACAAGTTCGTCTCATTGCATAGCCTACATGTATGTATGTGTATCCAGTGGTGCCCTATTAATTTTTATTACGCTCAAGGGAGAGTAACACTAGACGCAAATAAAACAATTGAGTTCCGGTTCCTGCTGGTTATTTAAAAACGAAAACGAAAGTCCCGTTCCACTCTGGCGAACATTGTAGCGTTTTCTAGATAAAATAATATCGCAGCTCTAGAGGAGATGGAAGGAACAAATGATCGCCGAACGGATCGAACCCCCAAAGATGTTTGTAATGCAAAAATGAAAAAATATCAGAAGCGTACATGAAAATCAAGGTCAGCAGAAGGAAGGCGGTTGGTGAGCTAGATCTATATAGTAATAAAAGTTTACTTACATGAAAATTTGGTCAGCAGAAGGAATGCGGTTGGTTGGTGAGCTAGATATAGTAATAAAAGTTTACTTACATGAAAATATGGTCAGCAGAAGGAATGTACGTTAGATCAGTTTCAAAATTCGGATGCAAGGCATAGTGATAAGAAGATTTTTTTAAAGTAATGAAAATACATCCTATTATATTCTAATTACATTAATGAAAAATTTAATGTATCTGCAGGATCTCCAAATAGTCTTTTAATATTGTACACTTATCGCATTTTGAGTTAACCCTTTGAGCGGAAGCAGCGAAAGATCGATCAGTTCTATAAAAATGGATGGACGGACACATGCATGCATATCATGGTCTAATGGTAGTGCTTCGGCTTGCGGATCGGAAGGTCCCGGGTTCGAGCCCTGGCCGGGCCATTGTGTTGTGTCCCTGGGAAAGACACTTTACTCCTGTTTTTCTACTCCTTCGGATGAGAGTATAAACCGAGGTCTAGTCTGAGGTCTAGTCTGTGTCGCATACATTCCATCATAACGGACTTTGAAGATCCCGACGCTCATGTCCTAGACGGGTGAGTGCCGGTGACAAGAAAACACCCAGCATGCACCTAGGTCCTTCTCCCCCATCCCTGGCTGCCCAGGATTGTGCTCAGTTGTCCGGGCGTCAGACCATACGCCCAAAGGCTGCGGGTGGTCGTCTCGGGCGGCTTGAGTTAGATCCTGTATCGGCCAGCGCCTTGAGCTGGAAAAGCGCTATATAAGAACGATTAAATAAATAAATAAATAGCCACAATGATGTATGGTGTTAGAAACATAACAGTGCATAAGTATATAGTAATAACGTTACAGGTAAAATTATATACGAGAACTAATGTCTAGCTAAGTTCCACGATTATATTTGACAAACATTAAGGAATTGGAACACAACATGCACTCCATCATCGTCATCATCATCATATATCATCATCAGTATCGATCCTCGTCATCATTGTCCTTTTTGTCATCATCGTCATTATCATCGTTGATATTCATCATCATCATCATTGATTCAACCTCAAGAAGAAGTTGCATGGCCCCTCTTCAAGTCAGTAAACGTTTTTTTTTTTTTTTGCTGTACATTTGACTGTTTTAAGATTAGATTTCAATTGCAGGAATTTATACGGAATACATGCATGTAGTGTGTCTTGGGCAAAAAAGACCTGGCGGTGCCCAATCCTCTCCAGGCTGTTGGCCACAGCCGAAATCCACGAATACAGTGTGGCTCGCCTTGGCTCTGAGCACGTGGTCGTTGAACCTGTAGTAACGTGAGGTTCCTCCGCCCTGGCCGGTGACTTCTGTGTAGAAGACTTTCGCCCAGTGATGCCGTGCTAACATCACCCCTGTTAGTCGCCTCTTACGACACGCCGGGAAACGTTGGGTCTATTCTATTTAATGCCCGAACCCACCGGATCGGTCGTCGCCTGGCTCAAGGACCGCGCCTTCCGTTGGCCACCAGGACGGAGGTGTTAAGTGTGCTACTGATGGACAATTTAGCAAGATCCGCACGAGAAACAACATCGTCATAGGAACCTGGAATGTCAGGACCCTAACTGCGGAAGGAAAATTAGAAGAACTGGCCCACGAGTTGGACCACTATCGATGGAACGTTCTAGGCATCAGCGACCTGCGCTGGAAAGGCCTAGGTGAAACAATGACCGACAAAGGCCACAAGCTGTATTTCAGCGGTAGAGATGACAGGCACGAACACGGCGTTGGATTCTTGGTCCACAAGAACATTCTAGCCACTGTCATGGGTTGCCGCCCAGTCTCCAGTAGACTCATTACCATCCGCCTGAGAGCAGCCCCTTTCAACATCACCATCATCCAGGCCTATGCCCCAACATCAGACTATGACGACAGCGAAGTGGAGGATTTTTATGAAAATCTACAGGCCGTCCTTGACCAAGTGCCGAAGAAGGACATAGTCATAGTGCAAGGCGACTGGAATGCCAATGTTGGCCAAGATGCGCACCACATCTGGGGAGACACATGTGGACTCCACTGCAACAACAAGACAAATGACTGGGGTCTGAGACTCTTGGAGTTTGCCAGACACAACAATCTGGTACTGGCAAACACGCTTGGTATCCACAAAAACTCCAGACGATGGACATGGCACAGTCCCGGCGGGGAGCATCACAACCAAATAGACTACATCATGGTCAAGAAACGCTTCAGATCAAGCATCAACATTGGCAGGACACGCACTTTTCCAGGAGCAGACATCGGAAGTGACCACGATCTCGTGATGATGTCTTTCCGGCTCCACTTGAAGAGAGTAAATACAGCAAAGTGCACTAGACTGAAGTTCGACCTGGACAAACTGCAAGACCCGGATGTGGCAGAACTATTTCAGGCCACAATTGGAGGGAAATTTGCACCACTGCTCGTTTTGGGGGCTGGTGAAGTAGATGTCAACTCCATGACCACCACCTTCAACTCAGCTGTGACAGATGCCGCCACTGAGATCCTTGGCAAGCACCGACCAAAGACTAAGCCGTGGATCACACCTGAACTTTTGGATCTGTGTGATAAACGAAGAGAGATAAAAAAAAGAAAAAAAGAACACCTCACAGGGAGCTGATGTCTACCGAAAAATCAACAATGACATCCGAAAAGGCATGCGCACAGCAAAGGAGAACTGGATAGAAGATCAATGCCAGGAAATAGAGAACAGTCTGAAAAAGAACAACAGCAAGAAGGCCTACCAGACTGTAAAGCGGCTGACAAGTGTCAAACAGCCCAAAGTCTCCACGATCTAAAGCAAGTCTGGCATATGCCTTACAGAAGAACAAGAAGTCTTGGACAGATGGACAGAGTACTGCTCTGACCTTTACAACCATACACCAAATGGAGACCCATCAGTTCTAGCATGTCCCGAGAACAGAGAAGAAGAAGAAATCCTCCCAATTCTCCGGGAAGAAGTTGAGGCAGCAGTGCAATCGCTAAAGAAAGGGAAGTCAGCGGGAGTGGACAACATACCGCGGAACTGCTACAAGCAGGAGGAGAAGCGATGATTGATGCCCTCACCATTATCTGTAACAAGATCTGGCAGAGTGGGGAGTGGCCTATACCATGGACCCAGTCGCTTGTCATCACTCTTCCCAAAAAAGGTAACCTTCAGGAGTGTGAAAATTACCGCACCATCAGCCTCATCAGCCATCCCAGCAAGGTCCTCCTGAAAATAATACTCAATAGGTTGAAACCCAAGCTGAACAAATCATAGCTGAAGAACAAGCAGGATTCCGGGCAGGGCGAAGTACCACTGAGCAGATTTTAAACCTCAGAATAATCTGTGAGAAATACCTACAGCACCAACAACATCTATATCATGTGTTCATAGACTTCAAGAAGGCGTTTGACCGAGTCTGGCATGCAGCTCTATGGGCAACAATGAAAGTGTACAACATCAGCCCTAAAATTATTGAAGTCATCAAAAGCCTGTATGACAAGGCTACCAGTGCAGTCCTCCACAACAGCGCCATCGGGAACTGGTTCAGAACAATAATCGGTGTGCGTCAAGGATGCTACTCTCTCCAACACTCTTCAACATCTTCCTAGAGCGCATCATGTCAGATGCTCTTGCAGACATGAAGGCACAGTCAGCATAGGGGGTAGAGCAATCTCCAATCTTCGTTTTGCAGATGACATTGATGGATTGGCTGGAGAGGAACAAGAACTTGAACAGCTGGTACAGAGGCTTGACACCACCTCCAGAGCTTATGGAATGGAAATAAGTGCAGAGAAGACCAAAATGATGACCAACAACACCAATGGCATCAACACGGACATCAAAGTCCAAGGCCAATCCCTCAACACAGTGCATAGCTTCAAATATTTAGGAGCCATTGTATCAGACAATGGGTCCCGACAGGAAGTCCTCTCCAGGATCGCACAAACAACTGCTGCCCTGACAAGGTTGAAGCCCATTTGGAAAGACAGGACCATCAGTCTACATTCCAAAGTAAGACTGCTGCGCTCCCTTGTCATCTCCATCTTCCTATATGCTTGCGAAGCATGGACCCTCACAGCAGATCTCCAACGAAGAATACAAAGCATGGAGATGAGGTGCTACAGAAGACTTCTGGGCATTTCCTATACCCAACACATCACCAACGACGAAGTCCGACAGACCATCACACAAGCCATTGGACAACACGATGACCTGCTCACAGTGGTGAAGAAACGGAAACTCCGATGGTATGGCCACGTCACCAGATCATCAGGCCTTGATTGATTGATTGATTTATTGTTGCTTTAGGTCCAGCGGACTCTTCCGAGCCAAATCAGGACCGGACAACCCCCGATCCGCATAAAAGATCTGCTGAAACAACCCAGTGGGAAAATTGAATGCCCTCCACCGGCCAGTCACTTTACTATAAAGACATCCCACGCGGGGGACGGCTGAGGGTTGACCTCAACTACGCGAACACCCCGGTTACAAAAACAAAATAGAATACAAACATCATTATAAATCATTAACCAAACACATACATATAAAATGCCTATAGTGCTAAATAGTACAATCATAGGAAGCCCTAGTGACCACCCGGCAGAAAGCGTCCAACACTCCCAAGCTGATCCAACAGACCTCATACACAAACAAGGAGTCTTGTCCATGAAGAGTTTTCAAGAAAAAAGGTAGGTCATTGATCTAGCGAAGAAGAAGATAGTATAGCAGAGTGAAGGACAGAGCAGGAATAGGAAAGAGTAAATGAGGAAGACAGCGACAGTGGGAATTTAAAGCACTAAATTTCCATAAAGTGGGGATACTATTTATACTGAAAACCCCCCGGCACTCCAACGGGGGTACTGTTGCCGCAGTGAATCTGTCTTGCCTATAAAGGAAAGACAGGTTTTCAACTGTGGCTTTCACTGTTCCCTTTATAGGTTTGAACAATCTACAGTGGCAAGATTGCTCATGACCCCAAGGGGTTCATCAGGCCTTGCGAAGACTATTCTGCAAGGCACAGAGCAAGGAGGTAGAAGAAGAGGCCGGGAGACCGAAAAAGAGGTGGGAGGACAACATTCGAGAATGAACTGGTTTGACACTGAGCGAAGCCATCAGGGCTGCTGAGGACAGAGAAGATGGAGTATGCTGGTTAAAGGATCATCTGTGGTGCCCCTACGACCTTCGGGTTACGGGACAGGATAGGATAGGATACGGAATACATAGTTTATTCAGCCAAACACAAACACAAACATCCACACCCCATACAACACCTAGCTATTAAACACAGGCGCTTAATTGTATCAGGACAAACGAGTGTCTATGCCTGTTGTTTGTAGATTATAGTCACACGACACTTTCGCATATAGGTGACTACTGGACCGATTTATACTGACACCAGCGGGCCAGTTGTTGGTAAAGGGGAAAATAATATGATCACACGTTGACCAATCCGGGATTCGAACCAGCGACCTGTCGGTTACTAGCAAGACGCTCTTACCAACTGAGCTACCCGACCCCTCTTATCTATGCCTTTTTTTGTAATCAGTTTATAGTCCCCTCTCTTCCCGATGAGGATTTTCAGAGAGGAGACTCTATGCCTGTGACGCGTCTCCCTTTATAAGAGATAAAGGGAGACGCGTCACAGGCATAGGCGCTCGCGTGTCCTGATACAAGCGCCTGTGCTATTAAATCTTGCAGACACCCTATATACATTAAGTACAATATCACACTGGACATGTAAATTGGAAATGTATTTATACTATTGACAAGCTATAATAACGAAATCATCAATACCACTTATGTTAATCAGATGAATAAAAATTGACACAACAGCAATTACGAAAAGTTAATTTCCAGCAGGTAATTATCTTTTTCTCATTTCCTTCTCCCACCCCTACTTCCTCCTCTCAATCCTTCTTCGCCGTGTGTCTTCTCTTCGCATTCCAACCTCACGTGAACGGTCAAGGTCAGAGGCGTCGTCTGCAACAGTCTCAAAGGGAAATAACTTCTAGTGCACTCTTCAATAACAGAAGGGCTAAACATAAAGAAGGGGGACTTGCGAGTGAGACTGTCTATCAAGGCTGTTCATTCTAGAAAAACGAGCTGAAAAGAAAATATAGTGGGGCAACATGGCTTCCGCTATCTCAAGAAACACCTGTCAGCTATTGTCAAACAAAACGCAACTTTCCAGGTGAGTGCATGTTTTCATGAAATGTTTATTAAATCAGAAGAATCGCTTTCTAACCCTTTGACATTGGTTTATCCGGCGCTAGTGCCGGCAAGCCTTCCTATGTGAAGGACGTTGCGAGGCAGTGCAACTCAGTGCATTGGCCTGACTTTCCACAACTGCTAGATCAATATCACACTGGATATGCAAAGTCCGAAAAAGTGCAGATTTATGATTTATGTTGTACTTCGTTTTGTCAACCCACTGTACATTGATTACAAAATTTACATTTAAATTTTAATATCCCAGAGCTGAAAATTAAATACGAATTTTGGCTTTAGTTTAGTGGGGTCAGTGTTTGGTTTATTCAGAAGAAAAAAAAAGTCAGTGTTGTCTGGGATCATTATATAATATAATGTGGCAAAATCTACTGTTGTAAATTGTAATTATTATGATCCGTTTTATCTGTATAGTGTATGTTTTATTATGTATGGTCAGCATCTCCACAATATTGTCACTACTAATGTAGTACTGAAAGATGGGCAATATCCAGATATAGCCCCCTCATCATTGTAACAGCTCCAAAATCATTTGGCTTTTTTTCTTTTTTTCAGTTTTTTACATTCTATTAACACAAAGAATGCCATAATTAATATACATGAACACCCACATTGCAGACAATACAAATACCTTCTTTCCGTCGGAAATATGTAACTAATAATATTAAGGGGAGTATATCTGGATATTGTCGAAAGATTAACTTCACACACACACACACACACACACACACACACACACACACACACACACACACACACACACACACACATACATACATATCAAATTTCTCCCCTCTGGCAGCCGCTTTCGATCCTTCAGATCCCACACTTCCCGCTTTAAAGATTCCTTTTACCCTCAAATTGTAAAATCTCTAAACGTCGCATCCTCCTCCAACCGCTGATCCCCCCTGCCATGCGCACGCCCTGCTCCTCCCTACATACATCTAGATAATACAGCGACTGTTATAATCCAGAATGTTTTTGTGATCACTTTAGACTAGTCATTATGCATTTCAGTATACAGTGGAACCTCCGGTATAAGACCGTCCAAAATCGGAGAAAAAACGGTCTTATAATTTAATAGAGGTAGTCTTATACCAAAAATGGGGGGAGGGGTCGGAGGAGAATGCAGGGTTTATTCTATTTACACACACACATACATACATATCAAATTTCTCCCCTCTGGCAGCCGCTTTCGATCCTTCAGATCCCACACTTCCCGCTTTAAAGATTCCTTTTACCCTCAAATTGTAAAATCTCTAACTGTCGCATCCTCCTCCAACCGCTGATCCCCCCTGCCATGTGCACGCCCTGCTCCTCCCTACATACATCTAGATAATACAGCGACTGTTATAATCCAGAATGTTTTTGTGATCACTTTAGACTAGTCTGTAGTCATTACGCATTTCAGTATACAGTGGAACCTCCGGTATAAGACCATCCAAAATCTGAGAAAAAACGGTCTTATAATTTAATAGAGGTAGTCTTATACCAAAAATGGGGGGAGGGGTCGGAGGAGTATGCAGGGTTTATTCTTGGCGTCGGTCATCGGTCATTGACGCATAAAAATGACCGATTGTTTTGCCAGCCAGCTGGTCAAGTGACCTAAACACGTTTTGCTCAATATCGCAAAAACGGCTAAAGCGATTTTGCTAAGTTTTTGGTGTAGATTTGGTATACAGGCTGTATGCCAAATCTATACCAAAAACTTAACAAAATCGCTTTAGCCGCTTTTGCGATATTGAGCAAAACGTGTTTAGCAATAAAATGAGTGTGTGCAGATTTGCAGATTTCCAGACAATGAGTTTATGTCCTGTTTTGGAATTCTTGCCATGTGGCCCATCAGTCAGATTAGCAAAGAGGAGTTGTCTAAATGGGGAGATGCCAAGATGCAGAAGTTATTGGATCACTATGGGCAGATCCAGACTCATGATTGGATTCATGAAGAAAATCAAAAACAAAGTGCCTCCTCACAACCACTACTGAATTCTGAGGCATGTTTGAAAGAATGGGGGAGGGCCAAGGCAACAGTACTTTCATAAAACTACCCACGAGAAAATATCAGGGATGTGCGGGCCATGCTTGCAGCTCACCACTCAGATGAACTTCCAAACCTGCTGAAGCTGGCTGCTTTCGCGGTTACCTGCCCCCTGCAAACTGCTGATTGTGAGAGAGGCTTCTCTGCACAAAACCGCATTCTGACAGCATTGCAGAACAGACTGACAGCAGAAACACAGAACTTGCTGCTTTCTGTAAAGCTTGGAACTGTAAATATAGAAAGAGCGCTGCAGATATGGGCAGCAACAAAACCAAGAAAACTGTTGTCTCTTTCAAAGCTGTGAAGACAGTAATAATTAGCAGACAAATTAAAAAGGATCGAATTTCTCCTTATTACTGTGTCCATCAGCATGTCATTTAAACAATTTAAAAAGGCTGAATATAAAATCGATTAATGCCTTAGCGTTGTTATTTTGTGCCATTTGTACTGATAAGCGATCGAATGAGACTGTGTGACTTATTGCTTTCCAAAATGACCTATTGTTTTTCCTGTGAACTGGTCAAAGGACCTATTGTTGTCACTTTCAAGATTAATCCCTGAGTATGTAGTCATAATTTTCACACTCATCAGCATGTATTCTCTGACAAAGAAAACTGTAAAACATGTTTCATTTTTAGCTTTGTCTCTTTATTCACAAATCAAATGTTTATCTTTCACACTGCTGTAAAATGCTCCATGGAGTTGACATTAATTCACAACTTAAAATGTTTAACAACACAAAACCATATTCAGAGTTCAAGGATTAGAAATGACATGATTAATCGAAAACAGTCGTGTCTTCAGACATTTCGAACAGGGAAGAACTCTGAAATTAAATAATGTTTTTGATTAATCAGGTCCTTTCTAATCCTTGCATTCTGAATGGCTGACTTGATGGCCATCATGTTGCCTACTCCATGGATTTGTTGTTGACAAGCAAGAACTGAAATCAAACAACTCTCCCCCTTTTTACTCCTTTCAATAACTTCATTCTCTCTTCCAAACTCAAAACTTTCCTCTTGCGGGACGCCATTTTGACAAGCTAGTGTAGGCGAGTAATGTCTTATACTTGCATGAGTAATGTCCCTTACTTGCAAAATAGCAGACAACAGCAGGCGAACACTAACATGAGAGAAAAAACGAAAAGTACAGTCAATAAATTAACTGATTTCTCTTTGAAATTGCCTAAGACGGTCATATAAAAAGCTTAAGATACGGTCGCTGGTTGCATAAACGAGGTTGTCGCATACCAGAGGTCATTTATTATTGGAAGTGAGTCTGTCAGAAGTTTTCAGGTCATATAACCGAGGGAGTCATATACAAGAGTGACGGATACCGGAGGTTCCACTGTACTATGGAATACCATGTAATAATGATGCTCTCACTGTGAGAGGAAGTGTTTGTGTGTGTGTGTGTGTGTGTGTGTGTGTGTTAAGTATTAGTACAGGCGATTACTGCGTGCGAGCCTTTGGCTGTGTTTGTGCGAGTGTGTGTGGTTGTGCATACATGTGTGTACTTGTGTATGTAGGTATGTGTGTGTGCGTGCGTGTGTGTAAGAGAGAAAAAGAGAGAGATGTTAAATATATATAAAACATTATGCCATTGTCCAACACCAAATAATATTCCGATTGTTGTATCTATTACATGTCAATTGGCAAAATAAATTCCTGTTGTCCTGTTATACTATCCTGTGGAGTTCCACAGGGTTCTGTCCTTGGACCCCTTCTATTCTCTCTGTATGTTCGCCAGATGTCTAACCTCATAAGCAGTTTCCTCATTGATCATCACTTTTTCGCTGATGATTCGGAAATATATTCCAAAATTCCAGTTGATTGTGATGCTGCTGTTGCAGCTGTCAGAAATGTTGAGCAGTGCTGTCTTGAGATCAAGAGGTGGATGAACGCGAACAAGTTGAAACTAAATGAACAGAAGACAGCTTTGCTATGTGGGCCGCAAATTAGAAGACAATCTTGTCCTTTCCAGTCCTTGCAGGTCGGTGATGCTGACATTCAGTTCTCCCCTTTTGTAAAGACTCTTGGCCTTGTGCTTGACTGTGACCTTTCACCTGAATAGCATGTTTTGGCAGTAGTGTTTCTTTCATTTAAAAGCTCTTGGTAAAATCCATTCTTCTCTGACCCGTAGTGCAGCAAATACTGTTGCTGTCTCTTTGATATTGTCAAGACTAGACTATTGCAACCGCCTTCTTGCCAATCTGCCTCAAACACAGGTCAAACGCCTCCAATCTGCTCAGAATTCTGCAGGTCGATTGGTCACAAAAAGTTGTAAATCAGTCCACATCACCCCTATTCTTGAGCAATTCCATTGGCTTACTGTCCACAAATGCATTAAACAAAGTGCTTTGAGTTGCCTATAGCGCAGTTAAAGAGCACACTCCTGAATACCTGTTAGAACTTCTGAATGTGTACGAACCATCTCGCAGCCTTCGCTCAGCTTCCAAGTCTCTATTCGTTGTTCCTGGGCACAAGCAGTGTAGGTCTTTCAGATACACTGCACCGGTCTGGTGGAGTGCTCTTCCAAAAGGCATAAAGAGGGCAGACTCTGTCGATGCATATGATTTACTTGTTTGTCAACATTCATTTATTTAACATTATGAGAGAATCTGAACCATGCACAAGCTCCTGCAATGGCAGCAATGTGCACAGACATAGATTTTACATCAGCTGGCCATGGTTCTAGTCTGAAGTTATGGGGACTGAACTCTTCCTCGCATGAAGATGTCAAGAGAAGTAACTAGTTGCAAAAAGTCTATTATATCCAACTATAATGGTAGCTGGCCTGAGCATTTGGAGGGTATTGAATTTATTTCCCCACACCACTTTCCCCTTCAAATCAGTCATAAAAGAAGAAGTGGTGTCTCATTTTGTCAAAATTCTTCTTCCCTCAACTGCTTGTTGCATTGATATTTAGTTATTCTGGATTATTCCCCAAGACTCTCTTCTCAAACCCCTTGGGGTCATGAGCAATCTTGCCACTGTAGATTGTTCAAACCTATAAAGGGAACAGTGAAAGCCACAGTTGAAAACCTGTCTTTCCTTTATAGGCAAGACAGATTCACTGCGGCAACAGTACCCCCGTTGGAGTGCCGGGGGTTTTCAGTATAAATAGTACCCCCACTTTATGGACATTTAGTGCTTTAAATTCCCACTGTCGCTGTCTTCCTCATTTACTCTTTCCTATTCCTGCTCTGTCCTTCACTCTGCTATACTATCTTCTTCTTCGCTAGATCAATGACCTACCTTTTTTCTTGAAAACTCTTCATGGACAAGACTCCTTGTTTGTGTATGAGGTCTGTTGGATCAGCTTGGGAGTGTTGGACGCTTTCTGCCGGGTGGTCACTAGGGCTTCCTATGATTGTACTATTTAGCACTATAGGCATTTTATATGTATGTGTTTTTTTGATGATTTATAATGATGTTTGTATTCTATTTTGTTTTTGTAACCGGGGTGTTCGCGTAGTTGAGGTCAACCCTCAGCCGTCCCCCGCGTGGGATGTCTTTATTGTAAAGTGACTGGCCGTTGGAGGGCATTCAATTTTCCCACTGGGGTTGTTTCAGCAGATCTTTTATGCGGATCGGGGGTTGTCCGGTCCTGATTTGGCTCGGAAGAGTCCGCTGGACCTAAAGCAACAATAAATCAATCAAAATCAATCAATCTCTTCTCAAACTCAAAGTGTTCACAAATCACTATTTGCACACCAGACATGATATCTGCAGGCATACAGTGTAGTGAGAATAGACGAGGCCTTCTCTCTCTTTTAATCGCAGCAGGCTTGATGAGACCTACTGCATATTTTTGGGAGGTCTCTCCGCCCACTTGTAAAACTCCATCTCCACCTAACACAGAGAAGAAAAAAAGGTATGCTGCCACCTGTGTTGTGCATGGCCAAAGCATAGACATTGGCCATAGACATTGGCCGAGACTGAAGAGCATAGACATAGACATTGGCCGAGACTGAAGAGCAAACAAGCCACAAATGCTTAGCTTTGCGGTCTGAACTGTAGACTCACCATACCAGCTGACACACTAACTTCTGAGTAGCTGAGACGTCACTTATCGAAGCATACGTTGTCCAGTCCGCTAGTCTTTGCCGCTGGTCAGCTTATTTAGTAAGGTGTAGTGATTCTGCATGCGCTCACCATTAACCCTAGGTGGTAGTGTAAAGCGATTTACGTAACTTGTCCTTTCTGGATTACTCTACTCTCCTGCAACATAGTTTGTAATGTTATTTGGAAACAACAAGTAGTTTTTCATGTACACCTGTTCTTCTGCACTTCACTGTCCATGCTAGGCTGTATTTCCTGCATAATTCACAGTAGCTATAAAGTTTGAAAATAAATTAATAAATAAATGTCGGTTATGTCAGGATTGCAGCTAAACCTCAAATCTTTAAACTGTAACCAGCCCCAGAGACTAGTGCAGTGGAGAACGCAGACCTCGGCTACATAGTGTGCAGTTGACATATTTGGCTTAGGGCTTATGCTACTAGTGCCACTATTCCAGCTTCTGTTGTCGATCTGTTCAGTCATTTATGTTGTCTGATTTCAGTTTGGAGGTAGCGCTGCATTTTCTTATGTTATGGACTAAACTGTATAGTAAGTAAGGGTGTTTTTTTTTTTAATAACTCTTTTGTTGCAGTCGGGTGTTAAGTGCATTCTGTTACTCAACACCATCAAATGAGTCCCACAGGCATAACCACTCGCGTATCAGAGGAATTGACATCCTCAGAAGCCCAAAGTTGAACAAGGTAAATATATTTTCATCTGAATATTTATAATGTATATAAATTTATTTCTTACCATGTTGTGTGTGTGCTATATATAGGGATATTACGCACTGCTTAGTATTAACATTGAAACAATACATAATAAATACTTCTCACTTTTGACGTATAGAGGAATACTTCAAAATGTATCCTATGTCAGGTATTAATGTAAATCCTGTGAGGTAATACTATATCTATTTGTCTTGGCCTTTGCCTGATTGAGTGTGGCAGAATAATTATTACAGGTTAAGTATGAAGTGGAAGCAACCTGAACCAAGCAGTGTACATATTTGCTCTGCATACACATAGTACTCCAGTTGCTCAAATCTTTCGCTTTCTGCTTTGTAGGTGACATTGAAGATACTGTCACATAACTTATCTCCTTGACTGTCATGACTTATACTGTTTAACCAAAGAGTCTGCAGCAGTGTCAGAAAAGTAGTTTTTGACCTACTTTGTAATTATAGCATTGAATGGTACATAGTTCTATTTAATTTAGAACCATGGAAGGAAAATTTTTTTAGAGGGAGACAGTACCTTAATGAAGCTGACCCTGAGAAAATGGAAGTCCTTAAAGCCTTTAACTCTCTCCATGATCCAGTATGACCAAAATGACAACTGACCTTCTTAACATTTCCCAGTGAATTTAAACTAGAGGGAAGAAAAAACAAAAGAAGTTTTATAGTTGGAAGGTATTAATTTTCTCTACAAAAAATGAATCTAGCTGAGCGTTACCAATGAGCATTTCTTGTATTATGTATTTTTTCTGATTAAACAGGGACACTTTTTTCTTTTCCATTTTCTAAAATTTGACATTTGGAAAGACAGGATCATAAGTCTACACTCCCTTGTCATCTCCATTTTCCTATTCGCTTGTGAAATATAGACTCTCACAACAGGTCTACAACGAAGAATACAAAGCATGGAGATGAGGTGCTACAGAAGACTTCTGGGCATTTCCTATACCCAGCACATCACCAACAACGAAATCCGACAGACCATCACACAAGCCATTGGACAACACGATGACATGAAGAAACGGAAACTCCGATGGTATGGCCATATCACCAGAGTATCAGGCCTTGCAAAGACCATACTGCAAGGCTCGGTGCAAGGAGGCAGAAGAAAGGGAGACCGAAGAAGAGGTGGGAGGACAACATTCGAGAATGGGCTGGTTTGACACTGAGCGAAGCCAAGAGGGTTGCTAAGGACAGAGAAAGATGGAGTATGCTGGTTAAACAATCATCTGTTGTGCCCCTGCGACCTTCAAGTTACGGGATAGGATAGGATATTAAAATTTGACCAAACCATTCTGTGCTTTCATATCCCGAGATCTGATCCCTTAACGTTGATTATGCATGTACAGGGCACAGCGTTCACCCTGGAAGAGCGACAGCTGATGGGTATCCATGGATTGCTGCCTCCAGTGGTGCGCACAGTGGATGAACAGCTGATTCGTGTCATGACCAACTTCCACAAGCGTCAGACTGACCTAGACCGCTACATCTACCTTTCTTCGCTGCAGGTACGGTGGAATTGAATTTAACTTAAATGTTCTTGCGTAGCTCAAGTCGCCTAAGGTGCCCTGTTGCTGCTTGATGCGCTCTGTTAAACGCTCCAGACAACTGCAGTTTTATTGGTCATCTGACAGCTGTTGTTGTGTATTTGTTTTAATTAACTGCTTTACACCTTTAAAGAATATTTTCTTTTTTCAAAATCACCCCTCGTTAGTAAGTGGATGGTCAACAAGGAATGAAGTGTTTTGCCATTTATTTTGTAATCTCCTTAAACAGGACCGAAACGAGCGCCTGTTCTACCGTGCCTTGAAAGAGAACATTGACGAGATGATGCCCATTGTTTACACACCCACTGTGGGCCAGGCTTGTCAGAACTTTGGAGTCGTCTTTCGCAGACCCAGGTGAGAAAAATGTTTATTATGAGTGTTATGTTTGTGTTCTGCACTTGGCATAGATTGTGAAACCCTTAGACACGTACTTTATAGCTCTGGTATGTCATGTCATTGATATGCTAAAAGCCCAAATTTTCAACAAGTGACTCACTCAGCCAAAGGCGCTATTCCACCAGAATATTAACTAGCTCATTAACAACTTAGAGTTGAAACTGCAGAATGAATGCACATGATCAGAGAGAGTGCACAATTCAATAAAGCTTTACAAGGATATTTACTAGCTGTGAAAAAGGGGAGAAGTGTGACAGACATAAAAAATCATCCGTCGGCAGGGCGCGAAATTAACTCTTTTCTTTGAGGGTAAACAGGACCCTTAACTTTTAAAAAGTGAGGGTCCTGTCTGAAATGTGAGGGTCCTAATACATAATAAACAATCGCCCATTGATTGGCCAAAAAGCGTGACTCCGAGCCAATAAAAAAAGACGTACTTAATATTATTCAAGGGTAATAACTCGAGTGACAAATACCTCGCATCCATAGCAACATATAACGCGATGGGTACTCGACATCGATTTTCGAAGATTTATTATTGCCTTCTACTTTTCACTCAAAAATAATGTTTGCATCGAAGATTTTTTTCAGTAAAAATGAATTGATTACTCAACTTTGTAACGTAGTTGACATTTTTTTTGCGGGTAAATCGGGCACGCTAGCAATGAAAAGAGCGGGTCCGAATCAACTTTTGAGGGTAATTCGCCCCGGACCCGCCTTAATTTCGCGCCCTGGTCGGTGATTGAGCAGCAAGTTTTAGGTTTCCTGAGCTAACTTTTATTTGTATTTGGCAACCTGGGAAGTACTGTTTGCACCCCTGATAAAATTAGATTGCACATCCGTACCTATAGGCATCTGTTGTATACTAATGCAGAAGACATAAAGAAAGATAAATTATAATGGATCATGAGAGAATACTTCCATTTCTTGAAATGCAGACAATTTGTTATGGCAGTACAATTGATCGTGAAATCATGCTGTGTTTCTTGAAATCCAAACAACGTTTACAGACGACTATGTTACTGTGTGCAGAGGGTTGTTCATCTCTATCAAGGACAAAGGCCACATTTATGAGATGCTGTTCAACTGGCCTGAAAGAAATGTCAAGGCCATTGTGGTGACAGACGGAGAACGTATCTTGGGTCTGGGTGACCTTGGTGTCTACGGCATGGGCATACCTGTGGGCAAACTGTCACTGTACACAGCCCTGGGTGGCATCGACCCATCCAAGTGCCTACCCATCTGTCTTGATGTCGGTACCAACAATGAGGTGAGGGATAAGTGATGGTCTCTGAGTGTGCTGGTTGGTATGTGTGTGTGTGCGAGCACAGCTATTCTGAATGTATGTAACCATGTCATTTTTTACAATTGTCTGTGTTTTTAATCATGCTGGACTTTTAGGTGTCTATGTTTTGGTCATTCTCATGCATCATGAAGTATTCCCCCCACCAAGACGGTGGTAGCGTTGTAGCTAGTTTAGGTATACTTTTTTAAAAAAAATTCCAAAGAAACTGAATTACTTTTTTA
This sequence comes from Oncomelania hupensis, assembly GCA_036898135.1. Lineage (NCBI taxonomy): Eukaryota > Metazoa > Mollusca > Gastropoda > Littorinimorpha > Pomatiopsidae > Oncomelania > Oncomelania hupensis. Next base: position 17,173,497 of record CM072515.1, on the reverse strand, counting down.
TTGTCCTATGACATAAGGGTAATTAGGTGTTCCCGTAACCTTTCGGACGATGGGGAGGAAGGCGTTTGAGACCTCCCTTTTTTCTGAGGGTGGTGTCCATCTACTCTCTCTCTCTCTCTGCCTTACCTTCACTGGTTCTAAATAGAGCCAAGTACCCATTCACAGCTGGGTGGACAGATGTGCTTTGTGCTTGGGTTTCAATCTTTGTGTCGTCTGGTGGTTCCCAGTTCCAAGTGTGGTCACCCATTAAAGTACTTACCACGTACATCACAAAGCTCTAGCGCGTGCACGAACCCCTATGCTACTGCCCCACCTGACATACCTATGACATACTAGATTGCAAATTCAAAAGAATATATATTCCTTTGGTCTTAGTTAACAGTTTACAGAATTCTTGGTAAACAGCAGATTAGTGTCCATAATCATATGGATTTGCTTTGGAATAGCAACAATTACAGCTGACAGTAAATAATATTATGAACATAAAAATAATATATGAAACTGTTCTTTTTCATAGAAACTGCACTCTGATCCACTGTATATCGGCTCGCCAAACAAACGTGTCACTGGCAAAGAGTATGACGACTTCATTGATGAGTTCATGTCTGCTGTTGCAAAACGGTATGAAACATTGTGTCTGCTTTTAATTACAGATGCAGTAGACCTTTTCATTATGTGACATTTATAGTAGTAAATTCTTTCACTATTTTGCAGTTTATCCTGAAAATAATCACTTCTGCAATTTTCATAAAGAAAAGTCTTTTAGGACAGCCTACTACAGGATGACATCTATAAGATATTACGTTTTCCAGACTGTGCGATATCACAATTGTGGAATTTTCAGGTATGGCCATAGTTGCTTGGTTCAGTTTGAAGATTTTGGCAACCACAATGCTTTCCGCCTCCTGGAGAAATACAGGAATAAGTACTGCACCTTCAACGACGACATTCAAGGTTTGTATTTTCTTCCCTACTTCTAATTATTTTATTAAAAGCTGTTGACAGTCAAATGTCTCCAAGAAAGACTTGTTATATAAAACATAAAAAATGTTGACTTTGATGTGTAAAAAATTGACATTGCTTTTCTTTTTTTTTCTTCTCTTCATCCATTCTTATGTGTGTGTGGCATTGATTTTAAAAAAATACACTGTAATATTCTTTCTGATAGTGGCTGGTTTGCCCCTCAGTTAATTAAAGATGTTTCCTCTTAGATGTCTCTAAACATTTAACAGTGGATGGAGACACACATATGTCAAATGGACATCATCATTATCTTTGAAGAGTTGTAAACCCAAAGTTTCATGGCACTGATGTTAACTCATTCTATACTGGCGCGGGTGCTTCCCCTTTTATCATTCAATACTGGCTGATTTGTATGAGTTACTAATTAAAAAAAATATTAAAAAAACAAGACATGTAGTGGAGACTTGAAAGTTTCGGTCTATAAAGAAAGTAGAATTGACTAACCAGTAGCCAGGTTTGATAGAATTTTCCTCATGGGGGTGCTGGGGGTTTCAGTATAAATAGTATCCCCACTTTCTGGAAATTTAGTGCTTTAAATTCCCACTGTCGCTGTCTTTCTCATTTGTTTTTTCTCATTCCTACTCTGTTCTATCAATCTACTGTACTATCTTCCTCTTTGCTAGACCAGTCTCCTACCTTTTTTATTGAAATTTCTTCCAGGACAAAACTCCTCATTTGTGTGTGAGGTCTGTTGTATCAGCTTGGGAATATTGGACGCTTTCTGCCAAATGGTCACTAGGGCCTCCTATGATATTATTATTTAGCACTATAGGCATTTAATATGTATGTGTTTTGTTAATATTTTTTAATGATGTTTGTATTCTATTTTGTTTTTGTAAACGGGGGTTTGATAAATTAGAGTATAGCCTTTATTGTAAAGTGACCGGCTGGTGAAGTGCCTTCAGTGCTACCACTAGGGTTGTTTAAGTGGATTTTTTATGCGGATTAGGGGCGAGTCCTCTTTCAGCCAAGTAGTGATGTTGTGGTCCTGATTCAGCTCTTTCAAGTCCGTTGGACTTCTGTAAGCAATGAATAACTAAGTAACTAATTTACTGAATTATAAAAAAAAAAAAAATCTTCCCACCCTCCCATCCCCCAATTCCTAAATTTGTAAATACGATTCTCACTGAATAAGCTGCAGTGTAAGGGAGGCAAAAGTTCAATATTAGACCTTTTCCTTTATTGCTGTGGAAAACAGCGTTATCTCCCTCTAGCTGTAGCGCATACCTGCAGCACTGGAATTACTCGTCACCTTCATCTCTTTTTATCTTCACCACTTTATCCACTAGTAACACTTTAGCGTCCCCTTCCATGTTAGAACCCACTCTGTTTGAAACAACAGTAGTCGATGCCTGACGAACGTTGCAAGTGTATTCTAAAATGAAAATATAAGATATTTTCAACCTTAGTTTTGTATACTATGTTGAGTCTACATACTGCGACTTTCGAAAGTAGAGGTATGCGTATGCATATGTTAGTGTGAAAGCTTTGTGCACTGGCACTACCCAATAGAGTAACAAAGTATAGAAAGAGTTAATATATATTTGTAAATGTGCATGTACTTCTCTTTTAACTTGCTCTTTTATACTTAGATGTGATGTTTATAATTTTTTTCTTTCGAAATTTTATCTCATAATGTTGTATCATATTGTTGAAATATTTATTCTTGTGAGTGTATATGTGTTTGTGTATGAGTTTGTGTATGAGCGCTAGCGTTTTGAGCATGATTTAAATTTAGATTTGTGATTTAGAAAATAAATTATTATTATTATTAAATGTACTTGTAAAATGAATGACTTCCAGAAGAAAATGTAACTGTAATAAAATGCATTGTATGCAGTATAATAGCTAGGAAGGAAATAAATAAACTTTTGTGTTTGTGTGTGTCTTGCAGGCACAGCAGCTGTAGCTGCTGCTGGCGTTTTTGCCTCCCTTCGCATCACTGGCAAGAAGCTGATTGACAACAAGTTTCTGTTCCAAGGAGCCGGAGAGGTCAGTATAATTCAGAGTGATAAAGTTTTGGGTATCACTTTCTATGGGGAGGATTTCTGATCATGCTGAGCGTGCATGGATACTACTACTACCACTATTACTAGTAATAATAATAAAACGATTTTGTAACACACTATTTCCCAACATAGTGGGCTCAATAAGCCAATATAAATTATATATTAGTAGTACACGAGACCTAAATTATTATCATGATCATTGTCGTTGAAAGAGTTAAGTTGGGAAATTTGAGGGGATGGTTCTTGGAGTGATTATCTTTCTAGAAGTTGATCTAGATCGAGGAAGAGATATTTCATGTTTGCTCTTTGACTGTGCATTCCCACAGGCCAACATTGGCATTGCTGAGCTGCTGGCACTGGCCATGAAAGAGGAAGGACTGACCCTGCAACAGGCCTACGAGCGCATTTGGATGGTGGACTCCAAGGGTCTGATTGTCAAGGTGAATTACTTTGCTTTGTTTGCTCTATAAGAGCGATGAGGCAATGTAGTGTTTGAAACCAGCCCATTTATTACTCCAAGGGGTAATATTCAAATGGAGAGGAGAGGGAAAGAAAGGCGGGTGGGGAGGACTTGAACATTGCACAACAGCAGTAAATGTGTACCTGGTTGTTTTGAGAACCAGAGAAGATACAGTAGCAAGTAGAGGAGATGTAATATGTTTCCATTGCAAAGCTAGCCCTGAAATGGCTGGAAGTCTTTAAAGCTTCTCTCATCCCTGCGACCAGAAATGTTATGGGAATACCATATCCTTATACTTTCTGTTTTGGTTCATTTTTATGTAATTCCTGCTGTATTTGAAGACTACAGGGGAAAAAAGGCACATGTCACACATTTCCACTTTTGAGATAAATGAAATTTTGTCTTTAAAAGTCGCTATGTTTGTTCTTACTGTATTTCTTGGGACACTAAGTGTTTTGTCTTAAAGATATATCACTTCTTTTGTATTCATGAGAATTTCTCTGTCCAGAATGTATAATTTAATTAAATATGGAGGATTTAAACCACCATGGACATGTGCCTTTTTTCCCTTTTACAGACCAAAACTTGAGACTTTCTTCTACAAGCTGAATTGCAATGTACTTAGTCAATGTAAAATGGATTATAATGCCTATTTTGCTGTGGTAAATGACTAGGTATGATGGAACTGAAGTTGATTGTGTTATTTTTGATGCCTGTACGAAGACCACAAGGGAAAAAGGGCACATGTCACATTTTCCAATTATTTGAGTTATGTCCCTTACTATATAAACATAGAAGCCTAAAGGTTAGCAAAATAGTCAAATCCAACCCAAAAAAGGCCTATGTACTGCTACAGAAACACCCAAAGAAAAGGCATACAGGGGAAAAAGGGCACAAGTCCAGACTGTAAAATGGGAAAAAGGCCTATTTCACAAACAACAATTCCTTTTTTGGGTTGGATTTTACTATTTTGCTAACCTTCAGGCTTATGTTTATATAGTAGGGGACATAACTCAAATAATTGGAAAATGTGACATGTGCCCTTTTCCCCCTGTGGTCTTCATTTGGTTTTTGTAATTTATTGATTTATGGAATTAAAACAGTGTGTAGCTAAAGGACTCGATGTTTTTGAGCTATATCAGTTTACTGTCAAATATTCATATAGTGTGGTTGCTGTTGTATTTCCCAATGACAGGACAGACCGTCAGGTGGCATCAGCAAACACAAAGCTCCTTTCGCCAAGCCCTTCAAACCTCTCACCTCTCTGGAGGACATCGTTAAGGAGTTGAAGCCTACAGCACTAATCGGTAAGTCTTTAACTGTTTTCCTGTATTTTTTTTGGTTGTTATTTTATTAACTTTTTTTTGTTTGGTGTGTGTGTGGAGTGGGTTGAGGATGGGGGAAAGAGGGAGGAAGGGTTGAAGGGACAATGTCTGTAAATTTTGGAAAGTATCTGTATCTCAAAATGTTTACTCATTTAAAAAGTAGATGTTACGTTTGATGTGCTGATAAGGCAAGTTGAGATTTATGAGGCAAGCAAGAAAATTGTGTCAGCTTGAGCCTTCAACGAGGAACCACTTATGTACACCTAGGTATTATTTGGCAATGCGATGTTAAAACAGGCTGCAGATAATGCTATCACATGCACAGCCATTCTACTGGGATTACCCTCACACACGAACACTCTCTAACAAGTGGGTGAGGGGAAATGGATTCTTAGAGTGCTACAGACATTGCTACATTTCACCAGAGAGCTACAGTGAAGAGAGAGCCAAGTAATCGTCTCGCTGCAGGCAAGTGCCCATCAATGCCGCTAGACCCGATTGTGCAAAGGAAACTTCGATGCTTGAGGAAGAGTAAACACGCTATTAATGTTTGTACAGAAACATTCAAACAAACAAATGATAAGAAACACTGCCAGCAAGTTGGTATTAGTCTGAGGACTCCTATTAATCTTTGTAGTGAAAAGAAGGTTAATAATCATAATAACCACATCAGATATAGAAATATAAAGAATCTTGCATGAGCACTTGAATAATCAAACAGTGTAAATACATTTAGAAATCTGCCGCTGAAAATAGGGCTGGTATATGTAATGAATAGACATGGATTTGTAATATATATAATATCAACAATGGATCGTGTGTGGAATCTTAGTCCGTTTCCAAGTGGGGCAACAACAGCGCAGTTCAACATGACAAACTTCACATGGCAAACATTGTCCATTTTATTAAGAAGGAGGTGAAGTTAAAACACACACAAGCACTCATGGTCACAAATACAAGCAAGCATTGGTTTAATTAAAATGCTGTGTGAAAAGATGTGTTTTAGCAGGTTCTTGAATGACGCTTTTGTTTTTCATTTATTTAGCGGGTCGGTGGGTACATATTAAACTCCACCTTAATAAATTCTTATTCCATTTATATATGTTTTAAAATTTATATTTTGATTAAAATAAAAATCTTATGTATGGTTTTGAATACGGGTTGTTTTTTTGCTACTGACATATAATATTACTTATATTATTTTGTGTCACTGTGTAGTACTTTTTACTTTTATATGTTTTTATCATAGCTTTATTATATATTCTTAACGTTGGTGTCTTGATATATGTGGTGTGTGTGTGTGTGCATGCAGGTATGGATTTTATACATGCTTTTTTTACTTTGAAGTGATGTTCGTTATTATTTCTTGTGATGTTTAAAGTTATTTTATCTCCTAATGTTTTAATATTGTTTAAATATTTATCCTTGCAAATGTTTTATGAGTGTGTGAGTGCTTAGAGCAGACTTAAGTTTTGCGCTTTAGAAAATAAATTATTATTAATGTTTTAAACAAAACTTTACCTTAGACCTGTTACATAAGGTGATTTTGATCATCACCAAGCTTAAATTTATTTGCATCCAAAGATGTTGGCAGTGCCTCTCTTTTGTCTCTCTCCTTGTCTCTTGCAATATGTAATATTTTAATAAAAATCAGTAGACCTTACTGACACAAAAATACACTTTATAATTGATGCCAGTGGGCGTGTGCTCTTGTAATCCTATCGCCAGTTTATTTACATTACTACTACCGTTTACAAAACTGGATAACCGTTGTCTATATTGTTATCATAACACTCGCTGAACTTGCTTGTACTACTATTCTACAGCACAAATTATAAAATCCTGAAACATATTTCTGACAGATTGCAGTGAAATAATAACCTGTCTGGATCACATTGGTCTGACATTTACATTACTTTACTGACTATGCCTCACTTGTTTACATTTGCAGCGCACCAAAATTGTGTAAAATAACTAACAAATCTTTAAAGTAATAATCTCAGTACACTCATTAAACCTTCACAAGATAATCTCAATTACTCGTGATGAATAACAAGGAAGATTTTCGACAGGATGGGTGTAAGCAAAACCTATCTCAAAGATGCTGTATATTTCATTTTCTCCATGTGTTTCTCTTGTGGCGCAGGCACTATTGCGTCTGGCAATCTGAGGCGGCTACTTCACTATGGGAGCGAATAAGAGGAGTGCTTTAAGCTCTATGATTTCACACTTAACTCCATTTGATTTGCTAAATTACATTTGACTAGCTCATTCATTTCATGCTAAACTCCATTTAAATTGCTAAACTCCATTTGACTTGCTCATTGTGATAGGTTGCAGCAGATGAAAGAAGCTTGCACATTTATAAGAGCTGATACTAAACAAATTTTTAGTAAATAAGTGTTTTGTGTATTGCATTGTATTACCTGGTCTACACCATGGGCCCAGTCATTTGTCATCACTCTTCCCCAAAAGGGTAACCTTCAGGAGTGTGAAAACTACCGCACCATCAGCCTCATCAGCCATCCCAGCAAAGTCTTCCTGAAAATAATACTCAACAGGTTGAAACCCCCTGAACAAATCATAGCTAAAGAACAAGCAAGATTCAGGGTAGGGCGAAGTACCACTGAGCAGATTTTTAACCTCAGACTAATCTGCGAGAAATACCTACATCACAAACAGCATCTATCCATCAGCCTCATCAGCAATCCCAGCAAAGTCCTCCTGAAAATAATACTCAACAGGTTGAAACCCCAAGCTGAATAAATCATAGTTAAAGAACAAGCAGGATTCAGGGCAGGGCAAAGTACCACTGAGCAGATTTTCAACCTCAGAATAATCTGCGAGAAATACCTACAGCACCAACAACGTCTGTATCATGTGTAGACTTCAAGAAAGCGATTGACTGAATCTGGCATGCTGTAGGCAAACATGAAAGTGTACAACATCAGCCATAACATTATTGAAGTCATCAAAAGCCTGTATGACAATGCTACCAGTGCAGTCTCTATAGCAGCGCCATCGGGAACTGGTTCAGAACAACAATTGGCGTGCGTCAAGGATGCCTACTCTCTCCAACACTCTCCAGGAGCAAATCATGTCAGGTGCCCTTGCAGATTACCAGAGCATCAGCCTTGCAAAGACCATCGTGCAAGGCACGGTGGAAGGATGCAGAAGAAGAGGGAGACAGAAAAAGAAATGAGAGGACAACATTCAACAATGGATTGGCGTGACACTGAGCGAAGCCATGAGGGTTGCTGAGGACAGAGAAAGATGAAGTATGCTGGCTAAACGATCATCTATGGTGCCCCAACGACTTTCGAGTTACAGGATAGGATAGGATCAACTGGTCTGAGCTCAGAAAAATGTTTGTGGGTGATGAGATAGCTAGTTGCCATGCAAACATTAATGAGAATTGTACAGAATGTTTGCTTGTGTACAATACTGTGCATCTCGAAAGAGGTTTGGTAATAGGAAAGCTATGAAACGGTTGAGCTACAACAACCTGGTGTTTGTTTTGCTTGTAGGTGCTGCTGCTGTGCCTAATGCATTCACACCGGAAGTGCTGAAGGCCATGGGCAAAAACAATGACCGCCCAATCATCTTCGCTCTCTCCAACCCCACCTCCATGGCTGAGTGCACTGCTGAGGAAGCCTACACTTTGACAGAGGTGGGTAGATGGGTTTCAATATTTTTTATTTTATTTTGTTTCACTGTTTATGGAGTTCTTTCCCCTAAAATCATAAGTCAGTTCAAGCTAAGTTTATGTAGGGAAACCATCTGTCATTGTTCATCGCAATGATGGACGCTGCTGTACTTTTACACAGTTTCTGACAAATTAACTATCTTGGCTTTAGTTTTTTAGGGGAGGGCGGTGTATTATTGTATAAGACCAGATTTAAAACATATAGTTAAAGAAAGAAAGAAAGGCATCACGATGAATAGAAATTATTGCCTCTGTATTTTAGTGCGCGTGCCTGAAATTGACCTCAAGGAATTAAAATAATTAACTTTGTTTTTCTTCTTCCCCTGCCTGCAGGGCCGCTGTGTGTTTGCCAGCGGCAGCCCATTCCCACCGTGCACAATAAATGGCAAGACCTATTACCCAGGCCAGGGTAACAACTCCTACATCTTCCCTGGTGTTGCTCTGGGTGTCCTCACATGTGGCGTCAGGCATATTGAAGACAAAATCTTCCTTCATGCCGCTCAGGTATATGGCCAGAATTATATCAAGTATACGTAATGACGGCAGGAAAAAATATAAAATGTGGGTTACGTTTTAGTTGTTTTATCTTGCCCCAGGGCTTGTATTTACCTTTCTTCCCCTCCTTATTCTCTACCTTTTCCCCCTCTTCCCTACCGAAAAAAACACAAAACATCCTGTTTTTTTATTTTTATGTTATTATTTTTTGGGGATGCCGTTTTGACACTTGTGAAGAGTCCTGTCTTTCTATCTTCATAGACGGATTACATTGACAGATTATATAGTTGTAAGTATAATTATGATGCAGTTTGGCATCTTTTTGAATATAATTGCTTGGTTTTATAACATTCTTGGTGCTTTATCATCATGACCATTGTTGACATAGTCATCATCATAGTTCTTATCATTATCATCATCAGAATAAGCCTTATTCGGAAATGGGAGGTAACTTGTCTTTTTGTGTTGTTTTTAGTTACCTAGAGTTATATGGGCGGACATCTGGTCTCAAAGCACTATGAAAGCTACCCCGAGCTGCAAGCTTTCTTCAGGAAAGGGGAGGAGTGGAGGGAGGGGGGAGGGAGGTTGTGGTTGCCTGACAATGCAAGGTTGAACTAGCTGAGCTAGCTAGGATTGCAACTGAAATCAACCTTTTGGTTGATCTGGAAGGTTTGATGGAGGGCAGAGCAGAAATTGTAGGCGAGAAACTGTTCTAGTTTGCAAAGAATGTCCGCCCCAACGTTAAACAACTCTGGCCCAAGGTATCTCGGAACAAATATTGTGATAATATGCAGTGAGAAAGGCAATATCTAGTCTATGCATTTTAGAGAAATGACATGTTCAATGTTGGAATAAATGTGATAGTAAGTGTGCTGTGCGAGAACTTTAAAGCAATGTCCACTCTATGTGCCTTACAAGTAGTAATGAAACGTGAATATACTGTGTTATATAATTATGTATGCATAATGTGCTAATACTTTTCTTAGCTTTTGTCCATGTATTCTTAATTTTTATGTTGGATTGCAGACCATGTATCGAATTTCTCAGTTTGAGACCAATAAAGTTATATTATTATTATTATTATTATTATTATTATTATTATTATTATTATTATTATTATTATTATTATTATTATTATTATTAATTTTATTATTATTATTATTATTATTATTATTATTATTATTATTATTATTATTATTTTCAATTTTTTTTAAAAATAGGATATTAATTAATATTGAATTTATGTTTCTCTGATGCATGATAGATATAATATGAATGAGATACATACTATGCAAATTTATTTGGTCAACCTCACTCCAAAGGTCAAGGTCACTGGAATTGTTTAAAGTTGGTTTGTATAGGTACTTTGAAGTGACCTTGACCCTAAATAGTGAGAGATATGAAGTCCAAACGTGTTGTATTTAGAGATCATAGATTGATCTTTCAAATATGTTCCATTTTTTGCATTGATCTTGAAGTTCAAGTTCATTTTAGGCCTTGCAAAAACATAAACAAAATAGGTCGTACAATGGAATGGCTGTGCATTTAACCCAACAACAGACATGCATGAGAGGTCTCGTGAGGGTCAAGGTCACTTAAGGTCAAGGTCGCTGAAGGTCAAGGTCACCGTTTTGTTTGGCATAACACAACTTTTTCTGTACTTTATTTGATAGTACATGAGTGTATTTGTAGCTGGAGGTCAAGGTTATCTCAAAGTCAAGAGCATAGAAAGATCAAAGTCTGTATTTGCATTTTAATGCCACCGTTTTTTTCTCGTTTTTTTTTTCTGAGCGCTCATTTTTATTTTGCGAATTCCATAAGGAGCATGTGAGTCATATGGTCCTTGTCCTTTTAAACAGCAATTTTGGTACTTTATCATCAGTATTACTTCATCATCATCGTGGTTGTCACTTCTTCTATTATCCCATTGCTGCGTGCAGGCGCTGGCTGGCTTGGTGACGGACGAGCACCTTGCTGAAGGCCGAGTGTACCCACCACTGCAACAGATCCAGGAAGTCTCCCTTCATCTGGCCACAGACCTTGCGGAGTATGTGTATCGTGAGGGCATGGCTTCGTCTTACCCTGAGCCAGCTAACAAGAAGGAGTTCATCCGATCCTTCATGTATGATGTGGACTATGAAAACTTTGTGCCTGAAACCTGGGACTGGCCTAGCAAGTAAATAGGCGATATTGCCAGCTAAACAACTGCTTCATATTAAACATATGTACCATTTGATTACCATAGAAACTACAGCACTAAAACTAAATTTTGAACTGGATAGGAAACATTGGCATCACTTTACCACCATGAAAACGTAATACACTGGACCAGGTTTTACATGGTGTAAAACAGCAAGATCATTTTTGTCCACTAAAGTGTTACCATTTGTTTTAGTCCGATTTGGGGACATACATTTTCTGGAACTGTCACTCCGTAGAATTGATGTTACGTTCATTTAGTAAGCAGTACTAAGACTCATTAGTATAAAATAAGACCATGTCAGGGGTTTAACTACTAAAAGGAGGTCATCATCTTTTGGAGGTAGCGAAATGTCCTACACAGAGGTAGGCCAGAATGTTACTTTAGACAGTCATCGTCAATACAAGATTATTGCTTTAGGTCCAGCGGACTCTTCCGAGCCAAATCAGGACCAGGAAATTAAGGTATAAAGCTGATTATTTGAATAGGGGAAGAGGACTTTTACTGAAGAGAAAATTGTGCTTAAGGTTCTTGTAGTAATGTCTGTGAATCTCATGTCATTGTGTCTGTACTTTACTCTCGTTGAAATGAGAATGTTGTAGAATAGAGTTCCTTCAATTTTGTTGTTTTTGTATGTGTGCGTGTGTTATTTTTCTCCTTTTCCTTTCAATGTGTGTACTTTGATATTTTGGTGAGATCTTAAAATTTGTAGGTATGTTTCACATAAATGTGTGGAATATTTTAGTATTTATTGGGGTCCTTGAAATAATTGTAATTGGAGCTTTCATCGTTGAAATTGTTTTAGTTGTGAATTTTTTTTCCCTCTCTCTATGATGCTTTGTTGCTCTTTAAAAATGTTTATCGTGTGGAGAATTTTTTCCGTTGTCAGTCAGATCTTACTATTCTGCTCTTTGTTATTGTGCATTTCAAATTTGTGAATATTATGATTAAACAAATTGCTTGAAAAATAAAAAACAATAAAGTAAGTGAAATTATTTTGGTAAAATGGCAGTATTAATTAATCTGCCTGAGTTTATCCACTCATAATCACATTGCAGGAAAAAGGAAATGGGGGGAAAATATGGCAGTCTTTTTTAAAGAAGGTAATAATCTATGGGTGCTGCCCAAAGTTGGCAACACACACACACATGCGCACACACACACATAAACGCACACGCACCCAAACGCACACACATACAAACGCACACACACACTTTAAAAAAATATTTCTTGATGTTGTTTACGTTCACAAAATTCAAGATGATATGATACTTGTAATTTAAATGTTGTTTTTGTTTGTTGAGGGTCATGGGAAGGAGGTGTGAGGGGATATTTATTATTCTGTTGTTGTTGTTATTGAAGGAGGGAGATTGAATGTTGTTGTGGAAAATGGATATTGGTGGAGAGAGCAAACATCACTTAGTACTACAGCTGTTTTAGCTCAAATCACTTCACACCATATGCCTGTTACCTATAAAACCAGACTACATCTCTTACAAATAATGAGTTTGGACCTTTCCCGGTTTCTGTAGAAAAATGTGATTTCACACCCTCACCACATTTATATGTGCATTTTGTATCATATTACATAGTTTCTGCATTAAGTACTGTTTTTGGAAGTGTTTTAGCTTATTATATTTTAATTTTCAACAATAATCAATTTGGACTCGAATGTTTTTATAGGAGAGGAACGCATATTTTACATCATATCACTTCAAATTTTGCATGAGGTACTCGTGCTTTAAGATTTAGTATTTATTATTTGATTTGATTTAATTATATTTTATTTTATATTTAAATAATTCTTGTTTTCAACTGTTCCTGCTGAATTTTACTACATATTTTATTGTTACATGAGAAGTTCTTGTGCTATTTGTTGGCATTGTATTTTTTGTTCTGACTTCAGTCTTATTTTGCATTGTTATAAACATTTTACTCACACTTGAATCTCACTTTTTTTTTTCCATTGCAATTTTTCGTTGAAATTTTCAAGTTGGCACCAAATCAACGCATCATTTTGTTCTATACAAGTGCTTATTGTTTTCAATTATTTATTATTGAAAAAAACTATTTAACATAAAACATGTTTTGTTGTTGTTGATCTCTTTTGAGTTCCTGCACAGTGATTATTATCATTCATCAGTTTTCTGCTTTTTAGTTCTGACAGAAATAGCTTTTATACATTTGTGTGTTTTGTATACATGTGTACATCCCATATATTAAAATTTTAATTTAAAGTGTCAGGGGTGGGAATTGTCCGCCATTTGGCGGATTTCCGCCATAAAAAAAATCCCATCCGCCAAAAACAATAATGCTTCCGCCAAAAAATTTAAAAAAAAATAAAAAATTTTACACTATTGCGGTGTTTAGACACAGCGCAACAGAAGTCTCACTGGAAGTGAGAGGTCGAGGTCGTTGTACTTAATCACCGCCATCATGTCTTTAAAGGCTATGATTGTACCGCGTGGTGAAACTTTTCAAGAAGGTTTTGGCGTCAAAAGGTAATTTTTTTTTATATTTATCCTTCTAGGCAAATCTGGAAATATGTTTTTCTTTTTCTTTGGTTGTTTTAGCTGAAGAGCAAGTTGGAATGTCATTGCTTGCCATATTGATGTTGGAGCTATGTTTAGTTTTGACAGCTGATATTCAGATGTTGAATATACAGCTGTGTACATGTTCAGCTACCATGTACACATTTTGTGTGTGTGTGTACAGCTCTCTCTCTCTCTCTCTCTATCTCTCTCTCTCTCTCTCACACACACACACATAATCACTGTACATGGATACAGTTATATACAAAAATCCTTTTTGAATTTATGTTATTTTCTTTATGCAACGTGTCTGTTAGTTGTACATTGTTTATCAGCACTACATCACAGCATTATATTCTTTGGTCATTCAAACAAAAAGCACAAGAAAAAAAGACAAAAAAGAATGTTTTTCATACTTCAAAACTACTTACATTTCGCAATCAGAATACGCCAGATTGCACAGATTTTGTTCTTGGGGGGCATGGACCCCCCTAGTTTCCTTTATTTTTCACTTCAGCAATTCCCACCCCTGAAGTGTACATTTCCTAAATGCATCCTGACTGCATTTAACACACATGTTTGGGTTCCATTGTTATTTGTTCCGATTCATATTTTATTATAAATTGAATATATCAGCAGTGTATAGAATGTTTAATTCTTTGATTATTTGTTTGTTCACTGTATTACCTATGATACATTTATTATGTGGCTTTCCCTTGATCACGAAGTTTGTGTCTGATTATGTAACATCAATGTGTGTACATTTTACAGCCATGGAGTTTTATATTTTATTAGCAGTGATCGTCCTAGGGATTTGCAAAACCGGTACGACGTCACAGTACACAAACGCACTCGAACGCAAACCGGTAGGCCAGTCACGAAACCGGTATGACCCATAGCAAAGCTTAATAATGCGTCACTATTTTATATATGTAGATGGCGACTCTGTTAATGCACTTTCTGTTTCATTAGAAACATCTTCGTCTTCACATAAACTTCTTTTATCGCCCCTCTCCCCACTAGCAAAAAATGAAAAAAAGATATTTTTGCTTCTTCATTATTACTAGCCTATCTGTCAATGTCGCAATACATACTGACGAGCACGAGGGAAGAAAAAAATCGAAAAGTGCGCTAGTTTAATTTATCCGTATTCACGATAGCCTTGCGCCCGCCAATGTTATATCATTCTGTATTAATTACCTCAAAGAATATGGCAAGGCTACTGAACGCATTCGCAGGTCTCTCGTCTACAGACTACACTCCCTAAACACATAATCAGCGTGGCTGTCTCTCTCTCTCTCTCTCTCTCTCTCTCTCTCTCTCTCTCTTGTTTTTCTTTCTCTTTTTCTTTATTTTTGAAACCAGTCAAACAAAATAAGAACCGGTAGGCTCTACCGGCTACTGATTTTTCAACCGGTATTTTTATTCTTAAAATACCGGTAATTTCCGGTTAAATCCATCCCTGTATTAGTCTGGATTTTTTTAGTCCTTGATCTGCTAGTACTTTTAGATGGTTTTAATTATTTTTAATGATCACAAAGCCACTCAAACTCTGAATGACAACTACAGGAGAACTTTTTCTACCTATCCTATCCTATCCCGTAACTTGGAGATCGTAGCGGCACCACAGATGATCGTTTAACCAGCGCACTCCATCTTTCCCTGTTCTCAGCAACCCTCATGGCCTCGCTCAGTGTCAAACCAGTCCATTCTCGAATGTTGTCCTCCCACCTCTTTTTCAGTCTCCCTCTTTTTCTACCCCCTTTCACAGTGCCTTGCAGTATGGTCTTTGCAAGGCCTGATGATCTGGTGACGTGGTCATACCATAGAACTTTTTCTACACCAGATAAAAAGGAGAGGGGAAAGTATTAAGAGAAAACGGTGACAGAAATCATATCTTTCTTGTCCAGACATCACTTGTGGAGGTGGGTTGTACATTTTGTTGACTGTGTATGTGAATGAACCATGCAACATTTCCTCAGTGCCCTTCATAAGCCCTAAGGTTAAGCTTTATTGTTACTATTATATTTGTAGGCAGTTTTAATTTACATTGGCTGCAGTTAGGTGAAGGCATCTATCCTTTATTAGCAGTTTCGATGGTGAAGGTATCTGGTAACAATTAAGCGTCAAGTTTGTATATTTATAATAATAATAATATGTACTGCTATGCTAGATAAAAGCTATATGCTATATAAGCCCTTTTCCCCAAATCACTAAAGCTCAAAGGATGGTGATCTGTACTAACGCTCACGTTTCACCCACTCTTACATAACAAACACACATCTATCATTCAAACATGTGTGAAATCAGGGAAATCTTTATTAGAAGGAAATACCCCTTGGGGTCATGAGCAATCTTGCCACTGTAGATTGTTCAAACCTATAAAGGGAACAGTGAAAGCCACAGTTGAAAACCTGTCTTTCCTTTATAGGCAAGACGCTTCACTGCGGCAACAGTACCCCCGTTGGAGTGCCGGGGGTTTTCAGTATAAATAGTATCCCCACTTTATGGAAATTTAGTGCTTTAAATTCCCACTGTCGCTGTCTTCCTCATTTACTCTTTCCTATTCTTGCTCTGTCCTTCACTCTGCTATACTATCTTCTTCTTCGCTAGATCAATGACCTACCTTTTTTCTTGAAAACTCTTCCTGGACAAGACTCCTTGTTTGTGTATGAGGTCTGTTGGATCAGCTTGGGAGTGTTGGACGCTTTCTGCCGGGTGGTCACTAGGGCTTCCTATGAATGTACTATTTAGCACTATAGGCATTTTATATGTATGTGTTTGGTTGATGATTTATAATGATGTTTGTATTCTATTTTGTTTTTGTAACCGGGGTGTTCGCGTAGTTGAGGTCAACCCTCAGCCGTCCCCCGCGTGGGATGTCTTTATTGTAAAGTGACTGGCCGGTGGAGGGCATTCAATTTTCCCACTGGGGTTGTTTCAGCAGATCTTTTATGCGGATCGGGGGTTGTCCGGTCCTGATTTGGCTTGGAAGAGTCCGCTGGACCTAAAGCAACAATAAATCAATCAATCAATTAGAAGGAAATCAAATGTTATTTTTGAAATTTTAATATTGACTGCGTCCAATACCATTATTGAAGGGAGGGAGAAATTGCAGTACCCGGAGAAAACCCTAAGTGATATTTCATAAACGGAATGTCCTTTTTCCTTCTGTACAGTTCATAATCAATTCTTCGTTTGCTACCTTATTGTTTGTGTTAAAAGGTTTTATTTGGTGGGGTTGTTTTTTTTAGCGTATTTTCAGGCGTACAACTTACTACACAGAGATATAAGTCTGAAAGTGCAGTATGATGTACTGAACACATCGTATTCTGCACAGGAAAATAGCTGCCAAACATGACACAACATTGGAAGGGTTGGTTTTTGGAAGGTGTAACAGCTCAGGATGATGAGACGGTTTCGGACGATTGCTATAACTAATGAACTAATTTTGTAAACAACATATTGTTGCTGCTTACGTTTCATGTTGTAAGACATAATGCATTGGTTTGTACATGTTTACCTTGTCTGTATGCACAAAATACATACACTTATTTTGACGTGATTCATGTGGCTTGTCTATGCTGTTACTTGTTTTGCATCATTTTGCCTCGTTTTTAGTTTCATCTGCAAGCTGTAATGTGTGGACACCGATGCAGCAACACATAGGAGTTGGATAAGACCATCGTGCCTGTTCATTCAAAGGGGAGTTGGATAAGACCATCGTGCCTGTTCATTCAAAGGGGTGTTGGATAAGACCAGCAAACCTGTTCAATCAATGGGGAGTTGGATAAGACCTGTGGGCCTATGCATTCAAAGGGTGCAGCTAAAACGCAAACAAAGATGCAGATTTTGTACACACAGACTGTATCCACAACCCATTACACCTATCGCATGGGGGAAAAAAAGTCTCAACAATGGTGGCAGTTATCTTCACCTTTTAACTTGGCAAAGTATTTTTGAGAGCTCCCCTTACCTGTTCTGGCTAAATCTCTCATATTCTTATTTATGCTCAGCTGTTCTCCCTAAAGTCTCTCTGCGCTAGCCAAGTCCCCTCAACGTCAACACCTGTACCTAGCCAGTCGCTAAGAGTTTAACAACAGGACAGGCCTCAGTAGTTTGGTTTTGTTTAGAACGTACATGTGCATACAGTATGTAAACCTTATTCATTGGCACAACTCACTTACACTCTCTTTATCTTTGGATTTTGACGCTAACATCTGGTCTAAACGCAAAACAAAAGGGAGGAGGGGGGAGGCGGGGGGTTGAGGAGCCTTACTCAAATTATTGGCAGCTGCCAGTGCAGACTTGAAAAACTAAATGATTTTCGTTTAAACCTAAATAGTGAATTTTTGATTAAATATGATAGAATGAAGATTGAGTTATATTTTTTGAGTCACTTTAGTCTGGGGAAGTCCTGATACATGAAGTTTGTTTTGGTTCTGTTCGTAACCCCTGCGAGAATCTGCATCTGGTGGGTCACTCAAAGCGGTTGGGATGAAAGGTTGGAATGTGAGAATGGGTTAATCATTATATTACAGGGTGACATTCTGTCTTGTGTAGTTTTACATTGTGTACGTATGTGAAAAGCATACTATACCATGAAAGACGTCTAAAACTCAAAATCCCACAAATGCGATTTTTTCATTTTTTTTTTTAATTACAAAAGTTTTTAATAGTATATATGGATATATTGGCATTGTGATTCCTGTTTATCAAAATGGTTATGAATCATTGATGTGGCAAAATGAACGTTGAACAGAAATGGCCAAAAGAAGAATAAATGATGAACCACATATATATCAATAATTACACTTCCTTGTCAACATTGTTGTTAAACATGTCAGAGATGGGAATTATCTGCCATTTGGCAAATATGAGCCATTGAACCCCCTCCCCTTTTACTCCCCTCTTCCACTATTTGCTAAATAATAATGATTCCCTCAAATATATATATATATATATATATATATATATATATATATATATATATATATATATATATATATATATATATATATATATATAAAGAATACAAATTAAAAGGTCAATTCAATTTATTTTAACATGTTTACAATAATATCACGGGGCATTTCATCAAAGTTAAGCGAAAAGTCTTATCATAAGTGAGAAATTGCAGTACGTCCTCGCCTTCATTTCTTTCAAAGCTATGGTCATGCAGTGCTGAGAAAGTTTTGATGAAGGATCTGACATGAAAACAAATGGAACACAACATTCACATTGTACTGCACATCGTAGTGCTTAGAAAAAAACAAATGGAACACAACAATCACATTGTACTGCACATCATAGCGCTTAGAAAAAACAAAAAGGAAACAAACATTGTTATTTATCTTGCAAAATCACTGATATTTTGCCCTAAAAAATGCAGCAGATTGCACAGATTTTGTTCTTAATTTGGACTATTTTCCAAGGGAGCAGACTAAACCTTCCTAGTTTCCTTCATTTTTCAATTCAGCAATTCCCACCCCTGGTAATGCATGGTGGCTCAAATGTACACTACAGTTTCAGTACAATTTCAATTGGAAACATACAAAAATCAATGCCCTGAGATTGATCAAGCAATCGCTAGGATTGTGTCACAAGGTAAATTCCACTGATGAACATTTATGCTAAACTGTCTTAATTTTAAATCGGTAAAATGAACGAATGAAAGCTTAAGAGTATAAATAATATGATAACTCCTCCTGTCCTGGTTATATGGAAATAAAATTATCGAAATAAATAATTTCCTGGACAAAGCAATTTAAAAAAAAAAAAAGCTTAATCATTGAAAGAAGCGTACGATATATACATGTAGCAGGACAAACTGATGTTTCAATATAAATAAAAATGGAATAATTGTAGTAATGGATCATTTTCACTGGACAATATTAAAAATAAAATCTTGCTCAGCTCTTTTGGGGGCTTGGATGGCTGCCCAGGGTAAAGATTATGAAGGAAATTATTAAGATGTAAAAAAAAAAAATTAACTGTGACTCTGCATAAGGCTTTATATAATGTATTGTGAATCGAGCATTACAAACATGAGAACAATTAAGTGCACTAAAATGTTGTAAGGAAGGCACTCTATTGGAATATTCAACATATTCCCTTCTAAACCACAAACCCCTACCTCCAATTAAACCCCTTGGGGTCATGAGCAATCTTGCCACTGTAGATTGTTCAAACCTATAAAGGGAACAGTGAAAGCCACAGTTGAAAACCTGTCTTTCCTTTATAGGCAAGACGCTTCACTGCGGCAACAGTACCCCCGTTGGAGTGCCGGGGGTTTTCAGTATAAATAGTATCCCCACTTTATGGAAATTTAGTGCTTTAAATTCCCACTATCGCTGTCTTCCTCATTTACTCTTTCCTATTCTTGCTCTGTCCTTCACTCTGCTATACTATCTTCTTCTTCGCTAGATCAATGACCTACCTTTTTTCTTGAAAACTCTTCCTGGACAAGACTCCTTGTTTGTGTATGAGGTCTGTTGGATCAGCTTGGGAGTGTTGGACGCTTTCTGCCGGGTGGTCACTAGGGCTTCCTATGAATGTACTATTTAGCACTATAGGCATTTTATATGTATGTGTTTGGTTGATGATTTATAATGATGTTTGTATTCTATTTTGTTTTTGTAACCGGGGTGTTCGCGTAGTTGAGGTCAACCCTCAGCCGTCCCCCGCGTGGGATGTCTTTATTGTAAAGTGACTGGCCGGTGGAGGGCATTCAATTTTCCCACTGGGGTTGTTTCAGCAGATCTTTTATGCGGATCGGGGGTTGTCCGGTCCTGATTTGGCTCGAAAGAGTCCGCTGGACCTAAAGCAACAATAAATCAATCAACCTCCAATTAAAATGTAATGTGACTTTTCCCTCCCGAAGCCATTAATAATACTGTATGATAATGATTTTGTTTTGAAGGTATGCAATTTTCTCTTTGGTATCACTGTTGGATAACTGCATTATTTCAACCTCACCATTGTGTGCATCGTCTCCCTTTCCCTTATTATCCGTCCCTACCCCTTTTCTCAATCAACCCTCGTTCAATGTAGCAACTGTACCCACCTCCACTCTTATGACCCCCAATCCCTCATTACCCCCAACACCACTCCCTTTCCATCTCTCCCCTCCCTCCCCCTTCTTCCCCTCCTACCAACCCCCCCCCCACCCCCCCAAAAAAAAAAAAAAAAAAAAAAAGTTTTTCTTTTTTATTGGTTTAAACCCCTTTTAAGGACGCTGGATATTTCTATATCAAATAACTATGCCACTCAGCGTATCGTTTATAACTCAACCCATAATACAGCTGAACCTTAAAATCAATTCCTGAAGACGAAAGCCACAAGTGTTGCCAGAGCGGCGGTCACCAAGGAGATGACAGGGTTGGCAGCAGAACTGACCAATGGGGGCCGAGACTCTTCATACGGTTTGGTTCTGGTCTTCAACCAGTCCTTGGCCAGTTGGGTTTTCAACAGTGGTTCTATAGCCTTCTGCGTAAGATCATGGTAGTCGTTCAGCCAGGCAATCTGTGCATAAATACGAATACTAACATTGCAATCAAATTTGGAGGTTTGACCAAGAAAGTATTCAAAATTAATTGGACAGTAACCCTCGTTAAGAAATAAAATGAGAGCAAACAAGCTTCTTTTTTTTTTTTTTTAAAGCACATACCATAGTATTCTAATACCTATCATAATTCTTCTTAGGAGCATCAAGCAATTAAGGAGCAAGGTTTATGAGTGAGTATAACTATAGGTTTATATTGAACTTGGAGGCGGGTGTCTTCTATTTCGTTCCTCATACCCGTTCATAAAACTGCCTCCTGGAGGTGTAGGCTAAATCAGTTCAAAATGTTATACTTTTTATATACTTAAAAACAAAGAAAAAAAAATTAATAAAACACCTACCAACTACACATTCTGTTATGGAAGCTCTCATGGTGGGGTTTTGTTCTTTTTTGTGTGACATAGAGCTAAACTAGTAGGTGGATCCTTTCTTTCGGTTAACAATGGCATAAAAAGAGAAATACTATAACTACTTTACAATAATGAGTAACAAATGAATCGTCTACATATAAACTAAAGTAATGCTAAGTAGGACACCAAAAATACAATGGCCATTTTCGAGCTAAGCTGTTTGTCATCCCACGTTGGGGTGGCGGGGTTTTCTATATAAATAAAAACCCTACTTTGTGGAAATTTAATGATTTAAATTACCACTGTTTCTGTCATTCTCATTCCTAATCTGTTCTATCAATCTACTATCTTCTTCACTAGACCAGTCGCCTACCTTTTTTCTTGAAAACTCCCTAAACTCCTATTCCTAATGTGTATTTTTTTTTTTGGGGGGGGGGGGGGGGGAGAGGGGGGGGGGGGTCATCTTGGGGATATTGGACGCTTTCTGCCAAATGGTCGCTAAGGCTTCCTATGATATAATTATTTAGCAATGTAGGCATTTTAAATTTATGTGTTTTGTTAATATTTTATAATGAGGTTTATATTCTATTTTGTTTTTGTAAACTGGGGTTTGATAGAGTACATCCTCAGCGTCTCCTGCATGGGATTCCTTTATTATAAAGTGGCCGGCTGAACAAATGATAGCTGAATAAATCATAGCTGAAGAACAAGCAGGGAGAAGTACCACTGAACAAATTTTCAACCTCAGAATAATCTGCGAGAAATACCTACAGCACCAACAACATCTATATCATGCGTATGTAGACTTCAAGAAAGCGTTTGTCCGAGTCTGGCATGCAGCTCTGTGGGCAACATCAGCCATAACATTACTGAAGTCATCAAAAGCATGTATGACAAGGCTACCAGTGCAGTCCTCCACAACAGCGCAATCGGGAACTGGTTCATAACAACAAACTGTGTGCGTCAAGTATGCCTACTCTCTCCAACACTCTTCAACCTCGTCCTAGAGCACATCATGTCAGATGCCCTTGCAGATCACGAAGGCACAGTCAGCATAGGGGTTAGAGCAATCTTCAACCTCTGTTTTGCAGATGACATTGACGGATTGGCTGGAGAGGAACAAGAACTTGAACAGAAGACCAAAATGATGACCAACAACACCAATGGCATCAACATGGACATCAAAGTCCAAGTCCAATCCCTCAACACAGTGCATAGCTTCAAATATTTAGGAGCCATTGTATCAGACGATGGGTCCCGACAGGAAGTCCTCTTCAGGATCGCACAAACAACTGCGGTCCTGACAAGTTTGAAGCCCATTTGGAAAGACAGTACCATCAGTTTACATTCCAAGGTAAGGCTGTTGCGCTCCTTTGTCATCTCCATTTTCCTATATGCTTGCAAAACATAGACTCTCACAGCAGATCTACAAGAAGAATACAAGGCATGGAGGTGAGGTGCTACAGAAGACTTCTGGGCATTTTCTGTACCCAGCACATCACCAACAACGAAGTCCGACACAAGCCATAATTGGACAACACGATGACCTGCTCACAGTGGTGAAGAAACAAAAACTCCGATGGTATGGCCACGTCACCAGAGCATCAGGCCTTGCAAAGACCATCCTGCAAGGCACGGCGCAAGGAGGCAGAAGAAGAGAGACAGAAAAAGAGGTAGGAGGACAACATTGGAGAATGGACTGGCTTGAGACTGAGCGAAGCCATGAGGGTTGCTGAGGACAGAGAAAGATGGAGTACGCTGGTTAAATGATCATCTATGGTGCCCCAACGACCTTCGAGTTACGGGACAGGATAGGAAGGGCCGGCTGCATGGTTGAGTGCCTTCAGTGTTACCATGTACCGTTATGGTTCCGTTCCGTTGATTAGATTAATGTCCCCGGATTAATGTCCCTTTCGCATATATGGGACGGAGATAAGATTTCAAGAGGAAGTAAGAAGTCAGGCTATATTGCCATAGGGCTGTCGCTGGAAGCTCTTTCATTTCAGTGAGGAAGTCGTTCGTTGCTTGAGGAGATGTCCTCTCGAGGCGGAGGCTAAGGTGATGTGGCAGGCGCGCCAACGGTGGAGGAGGTGGGTCGAAGCTCTCGACATGATGTGAAGAGGTGTGGCTGTGGAAGCGAGGGGCCAATGAGAAAGGTAGGCAGAGCGCGGGGAAACACTGGCGATGCATAGCAACTGTTGTCCGGAGGACGCCACCCTCCACAGGAGTCCCCGCGTCGCCCAGTAATAGAGAAAACAACAGGTCAGCCAGGGAATGGAGCGACGGCAGCAGAGCGACCAGACGTCTATTGCCGATCCGCAACCGCCGCCCAGTCGATGGAGTCATACAGAGGTGAAAATAAAGATTGAGGTTGTTTCAGCGGATTTTTATAATAGGATCAGGGGTGAGCCCTCTTTTAACCAAGTTGTTGTCCTGCTTCGGCACTTTGCAGTCCGCTGGACCCTATAAACAATGACTAACTAACTAACTAGCTCTTCGTCAAATGAGCGCATTCTTTCATGTTTCCGAATCGTTTCTAATTATTTTCAGCTTAACAGTTCATCTACCTGACGCTTGTTGAGCAGGGAATAGTCGATGAGATTGGGTTCAAACGGCACCAGGGTGATAGGCCTGAATCCCAAGAACATCTTGTCGCCAAACTTGTGCTGAAATAGGCAATAATGATGACGGTGTTGGAGATACAGTATAATAGTGCAGCACTGGGATATCTGTAAATGTCTGTCTCTGTCCGTCCGTCCCCCTCACTTTCTCTCAAGGGCAAGATGTACACAAAAACAAAACAAAAAAAACAGCACGCACAGTGCTTAGCCTTTTACCCGTGCTAAATAAAATTGTGATCTCATCTCCCTCTCGCCTCTTCTCGTTCCGCATACAATCTAAGTCAATGAAAAATACATAGAGTTCTCTTTTATTTTGGCTATCTTTGTAGCCACGGGGGATATTTAGACTAAATCTTTAATTCTGTTTTGTTTCTTCACTTTTTAATAAAAAGATCACTTTTTTTTTTAATTCACTCTCTCACCCTCTTTCTTCTAATAGCGAAGCTGGTATTCGCTAGTAAGCAGTTAGGATAATAATACAATAATAATACTGGATGCTATGGGCCCCTTATTCCTAAATCCCATTCAAAGTGCGGCGATCTGTAACCAACATACGTGCACACGTGTCGCAGACACTCCTAAAAACACAACAAACACCCATTCACCACTCACAACACGTGGTGTAAAGGCAAGTAGCTATTAAAGCCCCCCCCCCCCCCCCCCCCCCCAAAAAAAAAAAAAATAAAAAATAAAAAATAAATAAATAAAGAAATTATTTTGTAAATTTTAGACAGACTGAATCCAGTACCATTATTGAAAGGATACAATCGAATTGAAAACGCCAGGGAACATATACAGTTAAACATTAACACGTAGGCATTACAAAGCGTTTGTATTATTCACTCCTTTCATAGGTTACTTCATTTTCATAGGTAACGTTTTCCTAGTGGGATAGCTGCAGATAACTTACGATACGCTCTCTAATAGTTTGTCTACTTACTGTAGTATTTCTGGGCTCCACCATCACAACGGTCTCCAGACGGATGCCGAACTTACCGTCTTCGTAATAGCCAGGCTCTGCAGGTTACAAGATAAACACACAAAAAAAAAAAAAAAAAAAAAAAGGCTACAGTTAATACGAGTAATGTATACTCGCAGGTTATTAGTAGACTTTTAACGTGAAATTAGTATTTTCTCTGCCTATTTCAAAGCAGAGGTATTTGGATACGAGAGAGACTCTCCAAAGGGCGCGTCCATCTAATGTAGAGAAGACAGGCCCTCGTATCCAGGTGCGGGCGTATGTGTTTCAAAGATAAGTTACAATTTAAACGGGTAAACGTCAATATTTATTATACCCTCCCTGCACTCTATACTGGGTATAGCTGAAATGTATTTACAGTAAGTACATACCATATAAACGCACACAATTTAAGTGTGCAAGCATTTCATAATTCCAAATGTTTACAAGAACATGCGTTCAGATGGAGGGCATTGTTAAATATACAGTACATAGATTTTTGTGTCGAGTTCAAAATGGAAAGAATTACACTTTAGGCTTTACTTTACTTTATCAGTACAACTTCTGTTAATCTGATGAATAAAAATTGATGCAACAACAACAACACTTTAGGAAAGAACGAGGAAGAGCAGAAGAAGAAGAATAAGAAAGAGATGGGAAGAAAGAGGAGAATGACAAAATCGAGAACATAAATATATATATAAGTTCAGTCTTTGCCATTCTTATTTTGCCTACAGAATAACACATTACTATATTGGTCACAGAGCAAGGTAGCATTCAGCGAAATAGTCTACGAGATTACTCAAGATTAATCCCAGATCTAGGTCATTCCCCCACAAAAAAATACCTGCATTTTTCGCATTTTATCAATAGAGTTGCATTTATCCTGTTTATCTCTCAATGTTGGCTTTTTTTTAAGCGGAGAGGGTAGGGTGGGGGGGGGGAGGGGTTGTTAGAAAAAAGAAGCTAGTATCTATATCTCTTTTCATTAAAGAGGTTAATAAAATTCACATCTCTTGGTTGTTATGTATTATTTTACAGAAAGATGAATGTCCAGTATGTTTAGAGCGATTTTGTATTCGTTTGTTCATTGTATCCGTAAAAAAGAGTCTCCTCTCTGAAAATCCTTATCGGGAAGAGAGGGGACTATAAACTAAATATTAAAAAAAAAAAAAAAAATCCGTAAAAAGACGTTTTTGGTAACAAACGTCATAACCTACTCATACTCCATTACTGAGTGAAATCTATTTATTTGAAAAAAAGATAACCGCGTATTCGTATTTATTTATTACAATGCCGACGTTGTAAGATTTTTCCTAGGAATAATTTTGGATTCGGGATTTCCTTAAAAAGATAATCTCCGATATAACCGATTGCTTCTTTCCCCTGTGACTTATTTATGTAGGCTTAATATTATCAACGCTTTCCCCCTATACGCTCAATGTGTCCGGGGACATAAATTTAACTAAGAAGAAGAAGATCAACGCTTACTCGCGATAGTACCCACAGGCACCCGTATCAGAATGTAAGAGATGCTGAAGACTAATAGCGTCGCTCTCTATATAATTATACTAGTTGTAATATAATAGTAGGTCTGCGGAGAAATTACGCTCTCACGCCCAGATACAGACGCCTGTGAGAAGTACAGTGGTACCTCGGGTTATGAACTTAATTCGTTACAGAACTCGGTTCGAAACGTTCGTAATCCGAAACATTGAAATCAATGAAATAGAGACAATCCGTTTCAACATGAAAGAATCCTTTTTTAAAAAAAAATTTAATATCCGGTCATTTACCTGACAAAACGCAAAGAATACGTGCACTTCACATATTAAATAAGGAGAAGAAAACAACAACAATTAAATTAATTGTAAAATAAAAAAAAAGATTTAGTCTATCTTTCTTACCAAGAAAACGATCATGGGAAATGAGTAACTTTCTTTGTTATTCATTAGTTTCAGGAGTTTCTTGTCGCTGTTTCTTGGCAGCCGACTAGAAATCTTTGTGCACCAAGAAACTATCAAGGGAAATTTGTCATTCGTAACCTGAGGCACTGTTG
The DNA here is from genome assembly GCA_036898135.1 of Oncomelania hupensis. Classification (NCBI taxonomy): domain Eukaryota; kingdom Metazoa; phylum Mollusca; class Gastropoda; order Littorinimorpha; family Pomatiopsidae; genus Oncomelania; species Oncomelania hupensis. Next base: position 17,146,196 of record CM072515.1, on the reverse strand, counting down.
GTTACCCGAACCAAAAAAATGTCAAAGTTGTTGTTCGTAACCCACATTTTTCGTGACCTGAGGCGTTCGCAACCCGAGGTACCACTGCATAGCTACTTACAAATACATGCAGTCAATCAAAAGAAGTATAGATGAACATGGAGTGGTGGTAACTAGGACCATGGTAATCACAACGTCACATGTGTTTTTCTGTAGTGCATTTCTAACCTAAACTAAGGTAAAAACAAAAACAAGACTGCTAGTATTCCAAGGTGACAATAATAATAAACAAATAATTATGTACATTAGGTCAAAGGAATGCTAATTCCCTTTCCAAATATAGTTTCTTTCCTGGAGTTTTGTTGGGAAGCAAAGCTTTGTGGTCTCTGGTATTTTGTTCGCCTCAAGAGCTTAGCTCCAAAATGTGCATTGTGTCGGGCTTTGTTGGTCTTGTTTTGGTCGAAATAGCATTCCTTGACCTTCATGTACATATTTGTTTCTTATTAATTAAATTAAACTAAAGGTTACGTTTCCTAGTTAGTCATAAAGGTTAGCAGCCAGATAGCGCACGAAAGCATCGTGTTAGTAAAAGGCTTTCTTATTGGCGACCAACCAGTGAAATAATGGTAAAAGGCTTTCTTATTAGTTACCACCAGCATAATGTTGGTAAAAGGCTTTTTTATAAGCGACCAGCCAGCTACAAGCATAATGTTAGTAAAAGGCTTTCTTACATGAAACCAGCCAGCAATAAGTATCATGTTAATAAAAAGCTTTCTTTTAGGGTAGCTGCCAGCTAAAAGCATAATGAAGAGTAAACATTGAGGTTTAACGTCTACACTCACCATTGGCGACATGGCAGACGGGGATAACCATCCCAGGTAAAGAGGGGTAGGGACCTGAATCAACACTGAACCACCAAAGCAATCATAATGCTAAAATGGACAGTGAAAATGGCCACATTTTGTATCGCCCACCACGGGATTCGAACCTGGGTCATCGGTGTGCCAGGCGAACGCTCTATCAATTGAGCTACGGCGGTGGGACAAAGCATAATGTTGGTAAAAGGCTTTCTTATAGGTTTTCAGCCAGCTACAGCACGGGAAGCATCAAGCTAATTAATAAATAGGTGCAGTGAAACAAATAAATGGAAAATCGATCTAGTGAGACAAAAAAAATTGTACAACAAATATTGACTGACATGAATAAGCAATCTACAGACCATCGCTGAGCTGACAACTGCTGTACTTTAAAAGAATACAACTGTAATGTAAGTAGTTAGAGGAGTGTTTTATTTATTTCATTTTATTTTCTTTTAATATAAGTACAATACATCAAGACAGCTTTTGTTACGTTCGGCAATCAAGCTTCAAAATGTACTACTACTGCTGCTGCTGCTGCTGTTGCTCCTACTACAACTACTACTACAACTACTACTACTACAACTACTACTACTACAACTACTACTACTACAACTACTACAACTACTACAACTACAACTACAACTACTACAACTACTACAACAACTACTACAACAACTACTACAACTACTACAACAACTACAACTACAACTACTACTACAACTACAACTACTACTACAACTACTACTACTACTACAACTACTACTACAACTACAACTACTACTACTACTACTACTACAACTACTACAACTACAACTACTACAACTACTACTACAACTACTACTACAACTACTACTGCTACTGCTACTGCTACTGCTACTGCTGCTGCTGCTGCTGCTGCTGCTACTGCTACTACTACTACTACTACTACTACTACTACTACTACTACTACTACTACTACTACTACTACTACTACTAAATAAATAAATAATAGACTAAGGGAGAGAGAGAGGGAGAGGCGTTTTCATAGACTGTTCGCGTATTCAGATATAGGTGCTTGTGTGCTAAGATTAGCATTAAAATTCGTAGTCTGATTAGAGAGAGGATGGGAAAAACAGATTTGAACACGGCAGAGTTAGCACAGCCAATACAGGTTTTGTGTCAAGTCTATATAACCTTCTCACCATCAGAGAAATACATGTAGGGCATCAGCTTTTCTTGGGAATAAAAGGCACCATGCGAAAGCGATATGAAACCAGGACCTGAAACACAGGCGTGGATTGGACAGGTAGTTAGTACAGGGATAATGGCTCTTCGCTCTAGCGCTACCGCAGCACTTACTACATACACTTCGTTGGTGCTACTGTTGTCTGGTAGCTGCACAAAAGCAGAGTACGGTGAAGAACGGACCACAGCTGCGATCTGGTCAACTCAACTCTCCAGATTTGGTTTGGGAATACATTTATAAATAGTTCCAGAAAGCAATATGGAAAAAATACTATTAGCCTATATTGACTTGTGTGTTTGAAGAAACGGAACAAGCAGGTGTTACATCCAACAGATATCTGTTAATAGTGATGGAGGATTGTGTTGATGACGATGATGATGAGGAGGAGGATGACGATGGTTAGGAGAAGGATGACGATGAGGATGACGAAGATGATGATAATGATGATGCAAGTAATTGTGGTGGTGGTGTCCGCTTGCAGAGTAGAAAATAAGGCAAAGAGAGAAGAAATGATGACTGGAGTCGCCCGGCCCTATAGCTATATGGGGATGCTCAAGCACAAAATATGAGAAGCAGAAGATGTCTGTATAGTGTTATCATTATGATCCAGATCGCTACTGTGGTCCGTTCCACACCGGAACTATTAGGGCAGCGCTTCCGGGAACACTGATGTACACACAGTCGTTTCCAAAGCAGCTTTGTACCTACAGCCCCTTTGCATGGTTGTACAGGCTGAATGAGTCGTGACCATTGTTTCTGTGGGCCGTTGTGTAGTAATGGTATCAGTACCGCACTAGTACTAGAATGCCACATCTTGTCCTGTTTTCACTTTGTCTTTTTCTGTTTGTTCTAAATTTCAATTGTTTTTTCTTTCTCTTTGCAGCAGAGCTGAGCAAAAAAACAAAACAAAAACAATGGACTATACAGTGCATTTTATGTATGGCTTCTTTGTGTGTTGTTTTACGGCCAATACAGATTTACTCCAAAATTACAGTAATTTTATTTTGAGCTTCTACAAAGGACTGCTGCATTTACAACAACAAAAGAAGAAGCTATTGTATCCTGTAGGCCTATGTCTTTGTTTTAACCTACAAAAGTCAGAGTTTTTACGTCTGGTGCAAACTTGAATTTCTCACATATTGACAGTAGCATTTATGACATAAAATGCGCAGGTAAGTGTTACCAAAAAAAACACCAAATGTTTTGACAGGGTTGATGTGAGCACAGACACGAAGCTCTCTAAGCCTGGCCAGACATATTCCCTATTAAAAGTACCGAAGGGTCCAAAACCACGCTGTATGTCAATGACAACGACTCATTCAGCGCACGAGGAAGTTTGGAAGATCGGCGGCAGCAGTCAGGAATGGTCAGTAGCAGCGGGATTAGGCAACGAAAGACTGTAGTCATAAAATGCGGGGCCTCTGTGCAGTGCTAGTGTCATACACTGCGGGTCCCTCTCACCGTCAGAAAAGAACATGAAAGGGTATAGCGGCTCCTCTGCGGGGTTGACAGCGTGGGTCAGGGATATCCTGCCGGGCCCTGGAAACACTTACATCTTTTGGGAAACAATGTTGTATGAGCATGCTTTTGTTGGTGTGTGTGTGTGTGTGTGTGTGTGTGCGCGTGCGTGGGTGCGTGCGTTTGGGTGGGTGGTTGGGTGTCTTTGTATTATTTACCGCACTAAGCATGCTAAATTATTGAAGATTTAGTGGTTTATAAAACCAAAATCATCATCATCATCATCATCATCATCATCATCATCATCATCATCATCATCATCATCATCATCCTCATCATCATCATCATCATCATCCTCATCCTCCTCTTCCTTCTCCTCCTCCTCTACTTCCTCCTCCTCATCATCATTTAAACAAGCGCATCCCATCATATACTAAAAATATTTAATAAAGCAGAAAAAAAAACCCAACGTTCAGTCTGCCCTGGAAACAAATCATCATTATCATACATGACGTTATCTGTTCACGTCTTCATTAAAATGTTTAACTTTAAAGCCAAAACTCCGAAATTAATAAAAAAAATAATACCATACCTTAACCGTTACTTGATCGAAGTGATGATAACAACAAAACATTCCACATTAAGTAAATGTGAATCAAGTTAATTTAAAATCACGTAGATATTGGAATTTGCTTTACTGAAAGGAAACAGTGTATGGAATATTAAAACAGGCACGCACCCTCATACACACATAGATTCACACAAACACACACGCGCACTCACACACACACACACACACACACACACACTCAGAAGAAAATTCTTGTTGTGAACGGCATGAGGGACGGCTTCCAAACAAAGAAATAAAGAAATTGAACGGAGAAAAAAAATCACCATCATCGTCTTCATCAATCTATCGATGCCTAATAACGCTGTGACATTTCTCTTACATGATTAGAACTCGTGGGTCAGTAAAAAGTAAGTTACTATGAATGTTATTAATTGTATAATCTATTGCTGACCTTCGTGAACACTGAGGTAGGATCCAATTCCGTGCCCAGTGCCGTGTCTATATTCCAGTCCAACTGACCACAAGGGCGCGCGTGCAGACATGTCAATTTCACGACCTGCATCAATAGCATAAATGAATGTTTCCATATTGCCTCCATCAGGCACACTTTAGATTGATACAACAATTCAACAAGCTGATTTCTTGATACAAGTAACTTACATTGTAAGCACTGACTGCAGCATTGACCGAAGCGTATCATTCCTTGTGCATACAGTTTTGTTCTGCAATCTCATGGAGAAAAAAACAAAACGGTGTTTGTTAGCTCTTTTCGGCGCTCCACGTCCACAGAGAATTGGAGGGCAACCCAACGCTGATACTGCAGTGCGTGGCAAGCACAACAAACCGCAACACTGCATGTGGGAACAGTCCATGATGTGCCGTACAAGTTCATGTATACAATTTTCTTTTATGAAAATGAACGAAGAGAGGTTTTGATCTGACTTGCAAAGGTTACACAGCATCATAAATAAACGTACAGGAAACAATACAATTTACTACATTGTATAAACTAAAATGCATTTTGGAATTTAGAAGCACTAAGTTGATAGTGTGCTTGGACACTTACCATACAGTCCTTCAGGCCACACCATCAGAGCCAGGTCTATGGACCCCATCAACACACGGGTATAGCATTCCTACACACAATCATGTTTTTGTTCAGGTAAAATTTCAGGGTTAACACACACACACATACACACCCTTTCACACACGCATACACGCACATTACAGGTAAATCGCAGCTTTAATTTAAAAAAAAACTTTTAAAACACACACAACACCATATTTGTTTGAAAATATTTCGAAGATTTTATCCCCCTTTTCATTCTAGATCTAAAAATGGAAAGTTTAATAAAATTCTCTAAGAACTATCTAACCTTTTGAAGCAATGTCATAATTCCTTGTAACAGATAATACAGATTTGTTGAATTCAATTGAATTCAATCACGTTACCCTCATTATACCCTCCCCTTCTTATTTTTCTACTGTTTGCATTATAATCAGAATGGATGACTTTTGACGTAGGCCAAATAGTCTTCTTGTTTATTTATCTATCTAATCCCTCAGCCTATCTGGCCTTTGGGGAGAGATGAGGCATGTATGTCCCGCGGACAGTTTTCGCCACTTCAGTCTGTTGCGGTTGTGAGGATAAACGTTAATAATTCATACATTATGACGCTTACGAGGAAGCGCATACGTTATTCACTGTACAAGTCTACTATTACAGACATTGCACTTCTGTCATAAACGTTTATAATAAAGTCTGGAGAGAAAAAAACCACAACACCAACTCAGATACTACAACTTCTAAACAGCGAGTCTACCTTTTCAACTTTTACGACTTCGCCTACGACAAGAATGAGATATATTACTGCTTTACTAAGTATTTAACCTTGCAAGGTAATGCATTGCAAACAGCCTGAAAGAAACCTTTTTTTATTTTATTTTAACCTGCCAGCATCTTAAATTATCCTTTAGCTAGCTTATACTTAACATTTTTCAAGTTCAAGGCATTGCACTTCGTCACGGCCTTGAGTCTATGTGAGACATGCGCCATGTAATATAAATGTAATTCATTAAAAGTACAATCAGTTCTTGTTTTATCATCGTTTAAACAATTGGTTTATTCCAGTAAACACCTATCACAACCAAAATAAAATACCGGCCATCCTAAAAATCATTAATAATAATAATAATAATAATAATAATAATAATAATAATGTATTATATAGCTATACGCGCCTTATTCCTAAATCAGACTAAAAGCGCGGCGATCCGTAACCAAAATACACGCTCAAATGTTATAAAACACTCCTACATACACAACAAACACACATTCATCATTCAAACATGTGGTGTAAAGGAACGTCGCTATTAAAAGACGGAAATGAAATATAATTTAATTTGTGAAATTTTATTATAGGTTTCATCCAATATCATGATAAAAGGGAGCGTAGAAACCTGAGTACCCAGAGAAAACACTCGGTGACCTGAAAAGACTCAAACCTAAGTCACGTTAGATTCGTCCCCTGCGGGAATCGAACCCGCGACCTACAGCATGGGAAACCAGCGACTAACCATTGCGCCATCAGGCCTCCCTTGCAGGTCTAATCATACTTACTATTTCGTAAGGAGTGGGCTTCCCATAGTGCATAGTTCTTGTCACGTCAGTCGTGGCATCCCTTTTGGAAATAAAAGAAACAACGAAAACACGACATAACAACACAATCGATCCCAATACTAAGAGTAAAATGTAACATTGTTTCTATGATAAAAATCAAAGTTGATCTGGAACGTCAACATGTAAAACTGATATTAGTAGGGTCCATTTCTAACTCCAGAACGATGATGTTGATGATGATGATGATGATGATGATGATGATGATGATGTCCACTTATAAGGCGGTGCATCGTCCATGCTAGCAGGGCGTGTGTGGGAGGGATGGGAGAAACTGAGACTTGGGTGGGGGGGGGGGGGGGCCGGCCCCCGGACAGGAGCAGGATTTTTTTTTAATTTATTATTTTTTTTGGGGGGGGAGGGAGAGGAGGCACAGCACAGCAGGGGAGAGGGAACATCAGCAGTCAATTAGGTGTGTCTTCAGATGCCTTTTGTAGACATCTAGGCCATTCACATCCCTCAGAGTTCATGGCAATGAGTTCCAGAGCTTGGGACCGCGGTGCAAGAAAGTGCGGAAGCCAAGTCGCTTCTTTTTTTAGATTGCCCACTGATGGAGTTTGCAGTTTAGACTTTAGCGGAAGGCCGTAGTTGCCTGGATGGGTTGTGGAGCGGAACTATCTCTGGAAGGTAAGCAGGGGCGCGTTTATGTTCTTTATATTTATTTATTTAATCGTTCTTATATAGCGCTTTACCAGCTCAAGAGCTGCTCAAGGCGCTGGCCGATACAGGATCTAACTCAAGCTGCCCGAGACGCCCACCCGCAGCCTTTGGGCGCATGGTCTGACGCCCGTACAACTGAGCACAATCCTGGGCAGCCAGGGATGGGAGAGAAGGACCTAAGTGCATGTTGGGTGTGTTCTTGTCACCGGCACTTACCCGTCTAGGACATGAGCGTCAGGATCTTTAAAGTCCGTTATGATGGAATGTATGCGACACAGACTATACCTCGGTTTATACTCTCATCCGAAGGAGTAGGAAACGGGAGTAAAGTGTCTTTCCCAAGGACACAACACAATGCCCCGGCCTGGGCTCGAACCCGGGACCTTCAGATCCGCAAGCCAAAGCTCTACCATCAGGCCACCGTGCCTCCCTTATACACTTAGATCACAAAGACAGCGCTTTGAAGTCCATCCTTTGCTTCACGCCAATGCAGCCGTATAAGCTTATGAGCTTTTCATCTAAAACAGCAGGTAACAGAATATTTACGACAAAAGTCGTCAAGTACAGTCTATAGGCTATTGAGTTTAAGATTATATTGGGATAGTCCGGAGCATAGGCGCCCGTATCTGAATACGCGAGTGTTTATTATGATATAATAAGATAGAAAGAGACGCTCGCGTGTCCAGATACGGGCACCTGTGGTACGGAAGTCACTCACAAATACTGGCCGCCGGAGTCCAGGAGGTACATCTCGCTAGTGGTCAGGTTGCGGTCAGTGAGGTTGGAAGGACCGTAGTGAATGATGGCGCCGTTGGGGCCTGACCCCGAGATACTGCCAAAGCTGAGGCCACGGTTCAGCGTTGCATTCCTGCATCATGCATTACAGGCACACATACCCGTTACGTAGGCATACTAGGTGGACGGACGAAGTCAACCATTCACAGGCAACATCGAATGCGTGACACCACAACATCAATCGTTCCTAAAGCCATTTGCTTTTGTGGACAGTAATAGGCTACACTACAGTATCCCTGAAGACAAAGCCTATTGCAGAGCTTGCCTTATCGGACATGCCAAAGGAAGGAACTCACGTATAACCGCATATTTATACATTTTTTAAGTATATAGGGGTCTAGCTATTATTAAAGCCTAGACAACAGTAAGGAAAGTCAAACAAAGAATTTGTTTTAGGACAATATCAAAACTGTGAAGCGGTGAGCAATTTCGATAAGAAGATGAAGAGTCAGGTTCGCTTGAATCATAGCATCAAGATATTCTCTATATAAATATTGTATTTTAGACTGTCACTACAAATGCGTCTCGAAAGCTTATGGCGCCAGAGTGACGTTAATAAACAGTATCATCAGCACTACAAATGCTCGTTTTGTTCTTCTTTTTCTCAAACTAAAGCACTGAAATAGGCCTTCAGATCTAACTGTGGGAATAATGAAATTGATTAGTGATTAGTAGTATGGAAGTTGGAACTGTCATAGGCTATATGTGTTGACTTACTCTCTCATGCTCTTCAGTATTTCTGCTGCCGATACTTCTGTCCATTGTTTCAGCCCTTCCTTGATCTGAAAAAAAAAACCAACATAAATAAGCTTAAATAAATAAATAAATTAAAAAATAAAATAAATTGGGCAAATCAAGTTCATGAGTAAATAACTCAATTAAAACTTTCAGTAGAGTGCAAGAAGCAGGTAAAACGGATAGACACGGCACATTTCCATATTATATTCGATTTCGTGGCTCTTCCATGAGACAGACAATTTGCAGTAGGCGGCTTGAGTTAGATCCTAAATCGACCAGCGCCTTGAGTAGATCTCGAGCTGAAAAAGCGCTATCTAAGAACGATTAAATAAATTATTAAAAATTAATAAAAATTAGTAGATTATTCCGGTCCAGATTTGGCTCGGAAGAGTCCGCTGGACCTAAAGCAATAATCATTGTAATGTAAAGTAGATTATTCTTTGGCATGCAGCGCTCGTCACAAGACTCCCGCCAAGCACTTCTTACACATTGTTGAAATCAATTGCTTGTATGTTTGCAACAATAGCCATTGCGCTGAATTGTATGTGTGAATAACGTTCCGTCACAGCAAAATCGTCGGACGTCCTATGCATTTACAGCTAAAGGAATAACTTGAAAAACACATCAGTAGACTATCAAAAGAGGGGTGATATATATCTTTTTGTATCATTCTCTTGCAGTATTACATATAAGCTTAATACATGATGATGATGATGATGATGATGATGATGATGATGATGATGAAGATAATATAAATAATAATAATTATTATAGTGCAGTACTTACTGTACTACTACCTACCTACCACTATTCTACCACTACTACTACTACTACCACCAGTACCACCTCCACTACTACTTTCACCACTACCCCTACTACTATTACTATTACTACTACCACTACCGCTACTAATACTACCAGCGTGTTGTTAAGTCTGTGAAGTGCTGGTCAGCTGATAGTATTGCTTGTTTGCAGGGATGTTTTGATTGTACTGAATGGAGTGTGTTTCATGATGTGTGTGACAGTTTGGAAGAATTAGTGGATGTGATTTCGTCTTATATTTCCTTTTGTGTTGAAACTGTTATTCCTGTGAAGGAATGTGTGGTTTTCCCAAACAATAAGCCTTGGGTGTCCAAAGATTTAAAGTCAGTTTTAAATAAAAAGAAACGTGTGTTTTTCAATGGAAGTGACCATGACAAAAAGATGATCAATAGGGAAGTCCGTGATGCTATCAAGAAAGCCAAAAGGGTTTACAAAGAGAAAGTAGAATCCCAGTACAGTGGTGGCAACCTTAGGGGTGCCTGGAAGGGGATTATGTCCATGGTATCTGTCAATCAGAAAACGGATTGTCCTAAAAAGTCTGTAAAACTTGAAGGTGTTGTTGATGCTGATGTGCCCAACGTTTTAAACCATTTTTATTCTCGTTTTGAAAAGCATGACTTTTCTGCCAACATCTCTGATATTAGGACTTCACTTGTACCTGACCATAATATTATTATTTCAGAGGAGACTGTGACCAAAATGTTTAAGTCTATGAATGTTAACAAAGCACCTGGCCCTGATGGGATTTGCGGTAAAACACTGCGTTATTGTGCTGATCAGCTTGGCGCCGTCTTCCAGCCTCTCTTCCAACAGTCTGTCGATTCTGGGAAAATACCATCTCTTTGGAAATTTTCTAATGTTGTCCCATTACCCAAAAGGTCTAACCCTAAACAACCCAACGACTTTGAGCCTGTTGCTCTCACATCTCTTGTGATGAAAACTCTTGAAAAAATTATCAAGGCTCTGGTTTTGAGTGCGACTGAAAAGTTTCTTGACCCGCTGCAGTTTGCTTACCGGGCTGGTAGGGGGGTGGAGGACGCCAAGCTGTTCATCTTAAATACTCTGTACAAGCATCTAGAAAAACCAAAGGCACACGCACGCCTCGTTTTTGCAGATTTTTCTTCTGCATTTAATACCATGCAACCACATATTCTGGCGAAAAGATTGATTGAGGATTTTAGGCTTTCTGACCAACTTGTTTTGTGGATCTTGGATTTTCTGGTTGATAGACAGCAGAGAGTTTGTGTTAATGGTTGTTTTTCTGATATTGCTGTTACATATACAGGGAGTCCTCAGGGATGTGTGTTATCTCCCCTGCTTTTTATTTTGTACACTGACAGCTGTAGAAGTACCCAAGAGTGTAGGTTTTTAGTTAAATTTTCAGATGACTCTGCCTTGTTGTCTCTTTTTCAGGGCCCGGAAAACGATCATGGTCTTGCCCTTTCTGATTTTGTTAACTGGTGCGATAATAATTTTTTGGAAATGAACGTGTCTAAAACAAAAGAAATGCTTTTTGATTTTAGGACAGTGAAGGATGATGTCCGTCCATGTGTTATTCATGGTGAAGATGTGGAAGTTGTTGACACATATAATTATTTGGGTACAGTTTTTGATAGTCAGCTGAAATTTGATGTCAACACCCACAGTCTTGTCAAACGTGGTCAGCAAAGAATGTATCTTCTTAGGAAACTAAAACCCTTCTCTGTAAACACAAAGTTCCTCAGTTTGTTTTACCAGTCTTTTATAGAAAGTTTGCTGACTTTTTCTTTTATCTGTTGGTTTCACGGTCTGACTGTGAAGGATAGGAACAGCCTGAATAGCATAGTCAATGTCTGCTCAAAGATTATTGGAGTTAGGCAGAGAGATCTTTCTTCTTTCTGTGATCAGCAGATCTTACGGAAAACCGGGAGCATCCTTCATAGTCATCAGGAACATTGTTTAAAACCTGAGTTCACACTGTTGCCATCCAGACGCCGATATGCTATGCCCATCTGTAAGGGAAATCGGCGTTCTAAATCTTTTATTCCCAGTGCAATCCGACTGCTTAATAGTACTAACCGCTTTTAGTTTTCTGCACTTTGGGGATCTTATTTGTTATATAGTGAGAGTCTCCCTTTAGTGTCAATGTGTACTGGCTGAACTTTTTAATCAACTTGTTGAATTTTGTTGACTTTTGTGATATCACTTGTGATCTTGATTCGCGTGTGTGTGCTTGTGTGATGTTTTTTAAATTTATGTATTTCTTGTGTGTTTTTTTTGTTTTTTTTTTTCAAATTGGTTTATGATACATTTTTTGAGTTTCTTTATGCTGCCTCATAAACTTATAATGTAATTGCCCTTTGGGATGAATAAAGTTGTATTGTATTGTATTGTATTGTATTGTATAAATACTTCTACCGCTACTACTACTATTACCGTTACTACTACTACCACTACTACTGCTACTACTACTGCTGCTACTACTACTACCATTACCACTACTACTACCACCACAACTACCGCTACTACTACTACCACTAGCACTACCACCGCTACTACTACTATTACTACTATTACTGCTTCTACTACTACTACTACTACCATTACCACTACTACTACCGCTTCTACTACTACTACTACATTGTCTGTACAGCGATTCAAGGCAAAGACAAAAATTCACAAGAATTCATAGATGCTAATATTACTGCAGTCCCGTGTTTTTTTAAAGCCGAAACTACTCGTACTTACTTCCAGAGATTTTAAGCCACCGCTGCCTCTGCCATATTTGCGAATGTTTAGTCGCAGCAGATAAAAGAATAGCTTGTGGTTAAGTGTTCACGTTTATGTTCAATAATTAGCTGAACATCAAACAAGGCGATACACCTCTTAAATTAAAATCACACCATTGTATCCTGCACCTGTTATCTTAACAGCCTTACAGTCTGAGGCGTTCTGGTTTGTTTGCGAATGTGACAACTAGACGTTCAAGTTAGGATAACGGGTGCAGGATACTTGTGTGATTTTAATTTAAGATGTTTCTCACCTTTTTGGAGTTCAGCTATCTACTGTTGGATTCACTTGCGTTGCAATTTTAGTAAAGGAATTAAGGAAATAACGGGGGAGGGGAGAGGGAAGGGACCGGGAACAGCAAAGAAAGAAAGAAAGAAACAACGAAAACCAAAATATATAAAGAAATGAATAGAGGAAGAAGAATTAATAATTACCCCCCTTTCCACCACCCCACCCCTCCCTCAAAATAAAATAAAATACAATAAATAAATAAATAAAATTAAATTATTAAATAAATAAAATAAATTAATAATTAAAATTAAATAAAATTAACAACTTACGCTTTTTTCAAGCATTGCCAAAAATTCGATCAGCACGGCAGAATCGCGATTCTGGAAACAAGTAGAAAAGTCTGTTGTCAAGTGTATTCAAACCAGTGCCGTCATATCATCGTCTCACTCATCATCATCATCATCATCATCATCATCATCATCATCATCATCATCATCATCATCATCATCATCATCATCATCATCATCATCATCATCATCATCATCATCACCATCATATCATCTTCATCATTATCAATCAATCATCATCATCCTCGTCGTCGTCATCATCATCGTCATCATCATCTTCATCGTCGTCACCATTATTATCGTCGTCGTAGTCATCCACTCACGTATCCTCTCTCCATTCCTTCAACTTCCACAGGGTTCTTCTGAGACTTTGCGAGGGCGATGGAAGAGCGTTCCTGCACTCGCTTTGCCTGAAACAGTGGAAAAAAAAACAACTCAAAATGGCCGTGACTTACACAGTTCTAGGCTTTTTAACTGATTCTCAATTATTAGGCGACTTTGAAGCTGACATCAAATGCTGATTCTCTCAGCCCGGACGACTGGAATGAGTGATTATCAAACTAGACCGACCCTGATAGTTGGATTTTGGAGATCGCGAGGGTCATAGCTGTTAGATTTTAGATAGGGCCTTGTTAGTTAGACTTTGAACAGGGATGGGTGGGAGGGTAAAATATCAAAGCACTTTACAACATTCGTAGTTAGGTGTCCGTTTTTCAAAACAACCGTATTTGGTTATTGGTGTCGAACGGAACTTAGTCTACCTTTATGGGAAGACATGAGAAACAGGACCGGTGCTTTCAAACACTGACTATATTGTAAAATGCTATAAAGGCGCAACTCAATAATAATAATTTTATTTGTAAAGCGCACATATCAGACACCAATCGGTGTACGTCAAGGATGCATGTTCTCTCCAACGCCCTTCAACATCTTCCTAGAGCGCATCATGTCAGATACCCTTGCAGACCACGAAGGCACAGTCAGCATAGGGGGTAGAGCAATCTCCAACTTCGTTTTGCGGATGACATTGATGGATTGGCTGGAGAGGAACGAGAACTTGAACAGCAGGTGCCATTAGAAACCATCTCCAAAGCCTATGGAATGGAAATAAGTGCAGAGAAGACCAAAATGATGACCAACAACACCAATAGCATCAACATGGACATTAAAGTCCAAGGCCAATCCCTCAACACAGTGCATAACTTCAAATATTTAGGAGCCATTGTATCAGACAATGGGTCCGGACAGGAAGTCCTCTCCAGGATCGCACAAACAACTGTTGCCCTGACAAGGTTGAAGCCCATTTGGAAAGACAGGACTATCAGTCTACATTCCAAGGTAAGGCTGCTGCGCTCCTTTGTCATCTTTTTTTTCCTATACGCTTGCAAAACATGGACCTTCACAGCAGATCTACAACGAAGAATACAAAGCATAAAGATGAGGTGCTACAGGAGACTTCTTGGCATTTCCTATACTCAGAACATCATCAACAACGAGTCCGACAGACCATCACACAAGTCATTGGACAACACGTTGACATGCTCACAGTGGTGAAAAAAAGGAAATTCCGATGGTATGGCCACGCCACCATAGCATCAGGCCTTGCAAAGACCATCCTCAAGGCACGGTGCAAGGAGGCAGAACAAGAGGCAGACAGAAAAAGAGGTGGGAGGACAACATTCGAGAATGGACTGGCTCGACACTGAGTGAAACCATGAGGGTTGCTGAGGACAGAAAGATGGACTATGCTGGTTAAACGATCACCTGTGGTGCCCCAACGACCTTCGAGTTACGGGATAGGATAGGGATAGGACATATCCGACAACATATTTTCTAAAAGCGCATAAAACATCAATGCACATAAAGGCAACAATAAACAACCGAAATTAACAATAAATAATAACACTAACAGCAACCATGAATGGGTAAAACATAAAAAGGCACCGAGGTTTGGGAAAAAAAAATTAATGCATTCAGTTCGCAGTGATCAATCCAGATTTGGTTACATTTAGTAAGATAATATTTGAATTCACATGATCAGCTGACGAGGTAGGAAGTAGGTCTACCGAACTTCCATTTTAACCTTCCTATCCCAGCATCACTTCCTTCTTCACTTCAGTTTTCGCGATGTTTGTGTTTTCTTTTACGTTCTAACACCATAAATATGTCCTTTGCTTTTCAGCGACAAGAAATGGGCACTACTAGATATACACAAAGCTGACCCTGAGAGATAAAACGTTTACCTTTCCAGGGCCTTACCTCGGGAATGGCAGAATAAATTGCGTAGTTGCAGGAGCTGGTGATCCATATTTTGTTGTCAGTTGATGCGTTGGCAATCGCGGTGATGTCGGTCACCACATTATCAGGTATGTACTCCAACACCTGTAGCAATTATACACTAAAGTGTACAACAGTTAGTCATATATTATATCTAAGATTATCATCGTCGTCTGTATAATTATCATTATCGTCGTCGTCGTCATCAATCATCATCATCAAAATAATAATAATCATCATCGTCGTCGCCATAGTCACCAACCATCATCGCCATCGTCGACATCGTCATCATAGTCATCAATAACCATCATCATTATCATCATCATCATCATCATCATCATCATCATCATCATCATCATCATCATCATTATTATTACAAACACGAATAATGTCATAGTGTAGCCTAATGATCCCCTTTCGGTGCCGGAAAGCACATAAGGTTTGTTTAAATGCTGGTGCTGTTGTTGATGATACAACACCATTCATGGCAGCAGACAGCTTCTATAATTATTATAGTAGAAGCTGTCTGATGGCAGTACTGCGTGCGCCACAAACCACGATGGAGGGGACACCACATTTTACTTTTGTGAATGGAACAGAGACTACTCCAATGTTTCGGAATCCATTTTGACGGGGCTTCTAAACATTGCATTTAGTGTTGTGCGGCACCGAAACGCAACAGACGATTCCCATGACATTCTCTCACCTCCACACACGCATCATTGTCAGTGTCGGTGGCAGAGGCACACGATCCATTTGTCCCTGTGTTTAAATGGTCAACCAGCTTATCTTTCGTTTCTACGTCTGAAGGGGTCATGTTCAGGCGCGTCTCCTTGTCGTAAATGTATAGCCTGCAGAAGAAATAGTAATTATGGTTTGATAACAAAAATAAAAAAGGGTAATTGTAGATTATAGTCACACGACACCGGGGCTATAGGCGACTACTGGTCACATTATTCTGACACCAGCGAACCAGTTGATGGTAAGGAGGAAATACTATGGTCACACGTTGACCAATCCGGGACTCGAACCAGGTACCTTTCGGTTACTAGTAAGCCGCTCTACCAACTGAGCTACCCGGCCCCACGGTTGGTAACAAATAAACCTTACCGCATTATAGAGACCTAGTAGGACTAATGGAAGAATACGCTCTAACTTTTAAGGTTAGTATTATAAACGTATCCGCTTGGCATTAATGAATTAGGCTCTTTTCTGTCCTTACTGTGCAATGGGATTTTAGAGACACTGGCGCTCCTGTCCGAGATGGGCCAGTGTCAGTTGCACCAACGCACTATATCCCTTAGCCGAGCGCCTTTGCGCATGCGCCAGGTCAATCGGTCCGGCATTTTCACGATGTTCTTAGGCGTTGTAACCCTAACTCTAACCTCTAACCCTAACTCTAACCCTAACCCTTACTAAGACTACGATAGCACCGTGCGCATGCGTCGAATTTTGTAATGCGTCGACCAATCAGAATGCTCCCAGTCGCTCCCAGCCCAAATAAGATACTAGGAACTTTGACGATGTCACACCGGGTAGCCAGGACTATGCTCAGTTGTCTGGTGCTTAAGGCGAGGCAGCAAATGGGCGCGTTTGGCGGTTTGAGTTAGATCCTGGATCGGTCAGCGCCTTGACCACCTCTAGTAGGACCCTAACTAAGTCATGCCCACCGTCGTAGCTCAGTGGTAGAGCGTTCGTCTGGCATGCCGATGAACAAGGTTCAAATCCCGTGGTGGGCCCGATAGCAATTTATTTTGTACCGTTTTCACTGTATAACTTGGCACTATGCTTGGTCTGGTGGTCCATTGTTGATGTACATTCCCACTCATCTTCTATGGGATGGTTATCCCCGTCTTCCATATCACCAATAGTGGGTGTAGTCACGTATTTATTTAATCACTTTTATATAGCGCTTTTCCAACTCAAGAGCCGCTCAAGGTGCTGGCCGATACAGGATCAAACTGAAGACGCCCGAGGCGCCCACTTGCAGCCTTGGGGCGCATAGTCTGACGCCCAGACGACTGAGCACAATCCTGGGCGACCGGGAAAGGGGGAAGAGACCTAGTGCATGCTGGGAGTAATTGTGTAGCCGGCACTCTCACTCGTCTAGTACATGAGCATCAGGATGTTTCGACTCCATGCAATGGAATGCGTGCGTGCACAGACTAGACCTCGGTTTATACTCTCATCCGAAGAGACATTAAACTTCCATGTTGATTTCGCACTATTAAATCTATACCTAATACCAATAAACAAACAATAAATAAATAAGTATGTGATTCGACGGACAGAACTGAAAGGTAAACCTCTTGTGCTCACACTATATATATTTCAACATGACGATATCAGGAAAATAGGCCTACATTTCACTCACCCTAATACCCCAGTTATGCAAACACCGTCCAACCCCTATACGGCGAATACCTGGATTTTTTTTGTGGTTTTGGTCTCATTGACAGAATAACAACGTTCGCCACTCCCCTTCTACCGGTAAATGCAACCAAAGAGCTTATTACGCTCTTTGATGCAACTAAATAAGATTTTCTCAGGATAGAACGTTCCACTTGTATCTTGACACGCGAGCGCCTTTGACGCGCCTCCCTGTAAAAAGTGAAGGGAAATGCGTCATAGGCATAGGCGCTCGCATGTGTCCATAGTCGCTCGCGTATCAGATACAAGCGCCTGTGGAACGTTCGTTCGCTCAAACAAACGCAACTGGAGTACCGGTAACCTATATATAAAAAAGTAATAATAAATAAATAAATAATGAAACCTTGTCCGGTTTCTAGTGTCTGAAGATTCCACGATGACATAGGAGATGAAAAAAGGGTTGTAGGCGATGTCGCTAGCTCTCAGGTTGAGCAGCCCTGCAACCATAGACACATAATTATATCACAATCACAGCGACAGTACCCCTTACCCTATTAAGAAAAACTGTCGAAAGCAGAAAAATAAATAAATAAATAAATAAATAAATCTTAAATATTTTAATCTTCGATTTCAGCCTATTAACCGCTATATAGCTAAATGAACATGTATAGGTTTATTGAAAACGATGATCCAATTTCGAATCCCGAGGTGGGCGAAATAAACAATTTCCATTTTCACTGTCCATTTTAGCAGTATGATTGCTCTGGTGGTTCAGTGTTGATTTAGGTCCTTACCCTTTGTTTCCCCGTCTGCCATGTCGCCAATGTTTGGTGTAGACGCTAAACCTCAATGTTCATTCATTATTGAAAGCCTGTGTTCAAAGGGTTCAATGGTGTCTGAACGATTTATCAATTTAATTATTTTTTAAAATAATTATGGAAGCGCTTTTTTAAAATTAATTTTTGAATTTAGGCTTTGTATTGAAACTTATAAAAGTGTTTGTTTATGTGGGAGATATTTATGACATTATTATGATGATATTTGCCTGTAAGGTGCAAGTGTGCATGACTGTTTACCGACGTCCGGGTAAATACGAAGTTTTTGACTCTTCGGTAAAATAAACTCTGTATTTTGTTTGGGATAAGGTGTAGTTTCAACAATCTCGTCGTGTTTTGCAAGGGAGCTAATTCATGTACTGCTTATAACAGGCGATCTTTCGAATGCTCGGACATGACATTATAATTAAATTTCGCAAAACTATCAGACACAACCAAGGTATAACTATATCAGCAATTTAATACTCACAGTCAAACTCTCAGCGTGAGTTGGACTTATATATTTTAAGAGTTTTCAAACTCGAACTCTAAACCTCATAATATGTGACCATGGGCATTTAAGAATAGCTCTCAAAGGTTAAGTTGAAGATTTTCCACAGCAGGCATACATTAAGACAAAACCATATAGCACATAAGTAAGACAGACACATTCTGAAAGTTATGGTTTTAATTGCGGATGTGAGTTGTTCTCCTTTCAATCCTATTAAATGGTTTAATGTGCATTTGTTACACTTACATGCAGTCTCGTCCAACCCCGTGACGACGTGCGCTCCTTTAATGCCTTTGGCCCTAATGGCTGTATAGACGTCTGACACTTTCTCCTGCCACGTTTTACCTGAAAATCAAAGACATCATCCTCATCCTCCTCATCATCCTCATCATCCTCCTCATCATCCTCCTCCTCATCCTCATCATCATCCTCATCATCATCATCATCATCATCTTGGTTTTTAAAAAAAGTTATTGTTGCTGCTGTTGTTGTCGATGTTGTTGTTGTTTCTTCTGTTTCTTTTTTCTTCTTTTTCTTCTTCTTCTGCTTCCACCTTTTACTTCTCCTCCGTCTCATCCCCATCTTTTCCCGTGTCTTCGTTGGCGCGAGTACACGGGTGAGCAGCAGAAAGCACAATGACATGACCAGAGATCAAAATTCAGTGTTAAAGGACACTTGCAAAGACTAGATAAAACTGTATAGACCTATGTAATTTGAACTACCGTCGACCTTAATAATATATGGCGTCAACAGTATTAATGTAATCCAATACACGCCTACCAGCCCAACAGCTTCCATTACTTTCACAAGAAAGCATCTTGGTTTAAACAAATGTTTTATTTAAGGAAAACACATCATTACAAACAATGATTAATAGGATAGGCAACAAGCGGGATTATATAAGCCCACCCTGTATAACAAAATTCTACATAATAATTAAGTGACCGGCAACTGATAGTTACATATATTTACCAATGTCGTGCAAGTTCTTTTATACTACTAGTTTAGTGAAATGCATCTGTTGTAGTCCTTTTTAATGTTGTGATTCATGTCTTTTCATTGTATTTTACTGTTTTAAGAAATGTTTACAATCTTATGTTTTGTTTTTAAGGTGTGTAATGTTTTTAGTTGTATTGCTTTCTTAAATGATATGATAATAAATGTTTTTATTGTGGACATGTACTTTGGCCAGGCGCTCGTGCGTCTGTGTTTATGTGTGTGTGTGTGTGTGTGGTGTGTGTGGGTGTGTGTGGGTGTGTGTGTGTACTGTTAATTAATGTACATACTTCTGGTTTAGCAGTTTTTACTAGGCATGTTTTTGTTTTACATATTTTATTTTGTTTTAATACTATAGCTTTATTTTTTTATTATGTTAATTTATTTTTATAGTGCATTGTAAAGCGTGGCGAGCCCATGTTTGTTGGAGTACCACGCTATATAAATCTACCGTATTATTATTATTATTATTATTATTATTATTATTATTATTATTATTATTATTATATAAATAAAGAAAAATACAACAATTAAAAAAATTAAAAATAGCAATAAATTCATTTAAAAATAATAAGGTTTAGTAAATATTGTAACGGAATATGCAGAATAACAGGTAAGAATTAATTACAAATGATTCCAAGAAGAAAGCATCTTGTTCTTGGGATAAGAGTATAAACCGAGGTCTAGTGTGTGCACATATGCATTCCATCGCACGGACTTTTAAAGCACCTGATGCTCATTTTATAGACGGATCAGTGTGACATAAACCAACAAACCCAGCAAACACTAGGTCTCTTCCCCCCACCCCCTCCATCTACCCCTCTCTCCCTGTCGCCCAGGATGGTGCTCAAGTTGACTGGGGCGTTAAGGCTTAGACGATGCGCCTATAGTAGCAGCCAGCGGGCGCCTCGGGCGACTTGTTAGATCCTGTATTGGTCAGCGCCTTGAGCAGTCAAAGCGCTATACAAGGACAAAAAATACCAAGTTTAACAAAAAAATCCGTTCATTACTTTCAAAGAAAGGTGCGCAAAATGCCACATTAAGACGGAGGACGGACGGACAACGCCAAATACAATAGTTGGAAAATAAAAAGAAAGAGAGAGAGAAAGAAAGAAAGAAAGAAAGAAAGAAAGAAAGAAAGAAAGAAAGAAAGAAAGAAAGAAAGAAAGAAAGAAAAGCCAATGTCACCAGTCAACAAGATTACGAAAACAGCGGTTGGCAAATACTGCCCCCGCTACCGATACTTGTTGACAGGTTCTACAACTACTGCGCACTGACCAGCGTATTTCAAAGACAGGGCGTTGATGTGTGTCTTTGGTGCGGGAGGTTTAGCACTACCCCAAGCGGTGTCCACTGGGTTTTCCTGTCCTGGTGCCAGCTGCTTCAACGTGATGTTCTCTTTCTCGAACGCTGACTGGAAACTCTTCCACTCTCCTGAACCAAAATAGAGATAATAATAATAATAATAATATCATCATCATCATCATCATCATCATCATCATCATCATCATCATCATCATCATCATCATCATCATCATCATCATCATCATCATCATCATCATCATCATGGTTGAGTGTGGTAGTGATAAGGGCAGTGGATGTGGTTGTAAGTGATGATGATGAAGGAGGTGATGATGACGATAATGATAATGATAATTGTCAAAGCCCCCCCTTACGGTCCTTCGTTTCTCTTACCATAAAGGGGAACTCTGAGCAGTGTATGCAACCATACGTGAACAACGGATGAATAGATAGAGACAAGTATTACGTTGGCAAAATAAAACAACAATTTATTCACATAAACATAACATGGAGTCGTAATTGAATAACTAAAATTTATAAAGGTGATAAAATCAAACGACAGAATGAAATGTTCTTTGTTTTAAATAAATTAAATGGTTCTACACAGTATTCTCGTTCAGTCTCTTTGTTTTCCTTTTCTACTGTTCACTCATTGTTCGCACACAACCTATGCACTGTTTACAAATTTGTTGCTACTACTGTTATAACGATTTCAGTTCACAAGTCCCGTTTTACAAATACATATCACACTCCTGCGATCAAACCTTTGCAATACGAAATTGCATAATAACAAAAACGTCCCGAAGACACTAGAGCATGAACTCGCTCAACGCAGGAGTGAAATGTATATATGTCCCGGGAACACAGTAGGCAAATAAACTAAAAATTGTCAATGCACTAGATGTAATCGATAAGTGCATACACCTCGAATGTCACTGGGACTGTAGCTGCTACGATTAGATGCATCCGCCGTGGTCATCCAATATTTCAAAGTCTGTGGTGAAGAAGCGAAGGCAAAAAGTTCACTGGCAAAAAGTCTATTATAATACAATCGGTGAAAAGTGATGGTAAACCCAAAAACAAAGTCGAAGTTAAAGTTGAAGTTGAAGGTAAAATCGAAGTTGAAGATGAAACCAAAGGCAAAAAGCGAAGGGTACACTGCAACATAACCCATACAAAATCTTCTAAGAATTTGAGTAACAATTTATACATGCTTCCTGATGCAATTGAAAACTCAACCATTTTCCTTAATAATAATAATCACTAACTCTTGTATTGTAACAATCACAAATGTAAATCTAACGCATGTATGAATGAATGACTGCAACCTTGAATGTGTTGTATGCTTGGAAGAATAATGATTGTAATAAATATGGTATCACTTATTCGAGTATAATACTTCCCCATAATATTTTAGCCCCACAACATAATGATAACCAACAATGACACGACAAAATACGGACCACAGAAATAAATGACAACAAAGAGACACCCGACTAGCCAGTGAAAACACCCAAGTCCACACTTACTCAACTACCCGTGGATACGGTGATGCGGCTAAGGTCGGATACGTCTCTTCATCCGCAGCATTCCTTTTGGTACAGGTAGGTCAACGGTCAGGTCTACTAGTCGTCTCGATCTTCATTGACTAAAACAAACAGTCGAACTTGCACCAGTTTCAAGGTCGAACTCTTTCTCCCTCATCGTTCTCAAACGACTTCTGGTGAAAACTCAAGTTCTTGTCGTAGGGCACCGCTACGTGAGGATATCACGTACGTATTTCCTTAAGCGTACAGTTGACGGATAAAGGATTAGCAGGGACGAAAAACGATTCAACACACTGCTCCTAGATTCACTGTTCCTGGGACCTCCATGTAACGCCCAAATACCTGTCTTCTTTCTCTTTCGTCATTTCCTCTTTTCTACGACAATAAGTTACGTCACACTTTTCATTTACTTTTGTCCCGGCTTATTCAAAGGCACACAAAACGATGATTCATAGGCACTTGCGAGAAGACCACCTATCTACAAACAACAATATAAAGTTCAAACTGAGTGTGGGTCGTGACATACCCCCCCCCTCAAGACAAAACCTTGGTTTTGTTCAAACTCAAAGTTCACGACTTACACGTTTCTGCTCAAAAAGTCTGCAGTGACGTTTTCCTTTCCAGGAATACTTTCAATAACCAGTGGAAACGACTGCATCAACAGCGCCCATCTCATCAACCTGCTGCTGGTAGTTTTCGATTTCTGAAGGTATTTCAGCGGTTGGTGATCAGTTTGTACGATGACTGTCCGATCGTACACATATTGCTGAAATCGTTGAAGTCCCCAAATCAACGCTAAACATTCCTTCTCAATCGTTGAGTAGTTCTTTTCTGCGGCAACTAACTTCCGGCTGACACAAGCCACTGGTTGGAGTCCGTGACCCTGATCTTGGCATAGTACTGCTCCAATACCTGTGTCTGACGCGTCTGTTTGCAAAACAAACGGTTTTTTCGCCATCTGGCAGACAACATACAGGACTAGAGCACAGCCTTTCTTTCAAAGTGTTGAAAGCTCTTTCGCATGCTTCCGTCCATGCGACTGGTCCTGTTTTTCCTCCCTTCATCAGATCGGATAGAGGTGCGGCTATGGCTGCAAAGTTTGGTACAAACCTCCTGTAGTAGCTCGCTAACCCCAAAAACGACCTCACTTGTTTCTTTGTAGTTGGTTGTGACGTTTCTCCGATGCGATCCATTTTCTGACGGTCTGGTTGAATCTTACCTCGCCCTACCATGTGTCCCAGATACTCCAAACTCTGAAATCCTATGAAACATTTTGACGGTCTTGCAGCTAGCTGCACTTCGCGGAGTCTCTGACACAACGCTCTTAGACATTCCAAATGCCTTTCTTTTGTTTGAGTAGCTATCATCAAATCATCCATGAAGTTGTCTATTTCAGGCATGTGAAGGGGTGCCAATAACTTCCGCATCATTCGGGAAAATATAGCTCCGGCAGTCTTCAATCCAAAAGGCATCACGCACCACTGGAACTGACCTTCAGGAGTTCTTTGTCCTCTTTTTTCATTGGGATTTGCCAATACCCTTTTGACAAATCTATTTTGCTCAGGTATTTCGCTTTTGCGAGCTTCGCGAACAAAAAATCGATATCAGGTAGAGGCTCAGCGTCGAAGACGATGTTACGATTCATTTTGCGAAAATCAACGCAAAATCGTATTTGTCCATCTTTTTTTTTCACTAGCACAATCGGTGAGCTATACGGTGACGTTGCTCTCTCAATGACCCGTAATTTCATCATCGTTTCTACTTCATCCTTCACCACCTGCATTTGCGAATGAGGTAAAGGGTATTGTCTTGTACGGACTGGCTCTTCATTGATCATCTTTATCTCGCACGTATCCAAGGTGCATCGTAAAGGGAAATCAGTGAAAATGTCTGCATAGTCTGACACTATGTTTAGGATGTCCTCATGAATTTCTGGACATTCTGGGTCAACGTGTACATCTTTCGGACCCTCGGTCGCCACTAACGGACACGTTGGAATGTCGTTGCCCACTTGTTCTTCTTTCCATTGATCGTCTTCTGTCACTACTGCATCGACTGTCACTCTCTGGCATTCAATGCATGATGCACAGTACCTGCGAACGTCTGTGCACATACCTGGCCAAAAAAACGTATTCCATATACGTTCGCGAGTTCGTTTTCCTCCTAGGTGTCCTGCCATGGGAGGATCATGAGCTAGCCTCATGACTTCTTTTCGTAGTTTCTTGGGAACTACTAGCTGCGATGTCTCCACTCCTCGCAACTGATGCAACCTGTATAGTAACCCTTTCTTTCGCGTGAATTTTACTGTAGCATTTCCTGACTTCAGTTCGCTCTGGGCATCAGCCAACGCTCGAACTTTTTTAAGACTATCGTCTTCTTCTTGCAATGCAGCCAACTCTGTCGGTGTGACTTCCACTCCTAGAGTTTTCGATACCTGCAAAGGTACTGTCGCTCGTTTTTCACGTTCTATTTGTCCTCTTGTTTCGACTGCTGCTGCCACGGCACATTCACTACCATCAATGGTAACTGGGCTTCGGTAACCAGATGAAAATGTAATCCAGTTACCCAGAAGAATGTCAGGTCCCATGTGGTCAAGGACGAACAGTTCAACAGTCCCTGTCACGAAGCCTGATTCAAGTTTCACCCATGCTGTAGGGTACCTTCCTGTTTTTGTCTGGTCTGCTAAGTACACTTCAACACTCCTCCCTGTGTAATCTTCAGGTTTGACCCATTTTGAAGCAACTGCTCCATCTCTGCTCCAGTATCACGCATGATGCGTACTGTATTTTCGTTGATCCGACCCTCACTCCACGGGTTATAGGGTTTAATAGATCGGACGTCTATTGGCGGAGTATAGATCGGTAGGGTGTCGGTCGCAATTGTAACTTGACTGACTGCATGCGTTTTCATGCATTGCCTGGCGAAGTGCCCCTTACCTCCACACTTATAGCACTCGTCTGAATTCCTCCTGTCTCTTTCATCTCTACCGACAACTGGTCTCCTAATAGGTTCCCTCAATCTCGTTTGTGACTCGTTCGGTCTACGCTCGGGTTGACTGCTCGGTGTTCGTGGACTCGCTCTTTGGAAAACAGGTCCTCGGGATACGGCTCGTTTTACGTCCAAATGCAGTTGAGCATATTCGGCTGCTTGTGCGGCGTCTGTCGGCAATCGTTCACGCACGAACATCTCGAGCTCAGGATTCATTACTGAATATATCTGTTCAGCCAAAAACATGTCTAACACAGACTTCGCGTCATCGATGTCTTTGTCTGCCAAGGAAAACCATCTTTCTACAGATGTCTGCAACCGGATGAGAAATTGCGGAAAAGTTTCATTTTGTTCTTTCTTGGTCTCTCGGAACTGTCGGCGATACCATTCTGCATCGCGGCGAAAACGACGTAACAGCGCGTTGCGTACTTCTTCAAAATCTTGAGCCTGTTCGGGTGTCAGACGCAAATACGTATCGCGCGCTTCTCCTGACAATAGTGGAGACAACCTTGCTGCCCAGCAATCTCTATTCCATCCTTGTGATTCAGCTATGAGTTCAAAATGACGCAGATAAGCTTCGATGTCTTCTCTACCATCGAAAGGGTGAATTTTCAGTCGGTAACCATCATGATGTTCTCTACGAGTTGAACGGTCAGCGAAAACTTCGCGTTCTTCTCTGATCATCTCCATCTGCATTTTCATCCGTTCTTTCTCTGCCTCCATTCTGATTTCTAATGATCTTCGTTCTTCTTCTTTGTCTTCCTCGCGTCGGCGACGTTCTTCTTCTTTTTCTTCTTCGCGTCGGCGACGTTCTTCTTCTTTTTCCTCTTCGCGTCGGCGACGTTCTTCTTCTTTTTCCTTTCGCTCTTCTTCCATTTTCCTCTCCATTAGACGTCTGTCTTCTTCTATTTTTCTTTCCATTAGCCGTCTGTCTTCTTCGCGCTCTCTTCGCTCTTCTTCGCGCTCTCTTCGCTCTTCTTCTATTTTTCTTCGCTCTTCTTCCATTTTCCTCTCCACTAAACGTCTGTCTTCTTCTCGCTCTCTTCGTTCTTCTTCCTTTTGGATGCCATCCACGACAAATCTCGCTAGCGCCTCTTCTCGCAGGCCTAGGCTCATACCTAATTCTCTATACTTCACGGATACGTCAATCATTTCGGACGTCTCTTGGTTCCTTGACGGTTCTACGGCTACCGCCATGCGAGGGAAATTTAAGACAGACGTACTCAGAGTCTCTTCTCTCGTCAAACTGGACATGGTCGCTTCTCCCGATGCTCCCAGTACAATATCGGCTGAGTCGCTGCTAGGGGTGATCGATGTCCCTTCCCCACCAATCGTTTTCTTGGCTCCAACACGTTTTGTACCTTTCCGGGTGGCGGACATTTTGCTAGCCGACCACCTTTTCTTGTATAATTGGTAAACAACTAATCTATTTACCAACTATATATCTCAGAGTTCAAATAACTCAACAGTTATACCACGGTTTGGCTCAGATGACACTAAGTTGTATTATAGTAAAGTGTGGGCTTGGTTGCTTACCTTATTACTGTCGGGTGCTCTAAGTGCGCCCACGCGATTCAAAACGCTCCAGCACCCGCCAACCACCCACGTCACTTACTCTGATTGTATGGTATAACACAACAATGTCAACGTAATTCTATCTCCTCCATTCATCCGTTCGATCCCACCGCTGCCACCAAATATGTCAAAGCCCCCCCTTACGGTCCTTCGTTTCTCTTACCATAAAGGGGAACTCTGAGCAGTGTATGCAACCATACGTGAACAACGGATGAATAGATAGAGACAAGTATTACGTTGGCAAAATAAAACAACAATTTATTCACATAAACATAACATGGAGTCGTAATTGAATAACTAAAATTTATAAAGGTGATAAAATCAAACGACAGAATGAAATGTTCTTTGTTTTAAATAAATTAAATGGTTCTACACAGTATTCTCGTTCAGTCTCTTTGTTTTCCTTTTCTACTGTTCACTCATTGTTCGCACACAACCTATGCACTGTTTACAAATTTGTTGCTACTACTGTTATAACGATTTCAGTTCACAAGTCCCGTTTTACAAATACATATCACACTCCTGCGATCAAACCTTTGCAATACGAAATTGCATAATAACAAAAACGTCCCGAAGACACTAGAGCATGAACTCGCTCAACGCAGGAGTGAAATGTATATATGTCCCGGGAACACAGTAGGCAAATAAACTAAAAATTGTCAATGCACTAGATGTAATCGATAAGTGCATACACCTCGAATGTCACTGGGACTGTAGCTGCTACGATTAGATGCATCCGCCGTGGTCATCCAATATTTCAAAGTCTGTGGTGAAGAAGCGAAGGCAAAAAGTTCACTGGCAAAAAGTCTATTATAATACAATCGGTGAAAAGTGATGGTAAACCCAAAAACAAAGTCGAAGTTAAAGTTGAAGTTGAAGGTAAAATCGAAGTTGAAGATGAAACCAAAGGCAAAAAGCGAAGGGTACACTGCAACATAACCCATACAAAATCTTCTAAGAATTTGAGTAACAATTTATACATGCTTCCTGATGCAATTGAAAACTCAACCATTTTCCTTAATAATAATAATCACTAACTCTTGTATTGTAACAATCACAAATGTAAATCTAACGCATGTATGAATGAATGACTGCAACCTTGAATGTGTTGTATGCTTGGAAGAATAATGATTGTAATAAATATGGTATCACTTATTCGAGTATAATACTTCCCCATAATATTTTAGCCCCACAACATAATGATAACCAACAATGACACGACAAAATACGGACCACAGAAATAAATGACAACAAAGAGACACCCGACTAGCCAGTGAAAACACCCAAGTCCACACTTACTCAACTACCCGTGGATACGGTGATGCGGCTAAGGTCGGATACGTCTCTTCATCCGCAGCATTCCTTTTGGTACAGGTAGGTCAACGGTCAGGTCTACTAGTCGTCTCGATCTTCATTGACTAAAACAAACAGTCGAACTTGCACCAGTTTCAAGGTCGAACTCTTTCTCCCTCATCGTTCTCAAACGACTTCTGGTGAAAACTCAAGTTCTTGTCGTAGGGCACCGCTACGTGAGGATATCACGTACGTATTTCCTTAAGCGTACAGTTGACGGATAAAGGATTAGCAGGGACGAAAAACGATTCAACACACTGCTCCTAGATTCACTGTTCCTGGGACCTCCATGTAACGCCCAAATACCTGTCTTCTTTCTCTTTCGTCATTTCCTCTTTTCTACGACAATAAGTTACGTCACACTTTTCATTTACTTTTGTCCCGGCTTATTCAAAGGCACACAAAACGATGATTCATAGGCACTTGCGAGAAGACCACCTATCTACAAACAACAATATAAAGTTCAAACTGAGTGTGGGTCGTGACAATAATGACTATGATGAGAGAGAGAGAGAGAGAGAGAGAGAGAGAGAGAGAGAGAGAGAGAGAGAGAGAGATTTAATTAAATAACTGAAATTATAATTTAAATGGAATCGAAGAAATTGTATTTTATTTTAATTGTATTATTTACGATAAAAGGAAAAACACCAAACATTAATATCTATATACAGACCATTTGAAACGAGAAACTGGTCAGCTCCAACTATCGTGCCAGGCCCAAGCTGGTCAATTAGCCATTCGGACAACGTCGGCACTCCAGTTTCACCTGAAACACAGACCAATTAAGCAATCAGTCAATAAATCAACCAGCCAGAGAGAGAGAGAGAGAGAGAGAGAGAGAGAGAGAGAGAGAGAGAGAGAGAGAGAGAGAGAGAGAGAGAGAGAGAGAGAGAGAGAGAGAGAGAGAATGGACAGGAAGTGTGGACAGGAAGAAAGCAGTTCCATTATATAAATTCCATGGGAGAGAGAGAGTGTGTGTGAGTGTATTTGTGTGTGTGAGAGAGACAGAGATAGAGAGACAGAGATAGAGACAGAGAGAGAGACAGAGAAAGAAACAGACAGACTTAGTGTGCGTCATGCTTATATTATAATTTTAGCAACCTTCTTTAAGTACATTGTAATATAAATAAAGCCGTATTGTATTGTATTGTATTCTAATGCATTATATTGCATTGTAATGTACTGTAATGTAATGTATTGTAATGTACTGCATTCATTAAACAATTTACTGGTTTGCTTTTCCAGCCGTTTACGATTATCTGAGTTTACATTTGAAATACGTTAATATGTATATTTTAGTTATTTTCCTACTTTTTTAAAATTGGTATTTATCTCTTTTAATCAGCGCTGTGATCGCGCTCCTTGTATGGAAATGTGTATATCTTGCAGTCAATGTCAGAAATAAGACATTTCCGGACATAACTAAAACGTTTAGGCATTTCTGATAATCCCTGGTTTGATCAGTCATTTACAGAAATGCTTGAAAAATTCAGAAATTTCCGGGGAATGACTGAATTCCCTTCAAATTATTTCCCATTCTGCCTGACAGTAAAAGTGGTGAACGAGTTGGCAAGCACGTTGAAGATGTCAGAAGGAACTAGCAGAGCGAATGGCGATGAGGAGGTGCACTGCGCCCAGGACAGAGAGGAGATAATGTCGCCATCCCAGATCCTTTTGTGGATAGAGGCAGAGGAAACCCAAGGATCATTCTATCAGGGCTGAGCTTTAACGTTCGCCAACTCGCCAATGGCCCCTAAAAATAGTGTGTGGCGAGCTCGATTTGGGGTACCATTCGCCCGGCTGGCGACTTGAAAATACCGCCAGTGGTAGAGATTCTGTACCTGTACACGGACTTTTGACTTGCAATGTAAAACAAAACACGCGCCAACCGCTTCTGCAGTCAGCACCGGAGACCCGTTCCGATGCATGCTAGGAAGTTAGGTAACGCTAGCAAAGCGAGGGATTTGCGAAGTAAAAATAGCCTTTTCTCGAAAGACTTTCTTCTTTCCCTCGCCGCCAAACGCTACTGCACTGCGAGATCCTAGCCTTCTTGCTTCCTTGCGTGTATCGGAACGAGTCTCTGACTTCCTTGATGAGTCACGCGAGACTTGCCGTACTTTCGATATTCCCCATTCTCAGTCTTTTGTCAATCTCGAACGATGTGGCGCTTTTTAAGCGGTGTCTCGGAGCCTCCAGCAAAAAAAATAAAGTCCGAAGAAGAAAAAAAACAGCTGAAGAAGGCACACCCAAGCTCCTTCAAGTTTTGGAACACTGAGGAGGAGGATGTCGATGATGAATAAATGATACAGTGCTTGTTTTAAAAAATGAAACAGTGTTGTTGTTGAAATTTATCTTGTTTATTAGCTGCAATAGTTATACAGTTTAAAAAAATGACCGTGCTTTCAATCAAGGGGTCTGGCAACCTGAGAAATATTTTGGCAACTTCAACTTCCCAGGTTAGGAGCCCGGCTGGCTCCTTAGCCTGGCTTGCTAAATCTCAGCCCTGTTCTATGGGTAATTGTTGACAGAGGTGGCAGTGACAATTACAGAGTGGCAACCAAGGAAAGGCATTCTGAAGGGCTCATACACAAGGAATTAGTTTGAACTAGTGTGTCCACAGAAACTGTTTGGTTTTGGAGATGTCATCTGCAATAAACACTGAAGCCTGATTGGTGATTTGGAAAAAAGCGCGTATGCTTATATAGCATCCATTATTATTATTATTATTATTATTATTATTATTATTATTATTATTATTATTATTATTATTATTATTATTATTATTATTATATTTCTTTCTTCCATTCTTCGTCTCCATTGGCTTCTTCTTCTTCTTCTTCTTCTTCTTCTTCTTCTTCTTCTTCTTCTTCTTCTTCTTCTTTTTCTTCTTCTTCTTTTTCTTCTTCTTCTTTGTCTTCTTCTTCCGTTTCTTCGTCTCCTCTTCATCCCGCTTCTCTCAAAACATTATGCAAAATTAATTTCAGGGAAGTGCGGAGTGCAAAATTAAAACGCGAGTTATTTGTTGTAATCTTTTTATATCTGACTTGACTGCTCAGAAACTGTAAGAACTGCAACCATATACTTCTACTCATTCACCACTTTTACTGAATGTTTCAGGCATTTCTGTAAATGACTGATTAAATCAGAGATTATTAGAAATGCCTAAAGGTTTTAGTTATTTCCACAAATGCCTGGTTTCTAACTTTGATTTAACATATACACTGCATACAGTTTCATCCATTTCATTTATTAATACTTTAAACACCAGTCCATTGGCAGTAGGAAAACACCAATTCTGTCTGTATGTCATGTCATGTCATGTCATGTCATGTCGTGTCGTGCCGTGCCATGCCACATGCCATGCCACATGTCATGCCCACATGTCATGCCACATGTCATACCAAGCCACATGTCATGCCATGCCATGCCATGCCACGTCACGTCACGTCACGTCAAGTCATGTCATGTCAGGTCATGCCAGGTTAGGGTAGGTTAGATTAGGTTATGCCTTGCTATGCTATGCTATTATTGTATAGGTTTAAACAAAATTGTATTCAGGAGTCAAGTAAACAGAACATAGAAGGCATAAAGGGCCCACAAAAGCAAAGCTTAAACGAGGAACACCCTTTTTACAAATTATAACACTTCAAAACCTCTAGCGGACGGAAGCAATGCAACAAACATATATTAATAACAATTTCAAACGATGACATACGAATAAAGCATTAAAAACAATGAAGTGCATCAGAATCGAAGGGCAAGTAATAATAACGAAATACATGAAAGGACTAAAACGCACTACAAGAATCCGAAAGTAAAATTTACAGAATATAACAATAGCTGTTGGTTGGGAATGCTTGGGGTAATATAAGATAATAAAGAACACAAATCAATCTTGGGAACGAAAAAGACTAACAAACAAACGAGAAATGCAAAAGCAAAACAAAAACAGTAGGTTTGGAGAGGGAAATTGAAGGTGGGCGGGGGAAGGGGAAACTGTTCGCACGTGGACAAACAATGGAATAAAGGAGATGACCTCATCTCATCAATTTCATCAGTATTGTAATGTGTTATATTTTGATGTATTGTATTGTGTTGTATTGTATTGTGCTGTTGTATTGTATTGTATTGTATTGTATTGATTTATTTTCTTGAATTGTTGACTTGACTCGACAGGACCTACCAGCTCTCATGAAGATCCAGTTACAGTCGAGGGCGCCCTCGGCCTCTAAGAAATAACGGCCGTCTGTCCACAAGGCCGACGCGTTGAGGGTGACTGCTGCGTATCCTGTTGAAAAAGAAAGCCCCGTGAGTCCGCTGGACCTAAAGCAATAATCATGTAATGTAATGTAATGTACCCGTTGTTTTCGTTTACACTTTTATCAGTCGGCAGCGTTAATCAAGACATCAGATCCTGTCTATTCTCTTTATAAAACAACCACAACGTCCTATCACGTCGCAGTCTTCGTCTTCGTCGTCTTCCGTATTCATCATCATCATCATCATCATCATCATCATCATCATCATCATCATCATCATCATCATCATCATCATCATCCACCTAATTTAGACGTTTTCTGAAGCATCGCTGCTTCTGGACGATATCTTCTGCTCAATCGTGACAGCTGATTGGAATATTCTGGAAGACGCCTTCTGACAGTAGTGACGGCCTGTAGTCATCGATAGAGAAGTAAATGACGGAAAGAACGCCGATTTTTAAGGGATGAAGAGGATTTAAAGAAGAAATTAATCGGGATTCATCAGCTGTCACGACTGAGCAGAAGTTACCTTCAACAAGCCGTCCCTGCTTCAGAAAACATTTACACCGGGTGCATCATCATCATCATCATCATCATCATCATCATCATCATCATCATCATCATCATCATCATCATCGTCATCGTCATCATCATCATCATC
>CM072515.1:17052410-17107410 GCA_036898135.1 Oncomelania hupensis | reverse complement strand
TTATCTTCCATCGCGCGCAGAACGGTCTTCGACACGCCCACAGTGCATAACTTACGATAACTACACGCGTTTCCGATGCTTTTTCTGTTCCACATTTTGTCATTCTTCTTCATTGACATCCGGCGTGCAGTTTGGCGTACAATTGCGTGTGCATTTTCGCATACAATTGCATGCGCATTTGACGCTTTCCGCGTTCCATATCTATTACAGAGGAGTCTTCTGGCTATCCTCGATAGCTCAGAGGTAGATTACACACAACCTTACCTATCTATAATACATTAAGCTGTGTGCTATCAATACCGCTTTGCTAACGTGGGCGGCTTGAGTTAGATCCTGCATCGGCCAGCGCCTTGAGCAGCTCTTGAGATGGAAAAGCGCTATACAAAAGTGATAAAATAAATTAAAATAACGTCACCAAACTTGAGTTTTCCTTTTAGTTTCATAATTACCAACCACCCTATTTGGACACACAATGTTTATGTTTGACGCTGTTCTATATTATCAAAGAGAAGAAGTAGAGAGAGTGCATGCATATAAGTATTTAGGTGTGGTTATCGATGATAGATTCACTTGGAAAGATAACACAAAATACATTTACAAGCGACTGCAAAGTAGAATGTTTTGTTTAAGAAAACTGAGATCCTTTAATGTAAAACAGGAAATTTTACAAATGTTTTATACAGCTGTAATAGGAAGCATCATTTCTTTTGGAATCTCATGTTGGGGAGGAAACGTATCACAAACAGAAAAACGAAGATTGGACAAACAGATAAAAAGGGCTAGTGGGGTGGTTGGGAGGGAACAGGATGACATAGCGACGATACATAGCAGACAAGTGACAAAAAAGCTGACTGCAATTTTGGCTGACAGTAACCATCCACTTTTCTTGGAATTTGACTCTCGACGGATAGACAGGAGTGGACGTTTTAGGGCACCAGCGGGAACATCAAATAGGTACAGGAACTCATTCATACCACTTGCCATTCAAGCACATAACAAACAAGTCGGTAGGTCTTACTAAACATACTCTACAACTCATGCAGCTTAGTTAGTTTAATTATTATTATTTTTTTTAACTACTGTTTTTGTATAAATAGTTTATATGTTTACACACTAATAAGTTTTAAATTCTCATATTTATCTGTTCTTACGTTAATCCGTTTTACTGCTTAATTGAAATATCTGCATTATGAAAATATGTCCATGTGTTTGAAGATCATTAATAATGTATAAATATTTATGTGTGTGTACAAGAAGAATGAATGGACATGTTTAATTGACAGACAATGTAATTTCCATGCTTTTGGATTAATAAAGTAATATCTTATCTTATCTTATCTTATCTTATCTTATCTTATCTTATCTTATCTTATCTTATCTTATCTTATCTTATCTTATCTTATCTTATCTTATCTTATATAGGCCTACACGCTCTTTCAGGTTAATTACATTACATTACATGATTGTTGCTTTAGATCCAGCGGACTCCTCCGAGCCAAATCAGGACCGGACAACCCCTGATCCGCATAAAAGATCTGCTGAAACAACCCTAGTGGTAAAACTGAAAGCTCTCCACCAGCCAGTCACTTTACAATAAAGACATCCCACGCAGGGCACGCTGAGGCTGTACTCTAATTTATCGAACCCCCGTTTACAAAAACAAAATAGAATACAAACATCATTATAAATTATCAACAAAACACATACATATAAAATTCCTACATTGCTAAGTAATAACATCATAGGAAGCCCTAGTGACCACCTGGCAAAAAGCGTCCAATATTCCCAAGCTGATCCAACAGACCTCATACACAAATAAGGAGTCTTGTCCCGAAAGAGTTTTGAAGAAAAAAGGTAGATGACTGGTCTAGCGAAGAAGAAGATAGTATAGCAGATTGATAGAACAGAGCAGGATTGAGAAAGAGCAAATGAGAAAGACAGCGACAGTGGGAATTTAAAGCACTAAATTTCCAGAAAGTGGGGATACTATTTATACTGAAATCCCCGGCACCCCAACGGGGGATCAGGTTAATAATACTGATACGGGATATTCAATACGCGCTTTTTCCCAAATTAACAGTCAAGCTCAAATCGCGGCGATCTTTACCAACATACACGCACACGTTTTACTCACTCTCACACACACGGCAAACACACATCTATCACTCAAACATGTGGTGTAAAGGCAGTGAGATGACTATTAGAAGAAGAAAGGGACATCGAATTTTTATTTTTGAAATATTAGATTGACTGCATCCAATACAATTATTGAAGGGAGAGATGAAACCGGAGTACGCGGAGAAAACCCTCGGTGACCTCAATAGTCTTGTACTAAGTCACATAAATTCGCACCCTGCGGGTTAAGAAACGTTTGTTGTTGTTGTTGTTGTTGTTGTTGTTGTTGTTGTTATTGTTGTTGTTGTTGTTGTTGTTCTTCTTCTTCTTCTTCTTCTTCTACCGGGGGTTTCTTTATAAATAGTATCCTTTCTTTCTGGAAATTTAGTGCTTTAAATTCCCACTGTTGTTGACTTTCTCCTTTGTTTTTGTTTTTTCTTTCCAACTCTGTTCTATTAATCTTCTGTCTTCTTCGTTAGACCAATCACCCGCTTTTCTCGAAAATTCTTCCAAAACTCCTCATTTGTGTATGGGGTCTGTTGAGTCAGCTTGAGGATACTGGACGCTTTCTGCCAAATGTGAAATAAAGTTTTCTATGGTATTATTATTTAGTAATGTAGGCATTTTATATGTATGTGTTTTGTTAATATGTTATAATGATTTTTATATTCTATGTTGTTTTTGTAAACGGGGGTTTGATAAATTAGAGCGCTGCCTCAGCGTCCCCTGCATGGGATGCCTTTATTGTAAAGTGACCGGCTGGCGGAGTGCCTTTAGTGTTACCTTTAGGGTTGTTTTAGCATATCTTTTATACGGATCAGAGGTGAGCCCTCTTTCAATTAAGTTGTAGTCTTGATTCGGTTCTTTGCAATTCGCTGGACCCTATAAACAATGACTAACTAATCATCATCTTCTTCTTCTTCTTCTTCTTCTTCTTCTTCTTCTTCTTCTTCTTCTTCTTCTTCTTCTTCTTCTTCTTCTTCTTCTTCTTCTCTACAGTGAAATGTAGACACATACTTAAGAGCGGAGTTAAGATTTATATTCTTGTCAAACGTTACTGAGGAGTCATATACAAAGGCACGCTTTATGGTTATGTCAACTCTATCGGAAGCCCACAATGATCGTTTCTCTGTAATAAACTACTTCTTTTACTTTATGGCTCTGTTTTTAGAGGCATTGTAAACAGACTTTCCAGAGCCCTAGCTTTGTCTGCTTAGTCTTCGTCAGCATCAAAACTGCCGTGGCATGACAAATTATAGCTAGTCAAGGATCATACTGTTGAGAAAATCGATATTTTAGGGTCTCTCAAGACTCTCTCACAAACAAATCCGTTGACGGACAGGTGTTGACGTCATAGAGGTAAGTACAGAGATGTTAAATGAATGCACATTGAAGTTTAACGTCTACACCCACCATTGGCCGTATGGACAACGGGGGCAACCCATTCCATGGAAGAGGGCGTAGGAACCTAAACCGACACTGAACCGCCAGAGCTGTCATTTGGCTAAGAAGGACCGTGAACAATTCCCATGTTTATCTTGCCCACCAGGGCCAACCTGAGTCATCGACGTTCCAGGTGAAAGCTATCCCACTGAGTCACCGCGGTGGGCCAGAGAAAAGAAGTTAAAGGTTATGGCGAACGGTATAAGTAAAAACAAACATCAGCGCCCAGCGTTGCAATGAACGATAAACAACTAGCTGGAAGATGTCTCAAGCTTCAACCACTTGGGAGCGATCCTGTCAAAGCGCGCCACCTGTGCACAAAGAAAGCCATGGCCATACTCAACAAACTTTGGAAGAGCAGCATCAGCTTCCAAAACCAAATTCAATTCAATGCTGTTCCACAAGGACACTGTTGGCTAAGACTGAAAAACGAATCCAGGCCTTCGAGATTACAAAAAAAAAAAAAAAAAAAAAAAAAAAATAATAATAATAATAATAATAATAAAATAAATAAATAAATAGGTTGTGAAAGCTGCTTCATGTTTGTGCGGAGCCTGGTCAGGACAACTTCAAAAGGTGACAGCTAGCACGGCTTGACCACAGCCTGTCCAAGGCCATCCTACAAAGGACGGTGGAACAAGGACAAGGACAAGGACGCCAAAGGAAGAGCTGGGTCGACAATGTCAAGAATGGACAGACACCACCAGAACAGTCCTCCCGTCAACGGCTGCCAACAGAACGCTATAGAGGAGTATGTCTGCTTCTTCAGCCTCCGTGTCTTCCCCCCCTCCTCCCCCAATCTCCCACACGCCTACCTTCCCCCCCCCCCTCCCCGATGACCAGGAAAGTCGAGGGACTAAGGTAATGTGAGGTAAAGACCTAAACATTCTAACATGACACGACGAAACAAAGCTATACTCATACGACGCTGGATTACATTACATTATTATTGCTTTAGGTCCAGCGGACTCTTCCGAGCCAAATCAGGACCGAACTGAGCAAATCAACAATTTTGTTCCTTCGATCACCTACTTTGTTGTGTTTCGATGACTTACTTTTAACCTATGTCTGGCGATCTAAGAACACCCGACTTTTAGATTTTAACTCTGAAGATGCGTCTTGTCGTGTTCTCTTTTCAGGGTTTTCAATGTTTTCATTATCAGTACAACTTCTGTTAATCTGATGAATAAAAATTGACACAACGTTTTAGGGCATAAATATGCTATGTTCTACACCAACAATGGACGTACTTTGTTTTGTCATCACCCGGCATAAATGCATACTTGCTTGATAAGAAAAGACCAATGCTCATACAGAGTGTCTGAGACCAATCAAGCATATATAAGATCAATATGATCTGTTTCAGGAGTATCTGAGCAGTCTTCGATACTTCGAAAAGATCAAGGTTAAAGAACAAAACATTTTTTAAAAATCATTGGATTTTTATGTCCCTCTTTTGAGCGACTACAAGAAAATGACAGCTCGGGTGGAGCAATGTTCCCAAGGGTTGGTGGCCGAGAGACTGGAGTTAAATTCTCCGCTCGGCTACAAATATTTAAGAGAAAGCAACTGAATATTTAATAATATGCAAACGACTTAAAATAAAGTGGAGTTTAGATCTATAACTATTATTACAGATTATCTCTGGTGGATTTATAGCAAGGTTGGTGGGTTGTAGTTTTTTTTCCCAGAGGGCGAAATAAACATGACAGATTCCATTTGTGAAATATTAAAATGTCGTCGTTGTTGTTGTTGTTGTTGGTGGTGGTGGTAGTGGTGGTGGTGTTTGTGCTTACTGTAGATACAGGGGCGGATCAGTTAGTTTTTTTGGGGGGGTTTCCAAAATTCTATTAAAGGGACTTATTCGGTAAATGTTAATGATGGTCAAGAAACGCCTCAGATCAAGCAGGACACGCACTTTTCCAGGAGCAGACATCGGAAGTGACCACAATCTTGTGATGATATCTTTCCGGCTTCACTTGAAGAGAGTAAACACAGCAAAGTGCACTAGACTGAAGTTCGACCTGGACAAACTGCAAGACCCGGAGGTGACAGAAATATTGCAGGCCAAAATTGGAGGGCAATTTGCACCACTGCTCATTTTGGGAGCTGGTGAAGTAGATGTCAACACCATGACCACCACCTTCAACTTCAACAGCTGTGACAGATGCCGCCACGGAGATCCTTGGAAAGCACCGGTCAAAGAAGAAGCTGTGGACCACACCTGAACTTTTGGACCTGTGTGATAAACGAAGAGAGATGAAAAAGAAAAGGAACACCTGACAGGGAGCTGATGCCTACCGAAAAATCAACAATGACATCCGAAAAGGCATGCACACAGCAAAGGAGAACTGGATAGAAGCTCAATGCCAGGAAATAGAGAACAGTCTGAACAAGAGCAACAGCAAGAAGGCCTACCAGACTGTGAAGCCGCTGACAAGTGTTAAACAGCCCAAGGTCTCCACGATCCAAAGCAAGTGGCTTATGTCTTACAGAAGAACAAGAAGTTTTGGACAGATGGACAGAGTATTGCTCTGACCTTTACAACCACAAACCAAACGGAGACCCATCAGTTCTAGTATGTCCAGAGAACATAGAAGAAGAAGAAATTCTCCGAGAAGAAGTTGAGGCAGCAGTGCAATCGCTGAAGAAGGGGAAGTCAGCGGGAGTGGACAACATACCCGCGGAACTGCTTCAAGCAGGAGAGGCGATGATCGACGCACTCACCATTATGTGTAAAAAGATGTGGCAGAGTGGGGGGGGGGGGGGTGGCCTACACCATGGAACCAGTCGCTTGTCATCACTCTTCCCAAAAAAAGGTAACCTCCAGGAACCTGAAAATAATACTCAACAGGTTGAAACCCCAAGCTGAACAAATCATAGCCGAAGAGCAAGCAGGATTTAGGGCAGGGCGAAGTACCACTGAACAGACTTTCAACCTCAGAATAATCTGTGAGAAATACCTACAGCACCAACAACATCTATATCATGTGTTCGTAGACATCAAAAAGGCGTCTGACCGAGTCTGGCATGCAGCTCTGTGGGCAACCATGAGAGTGTACAACATCAGCCCTAAAATTTGTTGAAGTCATCAAAAGCCTGTATGACAAGGCTACCAGTGCAGTCCTCCACAACAGCGCCATCGAAAACTGGTTCAGAACAACAATCTGTGTGCGTCAGGGATGCCTACTCTCTCCAACACTCTTCAACATCTTCCTAGAGCGCATCATGTCAGATGCCCTTGCAGACCACGAAGGCACAGTCAGCATAGGGGGAAGAGC
The DNA here is from genome assembly GCA_036898135.1 of Oncomelania hupensis. Classification (NCBI taxonomy): domain Eukaryota; kingdom Metazoa; phylum Mollusca; class Gastropoda; order Littorinimorpha; family Pomatiopsidae; genus Oncomelania; species Oncomelania hupensis. The sequence goes on along the minus strand of CM072515.1, from coordinate 17,100,571 downwards.
AATCTCCAACCTTCGTTTTGCGGATGACATTGATGGATTGGCTGGAAAGGAACAAGAATTTGAACGGCTAATACAGAGGCTTGACACCACCTCCAGAGCCTATTGAATGGAAATAAGTGCAGAGAAGACCAAAATGATGACCAACAACACCCATGGCATCAACACGGACATCAAAGTCCAAGGCCAATCCCTCAACACAGTGCATAGCTTCAAATATTTAGGAGCCATTGTATCAGACAATGGGTCCCGACAGGAAGTCCTCTCCAGGATCGCACACACAACTGCTGCCCTGGCGAGGTTGAAGCCAATTTGGAAAGACAGGACCATCAGTCTACATTCTAAGATAAGGTTGCTGCGCTCCCTTGTCATCTCCATCTTCCTATATGCTTGCGAAACATGGACCCTCACAGCAGATCTCCAACGAAGAATACAAAGGATGGGAATGAGGTGCTACAGAAGACTTCTGTGCATTTCCTATTTACCCAGCACATCACCAACGACGAAGTCCGACAGACCATCACACAAGCCATTGGACAACACGATGACCTGCTCCCAGTGGTGAAAAAACGGAAACTCCGAGGGTATGTCCACGTCACCAGATCATGAGGTCTTGCAAAGACCATCCTGCAAGGCACAGTGCAAGAAGGTAGAAGAAGAGGGAGACCGAAAAAGAGGTGGGATGACAACATTCGAGACTGGACTGGTTTGACACTGAGCGAAACAATCAGGATTGCTGAATACAGGGAAAGATGGAGTACGTTGGTTAAACGATCATCTGTGGTGCCCCTACGACCTCCGAGTTATAGGATAGGATATGTTATTTACTTGTAAGATTAAATTATCAAAATAATAATTACCTCCTTTGCTCCCAAATATGTACTGAGCTTTGCCACACCTTTCGAATCGGTGGGCTTCAACGACGGCTTTCGCGGCATTTTGAGGCGCGGTCGCGAGTCGGAATAAGCAAGCAAAGAGACGGAACTTTGACTATTTGTTTTTTTGCTAAAACGTCAACGTAAGCCAGGGTTGCCCACACTATGACTTTTTCAGCATGCGAGGTACTTTTAAAATGACCAAGCCAAAATGATCTACCTACCACCAAAATGCAAAACAAGTATATAGTCATATAATAGGCTGAGGTCAATTTTTTTTTTAATTGCTACGCAATCTACTCAGTCACACTGCCTTCGCGATGGACCGGTCGATCGCGATCGACGTATTGGGCACTCCTGTCGTAATCCATTATATTATCCATTAGGAATATCGTTTTCTTTCTTTTCATTTCTTCCGCTCGTGGCGCCCCCCCCCCCCTCCCCCCTATAAAAATAAAAAATAAATAAAAATAAAATAAATAAATAAATAAATAAATAGAATGTCGCCGAAGACGGGAAATATCAGCTTTGCTCTTTGTGGAGGACGAAAGACGGCGTTTGTCTGGAGATTGTTTAGAATGATTGCAATGATTGAACTTTTTTAGGGAGAAGATTGCGAGGGAGTTGTCAAATATTGTGGGAGTGGTCAAATACTCGTATAAAAAAATAATAATAAAATAAATAAAATAAATAAATATATATATATATATATATATATATATATATATATATATATATATATATATATATATATATATATATATATATATATATATATATATATATATATATATATAGTATTTATTTATTTATTTTATGTTTATTTTTATTTATTTTTATTTTTATAATTGTATTCTCTCTCTCTCTTTCTTTCCTTCTTCTTTCTTTTCCTTTTTTTTTGGGCTGGGGGGGGGGGGGTTCCGGAAACCCCGGAAACCCCCCCCCCCTCGTCCGCCCCTGAGATAGCAATTACGATGCTGCTAATGCTTTGTGGTGGTGATTGTGGGGAAACGGCGCAAGTAAAAAGAAGAAAAAAAAAAAAGAGATGATAATGATGATGGCGACGACGAAGACGATGATAATCATGATGATCACGATAATAATAAACAACCCACTGCTGTTGATAACGCTGGTAACATGTTTCTAAAGTATGATTCTATTCTAGCTTCTTTTTTTCTAGGTCGATTTTAATAAATTCTGTTCCACAGTATTGACGTATTCCTACATATCACCTCCCTTTTGTATAAGTATTTAACAGCTCACTCAACGCGAGTTATTGCACTCTTATGTTGACGTGAGAATAGGTCCTGTGAAAAACGCAACCTGCTATTTCATATGAAGAGCACTAAAGAAAGATCATCACGTCTGACAAAAGAACCTCGTCAACATCGAGCGCAATATTTGTCGCAGTCTTCACTGACTGCGTAAACAAACCCGTCGAATTCCGTTAAATTAAAAAAAAAAAAAACAAAGAAAGAGATTTTTCTTATATAGCGCACTTAAAAGCTCATGGAGCTTCTCAAAGCGCTGGCCAGTAATATCCAGCAATCACACAATAGTTTGCTGAAGTCAGGATTCGAGCCCACGTCGCCCGAGACGCACTCACACAAGTCGTGCGCATTGACCACTGAGCTATCCCTGCCGCTACTATAAATACGAATATGAAATGTAAGTATTTCAGAGAAATTGCTATGTGGTGCAAAGCACAAATTGCAATACCTGCTGAAAGAAGTTAATAGATAGATAGATAGATAGATAGATAGATAGATAGATAGATAGATAGATAGATAGATAGATAGATAGATAGATAGATAGATAGATAGATAGATAGATAGATAGATAGATAGATAGATAGATAGATAGATAGATATATAGATAGATAGATAGATAGATAGATAGATAGATAGATAGATAGATAGATAGATAGATAGATAGATAGATAGATAGATAGATAGATAGATTGACAGAGACATATAAATTAATAAATGTGTTTATTAATTTTCAACGGCAGCAACTTTAGGTTATTGTTTATGAATTTTATTATTTGTTAAATGCGTAGTGTCGGATGAATTTATTGTGATGAACTGTATGGGAGATTTAAGAGCTATCATAATATTTTGCATGGGGCATCCTACTAGAAGGTGCGCTTTGATGTCGGGGCAGATGGGAACAACAGATTGTAAGGTATTGACGCGACCTAAGAAAACAAAAAGCCGGATATGGAAGAAAAAAGGAGGGATCATGTTGTGTTTGCTCGCGACCTTGTTCTAGTCATAAACAAGCGCTCCCAGGCGTTCTCGAGGGGATCAGGACAAACAGTTCAGCTGACGTCGCTAGCACAATGTAAATCTGTCATGTGCAGACGTCATTTTGCGTGAGTAGGCCTGTAACAGTTGAAGATGGTTCCTTTTGGCGCCCCTCTTCCGGCTAGGGGAGGAATTCTAGAACCGGTGCGCCACGTTAGAACTTCTTAAAAAAATCTTAAATTTGTTATGATCCCGACGTCATTGTTAATTATTAAATGTCTATCGGATTGATCCTTCTCCAATTGTTTTAAAAAGACAACCAGGGTTATAGGTTAAAAAGGTGAGAATCATCTTGTGCTTATTAATTTTGGTATGAGGAGGAAAGGGGGAGAGTGGAGAGAGGAGGGAGAAGATGGAGGCGGGGGAGGGGGAGGAGGGGAGAAAACAAAAATGGTTTTAAAAAAGTTATTATTTTTAGAATTATCTTATTCGAACCCTTAATGTATTTCATACTTTAAGTACTAAATCTTAACTCTCAGTGTATCTGATTTGATTTTTTTAAAACAATTTCAGATAAAGAGTATGTTACAACTGAATCAGTTCAACAATTTCATATTTTCGTTGAATTTCAGCTTTAAGTAAACTCAAACGTTCATAATTATGAAGGTAACATCAAACCGATGACATGATCACAGTGGTGAAGAGACGGAAACTCCGATGTTTTTGCCGCGTTACAAGAGCATCAGGCCTGGCAAACACCATCCTGTAAGGCACGGTGCAAGGAGGCAAATGAAGATGGAGACAGACATTCGAGATTGGACTAGCTTGACACTGAGTGAAGCCATGAGGGCTGCTGAGGACAGAGAAAGATGAAGTACGCTGGTTAAATGATCATCTGTGGTACCCCAACAACTTTCGGGTTACGGGAAAGGATAGGATAGACCAGCAAAATGTGCCAACATAATAAAAAATATTGTATACATATATTTCTTTTACCTTAAAAAAAATTTGAATTCGCCTTCTCCGTGTTCCTGAACGAGGCGAAGCGAACCACTTGTTTGCACAGTGATAGCGTTTGTTTACAAGGCGTTTCGGTTTCTAGGTGATAGTCAAGTGGACGGTCAAATGAAAGAGATAGCAGGTAGTTTTGCATTGTCAATGAAGCTATAAAAACGGTACAGCACGACGACAGTTGATGCTTATGCTACTGCATGTCTCATATGTCCATACAGTGTAATTGAGACGAGATCAAACCTTCTTCCGTTTTGTAAGAGGGAGTAGATCTCGACTATGTCATCGGATTTATCGTCTCAAACGCCCAACGACTTTCGAGTTACGGTATAGGATAGGAATACAAATGTTTTAAAAAAATGGTAAAGGTAAAGGTAGTCCCCCATAGACTTGTGGCCGTAGGGGAGCGTGATGTTGGAGATCACACTTATCTTTGGCCAGCGTAATGAGGGTGATGCCCATCTCTCTCCCTCGCTGCTTTACCTTCCCCACCCTTAAGAGAGTAGGTACTTAGTCACAGTTGAGTCAACTGGGGGCGTTATTATTTGTCGCTTCACGTTTTGCGGTCACCCATCCAAGTGCTAACCGCAATGGACGGTGCTTAACTTGCGACACAGTAGCGAGTGCTCCAACCACTGCGCTATCCGACATCATGTATTGAATATATATTTGTCTTTACAGGTCATAGACAAGTGCGCTAGGCTTGATCACCCCGCTAACTACACTTACAGATTCTTCCTGGCAAGACAGATATCGAGGGCTGCCTTACAAGCACCTGGATCGTCTGCAGCATGTCATGAATACTGCGGCACTAATAGTCACGCACACGAGACAGAGAGAACACATCTCCTCTGTATTACATTGAGCTTCACTGGCTTCCAGTCAAACAGCGACTTGATCATAAGATACTTTCTCTCTGCTCCAAATGTTTTAATGAGCTGATGGCACCTTAATATCTTCAGGACACTATTCCCCGTCACAACTCATCAAAGGCAGCTTCGATCTTCCTCTCAATACGTAAAAAAACGAGACATTTCAAATCCAGATTTAGCAGCAATTTGCTAGCTTTTATTTCTTCTCTTCCTCCATAGTATAAATTTCTTCAAAAGAAATAAACATTTACAATAAATACAAACATTTCTTTCGAATAAAAAAAAAACACCAACCAAAAAATTCACAGTTCTACTTATAGACATTCATTTTTATATTAGATAGCCAACGACAGCACAAAATATTCAAGTTTTCTTGAAGTTTTGAGAAAAAAACATATGGTACTGCTGACAGCAAATAACAATATTATTCAAGTTCGTTTACCCTTTTAGGAAAAAAAATGTAAAAGGACTTCTGCTCTAAATGTGTACATCATATTAATATTAGTAAAAAAAAAAAAATCCTGTACATGCACACAAAACAGAAAAGAAAAGAATATAAACATTTATTGTTGGACGTCAAGTTATTGCTAGTCAAATGTCATTCGTAATCACACCAAATTGTGATTTTGATTGACATTTAATTAGCAATAACTTAAACTGAATGTGATTTTGAGTGACATGTGACTAGCATTAACTTAACGTCAAACAATAAAAGCACCACAATTTACAGGGCTAGCATTTATACACTTTTATTTTAGCTGTCAATTTAAAGAAGGAATTCCTAGAACCGAGAATTGTCTTTTGTTTTTTCATATGAAATGCTAGTACTCACTGTGAATGTTTGTTTCTTTTAAAGTTGTTCCTACTATGGAGGCAGAGAAGAGACAAAGGCTAGCGAACTGCTTTTAAATCTGGATTTGACATGTCTTTTTTTACCTACATTTATCTGATAACAACTTCTTGGACAGTTTTTCTACTAGAAACAATGTTTGGGTCTCTACCATCTAGTTTTAAAAAAAGAAGACATGCTAGTACTGTAAGTTGTGATGCATTTATTGTTTGATGTCGAGTTATTGCTAGTCAAATGATATTTGACTAACAATAAGTTGACAGAGTGTGATTTTGATTGACATTTAACTAGCAATAACTTGACCTTAAACAGTAAATGTTCATATTATTTTTTTCTTTTTTGTGTGCATCATTTAGCATGTACATGATATTTTAAGCTATGTTAATCTGATGTACACTTTTAGAGCAGATGTCCTTACTTATATATTCTTTTTTTTTCAAAGCTTCAAGAACTGTAATATTTTTTGCTGTTAGTGGCTATCTTATTTAAAAATGAATGCCTAGAAGTAAAACTGTGATTTTTTTCAAAAAGAAATATTAGTATTCATTATAAATGTTTGTTTCCTTTAAGGCTATTCACTCTACAGAGTAGGGAAGGAAAAATGCTTTTAAATCTGGATTTAAAATATCTTGTTTTGTAGCTAAATTTATCTGCAGATCTGATGACAACGTCGTGAATAGTTTTCCTATAAGAAAGTATTTTTAGAAGCTGCAAATGTTAAGTTTTCTACCATCTAGTTTTAAAGAAATAAGAAATGCTAGCACTGTAAATTGTGGTGCTTTTATAGTTTGACGTTAAGTTATTTCAAATGTTTCAAGCTAGTCAAATGTCACTCAAAATCACATTCAGGTCAAGTTATTGCTAGTCAAATGTAAATCAAAGTCACACTTTGGTGTGTCTATGATTGACATTTGACTAGCAATAACTTGACGTCAAAAAATTAATGTTTATATTTTTTGCTTTTCTCTTTTGTGTGCAAAATTCTCCCTCCCCCCCCCCCCAACCCCGTATGAGTGCCGGGGGTTTCAGTATAAATAGTATCCCCACTTTCTGAAAATTTAGTGCTTTAAATTCCCACTGTCGCTGTCTTTTTCTTTTCTTCTTTCTCATTCCTACTCTGTTTTATCAATCTACTATACTATCTTCTTCTTCGCTAGACCAGTCACCTACCATTTTTCTTGAAATCTCTTCTGGGACAAAACTCCTCATTTGTGTGTGAGGTCTGTTGGATCAGCTTGGGAATATTGGACGCTGGGGCTTCCTATGATGTTATTGTTTGGAAATGTAGGCATTTTATATGTATGTGTTTTGTTTATATTTTATAATGATGTTTGTATTCTATTTTGTTTTTGTAAACGGGGGTTCGATAAATTAGAGTATAGCTCAGCGTCCCCTGCGTGGGATGTCTTTATTGTAAAGTAACCGGCTGGTGGAGTGCCTTCAGTGTTACCACTTGGGTTGTTTCGGCAAATCTTTTATGCAGATCAGGGGTGAGTCCTCTTTCAGCGAAGTTGTGGTCTTGATTTTGTGGTCCTGATTCGGCTCTTTGCCGTGCGCTGGACCCTATAAGCAATGAATAACTAACTAACAAATTTAACATGTATATGACTTTTATTTTTACTAATTATTAGTCTGATGTACACTTTTAGAGCAGAAGTCCTTTTTAATATTTTTTTCTAACGCGGCTATCTAATTTAAAGAAGAAATATCTAGAACCGAGAATTTTGTTTGTTTGTTAGTACTCATTGTAAATGTTTATTTCTTTTAAAGCTGTTCGTACTATGGAGCCCAAGAAGAGAAAAAAGCTAGCAAAATGCTTTTAAATCTGGATTTCAAATGTCTCGTTTTTTACCTACATTTATGTGATGACAACGTCATTAATAGTTTTCATATAATAAAGTGTTTTTAGAAGCTGAAAAGGTTAAGTTTTCTACCATCTAGTTTTAAAGAAATAAGAAATGCTAGCACTGTAAATTGTGGTGCTTTTATTGTTTGACGTCAAGTTATTGCTAGTCAAATGTCACTCAAAATCATACTTTGGTGTTTATATGATTGACATTTGACTAGCAATAACTTGACGTCAAACAATAAATGTTTAAATTCTTTTCTTTTATCTTTTGTGGGCTATTTATTTTAAATAAGGAATGTCTAGAACCGAGAATGTTCTTTGTTTTCATACAAAATGTTAGTACTCTTTTTAAATGTTTGTTTCTTTTAAAGCTGTTTTCATACTATGGAGGCAGAGATGAAAAAAAAGCATTTACCTGAATTTACCTGAATTTACCTGAGTGGCCACTGAGCGCGGCCGACGGGGTAGGAAGTTTGAGAACTTATTTTAACCCCCTTAACGGTCTCTTTATCATGGCGGTACTTGAACTGGTTGACGGTTTCAGCTTCAACAATTGATTGTTTCAGTGCATTCCATGGGTCCACAACTCTTTGTGAAAAAAAGTTCTTTCTGAGATTCAGTCTAGACCTATCTTTGAACAGTTTGCTGCTGTGACCTCTATGGTAGAATGATGCCTGGCATGAAGTAAAAAATTTGTCAGCAGAAACTTTTTCAAGCCCCTTTATGATCTTGAATGTCTCGATGAGATCTGCCCTGTCTCTCCTTTCTTCTAATTTCTGCAAATTGCAAAAAGCCAGTCTCTCATCGTAGAATGCCTTTGAATATGGATTTGACATGTCTTTTTCACCTACATTTTTCTTGAGCAGCTTTCCTACTAGAAACCATTTTTGGTTTTCTGCCATCTAGTTTTAAAGAAAGAAGAAATGCTAGTACGGTATATTGTGATAATTTTATTGTTTGACATCCAGTTATTGCTAGTCAAATGTCAATCACAATCACACCTGAGTTAAATGACTAGCAATTAGCAATAACTAGCAATAACTTGACAGAATGTGATTTTGATTAACATTTGCCTAGCAATAACTTGACATCAAACAATAAATGCACATTCTTTTCTTTTCTTTTTTGTGTGTGCAGGGTTTAATATTTTGCTTTTTTCGGAGCAAAGTGCGCCTATTTTAATGAATCAACAACAACAATTGGTGAGAGAATACAGCCAAAGCATTTGTTCAAGCTCACGCTTATAGGAATTGACCCGATATATGCAAAAAATACCAGGAACTTACATGAAAATCACGATTCGTCCAAACGATAACAATTCCGCATTCTCACGCAGCGAAGTTTTCTGCGTAATGCAGATGAGGAGGTTATGACCTTCCGGAAACGCAAAAGTTATGACGTAGACAAGAGCGAGGGGGGAGAGAGAGGGGGGGGGGGGGGGGGGGGGGGGGGCACGAAAAAGAACTACGAACCAAGTTTCTGTGCTTCCTAAAACTCTCTAATCAGACAGATGGAAGTGGCGACAACTCTCTTCATCGACATCCATATGTCTCCCCAAAGGCCTGTTCGTCTTGTCTTTGTTCAAATTAGCATTCTTGTTGGTTTATGTACCCATTCGGTTCTCTTGGTTCGTAGTGATCCATTTCGTTTTCTTGGTGCCTGAGGTTCTGAAGCGTCAGCGCCTTTAGTTGTAAACAAAATTGTGTTCGCCCTTATCCAGGGGAGGTAAATGCCATAATAACTCTCTCATTTTTGGAGGTTGTTTTCATCAAAAACGCACGAGTCTTTAGATTTGGTCCTCACGGGCTAAAACAGATACTTTTGCCATCGAAAGTTTAGTTGATGTTTAGGATAGAGCATTGGTATTTTTTTCTTCTATTTTTTTTTTTTACAACACAAATTAGAGAGCTTCTATGGCCCCAACTTGTGTTCATTTTACATCTGAAAGCAGAAGCAGCCCCCAAAAACAGCACCCTTTTGTATGTAATATACAAGGTCTAATACTCATCGGCTTCCGTTTCAGCGACTGAGCCCCCCAAAACACGCTTTTCCTATTTTTTGTGTCCACTTAAAACTCAAACGGGGGGTGCCGACGAATCACGAACACTCATAGCAACACATTTGCATCACTTTAAACGAATTCAGCTCTAAATTCACTGCAAATTTGTTCCAAAACGCAGTCACGAAAGCTGGTCCGAATTTATGTATGTAGTATGTATTGTATGTAATTGAGGCCTACGAAAAACGAGACTTCACAGCCTGTGTACGAACCAAGTTTCTGTGCTACCTAAAGCTCTCTATTATCTATATATATATATAAATTGCTTAGCCGGAAGTCCTTCTTCGCCACTACTATAAAGTTTGTCCGGTATGGACGCTGATCTGGGCAGGTGCTGGCCGCTGGGAATCGGCCTGTTGTGTGCTCAAAACCAGCGAAATCGTTATAGCCGACATTTCCTTACCGAACGTTTAACCGTTTCTGAGATAAATAAATAAACAAAATGTCCACAAACTGCAATAGCCTCATTCCGCGCGCTTCCATTAAAAATCAAATTGAGATTTCAGCATGTTTTCCCATATAGACCAAAAAATTTATTGTTTTTGTACGAAGCATTGATAGCGCAGTTGGTAACACCTTCGCCTAACGTTTAGGACGACCCAAGTTCGAATCCGTTGCGGGCCATATTTTTTTAATGTTTTTTTTCCCACTACAATATGGATATTTTTCTTTTTAATTTAGGCTTTTTACCTTTATTATTATTATTATTATTATTATTATTATTATTATTATTATTATTATTATTATTATTGTTACTATTATTATTATTATTATTATTATTATTATTATTATTATTATTATTATTTATAATATTATATCTTATATCAAATTTTCTTTTAAAACCTTGGTGTTTATGATTTCTATTTGTATTATTCTATATTCAATATTATTATTATTATTATTATTATTATTATTATTATTATTATTATTACCAAGGATCGGGATGGGGGTGGTACGTTATTATTATTATTATTATTATTATTATTATTATTATTATTATTATTATTATTATTATTATTTTTATTATTATTATTTATAAACTAATAATAATAATAATTATTATTATAATTATAATATCTTATATCAAATTTTATTTTAAAACCTTGGCGTTTTTTATTATTTCTATTTGTATTATTCAATATTATTATTATTATTATTATTATTATTATTATTATTATTATTATTATTATTATTATTATTATTATTATTATTATTATTATTATTGTTATTATTATTATTATTATCAAGGATCGGGATGAGGTGCTACGTGTAGGTAAAAGGGGGCTACGGGTAGGTTTAAAGGGCCATGGGTGGGCATAACGGGGATACGGGTATATATAAGGAGGTATGGTGATGGTCGATTCCTTTCATCCATACCTGCGAAACGATCAACGGGGAAGTATAAAGGAGGGTACAGGTAGGTTACAAGGGGGGTACGAAAGGTATCAAGGGGTTATGGGGAGGTATCAAGTGGGTTCGGGGAGGTATCAAGGGGGTATGATGAGGCATCATGGGGGGGGGACGGGGAGATATCAGAGGGGGGGGGGGGTATGGTGAGGTATCAAGGGGGATATGGGGAGGTATCATCGTCCAAATGAAACTCGCAGACAACAGTTGTCTCTCTGTCTACATTTTAAACAGCAACCTGTGTACCCTGGCCTGCCAGGGTACAAAAACCACTAGTTATAAATAATTACTTCAATATTTGATTCAGTTGCACTACCAGTAAAGCAAAGAATAAAACACATGGATGTTCTTTTTTTTAGGACGGAAGAAGAAGAAGAAGAAGAAGAAGAAACAGCAGCAGCAGCAGCAGCAGCATCAACAACAACAACAACAACAACAACAACAACAAAGCTTTAGTTTCCAACCTCGCTTACTGCTGATTGATCTGGAATCTTTGTTATTCTTTTCTCTGACCACAACACACACACTCTCCCCTCCACACACACACGAATCAAACACACACACATTACACACACAAACACACGCACACACAAACATACAAGCACGCGCGCCTTCCCGCTCAAACATACATACAAACATTCCAGCCATATTTTAGAATTCCATTTAACTATACTAATGAGATTGTTTAAGAAAAACCAGGTGTCTAATTGATACATTCAGTTCAGCGCTGACATACTAGCCATTTGGATTAAATCACTGCAGAAACTACGCAGACGTGGAGAGAGAAAAGAAAAGAACCAGTTAAAACATTTAGGAGAGAGATTTAAGATAGAGCGTTAGATATGGATAAATAGGTAGAGATAGAAGAAGAAGAAGAAGAAGAAGAAGAAGAAGAAGAAGAAGAAGAAGAAGAAGAAGAAGAAGAGAGAGGCAGGCAGACAGAGAAAGATGTGTATGGGGAGAGGGAGGGAGGGAGAGAGAGGAGAGAGAGAGAGAGAGAGAGAGAGAGAGAGAGAGAGAGAGAGAGAGAGAGAGAGAGAGAGGATGCGCGCTACTGTTCTCTGTAACATAGCCTACATCCCGAAGAGTGCATTCCATCTGACACTGATGTACTGCGTCAAAGAAGGCCTAGAAATTTCTGGAGCGCGAAGGGGGCATCCAGTTCTTCTTCTGTCTTCTGCAAATCACGGGACCAAAGTCAACTGTTTCTCTCCGTGATGTAATTAAAAGGTCTGTCTCTGGAGACCGGGGTTCCTCTGGGTGATTCTGAAATAGCATTCCGAACTGGTGGAAGACGGTGCACAGTAGAGAAGATGGTGCCAAGAGGACGCCGCCATAATAACCTTACGTAATAACGCCAGGGTACATAATTTAGCTAGGCTAGGCAGTGACTGCGTTTCTGAGCGCTTAGCCGAGGCGAACGTTCGCCTTCGAGGGGTGCTCGGCCGGCCAGTCTCAGCAAAGATGTGTGGAGCACGCGTTGCCTCTTTGTTTGAATAATGACCATCCACCCATTTCAACATAGTACATTACAGCAGCATGTTATTATTAAAATGTAGGTTACTGTACAACAAATGGCAACATCAATATCAACCTGCGCAGCTGAGACCACTTAGGGAGTCTCCGCTACGCAGTGCGCACCATTACATTAACATTTATCGTAGCTCTTGTTCGCTTTCATCTTGCTTTCAGTTGGCAAAAACCAGGAAATAAAATCACTTACGGCTGCAGTAAAGTGGTGTTGTTAGAACTTTACACGGACAGTATAGTAACATGGGTGCCATGCTAGTGATTAAATGATTAAATGATTGTTTGTTTGTTCGATTGATTGAACGCCTATTCACAGAAGTTGCTTTAGACTAGGAACTAGGAGGAAGGAAGTAAAACATTAAAGAATTAATGAAAAAGAAGAAAAAGAAGGGATCGAGGGATGGGGAAACGGGGGAAGAAGGACGTAACACGTTGGTAGTGAGAGAAGAAGACACAAATTAACAACCTGTCAGCAACACTTGATTTGAGTTAAAAGGCCCCAGATCCGAAGCCTTTGTTTACGTTTGTGGAAAAGGGGTGGCCTCGTGGCGCAGTGGATAAGTCGCCGGTTTCCTATGCCGAAGGTCGCGGGTTCGATTCCCGCAAGGGGCGAACGTATGTGACTTAGGTACGAGACTATTGAGGTCACCGAGGGTTTTCTCCGGGCACTCCGGTTTCCTCCCTCCCTTCAATAATGGTACAGGACGCAGTCAATATAAAAATTTCAAAAATAAAAATTCGATTTTCTTTCCGTCTTCTAATAGCGATCTCCCTGCCTTTACACCACCTGTTTGAGTGATGGATGTGTGTTTGGTATGTGTGAGGGTGGATGAGACAGGTGAGCGTGTATGTTGGTATAGGTCGCCGCGCTTTGAGCCTGAATGATTTGGGGTAAGGCGCGTATAGCATCCTGTATTATTATTATTATTATTATTATTATTATTACCCTAAAATTGGCACCGTTTTTACATTAAACGATGATAACGTGGCTCAAACCAACCGCTAGAGTGGAATTTTCCATTTCGGTTCTGAGAAGGAGTTATTTCCCCTGTTTTAACAGTACAGCCCTGTGACCTTTGACTCATTTCTGAGTGAACCACGTACGCGACTTAAAACCTGCCTTTTTGGTGTCTGGAGAGGCTAGGGTCTATTTTATCAACCTAACACTAATAAAATAAAATAAAATAAAATAAAATAAAATAAAAATAAAATAATTACGAGCAGTTGTTTATACGGGTTCAGTCTCTTACCGGATTTCGTAGATGCTATTTTTAGCCCTAGAATGTTGGCTAGCCCTGGTTATTACTAGGCACAAAACTTACGGAATGTATTCATTAAAAATAACAACTTATCTTTGGCAACTTATTTCGTGTTGTAAGATTATTTTTTTAGTGGGACAACACTCATTGTAAATGGTAAAAGGACCTGTCAAGGGTGCGTGGTCACAGTGGGTCCCTTTAAGTAACAAAGAAAAAAAACAACAACAACAACAACAACCACACAAGGAACTGTTTACAGTTCACTACATTTATTTTTAAGAAAACAAACATTGAAAGGCGTGTATTATTACGCAGGTAGCTTTAAGCTTATATACTGCCGTTCATAATGTGAATGTAATACGATCCCAACCCCCCCCCCCCCCCTCATCCCCGTTGAGTTACCGGGAATTTCAGTATAAATAGTATTCCCACTTTGTGGAAATTAAGTGCTTTAAATTACTACTGTTTCTGCCATTCTCATTTGTTCTCTCTCTTTCCTACTCTGTTCTATCAATCAACTATCTTCTTCGCTAGACCAGTCACCTGCCTTTTTTACTTGAAACTCTCCCAAAACTCCTCATTTATGTATGGGGGTCTGATGGTCCTTTCGTGTTACCATCAGGGTTGTTTCGGCAGATCTTTTATACTGGTCAGTGGTAAGTTCTCTTTCGACCGAGTTGTGGTCCTGAGTCGGCTCTTTGCAGTCCGTTGGACCCTATAAACAATGACTAACTAACTAACTAACTAACCGATCCCAACATTCATATTTAATGTATTCGAAAAAGAAACAGGATGTTAAAATTGTAGGCATGGCAAGATATAACACAAGCTAACAGTTAATGCGGATACATCGACATGCTTCAAAACGCTTGTCTGTTTCTCTCGGATACATTGGCATGCTTCAAAACGCTTGTCTGTTTCCCTCGGATACATTGGCATGCTTCAAAACGCTTGTCTGTTTCTATCGGATACATCGACATGCTTCAAAACGCTTGTCTGTTTTTCTGTCAATATCACTGTGCGTTAATCTCTCTGTCTGTCTTTCTGTCACTCTCTTTTCTTTCTTCGTCTCAGTCTGTCTCTGTGCCCCATACCCCTACCGCACGACCTCGCTTCACCCTCTCTCTCCCCCCTCATTCTTAATGCATTCTATATACATGTACATCACCTCTCGCTCCGTTTGTGCTCTCTCTCTCTCTCTCTCACTCTCTCTCTCTCTCCCTCTCTCTCTCTCTTTCTCTGTGTCCGTCTCTGTGTCTCTGTCTTTCTCTCTGTCTAACTCTCGCTGTCTGTCTCTTTCTCTCTCTGTCTCTGTCTCTCTGTCTCCCCTTAATTCTTAATGTATTATATGCATATCGCGCTCTGTCTTCCTATTTCTCTCCCACCACCCATTTCATTCTTACGCATATTGCCTCTCTGTCTGTCTGTCTGTCTGTCTGTTACATTTTATTCTATGCGCATCGCAGCGCGCGATGTACATCTTTTCTTTAACGACCATGTTGTGTCGGACATAATAAATCATAAGGTGAGGTGTACTGTTACAGAAGAGCATAATCATGATGATGTTTTACTCCAGTAATGATGACAAGCCAACAGTGTTGCACGGTTAACTTAACGGCGTACATAAAACTGAATGAAAAAGCCACACATACACATACACATACACATACACACACATACGAATAAACACACACACACACACACAGACAGAGATGGTTGAACGCCTTAAAAGACCGAGAAAGTAAAATGTGGAAAGAATAATAATATTCGATTCAAATAATAATAATAATAATTGTCACGAACTGGCTAGTATTAACTCTGCTCATTGACTATTTAGCCATGTGTAGTTTTTGTAACAGTAGAGAAGTTAGACTATTACACAGCAGCAATTAAATTACACAGCAGACCACACACAGCGAGCGAGCCACCCACATCGCAGTGAGTCAGCACTTGAGTTTTGAATCGGACCGTTTTAACCAATCAGAGCAGGCTCAGTGGGTAGAGCAGTTTTGACTGTGTCAGAGCCTAACGCAGTTTGAATCAGTCGTGTGTGTGACGAGGTAGAGTCAACATCTCCACAGCTAGAGAAATCTCTACACTCATAGACCAGGAAGCAGGACTTAGAAATCTTAGAATTCTCTCAAGTCATCACGGGCCTGAACTTGTCAAACAGGTAAATGAACACCCTTCTGTTTCATCGTGATATATTTATATTATTGTTGAAATTATGTTTGAAGAATTTGCTATGCATAAATGTGAATTATTAATCCGAATTTGCCGTAACACGTGGAACAGCCGAACATGTGGCGAAACACGACCGGTTGCGCCGCCATGTTGTATCCCGTACGGAACCACTGTTGTTTAACTTATATGTATGTTTGCAGATCAGTGGCTGTACCCGTGAATGTTTATAATATTATTAATTCTGGATGTGTATAGTTAGCCACGATTGATAGTTATGTATGTATAGGAATTTAGAGTGAGATTCCAGTGGAACCCGGAAGTAGCAGAATGTTCGTCGCTTATGTATAGAGATGTGGAGCTATCACTGAGGGCTACTTGGGTTTCAGTGAGACGCTCTGCACAAACCGATTATTCAGGGTTGTGCAGAATTTCGTCTCTTATATTACAGACGAGCAGGCGAGCTATCCCGAGCTATCCCGAGCTATCCCGAGCTATCCTGTGCACCCCACTCCACAGAAACGACTAGTTGGTCGAGGAGACTCTACCGCACAAGACGGAAGGAGCTACCCGAAGAAACACCCTGTCAGACCCCACAGCGTGGCAAGGGAACCCAACTACACAACGACAAAGGTGTACCAGAAGCTACCTCACAGAAGGACTTCGACCGCACCATCAGAAAGTTAAGTGTAATCTCCGAAGGTGCACTTAAACTGATCATAGCAGGACCACAGTAGTCCAACTCTTCAGAAACTGTAAAACGGACCACAGTAGTCCAAATCTACATGAAATATACTAGCAAAGTGCCCGAGGAAGATATAACAGCTGCCTAGACTATCAGCGATCGAACTATTAGCAGTGAAAGAGACTTTTTAAGTTAGATTAGTACTTAGAGAATCTTGTATAGAGTAGAAGAAATAAATGTGTGATTTTAACTGTTATCAAGTGGCTGGACTACATATGATTCATAGCCGTGTGAAAGCTAGTGTGACAGTATTCTTTTACCATTTTTCTATCTATTTCTGTACCCCAACCTTAACACAGAACGAGCTAAACAAATAAATTTATTAAAGTAATTCATAGGGTGACTTACTAGCAGTTCCCACCGAATAAACGTGAGGGTCCATAATTCCATTGTGCAGAGCCCATAAACCCCACGTGACACTTTAATTGGCGAGCCTAGCCAGGATCTGTGTATAATAGGAATTGGGTATAACCGGACCTAAGTACAATAAAATTAGACAACAGTAGAAGTAGAATAACTTGAAATAGTGTAAAGGTATAACACTGATCAGTTGTGGTGCACTATTCTTTAGTTAAAAACTTTTCTGCTTCAAATATTTTTGTGCCTGTATGGTGCATTGTTCTTTTGCAGGTTTTGCTTAAATAACTGTTGTATGCCATTTGACTCTTGTTGTATTCTATTATTGATTACGAATTTTATGGTCTTTGCATTGTTGTTATTGAATTGCAATATTGCTAGTGTTTTGGTATTCCACGTGATTCAGAGGTTGTTCATAGACACGTTTGGCAATGTCGGACCCAGTGGCCTTGAGATTGCGCTTCAAGGAATTAGGGGAAGCCTTACACTTAGCAGGGGGAGACCTAATTGCGTATATCAATGCAGAGGTAGAGAAACAGGAGGCTAAGGCAGAGAGAGCAGCAGAGAGAGAGGCAAAGAAGTTAGAAGCGGAGAGAGAGGCGAAGAAATTGGAAGCAGAGCAGAAGAAACTAGAATTAGAAGGAGAACAGAAGAAGGCAGCATTAGCAGCAGAGAGAGAAGCAGAAGTTAGGAGATGGGAGTATGAGCGGGCAGAAAAAGAAAAGGAGAGGGCAGAAAAGGAAAAAGAAAGACAACATGAGTTAGAGCTAAGAAGATTGGGATCAGGAGCTTCAAGTTCTTCCTCAACCCCTCCCCACTCAGATCAGCTAGAAGTAGCATCCAACCATGTACCAGGAATGTCATTCCCACTGGGAACATTCAATGAGAGAGAAGAAGGTCTAGATCTCTATCTGACTAGGTTTGAGCGTCTAGCAACAGAGTATAAACTAGATCCCACTCATTGGTCTTTTAAGCTTAGTCAAGGGCTTAGAGGAAAGGCTTATGACATCTACAGTAAGCTACCGACTGACAGAGTGACTGACTATCACAAAGTAAAAGAGGCACTCCTAACGGGATTCGAACTGACAGGAGAATGCTACCGGCAAAAATTCCGCACCAATCGGAGAGTGAAAGGAGAGAGCTATGCGCAGTTCGCGGATCGGTTGTCCACAATGCTGGATAAGTGGATTAGCCAGTCAGCCACGGCTAAAACGTATGATGGACTGACAGAACTGTTAGTATGGGAACAGCTACGGGAAACCATGACCCCCGAGCTGAGGACATTCTCAGTAGAGCAGGGCGCGGAAAGACTAGAAGATCTGGTCAAGGTCGCAGATAGGTACGTGGCCGCACACGGAGAAGCCAAGAGCTTCAGGCGAGACCTAAAGCCTAACGGGAAAGAGGCACCGAAACGAAGCCCTAACCGGGAAGAGCGAACCGCGAATAAGCCGAATAACCCCAGACCTGGGCAAAATAAAGGACCCAACACGGAATTCGGGAAAAGAGGTCCCGCAGAACAGAGACGGTATTGTTCGTTCTGCAACAGAAACAATCACTCCACCGCAGAATGTTTCAAGTTGGCCGCACAACGTAGGGAAGTGCGCGAAAGCCGGCCAGCGCACAGAGTTCTAACGCAAAGTAGCGGTAACAAGCCACACACAATCGGAGATCACCCATCGGTGACAGACACAGTCAAGGTCAACGGAAAAGAAGCGAACTGTCTGTATGACACAGGTCTATCATACGACGCGATAGTTAGCGAATCTCTTGTATCGCGCGCGGACTTGACAGACAAGACAGTCGACTTACAAGGAGCAGACTTGACGAAACCGACGACTACTTGCCCAATAGCATGGATAGAAGTAGAGAGTAGGTACGTCACAGGACGAATCCAAGCAGCTGTTTTACAGAAACCCCTGTATGATCTAGTGCTAGGTTGTAGGTATGTGTTCTTAGGCACGCCCCCTAAAACTGTAGAGATAGCTGCAGTGCAAACCAGGGCCCAAGCTAAAACCCAACCACCCCAGCCCGAGTTCGCTCCGAATCCAGGACTCGAAGAGATCAAAACAGCACAGAAAGAAGACACCTCGATAGCGAAGTGCTTCCAGAAGCTACCCAAGGCGCACACACCCCCGCACAAGGGAGACTTCTACATGGAAGAGGGAATTCTTCATCGACAAGGAGATGGAGATCACACCCACCTAGTACTACCAGCCACCCTTCGAGCCCAAGTACTAGAACTAGGCCACAGCATGCCACTCAGCGGACACATGGGAATTGGAGCCACAGTGCAGAGAATCAGCGCACACTACTATTGGCCAGGAATCACGGAGGATGTCAAGCGCTACGTGAAATCTTGCCACCAATGTCAACGATATTCCCCGCGACATCACACCGTACCAGTTACCTTAGGACCATCGGTAGTAGTCGGCGTGCCATTCCAGCAAGTCTCAGTAGACATAGTAGGACCACTGCCCATGACCAAGAAGAGGAACAGATTTCTACTCACACTCGTCGACGCATGTACGATGTGGTGCGAAGCAGTCCCGTTGCCAGCGATCGACACCAAGAAGATTGCAGATGCACTCATCGCCATCTTTACCAGAGTCGGATTCCCGGACAGCATTAGAACGGACAACGGATCTCAGTTCACCGGCCGCCTGATGCAAGACGTGTTCGAGTTGATACAAGTTCATCACATTCGCACACCACCATACCACCCAGCCAGCAACGGACAAGTAGAAAGACTGAATGGAACCCTTCTCACCATACTCAGGAAAGTCGCAGACGACAATCCAGAAGCGTGGGACACCTACGTGAATGCGGCACTGTTCGCATACAGAGAAACGCCCCATGCAGCCACAGGCTACACCCCGTCAACCTTGCTATTCGGCAGACCTCTAGCAGGACCGCTAGAAGCCCTACGCAGAAGTTGGACGGAAGCCAAGATAGACGACACACCAAGAGGTGCCACCAAGTACGTCGCAGACCTGCAGGAAACCCTCAAAGCAACGTGGAAGAAAGCTGGTGAAGCACTGAAGAAGGCAAGAGCCCGTCAGGCGAAGTACTACAACCGCCACGCGAAGGACAGAGAACTGCAAGTCGGCGATCAAGTGCTACTCTTACTTCCAAGTGGAACCAACAAGCTGGACATCGCTTGGAGAGGACCGTACCGGGTGACTGCCAAGAAATCCAAGACAGTCTACCAAGTAGAGGTAAACGGGAGAGCCCGATACCACCACATCGATCGCCTCAAGAAGTACACGGACCGACCAGCGACCCCCGGCACACACACATGGATGGCCATCGCCATCGCGGAAGAAGCTCAGCCACAACTACAACAGCACCGCCGTACCACTGACAAATGGAACCCGGAAAATCGCCCCGGACAAAGTAGTATGGACAGCCGAATGCGAGACCGCATTCCAAACACTCAAGGACAGAATGACATCGGCGCCAGTACTCCACCTACCCGATTTGACTCAGCCATTCGTTCTACGCACCGACGCAAGCGACTTAGGCCTCGGAGCAGTACTGCTACAGCGCGACCCCAAGAATGCAGAGACGCTATTCCCTGTCGCCTACGCCAGCAGAAAATTGAGACCCGCCGAGACCCACTACGCCACGTCGGAGAAAGAATGTCTTGGACTAGTCTGGGCCATACAGAAGTTTCAACTCTACCTGTATGGGACACACTTCACAGTTCAGGTGGACCACCAACCACTATCGTTCCTGGCAGCCTCCAAGTCTTTGAACTCTCGCCTGATGCGATGGGCACTCACCCTTCAGGCGTACTCATTCCAGATCGAGTACATCCCCGGCAAAGAGAACCACGGAGCCGACTACCTCAGTCGCCATCTCGTGGAGGACACAGCAGCTGTCGCCCACCCAACACAACTAAGGGCCACAGCACCAGAATTCGTCCCCGCCCAGTAATACCCTGTCACTAGTGTCCATAGCTACCTGGCACAGCATTGCAGCTCAGGTAGAGCAACTTAATTAGTTTGTAAATAGGACCCTAGGATAGTGCAGTGTTAAACTAGGCTCTGTAGTAGAAAAAGGTCGAATCCAGTAGTCATCGCCTTTTTTCAGTTGAGGGAGCCTGTCACGAACTGGCTAGTATTAACTCTGCTCATTGACTATTTAGCCATGTGTAGTTTTTGTAACAGTAGAGAAGTTAGACTATTACACAGCAGCAATTAAATTACACAGCAGACCACACACAGCGAGCGAGCCACCCACATCGCAGTGAGTCAGCACTTGAGTTTTGAATCGGACCGTTTTAACCAATCAGAGCAGGCTCAGTGGGTAGAGCAGTTTTGACTGTGTCAGAGCCTAACGCAGTTTGAATCAGTCGTGTGTGTGACGAGGTAGAGTCAACATCTCCACAGCTAGAGAAATCTCTACACTCATAGACCAGGAAGCAGGACTTAGAAATCTTAGAATTCTCTCAAGTCATCACGGGCCTGAACTTGTCAAACAGGTAAATGAACACCCTTCTGTTTCATCGTGATATATTTATATTATTGTTGAAATTATGTTTGAAGAATTTGCTATGCATAAATGTGAATTATTAATCCGAATTTGCCGTAACACGTGGAACAGCCGAACATGTGGCGAAACACGACCGGTTGCGCCGCCATGTTGTATCCCGTACGGAACCACTGTTGTTTAACTTATATGTATGTTTGCAGATCAGTGGCTGTACCCGTGAATGTTTATAATATTATTAATTCTGGATGTGTATAGTTAGCCACGATTGATAGTTATGTATGTATAGGAATTTAGAGTGAGATTCCAGTGGAACCCGGAAGTAGCAGAATGTTCGTCGCTTATGTATAGAGATGTGGAGCTATCACTGAGGGCTACTTGGGTTTCAGTGAGACGCTCTGCACAAACCGATTATTCAGGGTTGTGCAGAATTTCGTCTCTTATATTACAGACGAGCAGGCGAGCTATCCCGAGCTATCCCGAGCTATCCTGTGCACCCCACTCCACAGAAACGACTAGTTGGTCGAGGAGACTCTACCGCACAAGACGGAAGGAGCTACCCGAAGAAACACCCTGTCAGACCCCACAGCGTGGCAAGGGAACCCAACTACACAACGACAAAGGTGTACCAGAAGCTACCTCACAGAAGGACTTCGACCGCACCATCAGAAAGTTAAGTGTAATCTCCGAAGGTGCACTTAAACTGATCATAGCAGGACCACAGTAGTCCAACTCTTCAGAAACTGTAAAACGGACCACAGTAGTCCAAATCTACATGAAATATACTAGCAAAGTGCCCGAGGAAGATATAACAGCTGCCTAGACTATCAGCGATCGAACTATTAGCAGTGAAAGAGACTTTTTAAGTTAGATTAGTACTTAGAGAATCTTGTATAGAGTAGAAGAAATAAATGTGTGATTTTAACTGTTATCAAGTGGCTGGACTACATATGATTCATAGCCGTGTGAAAGCTAGTGTGACAGTATTCTTTTACCATTTTTCTATCTATTTCTGTACCCCAACCTTAACACAGAACGAGCTAAACAAATAAATTTATTAAAGTAATTCATAGGGTGACTTACTAGCAGTTCCCACCGAATAAACGTGAGGGTCCATAATTCCATTGTGCAGAGCCCATAAACCCCACGTGACACTAATAATAATAATAATAATAATAATAATAATAATAATAATAATAATAAATAATAATAATAATAATAATAATAATAATAATAATAATAATAATAATAATAATAATAATAATAATAATAATAATAAATAATAATAATAATAATAATAATAATAATAATAATAATAATAATAATAATAATAAAAATAATAATGCAATTAAGCGCTTTTTCTTCATTTGAACTCAAATCGCGGCAATCTAAAGAGATCGCTATGACATCAGAATAGAAATCAATTATATTTTCGGAGTACCCGAAGAAAACTCTCGGTGTTCTGAAAAATCTCGTAAATCATGTGTGTGTGTGTGTGTGTGTGTGTGTGTGTGTGTGTGTGTGTGGGTGTGTGTGTGTGTGTGTGTGTGCGTGTGTGTGTGTGTGTGTGTGTGTGTGTGTGACGTAAGTTCGTCCCACGCGGGGCTCGAACACGCGACCTTCGGCCTAGGAAACCCACTCACTATCAACTGAGTTACCACGCAGGGTTTATCTGCCTAGCTGAGACTCGAGGCTTACGTGCATTCCTTTCTCTCCACAGCATTAATATACTGTAGAAACGAACGTTAGCCTAGTCATCTACGCAGTGTAGCATTTCAAAGCGTCCTTAACGCCGATGCAATAGATTTCCATTACAGCCGATCTCATCTATATTTTGAAAGCAAATTTAACCGTAGACACTACCAGTCAGTGAAAGTCTTTCTTTTTTACGGTCTTGAGAGGCCGCAACCGTCTCTTTACTAACGCCGCTAGCGAGACCCGAATGTAAGCGCCTGTGGTGAAAAGCAAAATCGGATGTCAAACGACAAAAGGGTCTTTCCTTTTGTGTCGTAGAGAAGGACATACATCAAGAGGAGTCGAACTTGTGCTGTCTCTGAGTGTGGAATGTCATCCAGTCACAAGATAGTGTATTAGCAAGTACTGATAGCTAGTACAAAGGGCAATGGATCAATTTCTATCCAGACGTTCAGGGTTTTGTGTCTTAGGAGTGGAAATTCTAGGGGAGGGAGAGGGTGCGGGAGAGGGTGCCATTTACTTTACTTGGGTGATACGCTGACCCGAGTGCTGTTTTAAATAAAAGGGGTACGCGTTTTTAAACAACCGTAAGGGTTTATATTGAACTTACTGTCACGAGTCGTGACATTGGTATTAGTAGGTAGAGTGGGGTGAAAGGGAAATTAGAGATAGTGAGAGAGTGAGAGAATATATAGGCATTATGGAATGTGTTTTTTTTCATAGTTATTGTTGCACGACTTCTTGATCCTTTCTTGCTTTCTTGGTTTGTTTCTCACGAGCACTGTGGTAGTTCAACATAAATTTATAATTGTTTTCCTGGGTGTAGGATTTGCACGTGCGAACACTGCTAGAACCTTTTGCTCGTTCTGCTGGATGAGTGTGGATGTGTAGTACAGGATGAATACTGTTTCTTTCTCCCTCTTCCTTTCCCTTATCCAGTTGTGATTCTGCTTTAGCCAATCAGCTTTAAAATATTTCGGCCGAGTTCACATCGTCGGTAATTTGTTAGGTGGTGGGTGTGCAGACCGTGTCGAGATGTAGTGCAGTAAGGTTCTCTAATAGCTTGCTCTGTTACCGCTTTCGCCATGACGGGTGCGGGTTTACCCCGTGTTATCTTGAAGCCACGGTTTCCCGACGTCCGGCTCTTTCTCAGTGCTACGGTGGTTGCAGCGGTTCCTGCTGTGTTCAAGGAGAGATGCGGTCGTCATCTTCGCTGTCGGTGGCGTTGGTTGTGGCCGTCGTGGTTATTCGCGTTTCGAGCGGTGCCCTTCGGCCGGTTGCGTGTGGCTGTTGATGCCAGGGCCGTCGTACGATAAAGAGGCTCTTTATAGAGTAAGTGAATAGTTTTTTTTTTATATTTTTACCTGATGACAGCCGTTTATTGTAGTACTGAGAGATCTGCTGGTCATTGCTGCTGTCGTTTAGCTCATGTGTGTCACGTGTAATCTACACATGTTACTTTTCTAATTTGGTTATCTATGTTATACTAGTGACAATGTTATGAAGAGTGTGCATCGATATTTACGATATATAATTTAGAATACTATATTTATAGTAATAAGTATTGGGTGTTAATAATCGGTATTCTTTAAGGACTACAAATAATGCATACAATAATGCATATGCATGTAAGTGGGTTAATTGGTTGCACATAGTAATGTTTTGATCATTAGCATAGTGTGATTGTGAACCTCCTTTCTGCCCGTATAGCAGAGAGAGAGAAAAGGGAGGTCCACTGACGTTGATCCTAAAGCCAAGTGTCTTACTTGGGCCTTTAGGCCTCTTTGGTTTTTCTGAGCTTCAGGTCTTTTGCTGTGGGAAGTGGTGGTTGCTGTTGCTATGACATTGGGCCGGCGTTCTGAGTTATTCTCGCCGTGCAGCTGGAGCGGCTCCTCTTCATCCTTCTGTCGTCATTAGCGGCAACGTCGTCGTCATCGTTCACCTGTGTCGGGGTAGATTGGACTACTCCTTCCCTCGCGTTGTTGTTGGAGTCTCCATTGGTGGGAGAGGAGTTTTTCTCCCCGTCGACGTCGTCGTACTCGCTGCTCGTATTCAGTCCTTAGTCTTCAGTCTTCAGTCTTCGGTCTTCTCCGAGGTCGTTGGACTTAACCTTTCCTTGGAACTCTGAGCTAAGTAGTAAAGCTATTATGTTTCGGGTCAGAAGGGAGGTTAGATCAGGCCCTACATACTATGTTACAGTTTAGTGCAACTGAGGGAAAAAGGTTATTATGGGGAACAGTAACAGTTTAAGACTTCTTTTAGGTAACGGTTTTTTTTTATTCAGTTTAAGAGACGTTATACAAAGTATCTAAGGAAAGAAGAAGAAACTTTTACTTTTATTTTATTGACGGTACATCGTTTCCATCGGTCATGCTCATCTTCACTCACTTTCATGACTTCATCTAACCTTCATCTCCATCTTCAGTCGCCTCCATCCTATTCATCTATGTAAACTATGTAATAAATGTACATAATCATCCATTTGTGTTTGGAGTTCCTGGCTGTGATGTGGTCACATCTTTTGTTGAAAAGAATGGGCAGGGGTTTTCTCTTTATTTCTGTCTTTTCTCACTTTTCCTCTCTTTTCTATTTAGTTCTCTCCCCCTGACCGTGACAATTGGGGGCTCGTCCGGGATCACGCATAATGAGTTTATTTACAATTTAGTCACTGACCGCATCACCCGGGTTCTCATCATCTTCATTGCCTTCATCGTTGTCGTTGTGGGTGTTTGTGTTGTGTTGTATTGTATTGTGTATTGTGTTGTATTGTGTTGTATTGTGTTTGTGTTGTATTGTCCGACGTTTCTTACAGTGTAGGCTGTGAGCATCATTTGATGGTTCATTCTCAGTGGTTGACTGAGGTGGTGACGATTCAGCACAGCGGCGGGCAGCTCTCTCAGTAATCGAGTGTAGCCTTGAGGACTTAGTGGTAGACAGTGTAGGCTGTTGTATTCGGGGGACTCGTTGGGAGCTTCCTCGTCATTTGAGCTCCGTCTTGCTAGTCACGGGTATGATTAGTGGTCTGTTGAGTTGATTCATACTGCATAGCATCAGAAGTTAACGTTACTGTATCACATATTTTACATGTCGGTGGGATACAGTCCATGTAATCTGGAATTGCTCCGGACGTATCGCGCTGTCGGTATTAAGGTTGCGGGTCTGAAAACCTTTGGAAGCCGGTGGTACTGTTGCGCGGTAATGTGGTTGTCGTGAACGTTGTCCGGTCGGTGCTTAGTGTGAGTCAAGTTTGCGGTTACCGTTGTTTTGTTGGTTTTTTTTTTTTTTTTTACAACGCAATTGTACGCCTCTGTAAGTTAAGTTGAGCCTCTAGATAGGTCGTGCTGGGATGTGTTGATGCTGTTGCTAACGCGCGAGCGGCAGTGTTGACACAGATCTTTAGTAACTCTTTTTTTTAATACATCCCTTAGTCAATTCTTAAGTTCCTGGCTTCAGTAAACTTGCAAATCATCAGGAATGTACTGTGAGTTAGTTGTACTTGCTTTGCTTTTCTTACCCTGTTTAGGTTAGTCCGGTATCTGGGTCGTTGGCTGATGCCCTCTTCACCGCTGGCCACGGTGGAGTGGCTGACATCAATGACATGATTTATTTTTGTTGTTTTTTTTGTGTCGACAGTTTCTCTTAGTTATAGGAGGGTAGTTTGATTATTAAGTTGGACCGCCTACAGCTTGTATTTTGCCTTACTCGGTGGTTTAATAGTAAGAGTGCAGTAGGTTTTTTTTTTTTGGTTTTTTTACCCGGAGAATTTCTTACAACTGGTTATTCACATCTTTTGTTGTTGTTGTTATTGCTGTAACCAGTGCATGTCACGTCGTTTGCTTTTCCCAAGGCTTTCCTCTAAATTCGTAGTAAGTTACGTCACGAAGATGCTGGCGGTTAGTCCTTGCTGGTAGGTGGCGTTCTAAATCCTTTGGGGCTTGTCCATTTCATTTCTGGATTGCTGTGTAGCCAATTTGTGTTTTTTTTAAATAGTCAGCCGGTCAGTCAGTTACTGAAACTAGTTTTTCATTAAAGGTTAGTTGGGGGCGTTGCCGCAGGGATTGTTAGGAGGTGAGGGAACTGTTAAACTGGGGATCCATAAGTCTTGGTGTAGTAGCAGGACAAGGTGGGTGTTCGTGTTATCTCTCCGATGTGTCGGCGCCATCGTCGATGGTGCAGCGTGTTTGTAGTGTTGTGTTGCGTAGCAAGTTTGCTTCTCTCTGCTGAGGTTCAGTTCTTGGAACTGGTTGCTACGTGTAGTGCAGTGTACGGTCAACGCTTGGACAAGTCAGTCCTTGGTTGCAGTATTGGTTTATTCTTTGGTCTGTTGGTAGACTGCAGCGCTGGTATGTGTTTAGCCTTTCGGTAGGCTGGTATGTGTTTAGCCTTTCGGTAGGCTGGAAATGGGTTTGGCCTGGTTATAGGCTGTTGTCTGGCTACCGTGGTCGCAGTTGGTGCACGGGGCGGCGAGTGACTCGGTAATGTTTCACTGGTAACGTCGGTACTCCGTACGGTAGCAGGCGGTTCAGAGTTCTGTAGGCTGGCGGGTGGGGCCTGATCAACCTCATGGCTGCGGCTGCAGTCTCTGGCAGTCAGTGGTGTAGCTGGCTGGTTGGGCAGTGGGCAGCGGTCCGAGTTCTACTTATTGGCGTTAGGCTGATGGTTTTGGCGGGTAACCGGCAGAGTCTTGGTTTCGTTCCGTCTTGGAGTCCTGGGTCTGGTCTCATTAGCTCTTGTACAGTGGTGTATATTTTTGCACATGGCTGTTGTAAGTTTCGAGGTTGTCGGTGTGCAGTACTCAATTACAAGGTTTGTAATTGGTGATCTCTCATCCATTTGGGAATGGTGAAGCTGTGTGCGAGAGTGTACGACACCGAGGATTGGTTGCTGTGTTCAGATTGGGATCTGCTAGGGTAAGAGACTTCCCTTCAGGACCGGTTGTGTCTCCAAGATCTAAATAGCAGTATTTATTTTTTATATCATGGGTAGTTGCATCGTTGAGATTGCACTTGCGGACAGCTTGGCGGTGTGCAATTTGGCGAGCAGAGAGGGTGGGTAGGTCGGCATTGGTGCTTTGGGTCGCGGGTACATGTAGGGACATGGTTTAGGCGTGGGTGCCTGGGTGTGAATGGCTGCTTGCGGATGTTGTGAGCATAGTGGCTGTAACGTGTTTAGTTTGCAGTTTTGTACCTGGTACATTTCGATCAGCTTAGTCGCTTGGTTAGTTTGCAAGACTTGTTGTTTGAAGTACCCTAAGATGTTTTTTTTTCTTTTCGCAGCTTTCTCTTGAGCAACAGACCCTTGGTCTGTGCTTAAGCAGGGGGGTATGTCACGAGTCGTGACATTGGTATTAGTAGGTAGAGTGGGGTGAAAGGGAAATTAGAGATAGTGAGAGAGTGAGAGAATATATAGGCATTATGGAATGTGTTTTTTTTCATAGTTATTGTTGCACGACTTCTTGATCCTTTCTTGCTTTCTTGGTTTGTTTCTCACGAGCACTGTGGTAGTTCAACATAAATTTATAATTGTTTTCCTGGGTGTAGGATTTGCACGTGCGAACACTGCTAGAACCTTTTGCTCGTTCTGCTGGATGAGTGTGGATGTGTAGTACAGGATGAATACTGTTTCTTTCTCCCTCTTCCTTTCCCTTATCCAGTTGTGATTCTGCTTTAGCCAATCAGCTTTAAAATATTTCGGCCGAGTTCACATCGTCGGTAATTTGTTAGGTGGTGGGTGTGCAGACCGTGTCGAGATGTAGTGCAGTAAGGTTCTCTAATAGCTTGCTCTGTTACCGCTTTCGCCATGACGGGTGCGGGTTTACCCCGTGTTATCTTGAAGCCACGGTTTCCCGACGTCCGGCTCTTTCTCAGTGCTACGGTGGTTGCAGCGGTTCCTGCTGTGTTCAAGGAGAGATGCGGTCGTCATCTTCGCTGTCGGTGGCGTTGGTTGTGGCCGTCGTGGTTATTCGCGTTTCGAGCGGTGCCCTTCGGCCGGTTGCGTGTGGCTGTTGATGCCAGGGCCGTCGTACGATAAAGAGGCTCTTTATAGAGTAAGTGAATAGTTTTTTTTTTATATTTTTACCTGATGACAGCCGTTTATTGTAGTACTGAGAGATCTGCTGGTCATTGCTGCTGTCGTTTAGCTCATGTGTGTCACGTGTAATCTACACATGTTACTTTTCTAATTTGGTTATCTATGTTATACTAGTGACAATGTTATGAAGAGTGTGCATCGATATTTACGATATATAATTTAGAATACTATATTTATAGTAATAAGTATTGGGTGTTAATAATCGGTATTCTTTAAGGACTACAAATAATGCATACAATAATGCATATGCATGTAAGTGGGTTAATTGGTTGCACATAGTAATGTTTTGATCATTAGCATAGTGTGATTGTGAACCTCCTTTCTGCCCGTATAGCAGAGAGAGAGAAAAGGGAGGTCCACTGACGTTGATCCTAAAGCCAAGTGTCTTACTTGGGCCTTTAGGCCTCTTTGGTTTTTCTGAGCTTCAGGTCTTTTGCTGTGGGAAGTGGTGGTTGCTGTTGCTATGACATTGGGCCGGCGTTCTGAGTTATTCTCGCCGTGCAGCTGGAGCGGCTCCTCTTCATCCTTCTGTCGTCATTAGCGGCAACGTCGTCGTCATCGTTCACCTGTGTCGGGGTAGATTGGACTACTCCTTCCCTCGCGTTGTTGTTGGAGTCTCCATTGGTGGGAGAGGAGTTTTTCTCCCCGTCGACGTCGTCGTACTCGCTGCTCGTATTCAGTCCTTAGTCTTCAGTCTTCAGTCTTCGGTCTTCTCCGAGGTCGTTGGACTTAACCTTTCCTTGGAACTCTGAGCTAAGTAGTAAAGCTATTATGTTTCGGGTCAGAAGGGAGGTTAGATCAGGCCCTACATACTATGTTACAGTTTAGTGCAACTGAGGGAAAAAGGTTATTATGGGGAACAGTAACAGTTTAAGACTTCTTTTAGGTAACGGTTTTTTTTTATTCAGTTTAAGAGACGTTATACAAAGTATCTAAGGAAAGAAGAAGAAACTTTTACTTTTATTTTATTGACGGTACATCGTTTCCATCGGTCATGCTCATCTTCACTCACTTTCATGACTTCATCTAACCTTCATCTCCATCTTCAGTCGCCTCCATCCTATTCATCTATGTAAACTATGTAATAAATGTACATAATCATCCATTTGTGTTTGGAGTTCCTGGCTGTGATGTGGTCACATCTTTTGTTGAAAAGAATGGGCAGGGGTTTTCTCTTTATTTCTGTCTTTTCTCACTTTTCCTCTCTTTTCTATTTAGTTCTCTCCCCCTGACCGTGACACTTACAATAGGTGCTTCTGACGGGTTTAGAACCCCTTTAATCTTTTTTCTCCTAAAAGTACAAAAAGTTTGTAAAATCGTCAATACCTAGAACACTAATATCGTTTTCGTCAAGAAGGAAGTCGTTTCAGCACCTGCGAGCATACCACTCAGTGCAGTGTCACCATTCATAATGATAAACAGATTGACAAGACAGAGAGCTAAAGGCTTCAGGAGACCAACAACCCAGACATAAAAAGTTATCTATATAACAACAAAAATGCTCTTGGCCGAAAGCCTCCTCAGGAGTCAAAAAAGCTAACAAGTTATCATTCCTTTACAAAATAAATCCAGCTAATCATTTTCATTCGATTACATATCAGCGTGTAAACAAAACAGCTCCTGAATATCTTCAAAAATTGATTCAAATGTAGACTATAGCTTACTCCTCGCACTATCCGCTCATCGTCAACATCACGGCTTGTCGTACCTGGTAAAAGAGAGGGCACTGAAAAGAAACGATCTGGGGCCAGGATATTCACAAATGATGCTCCTACTCTCTGGAATACGATACCAGAATGTGAGAGGATATTAAATCGGCAAAAGATGTCCATTGTTTTCGCCTGAAGCTCAAGACCTACCTCTTTTCACCACAGAAACTGCTACAATTTTCCTTGCGCCCCGAGCATGTCTCTGCGACATGGAGTTGTGCGCCATACAAGTGGATATTGGATTGGATTTGATTCGGGAAAGACTGAGTTACTGTTCCTTTTTTTCTACAAGTCAAGATGCTCTGTTGGCATGTATAATGCCTATCTATAAATATGAAACATAGGTTAGTACACTATTTACCGCTTTGTTATTGAATTCCAACTTTCAGCGTGTAACGTTCATGTGCTATGCATTAGCACGGACATCAACCCCAACTAGTGACATAACAAGCAAAGAATGATGTACTCCTTGTCATCGTGTATTAGATTGCACGCATCAGACTTGCCAACCTTCATTCAGTACGTGCATCTAATTAAGCGTCACCACAACCGCTAAAACGCGTACAGATAGAAATTGAAAACATACCATAACTATGTCTACCGACGTGGAAAATCGCGCTGTTCAAAACAACATATCAACATCAAAACGGTTAAACTATTTTTGCTGTTTCGCAGTTTTGTTTATTTTTGTCAAAAACGGATTTACCCTAAAATTCGCATTAAATGATAAAGTGGGCTTTTGTTGCTCAACCGTTGAAGTTTAAATTTTCTATTTCGGTTCTAACAAGGAGTTATTTCCCCAGTTTTAGCGGTACATTGTTCCTTAGCCGTGTGACCTTTGACCCTATTTCTGAATGAACCACGCGGCTTTGGTGTCTGTGGTAGGGTAGACCCTATTTTATTAACCAAAAACAAAAACCCTTACGAGCAATTTTTTTAACGGGTTCTGTCTTTTACCGACTTTGGTAGCTGCTATTTTTAGCTCCAGAATGTTGGCTGGCTAGCCAACGGCTGTTGCTATTAATAGGTACAAAAACTACGGAATTTATTCATTTAAAACAACGACTATATTACATTTTACAAAAGATTCTTTTTTTTGTTTTTTGTTGAAGTTTGTTTTTTTCAGTGGGGCGACACTCATTGTGAATGTTAAATGGATCTGTCGAGGAGGCCTGGTCAAAGAGGATCCCTTTAAAAACGTGTATCGTGTGGACCACAACAAACAACGAGCGTTTCGCCTGGCACACCGATGACCCAGGTTCGAATCCCGAGATGGGCAAGATAAAACTGGCAACATTTTACTGTCCATCTTAGCAGTATAATTGCTCTGATGGTTCAGTGTAGAACTAGGTCCATACGCTCTCTTCCCTGGAATGGTAATCCCCGTTTGCCGTATCTACAATGGTTTCCTCCTTCCTTTCTTTCTTTATTTCTTCCAATCTTCCTTTCTTTCGTTCTGTAATTTAACATCTTTCCACCTAAGGGATTTTAGACTTGACGGTCGGAGGTGTGAGCTTCGGAATACATAGTATAACGATTGAAGTAGACGTGTCTGGCTCCAGATGTCACACACGTATTTTAATTATCAACAGTCTTCATGTTTTACTATTTAATTTATAAACAGTAGGCTTACTATCGTACCAGAAAGGGTGTCCCCGTTGTATAATAGTTGAGTCTAACTTGGTAGTCACATTACCAGGTGAGTAATCACATCTTTAACGGTGCTGACAAGCGACGTTGTTACGGAACTCACACACACACATGCCCACACACACCCATACACACACACACCCACACACAGGCACAAACACACACATATTATTTGACCTGTTGCTGCGGTATTCTCACACACTATCTGACTGCATACATATTGCCTGAACCTGCTCTCACACACGCCTAAGCATATAGCATTGTAGGGTGTAGGCGTAAACAGTCTCCACTGCACTACGATGTGTATATCTGACTGTGATTTGCATTGCTGCCTGTCACATATTAGGTATGACCTATGTACACAGGGCTTGCTTTAATTTTGCTTGTACTGTGAGCCTTCCGTTTGTTTTTCATGTTTCTCACTTGAATAAAATACGAGTTTAAACTATTTTGCACAATCGATAAAAGGCAAGACTTTTGGATACTAACACATAACATCGTTATCAGCTGATTTGTGTATGTATATATGTATGTGTCCTACTTGTCTGTGACTTTTTTTGGGGGGGGGGTAGGTGGATGGGTGGTTGGGGGATGGGGGAAGGGCCAGCACGCTTCATAATTACCTGTACATCCAATATAAAAAATTACAACAAATAGTCATTAAATACATACCAGAGAATTGTAAACCTGAACAAGATGGCAAGTCATTCAAATGTATTTCCGCACACACACAAACACACACACATACATACACACACTCACACATACACACGCACGCCGTGTTAAAAATCAGCAATTTCAAAATAGTTAAATTTTGGTGGCGATGTGACTGGATTTTATCCTAAAGAAGCAACATAAAAATATAAAATTCAATTATGGGTCACTATCTGAACTATCTGCGAGCAAAAAATTCGATTTAACTCGCTAGACAGACTCACCAACTGACCTTAAAATGGCCATGAGAACTTCAGTACCTCTATACCAAACACTTTCTAGATCGGACCAGTCGTTTTGGAGACGAAAAGCCGACCTTTTTTTCTTTTCTTTTCTATTTATTCATTGTTAAAAAAATTTAAGGAAAGATTTGACCCCAGGGACCTTTACTTTTAGAGTTGAGTAAATATGATGGCACGGGAAGATGATCTCTAACCCATGTAATGTTCCTAGGAAGTTTGAATCAAATCTGTCTAGCGGTTCTTGGGATGTGGCGTGCGAACAAACCGACTCCTTCTAATTGCCTCGTTCTGACTCCGGACTATTTAGTTTTAGACGACATTTTGGGGGGATGAGAGAGGGGAGGGGTGTAGGAGGACGAGTGGAGGGGGAAAAAGGGAGTGGGTGGCTTGCACGTCTTTGTTTTTTTGCTGAGGATGTGAAAAGGATAAATAGGGCCTGAAGGAAACCTCTATGCTTAAAATTCTGTCTGTGTGCGTGTACAAAGTGACATTTCATGCAAACAGGTCCATAAACTGCAAAGGAAAGGACGAGGGTGCTAGTATATAATATTACGCGGAATTAAAATGAGTAGCCTAAACTAATGTTGACGCGTTTCATAAGGTTTCTTTCTGGCAAAGCCGATATGTTCTTAAGGGAAAACGTAAACAAGCAAAACAAGTTTTAATTTTTTAATGCGTTTTAGAACCACGCGCAAACACGGTTTGAATGAAGCTTTTCAAATACATTGCATTAAATTATGCTTTCTATTCAACTAACTTTTAAATCTGTAATAGAGCATGCTTCTCCGTTGTAATCTAAATACGGCTAGAGTACTGGTAACCTAATTCGTCAGCATTAATATTCTATAAACATCGATGAAATAATTATTAAACTACAGTAAATGAACTTTAAAATGCTGGGATGCACGTTACGCTGGCAGGTTGTACCCAAACTACCCAACTGTTTCTCCTCTGGCCGCTTCATATCATTTTTTTTCCTTTGGCCTTATTCGTTATTATTTTTTTTAATATTAATAATACTTCTATTTATGTAGCAAAAAGACAAACTTCCACGGAATCGTTGATAGTCATTGAGCACTTTGAACCTGGTTAGAAGGAATTGTGCCATATAAAAATTATGTATTATTTTAGTATTATTAGTAGTCAATAAAGTCTCGGTTTGTTTCAAATCTCAGATTTGATTGAAATTCACATAAGAACTAAATAGTCAACAGTTCCACAATTTGGTATGTACATTATATATTATAGGGAGAGATGAAGTCCTTCTTGATTCAAAACAGTAAAGCTGCGACCGTTTCAAAGGATCCTCTAAAGAAGCAGAAGATCACGAAGAAGTAGTATAGGAAGACAATACTTTATAATTATACATGCTTGCTTTGACCTTTCATGGAATTTACATTTGAAAACAGAATCCTTTATGGGTGTAAAAAAAATATTTGCATGGTAAGATCATCTATCTAGAAAGAGGGCGTGACCTGAAACAGTAGACCTAATAAACTCCTTGCCTTGTCTTGTCTTGTCTCGCCTCTTGTCTTAAGTATTTGTGTGTACTGTTTAATACACACATATATACGACTTTAAGAAATGTATTCTTCCAACTGATACACAAAGGAACATTTTCTTCCGGGAATGCATAGTGTGCATATACAAATAATACTACTAAGTACTGACAAACGCACGTGCACACGAACACACATACGTGTATATATAATCCGATCAATCAGGAATGTTACCAAAACAAGGTACAATTGGGGAAGGATCTTTTTCTTAGTGATATTTACAAAATCAAATGTTGTATTTGATCACATTAGGTAGATTTATGAATGACGTACAGAGGTAATCTGCCCTTTAAAATGGATTTTATTGGTAGCGCAGCTCACTGTACCGGTGTGTATAGTTTACATACTTGTCTACCCCATTTTTCGACAAAATAGGAAGTTGCGATTTCGCGATATTTAGGGTTGTGCTATACTGTTTTCGAGTGGAAAATACGTTTCTTTTAAATGTGGAAGATTTTTGCTTCCCTTTTTTCTTTTCAATTTTTCAATTACCCCATTTGATACCACGTTTATACGAAAAAAAATCCCCAGTTGTGCGGTTATACAAGTTCCCCCCTCCTCCTTACACACATATACACACACACACACACACACACACACACACACACACACACACACACACACCGCCAACATACATTCTCTCAGCAAATAAGCATCAGTATGCACAATCATCTCAAACAAAGCATCGCCAAGCAAAAAATCACTTCAGATAAAAATGTCCTTGTGTAATGACAGCATTCTAAAACCGTTACCACACAGCTGTCACACCAACAAACACGATCAGATAACATACATGAATGGTTGGAAAGGAAAGAAGCTAATGCTAATATATACATGTCACATGAGAGTATAAACCGAGGTCTAGTCTGTGCACGCACGCATTCCATCGCGTGGACTATAAAGATACTGACGCTCATGTCCTAGACGGAGGTGGGTGCAGGACTGTGTTCAGTTGTCTGGGCGTCAGACTATGCGCCCAAAGGTTGCATGTGGGCGCCTCGGGCGGCTTGAGATAGATCCTGTATGGGCAACGCCTTGAGAAGCTCTTTAGATGGAAAAAGGCGCTATATAAGATTAATGAAATAAAATTAAAAAGAATACAAGCATAGAGTCTTTTTTCATGCAGTGAAGAGATGAAAAACATCAAACCCAGACCTTAATTAAATTAATGCTACGAAATTTCCATTTATATTCTTCTTGTTTTTAAAATTCAGGTAATTAATCCCACTGACTGATACCGGAATTCGGAAGATGTCGTTGCGTTATGCTTGATTGAATTTATTTACCTGAGCAGATGAGACAGCAGATTAGCAGGTAGAAGGACGATGCGCTCAGACGCATTATGGTCATTGTTTCCACTTTCACTGCTTCACTGGATAAATGTTCGTGTTGTTCGAGAAAATTAGTAGGCTGGACAAGTCACTTGTTCACTTGTCAATTTGTTAAGTTTTT
The DNA here is from genome assembly GCA_036898135.1 of Oncomelania hupensis. Taxonomy (NCBI): domain Eukaryota; kingdom Metazoa; phylum Mollusca; class Gastropoda; order Littorinimorpha; family Pomatiopsidae; genus Oncomelania; species Oncomelania hupensis. The sequence continues at coordinate 17,063,731 of CM072515.1, read as the reverse complement.
TTCCCCCCTCCGAGGACTTTTCTCTACTCAGTTCTACCACTAATTGGTCTTTTTACTTTACATACAATAATGAGTCTACAGCCAGCTCAACGTTGAAAGGTATAATAGGAGAATCCGTCTGTCTGTCCTATTATACACCCAAAATCTGCACACACACACACACACTCACACACATACAGAAGAAAGATCTTTCTCCTCAGGCTTCCCTCCCCTGACTGAGCCTCGCGGCCTGCCAGCAACCAGTTACAGCGTTTCATTTCATATCCTCCTCCTCTACTCTTCCCCCCCTCACTTCCTCCATCCCCTACCGTCATCACGGTTGTAGCGCCGTCCACACACAGTGTAACCCTTGGCTAAGGGCCTGCAGTGTAGCCTACGTGTAGGTTGTGTGAACAGGTAAGGTGTGAATACCTTGGTGACATCTCGCTACAACACTCTTTACTTCCAACCTCATTACACATCCCTTGTGCTGGTGATAGTTAATAATTATAATCTATATCAATATTATTATGCCTTGGACGCAATGTGCGCTGTCACTTTTGTTTGTTTTGTGATGTTGATTGACGAGTACGTCATAGGATCCGGTGAGAGCTTTCCTTAGGACGGAACGAATCGGCTCAGCGGCTGAGCTGTAAAACGGATGTAGGCTTAGCTTACGACCAAACTTGGGGGAAATAATGATAATGATAATGATGATGATGATGATGATGATGATGATGATGGTGATGATGATGATGATGATGATGATGATGATGATGATGATGATGATGATGATGATGATAATGATAATGATTGTATAATATAACTTTGCCATCATGGAGTGTCATGCCCATGTCCATAGCCAGTTTATAATAAAACTAGTGGTTTTGTACCCTGGCAAGCCAGGGTACACAGGTTGCTGTTTAAAATTTAGTATTTATGTTAGGCAACGTATTTTTAAATGTCATACCTTTATTTAAAAATATTAGGCATGATATTTATTGCAATGTACTTACACTTACAGCCGACGCTGTTGTCAAATGTCGTCTGCAAAGTTATATGTGACGTCACGTTTGGCGCTTGAATGGGATTCTTGCAAGATTGTTTGCGAATGAATTTTTGTGCACATATAAGTATGGATGAAAAAGAAAGTGAACAGGCAACCTTCAGCTTTAAGATAGGTGACATGAGTGCAAAAGTGTTTTGAATGGAAATAAAACAAAATTTGCGGTATTACGGAACGGCACGTTCTTGACACGGGTTGAATCGGAAGCGCGCGGAATGAGGCTATTGCAGTTTGTTGACATTTTGTTTATTTATTTATCTCAGAAACGGTTAAACGTTCGGTAAGAAAATGTCGGCTATAACGATTTCGCGGGTTTTGAGCGCACAGCAGACCGATCCGCAGCGCCCAGCACCTGCCCAGATCAGCGTCCATACCGGACAAACTTTACAGTAGAGGCGAAGAAGGACTTCCGGCTAAGCAATTTATATAGATAATATGGACCCTATCCTATCCTATCCCGTAACTCAAATGGCGTTGAGGCACCACAGATAATCGTTTAACCAGCATACTCCATCTTTCTCTGTCCTCAGCAACCCTCATGGCTTCGCTCAGTGTCAAACCAGTCCATTCTCGAATGTTGTCCTCCCACCTTATTTCTACCTCATTGCACAGTGCCTTGCAGGATGGTCTTTACAAGGCCTGATGCTCTGGTATATAATATGTATATAATGTGGTTATAATATGGATAAGAGTCTTTATTTCCCCAGTTATAATATGGATAAGGGTCTTTATTTTCCCAGTTATAATATGGATAAGGGTCTTTATTTCCCCAGTTTTATTTCCCCAGTTTTAATATGGATAAGGGTCTTTATTTCCCCAGTTATAATATGGATAAGGGTCTTTATTTCCCCAGTGTTTGCTTTATGAAGTAAACGAATGCTGACGTCAGAACGTTCTAAATGAACCAGCATGGCGCATGATAGGCGCAATCTGCGGAATCCTAACGAAGTTAAAGATGGATTTAGATTAAGGAGCTAAGGATGCGTCCATTGTTATTGAGTCCGTACAGCTTACGAATAAGAGTCGCTAATACATGTCTCTGTATTTGTAAACTTATTGTACTTACTGCACAAAAAATATTTATGGCAATGCGAACCAAGATGGCAGTGATCTGTCCAGAACAAGCAAGGGAGATAGCACTGTTTTGAGACTCTATGGTGTAAATAATCGGTTTCATGCCACAAACGGATGGGTGCGTGATTTATTTAGGTTCCAGTGTACCGCTGTTGGTTTTTTTCTCGAGCTGTTTTGAGGTTCATAAATCAGGCGCCACCCAGTTTTACTGTTTAATTGTTTTTAGAAATTGGGAGGTACTAGAAGCACTTCTAAGCCTAAACTCTTGGACAAACGGTTTGTTGTTCTTTGCTGAACACATTCTACCTGTAGCGAGTTGCTTTGCAGCGAGTGGCTTACTAGCGTTGTTTCGTATGCAAGTAGGGCCTACTCACAAAGCAACGTTGGGAACAATAGGACCTTCTGCACCTGCGCATTAAGAGATCCTAGGCTAAAATCGAAAGAAGGATACAGTACGTCTACAATGTTGGCGGCCATAATGTACTCGCCCAAAAGTATATCTTTTTTAACTCACCAAAGTCACGTGAGGGATTCTTGTTTTTGCCTTGTGCAACGGAACTCACCGCCTATTTTTGTGTGCATTCGCTGCAAAGCAGCACGCTACAGGGTTAAAGTTTTACCAGTTGCTCTCTCTCTCTCTCTCTCTCTCTCTCTCTCTCTCATGATGACTTTGTTTATTTGTTATTGTTCCATGATGTGAATGATGTGAATGTTACAACATTGAGTTGTATTTAATAGTTATAGTTACAAGCCCCAAGGGCTAGATGTATAAAAGCGCATCCAGCGCTTACACTTTTACCCTTGCAAACTAAAATTGTTTTCTTATCTTATCTTATTTTCTCTTCTCTCCTCTCTCTCTCTCTCTCTCTCTCTCTCTCTCTCTCTCTCTCTCTCTCTCTCTCTCTCCATTACATAAAAACCTCCTTAGCCCTCCCCCCAAAAAACAAACAAAAAACAAACAAACCCGTACCACGTGCACACAAATACCCACCGTAACAGCGGCGTGTCTGTTAACGCCTCTTTAGGCCTGTTCAGCTAAAAGACCCCAAGTCCAAGGCTTTGTTTACTTTTGGCAACAACGGGTTTACCCTAAAATTCGCATTATTATTATATTAAACAATAATAAAGTGGGCTTTCCTTGCTCAAAACTAACCGCTAATGTTTGAATTTTCCATTTTTATTCTGACAGATAGTGATTTCCCTTGTTTTAACGGTACATTGATACCATAGCCGTGTGATCTTTGACCCTATGTCTGAGGGAGCCACGCGGCTTGAAGACTGCGTCTTTGGTGTCCAGTGGCGTAGCTAGGGATTTGGGGGTCCGGGGGGCTTGGCGTCTTTGGGGGCCCCTGCATTTTGACATTCGACATCATGACATGAGATAATGAAATCCTTAATCTGTGTGGAATACTTGCAACAGTGTCACTAACCTATATAATAAAGTGAATAGCAAGACTACATGGCAGTGGCGTAATATTTAATGTAAAAAAAAATTCGGACACTCCTTTGGGGGCCCCCTCAAGTGGGGGCCAGGGGGGACTTTCGCATTTGGACCCACCCCTCCCCCTCCCTTAGCTACGCCACTGTTGGAGTCTGAGGTAGAGTAGAGTCTATTTGATCAACCTAAAACGAAAAACCTTAGGATTTTTTGGTTATGGGTTCTGTCTGTTACCGACTTTAGTAGCTGCTATTTTTATCTCCAGAATGTTGGCTGACTAGCCAATGGTTGTTGCTATTAATAGACACACACACTACGGAATGTATTCATCAAAAAATAACTATACTTTCCAAAGAGTTTTTTTTTTTGGGGGGGGGGGGGGAGGGGGGGTAAGCTTTTTTCAGTGGGACAATACTTACTGTGAATGTTAAAAGAATCTGTAGAACTAGATGGATCGTTATCAAAATGGGTCCTTTTAAAGAAAACTGCACGGCGTTTTTACCCCATTAACAATTGGCCGATGTTGAACCATCTGAAAACAGTGCTATGACCCCGTTTTAATTAATTTTATACATTCCAGTGTATTCTCTCTCTCTCTCTCTCTCTCTCTCACACAAACATACATATACACACACACACGCACACACCTATACATACACACACAGCACATGCACACACACACACACACACCCCTGCTCACACACATACACACACGCTTCACTCACACACGCACACTCACACACACACATACACACAACAAACACGTACACACACTCAAACACACACAAACACACACCCACCAAAAAAAACCCCACTCACACACATTAAATAAACCTGCGTCTTCTTCATACACTCAATGCTGGCCCACGCTTTGAACTATCTGCAAATCACAGTGGCATAACCACGTAGAATGGATCCGCGATGGTAGCGTACAGTCCATGTATCCTAGATAGGAGGGAGGGATCAGAATGCGTGTTTGGCGAAACGAATCGGACGCTGGAACGGTTTATTCCCAAACCTCGTACCAACGAACCTAAGGTTATCTTTATAATGAATAATGCATTCATACAGTAACATTGTAATAAGCTCAACACAAGTTCAAACGTATATCTATCTCATTTATTCAACTCCTGACACCGTAATAAAAACTCTCCTAATTTAAAAAAAAAAACTAATAAAAAAAAACACAAAAAAATCCACGTCATTTGCTGAAATGCTAATTTATCAAAACCCTAATTAAACTGATGAGTTCAATTTTCTGCAGGCGCTGTTTGTCTTGGGAATTTCAGACATTTTAATGTATCGAAATGTGTTGATGAAATGAAGTGCTTTAGTTAGAAGCGGGTCACCCAAAGATAAAGCGCTATGAACTTGCTACTGCAGCCTACTCTGGAACGACACGTGCCAGGTTCTTCTCGTCCAAACGTCGGGCTATTGTGGGATAATCAGGGTGCCATGCTCATGGATGAAATATGCTTTAAAAAGTCCCAATTCCAAGGCTTTATTTACTTATGACGAAAACGGGTTTGACCTAAATTGGCATTGTTTTTGCATGACACAATGATAAAATGGGCTTTCGTTGCTCAAACCAAAATCTAAAGTTTAAATTTTTCATTTCGGTTCTGACAGGGAGTTATTTCCCCTGTTTTAACAGTAAACAGCCCCTATGTGACCCTATTTCTGAGTGAAGCACGAGGTTTGAAGTGTGCGTCTGTGGTGTCTGGGGGTAAGGTAGGGTAACAATCTATAACAAAAAAACTTACGAGCAGTTGTTTTTATGGGTTATTTCTCTTACAGGCTTTGGTAGATGCTATTTTTAGCTCGAGAGTGCCTTTGCTAATAATAGGCATTTAAAAAAAAACTATACTTTCAATAGATCGGATTTTTTTTTTGTTTTTTTGGTAAGCTTATTTTTTCAGTTGGACAACACTCACTGTGAATTTTAAAAGGATCTGTGGAGGGGACATGGTCAAAGTTGGTCCCCTTAATTTTAAATTTTAAAAGTCTTCGTACATTGTGTGCTCGCCGTCCCAGCAACAGATTCGATGTTTCCAAAATCGTCCTTAAAGTCGCTAGTTGCGTTGCGCTTAGCAGATTCCTGAAAGGCTTATAATATTAATATTGAATGCTAGGCGCGCCTTATTCCTAAATCAGATTCAAAGCGCGGCGATTTGTAACCAACACCTGTTCACTCAGCAACAAGGCAGGAGTCGTCGTATGAAGTTTTCCAACTTTATTCAACATACATCAACAACTGCATACAAGATCGCTTTCCAAAGTTCATCATCAAAAATCTCCATAAATCAATTACTTTTCACTTTCTTTTTCACTGTCTAAACAGACACCAGGGCTAGAAATTAACTTTTTTCTTTGGGGGCCACCGGGCCCCTTAATTGAAAAAATTGAGGGCCCACAAGCAACTTTCGGGGCCCAACTTGAAAAATAATGCAAACAAAAAACAAAAGAATTATTGACAATATAATAAGTAGAAAGTACAATTTGTCTGATAATCTAAAATAAAAACAATTGAATTTCCAATTTTGCTGAGTGATGTCATTTTTATTTGCCTTTTCTTTCACTTTCAAACATTACCAACTAAAAAGGGAAAAAAACACACACACACACATTCAGTGACACACATATTCCAGTGACCAGTGAGCCTGAAATGGCCATTAAACAAAATAGAAAAAAATCAAGTGAGTCTCTTGTATAATAATTTTTCAGTTTTGTGACTGAGTATTGCACAATACACATCATTAAATTTGTAATATGAGTAACCTAGCAAAAAATCTTACCTCAATGCACAAAAGTTCAAAACCAAACCATGAAGGGGAACTAAACTTAACAGTACTCTTCCTCGTTCACTTCAAGGCCATGCCATGGAAATCTTTTTTTCCACCCTTCATTGTAGTTCCTTGATCTTTTTTCCTCTTCATACTTCTTTTTTCTCTCTTTTTCTTGTTCTTTCCTTTCGTCGGCGTTTTCTTCTGGCGTCTTTCGCTTCCCAAAAATGGGAAAATACGCCATCGCCGACTGTTTTGATTGATTTATTGTTGCTTTAGGTCCAGCGGACTCTTCCGAGCCAAATCAGGACCGGACAACCCCCGATCCGCATAAAAGATCTGCTGAAACAACCCCAGTGGAAAAATTGAACGCCCTCTACCGGCCAGTCACTTTACAATAAAGACATCCCACGCGGGGGACGGCTGAGGGTTTACCTCAACTACGCGAACCCCCGGTTACAAAAACAAAATAGAATACAAACATCATTATAAATCATCAACAAAACACATACATATAAAATGCCTATATTGCTAACTAATACAATCATAGGAAGCCCTAGTGACCACCCGGCAGAAAGCGTCCAACACTCCCAAGCTGATCCAACAGACCCCATACACAAACAAGGAGTCTTGTCCAGGAAGAGTTTTCAAAAAAAAGGTAGGTCATTGATCTAGCGAAGAAGAAGATAGTATAGCAGAGTGATAGGACAGAGCAGGAATGGGAAAGAGTAAATGAGGAAGACAGCGACAGTGGGAATTTAAAGCACTAAATTTCCATAAAGTGGGGATACTATTTATACTGAAAACCCCCGGCACTCCAACGGGGGTACTGTTGCCGCAGTGAATTTGTCTTGCCTACAAAGGAAAGACAGGTTTTCAACTGTGGCTTTCACTTTTCCCTTTATAGGTTTGAACAATCTACAGTGGCAAGATTGCTCATGACCCCAAGGGGTGCCGACTGTTTTAGCAACTGTATAGCGACGATATGTAGCCATAATTTCGTACTTGCAAAGATGGACATTTTGCGCTTATGTTGTGCCATAGCCTTTTGTTTATTATATTAAAAAGATATTGAAGTGTATATTCAGCTTTTGAGTGCAAAATTAAAGGGTTTTCGCTTCTTTTCTCTGTTTTTTTTTCTGTCCAAATTTAGGGCACCGGTGTGGGTTGCTTCCCTTGGCCCAAATACGAAACTGCCGAGTAGAGCTAGCTGTAGCAGACGAATTATTTTGCGGGCCAAGCGGGCCCTTCGTTTTTCAACTTTCCGAGCCCGAAATCAACTTTGCGGGTTTTTGGCCCCGGGCCCCCGCTAATTTCGAGCCCTCACACAGTGCACCACTTATATAGTCTCTCTGTATTCGAGAGAAAGTTCGAACATTCCAGCATGACGCAATAACACCCAATCAAAATAAAACTCGTCACCGGAACTATGCACTGTCTTACGTCATATAACCTTATTTAGATTAGAAGAATCTTTTATTTATTACTACATTTATCTAGATGCTTCGATCGATAGTAAAAAAGTAATTCTAGAAAATTCTCCAATAATATCGACCGACGAAAATTATCAGCATTATACAAAGCTTGTTCTAGCTACAAGCCAAAATCAAATCAAAGGTAAATACACACTGTTATTGCATGCTTTGCAAAACAAAATGAGCATCTCAAAGTAACACTTTGCTTGTGCTGCATGATCATAATAATGAATGACTGTGTATATTGCGAATGTTTATTATGTTCCCTCTAGGATGCGAGTGTGAATAATTTAACTTTTATTTTTGAAAAAAATATGTACATACGTATTTACAGCAGCTCTTTAGCTGGAAAAGACCGATTAAATTGACTCAATTGAATTGTGTTGAATTGTATGCGTTCCATTACTATTCTGTTTTGTTTTGTAATCCTTTGTATTGTATCAACGTGTCCCAAGGGATTTTATGGAATAAAGCGTTTTGGACTCCATTTGAAATCAACATGTGTATTTTAAAAATATATCTGGGGGCTCGTTCTGATCCGAATGTTGGTCAGGTCGGTCAGTCAGTCGGTCGGTCCTGTTTCACTTTCTGTCGATGATCGACGCACCTCCGAAGTCGCCACAAATACAGGCCTCTACGATTGTTTTTTGCATCCTTTCACTGAGCATGTACTTCCTCCACCGTTTTTATACTTATCCCACTCGTTTTCTGGCTCTAACAATCGTCGTTTTCGGCAATTTGCCATATTTAAAAGTCACGCATCAAGCTTTGATAAAAGCAAAACAAGCTAGACCGAAACTTGGTTTCATGCTAACCTCGTTTTAATTTATAATGGCGATACCCACGAGTTTTTATGAGAGGAGCCGGAAAGTTGTGAATATGTGTGAATGTTTGGAAATGCATTTTAATGACTTGCCATCTTGTTTAATATTCTCAGGTGTTTAACCTAACACACTAAAAGCATGCACGCATATGCCTTATTGTCCGAATTTTCTCAATTGTTAATGATCTAGAAAGTAGAAATAAAACAGAAGCAAGCATTCCTCCCGATCTCCTCCAATTTTTCTCAAAATAACTGGAACGGTATGCAGCTATTTCAATTATAGCATTACTCGCGTCATTGAATACAAATACAAAACTTTCATGGTAAAACTGCAATGCCTCTTGTTTAAAAAAAAATAAAAATCACACAACTTGATTTATCTTAAATCGTGAACATTCTGCCTTAAAGGGAGATAAAGGAAACTCAAGTCAAGTGGAATGTACTTTGTATGAACTCCTCGCGCTATCTTGACTTACTGAGTTTGGGACAGTCTTCTTTGGCTGCCTGGCCTTGTTCAACCCACTTACTGCGGAGTCTCTTGAAGGTTTATGATTCTCAAAACAATCGCAATCTATGTTTTACGAGTGTGAGAAAATGTATGGCTTTTTAACGATATATATGATCTGTCCATATTGTTTTCAAAGCCTTTAGATTGCAAAAGGATTTTTTTCCCCCAAGAGTGGTTTCAGGATATTCCGTTTATGACTGACACGACTAGTTCCGATCTCGCGCACCCCTTTGTCACTTCTTCCCACGCACCCTACTAATGTTGTACTGATGGCTTTGCTGAGAGCCCTCAATGCAGGAATATTGCATGTACTCTGTGTATAGATGTGTGTGTGTGTGTGTGTGTGTGTTTGTTTGTTTGTGTGTGTTTTACACCTTTTTAATCCTCTCTTATCTAGTTTTATGGTACAGGGTTTTTAATCACCTTTGAAGGAGGCACTGTGGTCTAATGGTAGTGCTTTGGCTTGCGGATCTGAAGGTCCCGGGTTCGAGCCCTGGCCGGGCCATTGTGTTGTGTCCCTGGGAAAGACACTTTACTCCTGTTTTCCTACTCCTTCGGATGAGAGTATAAACCGAGGTCTAGTCTGTGTCGCATACATTCCATCATAACGGACTTTAAAGATCCTGACGCTCATGTCCTAGACGGGTGAGTGCCGGTGACAAGAACACACCCAGCATGCACCTAGGTCCTTCTCCCCCATCCCTGGCTGCCGAGGATTGTGCTCAGTTGTCCGGGCGTCAGACCATGCGCCCAAAGGCTGCGGGTGGGCGTCTCGGGCGGCTTGAGTTAGATCCTGTATCGGCCAGCGCCTTGAGCAGCTCTTGAGCTGGAAAAGCGCTATATAAGAACTTATTTTAAATAAAATAAATCAAACCTATCTATCAAACCAGGTAGGTAATTAGAAAGATAGATAGATAGGTAGATAGGTAGATAGGTAGGAAGGTAGGTAGGTAGATAGATAGATAGATAGATAGATAGATAGATAGATAGATAGATAGATAGATAGATGACGTAAATAATTATATATTAAAACAGACAAAAAGCATGTCATTTTACTTACCATTGTGCCTTCCATTGCACAAGTTTGCAGCTTGGTGAAAGAGCGGGTGTTCGAATCGGAAATCTACGCTGATTGGTCACTATATATTGCGCATGCGTATATGTAGCATAGCACGGTTGAGACAAAAACGAACAGTTCCGTGAAACACGAAATATTGACAACTAACACGATAAAATTGTAATTATCAGGTGAAAATTACAATTTTTGGTTTTGGCGCATTTCCATATTTATTGCTAGAGCCAAAAACTAAAAAAAATAAACATGATCACGCAAAGATATTTGTAATTTTTAGTGATAGTTTTAATTATCTCAAAATAATTGTAACTATCCCACGATAATTGATATTATTAGGCAAAATTGTAATTATCAGGTTTGGGCGCTAGTAGGCGTTGCAATTACTTATATTTATTACTTGACACTGTGAATTACCGGTCTCTCTGTAAAGTACGCAGAACACGTATTAATTTCACTTATTTCGTGATACTGGTAATGGGTTTTGGCGCTAGTAGGCCGTCATAAAAATCACACAAAGCCAGTGATTACAAAATTAAACTTTGCTGCATCATTCTACAGCAAAAGAACCGAAAATAGTACTATGAAACAGCGGGCAATAGAAGAAATTTGAAAGTTAGAACTTTCGTTTCGTACAAAAATTGACGTAATTGACGCAATAAATAAATAAATAAATAAAAAGCCTCGGAGTTGAAAACTGCAATAGTAGCGGTTCATGGAGAAGCGATGCCATTGCAGTACATCGTAAGGAGTGGGCTTTATTGTTTTATTGGTCAAGTTTTATATTGAGTGAGGAGAGTGCATGCGTGTTTCACCCCTTGGGGTCATGAGCAATCTTGCCACTGTAGATTGTTCTAACCTATAAAGGGAAAAGCGAAAGCGCCAGTTGAAAACCTGTCTTTCCTTTATAGGCATGACAGATTCACTGCGGCAACAGTACCCCCGTTGGAGTGCCGGGGGTTTCAGTATAAATAGTATCCCCACTTTCTGGAAATTTAGTGCTTTAAATTCCCACTGTCGCTGTCTTCCTCATTTGCTCTTTCCCATTCCTGCTCTGTCCTATCACTCTGCTATACTATCTTCTTCTTCGCTAGATCAATGAC
>CM072515.1:17004910-17047410 GCA_036898135.1 Oncomelania hupensis | reverse complement strand
AGTAGTAGTAGTAGTAGTAGTAGTAGTAGTAGTAGCAGTAGTGGCAGCAGCAGTGTGAAGACAAACTAAGTCGTAAAGCCGTTGTGAATGTCCTTCCAGCGTAAGTTTAATGGTGTTCGGCATGCACTTTTTCTACAAATCATTTATCATAGCTATAGAAAATCCCTTTAAAGGTTTCCTAATTCATCCAATTGGTTTTGAAAAGAATTTCTTTTAGATGCATTTAAAAAATGAAACTGGTAAATCATTCCCAAAAGCAGAAAAACAAAACTTCCGCAGGTTAACATTGCAATGCTGTACACAGATTTTTCCCTCAGAATTTCGGGTCCTATAACACAAACGGTGCTGCAAAAAAGTCAATACAATTTAGGTCGTCAATGCCATTATAAATTCTAAAAACTTGGATTAATTCTCCACGTATTCTACATTCACGTAAGGAACATTGTCCAAAAAACTAAGTCTGTCTGAGTAAGTCATATCTGAACTTTTAAAATTTATTGTTATTATTTTTGTTTAATATATAAATTGGACAAAATGTTTTCGCCACGTTTTGTGTTCACAAGCGTTCCCCTCGACCCTACATTTAGCAAATTACTTTACATAGGCCACATGAAAACAGCAGTGACGGTTGGAATAAGGAAATAGAATTAATTAGCGAAAATCTCTCTTTTTCTCTAAAATGACAGCACCAGATAGAGAGAGAGAGAGACAGACAGACAGATATGCAGACAGACAGACAGATATGCAGACAGACAGACAGATATGCAGACAGACAGATATACAGAAAGATAGACCGAGAGCGTAAAATGACAGCAACAAAGAAAGGTATGTCCCAAGAACAAAGAAGATGTACGGTGAGATATGTGCGCTATAAAAATCCTCGATAATAAATACATAAAAATAAATAAGGTATAGAGTAATCATTAATAATACAAAATAATGCCAGGAACAAAATTTATAAAACTGAGTCCAAGGAGTAAATGGGGGAAATGCTGACTTCCCTGACGAAATCTTCTAGAAAATGTCTATAGCAGGGATCTTTGTATACAAACAATATGGAGAAAAAGCGGCGTTCCGACTTTTACGCCATTCCAATATCGACACCCTTTCCCCCTTACAGGTTGAATCTTTCCAATAGAATGATTGTCAACTTACTGATTTCTGCTGCTAGTTGCCTGACGAGATAGTAGCTCTGGCTTTTCACCTTCACTGCTGGTACCTCCCCTCGACTGGTCAGCGCCTTTGGGGACGACAGCGGAGATACGAAGGCGACGCCTTCAGCTTTACGCTCATCCCTTCTTTCGTAGAGGCCAGTTAGTCGTAGCCGTTCTGGCCTAATGTGGGCGGAGCTACCCCATGTGTCCCGCCCAAAGGGATCTCGGAGGACGTTGCTATGACTGTCCTCAGAAGACTCCACCGACGATGGACGAGGCGTGGACAGGAAACCGGTACCAGATTCCCAAAAATGGGAGTAAGACGCGGAGGAGGTGGTCTGGTAAGTTTGACGTGACCGCGCACCTTGGGCGGTGTTAGGCGGGGCCGGCGGTAGTCTGGCAGGAGCTTGTTTAACTGCACCTTCACTTCCTCCTCCTCCTTCTCCTCCAACTGTCACGCTTCTTCCCTTGTCCTTCAGCACTGGTTGTCCTTTGACGTCGAGCTGAAAGTCTTGGGAGTGCATAGGATTAACATAGAGATGACGAGTGGTCGCGTCCGCTTTACCGTGATGATTCACAGTGGTTGAACCAGAGTTTACAGTCTGCAGCACGTGAAAGGTTTGGCCAATCTGCTGGCGATGTTGCTCTTGCTGCTGCTGTGGTTGCGGCTGGTGATTCGTTGAATGTCTAAGAATATTCAAGAGCGGCAGTTTCCTGCTCTCTGATTGTCTGGTGCTATTTGAGACATTCTCGAATTTCCCTTCATTTTCGGCGTCGTCTTTTGACAAACCCGCTAAAGACCGCCTTTGCGCCTTCCCATGGCGTGATTGTTTGAGATAGAGAATGCACTGCTTGTAATGCTTGGTCACTTCTTGGGGACTCATCAAGGGCAATGTCTTAGTTGTAAGTTCTTCTTTTGAGCAGAATTGTGGCTGTAAAACTGGTTCCTCGGGGAAGCCACTTTGTGTGAATCTATTCTGATTGGCGGAAGCCGGTTCTACAGACGGAAAGAACTGAGACTCCGACGTCTCTTCTTTTCGTGAATCTGCAAGACACGATTCACATACTGGGGTGTCGTTGTTGATACATATGCTTTTCCCGTTATGTTTAAACTCATCTCCTTCATTTGGTTTTGTCGCCAAACCTCGCCCTTCTAGTGCATCCTCTCTCTCCATATGATCTTTGAGCAAATGATACGTCGCTGATGACGCGTTTAGCTTGCGCTCGGTCAATGAATGAATGACGTCACTTTCATTGAAACGAAGCATCGCGGTCATGTAGCGCACAACGTCCGTGTCGATGGAAAGCGGAGGGCATTGAGTCACTGGGGGGTAGCGCTTGATTGGTTGGGTTCGATGGCACGTGAGCCATGATTGGTTCAGCACGTCATTGATTGACATGCGGCGGCTTTCTTGCACCTCCAACAAACCAATCAGCAAATGTTGCAGACCTAGAGAACACAACATGCGTAAACATTAAAGAGATTTATACTGTAAAATCATAATGTAATATGTAAAAGTGAGGAGGTTATTTCATAGATCCTTGAAATGTAAGCTTAAAGGCAAAAATCCTGATTCACTGACAACAGAGGATATTAGGGACATGTAATTCCACAGTTGAATCAGTATCCGACCCGAGACCAAAGACCAGTTATCAGTCAGTCGGCAGTTGTTCCAGACAGTTCGCTGACTATTCCATTGACCAATCTAAGCTTACTTCTGGTCGGATCGATAGAAAGTTTCCAGAGCGAGTAGACATCTTCTCTGCGTCCCTTCTCTCTCCCTCCCCTCCTCCTCCTCTCTGTGTGTGTGTGTGTGTGTGTGTCTCTCTCTCTCTCTCTCTCTCTCTCTCTCTCTCTCTTTCTCTCACTCTCTCTCTCTCTCTCTCTTCTCCTTTCCCCCCTCCACTCCGTTCGAGACCGACCCGGGAGCGATTTTTTCCCCCACACCACGTCTGTGGGATACCGTAAATGGTACGACTTCAGACCTAAACCGTAGAGTTATTACCTCCCTTTTCGTGCTCTTCAGTGTTTTCGCACGCCAAAGTTTAGTTTGCACCACGCTAGTTGCTGCGACATTTTCTGATTAGGCATACACTACCGCCTTCATCGCTTCAGTCAGCTTTGTAATATGTGAGTTGCTTTGTTATAACTATTAATACTAAGTTAGTTATAATTATATTAGTAGGCTTAGGCTAAGGTGAAGTAGCCTACTCTTATTATTTATTAGTATTAATTTAATATTATTTCTTTTTTTCAGTACTGTAATAGTGTAAGTACTAAAGTAGAGTAGTACTAGTAGGCGTACTCAATACTGATAGTCTACTATTCTATTCCTAGTTCCAGTATTTGTTGTCAGCCAAACATTGTCATTGTGTTGTTAGTTAGGCCTGTGATTGAATCTTTGCTGTTAGGTAGTTTTGATAGTTGTCAGCTGGTTCTTTATTAATGTATTTATTTAACTCTTAACTTGGGTAGTTTTCTTCACATGACGTACTAACGTGAATATTCTCTTCTTTGTGTAATATTATATGGGTAGTTTTCTTCACACGACGGGTAAATAAGATGCACATTAGAAACGTGTAGCGAAGGTTAAACAATAATTAAAATAGATACAATACAACTTTATTTATCTCAAAATTAGCAATTACAGTGGCAGCATTAGCAAATTCACATTACATACACACAACGAACAATCACATCCATCTATAGAAGCACGATTTAAAATGGATCCATTAAACTAAGTGATAAGTTAGAGATTATAATTACAAACAACCCCAGGTTGCATAACAATCAGAATCTCTCTCACCTGCACCCACACACACACACACACGCCCGACTCGTGCAATGTATACATGTAAGATTCACATAAGATATGTTGGCTCACATTTAACAGAAAACTACTATCTAAGCTCGTTTTAGCAAACTTTGACGTGTGAGGACACTGAAGAGCACGAAAGGGAGCTAACAACTCTGTACGGTTTAGGTCTGAAGTCGTTCCATTTACGGTATCTCTCAGACGTGATGTGGGAGAAATTATATCGCGATCCAATGAAGCGAAGCTTTACGTCCTATATAAATTTAGTTAAGGACATTCAATCTGGGCAATAAAATAGCCCTCATCATTTAATTTGCCAGACCAGGTCTGGCATTACCACTAGCGTCAAGGGACGGGAGGCCGGCAATAGGCCGGATATCGCGATCCGGGATGTTTTCACCCTTTATATACAGTCTGAAGACTGTCAAGGCATTATTTGACATTCTGCATTCACAGTGACGCTAAGAAAGAAAACAAAAGGAAGGATATTTGGATGGATAGAAAGAAAACGAAAGGAAGAATATTAGGATGGATGGATGGTGGATGTATTGATGGATGGTGTATGAATGGATTAATAAAAGAGTGACTTACTGGCAGACAGGAAGGTGGGAATAACGGGTCCTTTCAAGATGAGTGCGTGCAGCTGCGGCAAGTTGTTTGGCGGGTCAGGTATAAACGGCAACCGTCCTACCACCATGGCGTACAGGCACACCCCACTGAAACACGTACATGTAGTGATATAGTATTCATTATTATTATTATTATTATTATTATTATTATTATTATTATTATTATTATTAATTTTTTTTTTTTATTTTTATTTTTTTTTTTTTAAATTAAACCACCTTACCACCACCTCCACCCCCACCATCATCATCACCACCACCACCACCACCACCATCATCATCATCATCATCATCATCATCATCATCATCATCATCATCATCATCATCATCGTTCCTGCTGATGTATGCTCACATGCTCCAGATGTCGACAGGAGGTCCGTACCGTCGGTTGCCGAAAATCTCCGGGGCTGCGTACATGGGGGATCCACATTGCGTATGCAGACCGCCGTCCCTCTGACACATAGCACTCAGGCCAAAATCTGTACCATTTAGTCATCTAGGTTAACAATTGAAAATGTCGATTCCTTCAAAATAATGTAAAGGTAAAGATGTTCCCGTACCCGTTCGGTCGTTGGGGTAAGGAAGCATGTGGGACCTCCCTTTTCTCTAGTCTAGCTTAAATAAGCTCATCTCTCTTGCTGCTTTACTTTCCTCTAGGCCAGCTTCAATGAGCTCATCTCTCTTGCTGCTTTACTTTCCTCGGTTCTGAACAGATCCAGCAGGTACGTCCACCGCTTGTTTCAATCCTTCGGTGTAGTTTTGGTGGTTGCCTTTAAAAACAAGCAAGGTGACGCATCCAAGTACTAACCCCACCCGACGCTGCTTAACATGATACGT
The DNA here is from genome assembly GCA_036898135.1 of Oncomelania hupensis. Lineage (NCBI taxonomy): Eukaryota > Metazoa > Mollusca > Gastropoda > Littorinimorpha > Pomatiopsidae > Oncomelania > Oncomelania hupensis. The sequence continues at coordinate 17,041,977 of CM072515.1, read as the reverse complement.
GGCTTGCGTGTGCGGCCAATACACTACGCTTCTGCTCCACTATAATAAATGACGAATTTCAAACAGGTGTGTTTTGGGGGTAGGCCTGCTAGTATTGGCAAGGTAAGACTAGAGTATCTTCAAGCTAACAAGGAGGCATTGTGAAGGTAACTACACTGGAACAAGATGATGTGTTATTAATGTATTTGATGATGATGCAGGCTTGTAACGCGCACCACTCCACGCTGGCAGCATGCTCAGGGCGCTCGGGGAATAAAAGGAACAGGACTAAATACAAGTGTCCGCTGATTTAGCTTAAGAAATGGGTATTCAAGCTCTTTTTGAAAGAGTCTGCTTTGTCTTTGTTTCTCAGTTCTTGTGGGAGAGCGATCCAAAGACAAAGCAGACTTTCAAAACGCTTGAATACGCATTTCCTCAGCTAAATCAGCGGACACTTGTATTTAGTCCTGTTCCTTTTATTCCCCGAGCGCCCTGAGCATGCTGCCAAACTCTGGAACGCTCTCCCACAGGAACTGAGAAATAGAGTTTGGGACCATAGCGAGAAAAGTTGCTATGGCCCAAGCCCCTTTTTTCGATGGTTATCTAGGAGTGGATAGTCTTGACTGAGAGGATAAGAGAAGTGATCTTGGTGGAGTATGTAATGGAATGATGTTTACACTGCCAAAACCTAATGATAATAATAGTTAATTGATAAATTAATATAGCCTGTGCAGGAAAAAAATATCTTAGATTATCTTCCATCCAAAACTAACAAAACCGTGCACAAAACTAAGAACATATGGACCAATTAATACAATATTACAGTGGAACAACATTTAATTCAGATCATCGTACCTACCAACAATTTTGAGGTGTTTGTTGTCATTCAGAAGAAAGTTTTCCAGCTTCAAATCTCTGCAAAAAAAATCGATCAATACAGAAATGGTTATCTTGTCCATTTTGTTGTTTGAGATCGCTGGATCGCCTTTCACAACAGGCTCTCACATCCGTGTGCCATTCACGTCATAAATAGGTGGCTGTCGGCTGACATGACTGTAAAAAATACCTTCCCTGACAAGTACCACAAACGTAACTATGGTCATATTTGCTTCAAAAATATGGGTGAGATATCACCTCCTTTAAATTTACCCACTTTGCAGTACTTGTTGTTGTTGTTGTTTTGGGCGAATATAATACCCTTACAAATTCGCATTGTTGTAAGATGGAAATATGATATTTTGGTCTTCATGAGTGTCAGCTACAGATTAAACGATGATTGAATACAAAACGAGAATAAAGTTCTTTAGCTGCATTGTGTAAAACGAGTGTCAACGTCCTCAGATTTAAGCTTTTTTGTTGGGTGCTCTTTGAGTCTTCTTATATGTTTAGTTTGCTTTTCTCGTGCATAGTCATATTTTGTTAAAACCAACATCAGCAGCAGCGACGGCAGCGTCCACGGCGACGGCGACGACGACTACGTTGACTAAACCCGCAGCTCTTACCTATGCACAAGTCCTGAGCGATGGAGGTGGTCGAGGGCTGACACCATCTGCCTCATAAAGTCGCGACATTCGTCCTCCTCCAAGCATTTTCTGAAAACGTAACGATAATATATTTATTTATTTTATTTATTTATTTTATTTTATCGTTCTTCTATAGCGCTTTTCCAGCTCAAGGACTGCTCAAGGCGCTGGTCGATGCAGGATCTAACTCAAGCCGCCCAAGGTGTGACACTTGGTATGACTAATGAGGTATATGTATGACTAATGAGGTATGACTAATGACATCTCGTTCATGCTACAGCAGCATTGTAACAGCAGAAATATTGACGACAAACATGTAGGAAATTAGCTTAGCGAAACAGAGATACCATCGAACGAAACTGGACATTAATACAACAGTTAGCTAACAAGCAGCACACACATGGCAAATTAACTTCCTTGAAACAGTCACACCGCCGATAGCTACCGATACCATCAACAGACTTAGCGACCAAGAATGTTAAATAGCATACTTTAGTCAAAACGGACTAGAACGTTGTCCCTGTGAAGGAGCACTCCAGCCAAAAGTTACCAAGATGATGTCATCAGTATTGGGCAGGCACAGCTTATCGTTATTACATCTATCCTACCCTCGAACCCTGACACTCCACTTTAAAGATAATTATGCGTGTCAGAAATAGTGCAGAGGGGGAACTAGTCCAAATAATAAAACGATTAATCCCGTATGCGAGATTAACGAAAACGAGAGCTAAAGACGATTGGTCAGAAGACTCCAAGGAACTTTTGCATATCTTTGGGGACCAAATCTCAGCTGGTCAGTCACAAACCAACCGTCCAGCTGTGCGGGTCAACCAAAGGAACAAACTGCAGTGTTCGTCTATCTCCATCTCCTCAAGAGAGTGCTAGAGACGTAAAAGACGATTTCACGAGTCCCAGAGTCCACAAGTAAGATAACACTAGTAGTTTTGATATGTGTATGTTTATTGTATATTGATTGCCATGTATCGATAATATGTTCTTGATATATATATAGTTACAGAAACAGATTATTGTTTCTGAGACAGTATGCATGTGGATTGATGTATCTTAGCCTTAAGATTCGAATTGAATTGTGCATATGGGAACCCTGCAGGTGTCTGATGCTATAGACACTTTGCAGAGGAGACCGCACACTTATAGCTAACGAGAATACTGTAGCCAGAGCTCCGACTTTTACAGGTCGGACCTGGGATCATGTTTGTGGAGACGAACGCCTGACCGTCGCTCCCGTGGTGCCAAAAGGAGAACAATCCAGAGTCTACCTGGCCACGTCCGAACCCCACAGCTACAAGGGCGACTCGACTCACTGTAGATAAGTCACCCGCCAAGGAACTGAGTCCCACCCTCGAGAAACGTATAGAAAACCACTCGAATTTAGAAAACTACGAACAGTGAAGATCATAACTACAGTTAGCACAGGATGAATAAACCCTGCTAACGAACTCGCCCAGCACGTTGAACTATATTACTTATTAAATTACCGGTTAATGCAGAAATGTTAAAGTTTGTGTTGAATATATAAAAAGTGAAATTACATACATACGACTGGTGTCATTCTATTTGTATTGTTGTGTAGCTATTAGTTTTCTTCTCTCGAGACATAATAATCTAGTCTTTTGATTAGTAATTAACGGTTCTCAAGTTGAGCCAAATGATACTAAAATTCCCGAGAACAAATATAAATTTTATGTGACCAAAGTGCCGTGATCTGTCTCTCACACAACTTTAGGACTTCTGGTAAAAGAACGACCGATAGTGGTAGCACATTGCCCATCTATCAACAAGTCTTACCCCCCTAGTAAGATAAACGTATCTTCCCCAGAATATCATCACAAGCATTTAATAAACATTATATCAATACTATTTAAGAAGAAGATATGTAAATATATAGAAGATATAGAAATTACAATATTATTTTAATGTCATAACATACGAGTCACGGGGGGAAAAATGTGTCATAGATATTTCCGTCAAAAAACAAACACACACTCAAACAAAAAACCGTCATCCGCTAAGTTAACGTCATCCCAATATGCACCTTTCCGTCAAGTAGTTGAGGAGACTCCCGTAAGCTGCGAGTTCGAAGACGAGGTAGTAGCTGTTGGGTGTCTCCATCGCCTCGTACAGACGCACAATATTCGGGTGCCTCACATGCTGCAGCAGCAACGCCTCCCGCCGGAAGTTACGTCGAGCCGCGTCGCGACGGACGATGACGCGTTTAGACACGATCTTCACCGCTACCTGATGGCAAAAGAAAGAACATTTTTGTTGTTATTGTTGGGTGGACAGTTTCAAGTGGTGAAAATGGTGCGCAATTTTATAGAATGGAAAGTTCTACCAGTAACTTCAAAAGGTTTTGTAACATATATATTATAGGCTACACCTAATTGCACGTTGCTATTAACCACACGAAGACAGTAGGCTTATGCATGATGAAGAAAGGTTGAAGTTTAACGTCTACATGCACCTTTGGAGATATGGCAGCCGGGGATAATCATCCCAGGGAAGAAGGGGTAGGAACCTAAATCAACCCTGAACCACCAGAGCAATCATGCTGCTAAAATGGACAGTGACAAAATTACCACTTTTATTTTGCCCACCACTGGATTCAAACCTCGGTCGTTGGTGTGCCAGGTGAAAACCATTGTGCAATGCGGCGGTGGGTCAAAGACGAGGCTTTGGCTACTATTCCGTGATGAGACATTGTGTTAATCTATAATTCATTTAACCACCCTAGTGTCGGAAGGTTGTTGATGCAGGTATATGTGTATGTATGATTGTGTTTGTCATGCAGGATTGCTTGCTTTTATTGTGTGCTTTTTCTTCTATATAAATATAAGCGAATTACATAGGCCTACACAACTGAGTACCACATGCGCACCAAGATTTCTTCGATGTAAAAGGTGAAGCGAAATTAAATGTCTTATGTCTTATGTCTTATGTCTTATGCACAGTCATTGCTGACTAATAGACTGAGTGACGATCTTAACACACTGATTGACTATTATTTTGGTTATTTCCTCATTGACATTGCTGGTTCAGGGCTCGGTTTATAGCATTGTTAAGGTCTGAGTGATGATGGTGGGTTCGATTGCAGAATGAATATTAGTTAACATAGCAAAGGTCTGGAGGTGCAGGGGATTGTGTTCCCGACAAACATGAGTAATTAATGAGTCTAATTAGACTTCGCCGATAACGTGCGCGTGTGATTGGTCTGATGTTGTTCGCCCCTACCACTCGTGTGTTTGTTCAATCAATAAAGACTGATTTCACATTCCAAGAAGGGAGAGAAGACGGAGCTGTAAGGAGAGGAAAACAGGAAATATGGGAGTAAAAAAAAAAAGAGAGAGAGAGAGACAGAGAGAGAGACAGAGAGAGAAAGAGAGAGAGAGAGAGAATTGAACATTGGGTCGTTTATTATAGGATAAAGGTTTTGGGGTCTAAAAACTAGTCTTACAATCTGTCCGAGAGAGAGAGAGAGAGAGAGAGAGAGAGAGAGAGAGAGAGAGAGAGAGAGAGAGACTGACAGACAGACAGAGACAAAGACAGAGAGAGAAAGATACTGACAGACAGACAGAGACAAAGAGACACAGACAGAGAGAGAAAGATACTGACAGACAGAGACAGAGAGAGAGACAGATCCGACAGAGACAGATAGACAGAAAACTTGAAAAATCAAACAGCAACCCAAATGCACGCGCGCGCACACACACACAGTACATACACAGTACACACACCCACACGCACACACACATACACCCCCCCACACACACACACACGCACACCGACTACTCAAACACACACTTTTAATAGCACTTAAACAGTTTTCACGGCGCTGTTGATACGTTAATCTACCACTTGACTTGTAGTATCTTATCGCTTTCCAGACAGCGCACCCTTAACAATGCACTTGGGGAAAGGTGGAGAAGGATTAGGTCGGGATGGAAAGGAGGGAGAGTGAAGGTCAGAAAACTGTAGATGCACGAAGTGACCAATTCCTTTCTGTTGTCTAAAATCACTTTGTTGTGAACAGACGTACCATTGTAGTACTCAATCGAATTGAATTGAACTCATATATTATCCTCCTTACAGCCTTTCAGCCTAGGACCACGGGTTTTGTAGCATACTCCTTCTGAAGAGAGTGTAAACTGAGGTCTAATCTGTGCACGCACGCATTCCATACCGCGGACTTTAAAGATCCTGACGCTCATGCCCCTCAGCAGCAACCCAAATACGCTCCGCAAGCACTACACCCCTTCAATAGCCATTTCCGGTCGCTTGGGATTGTGCTCAGTGGTCTATGGCGTCCGACGATGCACCCAAGACAACAGTGCGCGTCTGGGCGGCTTGGGTTAGATCTTGTATCGGTTCAGCGCCTTGAGCGAAAGCTCTTGAGCTGGATAAGCGCTATATTAGAACGAAGAAATTAATATATAAATGTTGCCTTTATCAGGAACATGAAACATTTTTGCAGTAGACTACAGCCCATTTAATGTCGTTTAAGTATTTTGTTTAAGATCGTTAAGAAATCAAGTTTTGCCCCAGATACTGTATTAAAATATATTTGTAAAAATCACGACTATTAAGTTTATAAGATGTAAAGGCCTCTTTTTATCTGGCGCAAAGGTGTAAAAGAGCGTGACACCAAAACTTATCATAACATATTGTTTCTACACATTTATTGATAACATCAGAAGGAAATGTCAATTGTTTATAATGTGTATGTAGAGTGTGTGAACGTTATTGCAAGCGTACATAATTCCCATACGAATAGTCTAAATTAGGCGTTAAAGAATCATACAACGTACGTTAATCTGATCAATAAAAATTCATACAACAACAAAATCATACACGTGTCTGTTTAGGTTTGGGGGGCGGGTAGGTGAGCGACAAGAGGTTTAATTTGTGTCGTGTGGGTGTGGGTTTGTGTGTGTGTGTGTGCGTGTGTGTGTGTGTGTGTATGTGTCTGTCTGTCTCTTCGATCAGAGCGTGTGCAAAGAACTGTCTGTGACATTCTTGACAAATTATGTCGCTAGCTTGACTTTTAAAACGGGTTTAAACGCGACAACACTTAAGGTGCACTCAGACGTCTTAAACATTGAGAAAGAAAAGAAAAAAAAACTCTCAAGTATTTAATGGCATGACAGGGGTTTATTACCGCGGTGCAAACCAAACACACTTTTTGGCATTAAAAGACTTTGTAGGTAGCGTTGGTGGTAAAAGGAACAACACTTTTCCTTTCAAATCAGACTGTTTAGAGTGCTCAAAAACTCCACGTAGATACATTACATTGTAAATCAGAATGTCCCTGTACACACTAAATGTGGTCGCTTGTATTGTCGGCTGATCTGTCTGTCCTAGGATAAATAAACTCGGCAGTAACTAGGCACTCTTTCGTGAGAACTTATGGGAATCTTTGTGTCATTGCATAGAGGAATTCAGACTGTAATCCTTCCTTAATCCTCTGCATTATGAAAGAAACGTCAGCATTGGGTACCTGTCTGCAAATCTGTCAATTCGTCCAGAGAAAGAGAGAGGGTGTGCGTGAGACAGAGAGACAGACAGAGAGATACAAACTGATAGACAGACAGAGACACAGACAGAGACAGAAAGTAAAAGAGAGAAAGAATACTAATATTATATATCTCTCTATGTCTACATCTATCTATCTATCTATCTATCTATCTATCTATCTATCTATCTATCTATCTATCTATCTATCTATCTATCTATCTATCTATCTATCTATCTATCTATCTATCTATCTATCTATCTATCTATCTATCTATCTATCTATCTATCTATCTATCTATCTATCTATCTATCTATCTATCTATCTATCTATCTATCTATCTATCTATCTATCTATCTATCTATCTATCTATCTATCTATCTATCTATCTATCTATCTATCTATCTATCTATCTATCTATCTATCTATCTATCTATCTATCTATCTATCTATCTATCTATCTATCTATCTATCTATCTATCTATCTATCTATCTATCTATCTATCTCTCTATCTGTCTATCTATCTATCTATCTATCTATCTATCTATCTATCTATCTATCTATCTATCTATCTATCTATCTATCTATCTATCTATCTATCTATCTATCTATCTATCTATCTATCTATCTATCTATCTATCTATCTATCTATCTATCTATCTGTCTAATTCCAGGAGTTCAGGGCTTCGCCCCTTTCCACATAAAGAGAGAAAGAATGAGAGAGATGGAAGGGGGTAGAAGGTGATTAAAGCGAAGAGAATAATAAAAGAGATGAAAAGGAAGAAAGGAAGGAAGACAGAAGAGATCAAGCAGAACAAAAAATAACAGATTGCTATAACAATAATTATACTGAGGAACAATATCAGTTCATTTATCAGCTCCACGTAGTTACTTCAGAGCTTCGAGAAGTGCACGCTTTCATTTATCAATAATCATGTCGTAACTTATCTCGCTGTACCTAAGGTTAAGGCGAGGAAAACATTTATCATTGCTCGCAGGTACTAAACAATTAGGCAAGGCGGCTGAAATAATTGATAAGTGATTAACTACAAAAATTATGATAAAAGTTATAACATAATTATTATTATATTATATTATATTATATTATATTATATTATATTATATTATATTATATTATATTATATTATATTATATTATATTATATTATATATATAATATAATATAATATATTATATTATTTATTTATTTATTTATTTAATCATTTATGTCATCGTTCTTATATAGCTTAAGAGCTGCTCAAGGCGCTGGTCGATACAAGATCTAACTGAAGCTGCCCGAGGCGCTCATTTGTAGCCTTTGGGCGCATATGTCTGGCGCCCAGACTACGGAGCGCAATCATGTTTCAATCTTGCAAGCGTGCATACATCGGGAACTGGTTCAGAATAACAATCGGTGTGCGTCAAGGATGCCTACTCTCTCCAACACTCTTCAACATCTTCCTAGAGCGCATCATGTCAGATGCTCTTGCAGATCACGAAGGCACAGTCAGCATAGGGGGCAGAGCAATCTCCAATCTTCGTTTTGCGGATGATATTGATGGATTGGCTGGAGAGGAACAAGAACTTGAACAGCTTGTACAGAGGCTTGACACCACCTCCAGAGCTTATGGAATGGAAATAAGTGCAGAGAAGACCAAAATGATGACCAACAACACCAATGGCATCAACACGGACATCAAAGTACAAGGCCAATCCCTCAACACAGTGCACAGCTTCAAATATTTAGGAGCCATTGTGTCAGACAATGGGTCTCGACAGGAAGTCCTCTCCAGGATCGCACAAACAACTGCTGCCCTGACAAGGTTGAAGCCCATTTGGAAAGACAGAACCATCAGTCTACATTCCAAAGTAAGACTGCTGCGATCTCTGGTCATCTCCATCTTCCTATATGCTTGCGAAGCATGGACCCTCACAGCAGATCTCCAACGAAGAATACAAAGCATGGAGATGAGGTGCTACAGAAGACTTCTGTGCATTTCCTATACCCAACACATCACCAACGTTGAAGTCCGACAGACCATCACACAAGCCATTGGACAACACGATGACCTGCTCACAGTGGTGAAGAAACGGAAACTCCGATGGTATGGCCACGTCACCAGATCATCAGGCCTTGCAAAGACCATTCTGCAAGGCACAGTGCAAGGAGGTAGAAGAAGGGGGAGACCGAAAAAGAGGTGGGAGGACAACATTCGAGAATGGACTGGTTTGACACTGAGCGAAGCCATGAGGGCTGCTGAGGACAGAGAAAGATGGAGTATGCTGGTTAAGCGATCATCTGTGGTGCCCCTACGACCTTCGGGTTATGGGACAGGATAGGATAGGCATACATTAAAAAAATAATCATAATAAAATTAGTGGGACATGTTGGATCAACAGAAGCAACATTTGTCAATGTACCCATACAGATCTGAAACATTAAAAAAATAGATTCTGACGAGGTTCTGTATTAATGAAAAGAGAAAGTTTTGCGAACATAGCAAACATTAACTCCGGTTTAATCAGTCGTGTTATAATTATGGTCTGTTAGAAGAGGCATTTGCAAGGATACTAACCTTTTCTTTGGAGAGGACATGTGTACCGATTCTGACTTTCGCAAAGGTGCCTTCTCCCAAAGAGGGCCCCAGCACATAGTGGCCCACTTTCTTCCTCCTCTCCAGCTCCCCCTCATGATCCGACCCTTCATTCGACATCGTCATTGGAAGCTTCTGTCGTTACGACATCTGTGACGCAGTCTTTTGCTTTTGGGCGTCAGCGTGACATTGACCAATTTGTATACATGTACACTACAGGCAAATATTTGATGACACTTGCCGCCAGTCCGTGGCTGCAACCTGTTGTTATAATATTGTAGAGATGATGGACTATTAACTAAGCACATTGATCAGGTAAACCAGTGTCTTTGTTGTAACACTTGGTGAGGTTAGACATGGACACAATAATAATAACAACAACAAATAATAATAATAATAATAATAATAATAATAATAATAATAATAATAATAATAATAATAATATAATAATAATAATAATAATAATAATAATAATAATAATAAAAGAAGTAGTAGAAGTAGTAGTAGTAGTAGTAGTGGTAGTAGCGGAGTAGTAGTAGCAGTAGTAGTAGCAGTAGCAGCAGCAGCAGCAGCAGTAGTAGTAGTAGTAGTAGTAGTAGTAGTAGTAGTAGTAGTAGTAGTAGTAGTAGTAGTAGTAGTAGTAGTAGTGAGTGTTATATCCGCCCTTTGACATAGAAATATCGTAAGAGCTCACTTTTATGCTACACCTTTGCTTCGCTAACGAACCTGATTTTATTGGAAGGTTGGTGGAGGCTCACGAACCTTTCTTCGAAGTTCTCAGATCCCGAACCTAGGTCCCTGACAAACTCCCACCCCCTTCCTTTTAAAATATTTTGTCCAAAAGGTTCAGGAATCTAGGTTCGGGATCACAGAACCTCTAAAAAAGGATCGTGAACCTCGACGAACCTCCCACGAACCTTCCAATTACCACAGGTCAAAAGGTTTTTTTAAAAAAAAAGAAAAAAAAAGAAAACTGAGAACTACACAACATAGACTGTCCAATCTTCACGACTGCACAGTATAGACCACACTAACCAAACGTTGATGATAATGCCGTCTTTATACGTAAACTCTTACCACTTAAGATAGTCTAGTTATGCTATCAGCGATTGAACTAACTTGACATCAATGGAAAACGAAATCATATCATTTATAGGCTTTGATGTTATTGTTGTGTTTTTAATTGTCAGACGTTTTAAAAGCGGTTTGCAATTTTCACGTTTCTGTTTATGATGAATCATATCCTATCTTATCTATAAAATAAATACTTTTTTAAATACACAGTGACCCTACCAAATATGTACGGTATAATAAATTCTCATAGTGGAAGTTTCTGTTAACGTGTAATGCCACCGTACACAACATGGAGTGTGGACAATATGAAAGGATTTTCTGTCTCGTCCAAGTTAACTTCTTGTAAAACTGCTTCGATCCAATCAAAAGGGATCCGGATTAAAAGATGTTTAATTTAATTAGAAGCCTTTCTCCTCTGGCATTAGTCCTATTCGGATTCCCGTGGCCTGCTGCAAGTAGCCGGAGTATCTGCAGATGTTCGAAGTTCAATATTAGTAGTATAGTAGCGGTGCTTGTAGGTACCGTTCTTCCGTTCAATAACAATGACTCTGTAACAAAGAGGAAACAATAATTTTAGTAAATAAAATGTGCACTGAACTATAAACAATTATAATGATGTCCAACATAACACCAATACACCCAGCAATTATAACGATATCCAACATGACACCAATACACCCAGCAATGATAATGATATCCAACATGACACCAATACACCCAGCAATGATAATGATATCCAACATGACACCAATACACCCAGCAATTATAACGATATCCAACATGACACCAGTACACCCAGCAATGATAATGATATCCAACATGACACCAATACATCCAGCAATTATCATGATATCCAACATGACACCAATACACCAGCAATGATAATGATATCCAACATGACACCAATACATCCAGCAATGATAATGATATCCAACATGACACCAATACACCCAGCAATGATAATGATATCCAACATGACACCAATACATCCAGCAATTATAATGATATCCAACATGACACCAATACACCAGCAATGATAATGATATCCAACATGACACCAGTACACCCAGCAATTATAACGATATCCAACATGACACCAATACACCCAGCAATGATAATGATATTCAACATGACACCAGTACACCCAGCAATTATAACGATATCCAACATGACACCAATACACCCAGCAATTATAACGATATCCAACATGACACCAATACACCCAGCAATTATAACGATATCCAACATGACACCAGTACACCCAGCAATTATAACGATATCCAACATGACACCAGTACACCCAGCAATTATAACGATATCCAACATGACACCAATACACCCAGCAATTATAACGATATCCAACATGACACCAGTACACCCAGCAATTATAACGATATCCAACATGACACCAATACACCCAGCAATTATAACGATATCCAACATGACACCAGTACACCCAGCAATTATAACGATATCCAACATGACACCAATACACCCAGCAATTATAACGATATCCAACATGACACCAATACACCCAGCAATGATAACGATATCCAACATGACACCAATAAACCCAGCAATTATAATGATATCCAACATGACACCAATACACCCAGCAATTATAACGATATCCAACATGACACCAGTACACCCAGCAATTATAATGATATCCAACATGACACCAATACACCCAGCAATTATAACGATATCCAACATGACACCAATACACCCAGCAATTATAACGATATCCAACATGACACCAATACACCCAGCAATTATAACGATATCCAACATGACACCAATACACCCAGCAATTATAATGATATCCAACATGACACCAATACACCCAGCAATTATAACGATATCCAACATGACACCAATACACCCAGCAATTATAACGATATCCAACATGACACCAATACACCCAGCAATTATCATGATATCCAACATGACACCAATACACCCAGCAATTATAACGATATCCAACATGACACCAATACACCCAGCAACCACACAGTTCTCGTTTTCCTCCATACCCGGTCGCTAAGGATTGTGCTCAGTTGCCTGGGCGTACTGCGTTGCGCCGCGCCTAAAGCTGCAAGTAAGCGCCTCGTGCGGCTTGAGTTAGATCCTGTATCATCCAGCGCCTTGAGCTACTCTTGAGCTCTGAAAGCGCTAAATAAAAAAATAAAAAATACAATAAAATATAAAATAAACGATCAACGTGCTTTTTTTTGTGACGTCATGGATTGGATTGTCTGGTTTGATGCTAGTTGTTATCTGGTGTCATGCTCAAGTTTTACTGGGATATTCTTTACTTAAATGCCAATTGTTTTAATTTGTGCTAATGTGCTGGTAGTGCAATTTCGTGATGTTTTAATGTACATTATATCATTATGATTGGAAATACCCGAGTGCAAGTGTGTGTAAGCCTATATGAGTGTGTGTCTGTGTGCGTGTGTGGAGTGTGTGTGCGTGTGTGGAGTGTGTGTGCGTGTGTGTTTTATTTCTTAAAACAAATTTTTTTCTATTAGATTTTTCAATGTTTTGATGTCCAGTGGGAGGATGTTTGATGTTGCGGAGTAACTTGAATGGTTTACCGCATCACCAAAATAAAATCCTATGTATCTTGAATTCATTGTGTAATAAATTGTCTTGAATCTTGATTCTTTGTCGTAACAATATTACTTATTTTTAAAGCACAAAGCTCAATAAAATAAGCGTAAAATTTGAAAGAGTAAAAGAACACACTGAACAAACCACCAACGTGAAAAAATTATGAAGAGCTGGAAATCAAATGTCAAAGTGCCCCAATTATTTTCTTCAACACAAAGAACTTGACCCACAATAAGAATCTTATTTTGTACCTCTGACATGAAAACAAAAAGAAATGTTTGCATAGTTGATCTTTGAAAAGTTGTGATACACTAGTAATGCTGCTTAATAGTTTATGATCATTTCGTAGCTGTATAAAACGTTTTTGCTGTCTACGCTTCTATGAGGCGCCATTTGTAAATTAAATGGTTATTGTCATTATATCTATACTTTACAAATGGCGCCTCATACGCTTCTACATAGATGTTTGCTTTCATTTTTTGAGTGGTTGATGATGTATGGTTCAATATTTCTAAGTTGCTTGCAGATTAGATGTTAAATCTCGCTCTGTTTCACTGTCTGTTTCTGTCTGTCTGTGTTTGTCAGTAAGCTTGTCTGCTTGCCTGTATGTACATGTATGTATGTATGTATGTATGTATGTATGTATGTAAATACATATGTATGCATGCATGTGTGCATGTAGGCATGTATGTATGTCTTGTCAGTCTGTCTACTTGTTGGTAAGTCAATTTTGTATAACAACACGGGACTATATTGGGGAAAAGAGTAACCCAGCTGACTGCAAAGAGCTAAGGATTCATATTCATAACAGGACCTAATACAATTCAATTCAATATTTTATTTTAACATCTCTTCACATCGCCTTGTGGTGCTGTGGGTTTCCTATTCCGAAGATCGAGGGTTCGAGTCCCGCAAGGGGCGAACTTAAGTGACTTAGGTACGAGACTATTCAGGTCACCGAGGGCTTTCTCCGGGTACTCCGGTTTCCTCCCTCCCTTCAAAAATCGTATTGAATGCACTCAATGTTAAATTTCAAAAATAAAAATTCCTTTTCCTTCCCGTCTTCTAATAGCGATCTTCCTGTCTTTACACCACCTGTTTGAGTGATATATAAGTGTTGGTTGTGTGTGTATGATCGAGTTAAACATGTAAGTGTGTATGTTGGCGCAGATCGCCGCGCTTGGAGCCTGATATGTGATTTGGAAAAAGCGCCTATTATTATTATTATTATTATTATTATTATTATTATTATTATTATTATTATTATTATTATTATTATTAGGCTTATTAGGCTTATTATTATTATTAGGCTTATTATTATTATTCACATACATGAATTATAGACCACTTATCAAATCTACAATTTAAAGCTGACCTTCAACCATAACAAATAACAATACTTATACAAAATTGTACCAGATGCCTATAATATGTGAATTATACGGGCTATATAATTAATTATTATTGCAGGATTATGCAATAAAATGTCCATCTAACAAAGCCGATCGCAGTTTACTTTCAAAAAAGTACAGAGATTTGAATTAATCCAAACTAAAGCCACTACCGTCATAAGAGCTCGTTTTGTACTGTACATGTAAAGCAGAACAAATTCGCAAGAAATTGAATGGGAGTGACTGTGAGAAATCGCTTGTAGCTGGAATGTCGTGCAGGCTTACGAAACGTTCTCAAGTCAGACTCAGTTTCATAGTCAGACTCAAAGAGCTCTATGGTGTAAGGGTAAGACAGTGATTGATTGATTGATTGTTGCTTTAGGTCCAGCGGACTCTTCCGAGCCAAATCAGGACCGGACAACCCCCAATCCAGGGTAAGACAGTGACAAGTCAATAAATAGATGGAGAGCATAAGAAAGGCATAGTAAAAATAATGTCAATAGTATTCCCATACATGCTGTCTATTAAAGATACCGTACTATGCCTATGGATTTGAAATTGTTTTTTAAAAACGACACTCATACGCTTTAAGATGGGTAGCATTTTCTAATAAAAGAAAATCTAATTCAAGAATAAGGTTGAAACACTACCTGATTACGCTAAACAATGTAAACATATTTGTATTCACTTCGTCACAGATTCCTTCCTTGAAAAATCTTTTTTTTTTTTTTTTTTTAAAGGAATTTAGCGGCATTAGTATAGTAGATATTACTGTAGTGTAAAAAAAAACAACCAACAACTCACGCACACTGTCTACGTACGTGTAATTTTAAGTTTAATAAAACCTTTAAGGAAGGAGATAGCGATCAGTTTATGCTTGCCGCATGTGAATTGCGTGTCCCTGTCCGATATGTGGTATACACGCGGAGTATCAACGATAACGTGGAGCCAGTGTAGACTTCCTAATAAAGCGTTTCCTCTACCACTGGCCTCTGAATATTATGCATGTGTTTAGAAAGGTGTAAAGTTTATAGCTCCGTGTGTATGTATGTAGGCTTATGTGTGTGTGTGAGTGTGCTCAGCGACAAGAAAACATGCAAGCTTGAATAACTTTCTATGTAGTTGACTGGGTCAGCTGTGTGCTTTTAAAGACATGAAAAGGTTAAATTTAGGAAGAAGAAAGAACGAAAGAAAGAAAGGAAAAGAAGAGGAAAAAGGAGGAGGAGGAGGAGGAGGAGGAGGAGGAGGGGAAGAACAAGAAGAAGAAAGAATGAATGATTTTAAAAGACATAAAAAAATGAGGAATTGGTGGAGAAGAAGAAGGAAGAAAAAGAAGAAGAAGTAGTAGTAGAAGGAGGAGGAGGAAGAAGAGGGAAGAAGAAGACGATCAACAACAACAACGAGACGAAGAAGAAGAAGAAGAAGAAGAAGAAGAAGAAGAAGAAGAAGAAGAAGAAGAAGAAGAAGAAGAAGAAGAAGAAGCAGAAGAAGAAGAAGAAGAAGAAGAAGAAGAAGAAGAAGAAGAAGAAGAAGAACAACAACAACAACAACAACAACAACAACCACAACAACAACAACAACAACAAGAACAAAAAGAAGAACAAGAAGAAGAACAAGAACAAGAAGAAGAACAACAACAACAAGAAGGAAACGAACAAGAAGAACAAGAACAAGAAGAAGAAGAAGAACAGGAAGAAGAAAAAGGATGAGCAAGAGGAGGAGGAGAACAAGAAGATTGATTTCAAAATACATAAAAGGAGGAAGTGGTGGAGAAGAAGAAGAATGAAGGAAGGAAGGAAGGAAGGAGAAGGAAGAAGAAGGAGGAGGAGAAAGAAGAGCAGGAGCAGGGAGATGAGGAGGAGAAGGGGAACAACAACAACAAGAAAAAGACGGACCAAATGAGTTAAGAAGACGAAGGTGGAGAAGAAAGAGGAAGTATAAAGAAAGTACTATGACAAACAATTAAAAATGAGCGTGCCGTCATAATTTATCAGCAAGCATACAAATTAATGATTCAAAGCACAAATGCAGATTAACTGACGTATTGAAAAAAATTAATCATTGTTATTATCTATTTGTTTTTACAAGAATAACTCACTGGACTTGACTTGATGTGAACTAATGAATATGCTTTGGGTTGGGGAAGATAATAACATACATGAATTTTTAGTTTTACCGAAGACAGTAAAATACGTTAGCCACGATGTTTCTTTTCTTTGGCTTCCTTTCCACCCTTCTTTTCTTTCGTTCTTTCTTTCATCCTACTTTTCAATTCCGTATTTTCGTTTCTTTCTCTTTCTTTTTCACATTTTTTGTGTTCATTCTTTTTTTTAATTCTTCTCCCTGTTTTTCTTTTTTTTTCTCCCTTTCTGTCTTTTTTCCTTCCTTTCTTCCTGTTTTTTTTTCTTTCCTTCCTCTGTCATCCTCCGTGTTTTTCTTCCTTACCTTTAATATTTACAGATCTATTCAAGGTATGCAGATCTTTCCAGGTTTTGGATGGAGGGGGGGGGGGGGGAGTGAGGGAGAGAGAAATTCAATCAGAGATGTGTGGACGAGTTAATCTCCAGTATTACAAAAGATTCGCCGACCTGGAGACAGCTCTGTGTGAATAAAACATTAGCTGTGCCAAGGTTTGTGTCCACGGCACTGTGCCTGGCAACGCTCACATCACTGACACCATGTAGCAAGACTTGGAAGAATAGCTGTTACTGTACCACCACCTCTACAGTGGGAAGAATAAGATATAGGACAGTTGAACTAAGCCAAACAGAGGAAAGAGAAAGAGAGAGAGAGAGAGAGAGAGAGAGAGAGAGAGAGAGAGGGAGAGAGAGAGAGAGAGAGCGAGCGATGCAGGCAAATTAACTGACAGCAGGCGCACACACATGCATGCGCGCGCACACTCACACACACACATACATACATACACACGGAGCAGTAAAGCTCTAATAGCTTGAAATAATATTGAAAGATTTAAAAAGTAAAATCAAAATCCCTGTTTTTATTGTGAGCTTCAATATAGAGTGGGGTGTGTGGTTGGGAGGGGAGGTGGAATAATTCTAAAATAATAAATCTAAATTATGTTTTGCATTTTCCAGTTATAACTCTGTTTACCCTTATAGCAGAAATCAATTAGCAAGGAACTATATAGTAGAGAACACTACATTTTCGTTCTCGTACCTTTCACGCGCCATTGTACTGGCCGCCACGCTTGCTTGTGAAGTAGTCTCCCCTGACTAAATCTTCTAGAAAATGTCAATAACATGAATATTTGTATATAAACTTGTGAAAAAAACCCACCGACGTTTCGACTTTTACAACGTTCCAATATAGGCATCTTTCCACCATATATAACAATCCGTATCGGTAGTTTTCTTATCAAATCGATTTCGTTTGTTGGAGTTGACAGTCGCTTTTCGAGTTTATTTAATCACTCCGTCCCCACAGACGAATTTTTATTTATTTATTTATTTTTATTTTTTTTGTTTAAGAAGTAGACAAAGCCCCGTTGTCAGATCACAATTAATTGTTGGCAAAATTGAAAAGGGGGTGGGGGTGGGGGGATTCCAATTCAATCAAAGGGACAAGATTCCGATTGTCATTGATATTCAACACAGTTCATTCGTTGTTGGGCTTCGCATAAATTTGGTGCATAACGTACAAGCACATCCAATAACTTATCTAGGGGAACATTCAATTTGTTTTCATTCCGTGCTTAGTACATGAGAAGCGTGTGTGGTGCGCACCAACCTTTATTTATTTATTTATTTATTTATTTATTTATTTATTTATTTATTTATTTATTTATTTATTTATTTATTTATTTAATGTATTTATTAATTTATTTAATGTATTTATTATATTTATTTTATAACTTTCTTATATTTTCTCACTTTTATATAGCGCTTTTCTAGCTCAAGAGCGGCTCAAGGCGCTGGCCGATACAGGATCTAAATCAAGCCGCCCGAGGCGCCCACTTGCAACCTTTGGGCGCATTTTTGTAACGACCAGACGACTGGGCACAATCCTTGATTTAAAGAAAAAAATAGCCTCTATGATAGATATCGTACATAAAACAAATTTCCTTTCTTTTTTTTTTTTAAACACAAAGGCTATCACGTCCTAGAACATCTTTCATTTAAGCTGTTGTTGTTGTTGTTGTTGTTATTGTTATTGTTTTGTTGTACGCCTATGCAGCAGTTTTTAACCTGTTACATGTAGTGCTCCCAGGCACCTGTCACCGAGGAACCTTAAGAAGAATGTGGGATACGGTCGGCGTGATTGGCTAAGCGCTATCGATCACTCCAGATTAATACTGATCTTTCAATCTAACCAAGCTTATATGAAAGCAAAACATGCAAACTGCTGTACAGTACACATGTTTGTTCCCAATGCCTTCTGCCCAGGCAGACGTTTAACTGACATATCCATCGTATTTGAATGATGGATGTAGGTGAGAGTGTATATTGGTACAGATCGACGGGTTTCGAGCCTAATTGGTGATTTGGGGGAAAGGGCGTAAATAGCCACTGCTGCTATTGTTGTTGTTGTTGTTGTTGTTATTATTATTATTATTATTTTAACGTGTATGTTGGGTACAAATCGCCCGCTTTGAGCCTAATTGGTAATTTGAGGAAAAGCCCCAATATAACCTCTATAATAATAACAACAATAACAACAAATAATAATAATAATAATAATAATAATAATAATAATAATAATAATAATAATAATAATAATAATAATAATAATAATAATAATAATAATAATAATAATACTCTTATCCCGTAACTCGAAAGTCGTTGGGGGCCTCACAGATGATCATTTAACCAGCGTATTCCATCTTTCTCTGTCCTCAGCAGTTCTCATGTCTTCACTCAGTGTCAAGCCAATCCATTCTCGAATGTTTTCCCATCTCTATTTCTGTCTTCCTCTTCTTCTGTCTCCTTGCACCTTGCCTTGAAGAATGGTCTTTGCAAGGCCTGGTGCTCTGGTGATGTGGCTATATCATCGGGGTTTCAGTTTCTTCACCACTGTGAACAAGTCATCGTGTTGTCCAATGGCTTGTGTTTACGACGTTGTAGTAGTCATCATCATCATCATCATCATCATCATCATCATCATCATCATCATCATCATCATCATCATCATCATCATCATCACCATAATAATAATAATAATAATAATAATAATAATAATAATAATAATAAAAATAACTACTACTACTACTACTACTACTACTACTACTACTACTACTACTACTACTACTACTGCTACTGCTACTACTACTACATAAGGACGATACAACTAATCCCATTCAAAAGATATGAAGGTTTATACAAATAAAATTAAATTAAAATTTTCGTGTTACGTTCAAGCTAAACGAATTCATATTGTACTAAGATACATTTGTAATGTTTAGAAGTAAGTTTGTAGAAATTAATTAAAAGGTTGTGTTGACTTCACAATAGGCCACGCCATTGATCTTACCGCTGATCATCTTTTGATATAGTGACGGTTTCATGTTTTCATATTGCTTCCCAATCACAAAGCCGAGTCACCACACCGCCAAGAACATTAACTCTATTAAAAATGTGTATTTTTCGGTTATGTGTGTGTGTGTGTGTGTGTGTGTGTGTGTGTGTGTGGAAATACATTTGAATGTCTTGCCATCATTTTTTTTACATTTAAATTGCATAAGACCAATGAGTGAATTCATACATTAATTTATTCCCAATATATTTACTAAGAAGATTTCGCCTTAACAAACGACAGAAAGAATTCCAGACCTGTGGTCTAGAACCTGGTCTGAGTTATCTGTGACGATGGATTAGGAGCGAGCGCTCTGGGGCACTCAGTTTAAGCCGTCATAACACAGCCTTTGTGGGATGTTTGCATTGGGGCACAACAAGTATTAATTGACCATCTGTCCAGCTTTGCCAACCTCGTTAAACAAACAATTTAAAACGTTGCCCAACCTGCACCCTTAAGCACATCATGCGCAGGAAAAAAAACACACAAAGTAACATGCACACGTATACTACAACGTTCATTCGGTGCAGCTGGTCAATGAAAATTTTGCGTCAAAGTAATGTGTCATTGTAAAAGGCTTACAGTCGTAGAATAAACCAAAGTTCTAGTGTATAGGATTTATACGCTATATCAAATTGCATGTAATATATAAATAAATAAATTAATTAATAAATCCATAAATATATTAAATTAAAGATATAAATAAATGTTTCTCGCTTATTATATTAAGCTGATATAGTATGACCAGTTACGAAATAATCACACTAGTTTGAAGTTACAGTTTATAGCGAAGTACATGAAAGCTGTACATACTCCGAACATTCGCAGGACCCGCCGTGCACGCTAAACGTGTGGCGTCTCTGATTGGTGTCCGGTCACTTCCCCCACCCCCTCCCAACCCACTTCTTCTACCCACTCTCTTCCTCACCGAACATTTTCCCTCGGTCTTTTCCTCCCCAGTCTTTCCACCCACCCCCTAACCCTCTTTCCCCCTGTATTATCCCCCCCCCCGCCCTTGTTCATTTCCCCCACCTCCAGAGAGATATTATTTATTTATTTATTAATTTATTTAATTATTTATTTATTTATTATCAGTCCCTCCCAGGTTATTGCATGTTTTAATTAATGGTTGAGAAAGTTTGTTACTGACTTGTATAGGGAGTAATACATTTTTTTTAAATGTGATGTACTCTTATGGAGTGACTTGTATATATTGTAACTTAATGTCAAGTAATGAGATGTAATTGTGATATGGAACTGTGTTTACATACAGCTGGGGTCTTTCTTTTTACAGCTAGTATCATACTCTCTCAGATCACACGGAACAAAGTACACGCATTCACGAGAGAGGGAGAAAGAGAGAGAGGGAGAGGGAGGGAGAGAGAGAGAGAGAGAGAGAGAGAGAGAGAGAGAGAGAGAGAGAGAGAGAGAACGAGAGCAGCATTAACAATTTGTCTTGGGAGAGAGAGAAGGATACAGGGTGGAGTGAGGGGGAGAGGAGTGACCAGGAGGGTAGGGATGAGAAATAATACAAGGGGGAAATGGTCACGGGGTAGGGGAGGGGGGAGAGGTGTAGCCGGGGAGGAAGTGGACTAGGGGGGAAAAGACTTGGCAGAAAACGACCGGGGGGAAATGTCCAAGAAGGAAGAGAAGGAGGGAGATGGCGAGTGGGGTGGGGGCGGGAGTGAGCATTGAGGTTTAACGTCCACACCCACCATTGGCAATATGACAGACGGGGATAACCATCTCCAGGGGAACAAGGGGTAGGGACCTAAATAAAATTTACATGGAACCACCAGAGCAATCATACTGCTAAAATGAACAATGAAAAATAGCCACTTTTTATTTTGCCCACCACGGAAATTCGAACCTGGGTCATCGGTGTGCCAGGCGAACGCTCTACCACTGAGCTACCGCGCCGCACATTATCTCGTGATACCGGTAACTCTCGGTTTTGGCGCTAGTAGGCCGTCATCTACATCTTCGACTCACCTCGCTTTCGTAAGGGTAAGAGAGGGAGAGGGGGAGAGGGAGAGGAAGGTGAATGCGGGAGAGGGTAGTGGTAAAATGTCATTATGTTCCACTGGATGATGGAATCGGTGCACAGGCGCTGGTATCTGGACACGCGAGTGCCTATGTTCCGTCTATCTTCTTATTATTTGTACATAGAAAGGAGACACATCATAGGCGCTCGCTTGTATAGACACAAGCGCCTGTGAATCGGAGCCACACTGTTATGCAAAGAAGCGGACATTATTTTTAGGTGCCAAATGCTGAAGCACCAACAGTTCGACCATTACACATCGCCCTTTATATAATACACATTAAACAGAGTATAAGCCCACAGATTTAAGAAATTCAAGAGTAGTATCATCAAAGTCTAATCTACAAGAATTTCTTTTTTTTCTCTCACCATAGCTCAGATAAATTGCGAAAGCCATCGAGAATAACAATGAATTGTTCGAGTTAAAAACGCGTGGTATAAACGACGTATTTGCTCCAGGTTTTGTCCCTATCCTATCCCGTAACTCGAAGGTCGTTGGGGCACCGCAGATGATCCTTTAACCAGCGAACTCCATCTTTCTCTGTCCTCAGCAACCCTCATGGCTTCGCTCAGTGTCAAGCCAGTTAATTCTGGAATGTTGTCCTCCCACCTCTTTTTCTGTCTCCCTCTTCTTCTGCCTCCTTGCATCTTGCCTTGCGGGGTTGTCTTTGCAAGGCCTGATGCACTGGTGACGTGGCCATGCCATCGGAGTTTCCATTTTTTCACCACTGTGAGCAGGTCATCGTGCTGTCAAATAGCTTATGTGATGGTCTGTCGGACTTCGTTGGTGATGTGCTGGGTATAAAAAATGCCCAGAAGTCTTCTGTAGCACCTCATCTCCATGCTTTGTATTCTTCTTTGTAGGTCTACTGTGAGGGTCATGGTTAGCAAGCGTATAGGAAGATGGAGATGACAATGGAGGTCAGCAGCTTACCTTGGAGTGTAGACTGATGGTCCTGTCTTTCCAAATGCGCTTCAACCTTGCCAGGGCAGCAGTTGTTTGTGCGATCCAGGAGAGGACTTCCTGTCGGGACCCATTACATTGTCTGATACAATGGCTCCTAAATATTTGAAACTATAGGTTTTATGCCATGGCATCGAAGAACGAACCGATAGGAGCGCTGTTTCAAGAGGGAAAACTCGGCAGTCCCCCTGATAAGCTGTATGATTGGACGGATCATTAACAGGTTAAAGGTAACGACCCACATCATTGATTTTCCCTTAATGCTGGGGAAGAAAATGAACTGCTTCGGCAGCCATAGGATGTGATTGATGGTGCGTGAAGACCACGAGAAGGAGAAGGGAATTTAGTACGTTTTTCCTTCACGCACACTTGGCTATTCTCTGTCTTGGCTGTTTGACTGGTCTGGTCTTTAGGTTCTTTGTCTGCCTGCCTGCTCTGCACATTTATCGTTTCTCTCTCTCTCTCTCTCTCTCTCTCTCTCTCTCTCTCTCTCTCTCTCTCTCTCTCTCTCTCTCTCTCTCTCTGTATTTCTCTCTCTCTTTCTCTCTCTCTGTCTCTCTGTCGCTGTCTCCCTCTTTCTCTCTGACACAGTTAAATGGGAATGTATTGGATTTCCATGCAAAGGATCATGCACACGAGTGAGAAACGAGCATACCTCGGTAGGAATTCCCTCCCCTCTCCTTCCTCTTCCTCCTTCCTGCCTACAGATCTATATAGTAAAGAACATGTGCACATCCCAAAATAGATCTAACAATTTATAGAGTTTACTCTTTTAAATTATTAATATTTGTTTTAGTCTTTACTACTGTTGTTGCATGAATGGCCGATGGGGAAAAGGCAAATTTCTGGTTTCTATCGGACAATAAATTCTGCTGCGTGCTGTAGGTATTGTATTGTATTATATTGTATTGTTCTTACATAGTATTGCATTGTATTGTATATAGTATGTTTCGTATTGTATATAGTATGTTTTCAATTGTATATTGAATGCTTTGTATTGTATTCTATTGTATATTGTATGTCGTGTACTGTGTTGTATTTTAACAGGGAAAAACACTACAACACTATAAATCTGGAAAATATCTTTACCAAGTGTTCATCCTGCATTGAATCAACGACCCTTATACCCTATTGGGCTCGAAACTCCGAAACTCAACGTCAGTGTATGGTGAACTAATATCACAGTTGCGTGCACTTTTGCCGTTAGGCTACAACGAAAAAAGGAGAGAGAAGAAGGGGGGACAAGCGCGTGTAATGCAAGTATAGGCCATGGAGGGTGAGTTCATCAAAAGAACGGATTATTCACAGTACACTATAAGGAAGGAGCTAAAAGAAGAAAGAAAAAAACAACCTTTTATAGCGAAAACTTTGATGGATCGGGTAGCAGTATTAAAATATGGGAAATAAGTACGAAAGAACTGAACTCAATATTGGCCTAACAAAAAATATTCGTCCTATTTCTGTGAACCTGTCAATGCCTGTACGTCCTAAATAGTGATGGACGCGGAAGAACATAACACAAGAAGACATTTTGTTGTCCAAAATACATGGGAAAGTGCTTTCTGACAGTACGAAACGTGGAAAA
Source organism: Oncomelania hupensis (assembly GCA_036898135.1). Lineage (NCBI taxonomy): Eukaryota > Metazoa > Mollusca > Gastropoda > Littorinimorpha > Pomatiopsidae > Oncomelania > Oncomelania hupensis. Next base: position 17,017,148 of record CM072515.1, on the reverse strand, counting down.
AAAATCGAGGAAAATGTTATATACCACAGTAAGAGCGATCCCTCCTCTCGTGGGCGCTTAGGGCGGTTTGAGTTCGATCCTGTATCGACCAGTGCCTTGAGCAGCTCTTGAGCTGGAAAAGCGCTATATAAATGTGATATAATAAATAAATAAAGAAAGAAAGAAAGCAATAATAATAATAATAATAATAATAATAATAATAATAATAATAATAATAATAATAATAATAATAACCTATTCACATTCCATTCTAGCATTGTACAGGCAGTTGAATGATAAAGATGCACACTTAAGGGGACCCACTTTGGACACGCCCCCTCGACAGATCCTTTTATTATTCACAGTGAGTGTTGCCCCAAGGAAAGGAAAGCTTACAACAACAACAAAATAACTCGAAATAATATTTATTCCTTAAATGATTAAATTTTAGGGTACATCATTTAAACAAAGCCTTCGATTTGAGGAATCAGATGCTCTTGCAGATCACGAAGGCACAGTCAGCATAGGGGGAAGAGCAATCTCTAACCTTCGTTTTGCGGATGACATTGATGGATTGGCTGGAGAGGAACAAGTACTTGAACAGCTGGTACAGAGGCTTGACACCACCTCCAGAGCCTATGGAATGGAAATAAGTGCAGAGAAGACCAAAATGATGATCAACAACACCAATGGCATCAACACGGACATCAAAGTCCAAAGCCAATCCCTCAACACAGTGCATAGCTTCAAATATTTAGGAGCCATTGTATAAGACAATGGGTCCCGACAGGAAGTCCTCTCCAGGATCGCACAAACAACTGCTGCCCTGGCGAGGTTGAAGCCAATTTGGAAAGACAGGACCATCAGTCTACATTTCAAGATAAGACTGCTGCGCTCCCTTATCATCTCCATCTTCCTATACGCTTGCGAAACATGGTCCCTCACAGCAAATCTACAACGAAGAATACAAAGCATGGAGATGAGGTTCTACAGAAGACTTCTGGGCATTTCCTATACCCAGCACATCACCAACGACGAAGTCCGACAGACCATCACACAAGCCATTGGGACAACACGATGACCTGCTCACAGTGGTGAAAAAACGGAAACTCCGATGGTGTGGCCACGACACCAGATCATCAGGTCTTGCAAAGACCAAGCTGCAAGGCACAGTGCAAGGAGGTAGAAGAAGAGGGAGACCGAGAAAGAGGTGGGAGGACAACATTCGAGAATGGACTGGTTTGACACTGAGCGAAACAATCAGGGTTGCTGAGGACAGGGGAAAATGGAGTACGCTGGTTAAACGATCATCTGTGGTGCCCCTACGACCTTCGAGTTGCGGGGTAGGATAGGATAGGGATAGGAAATGATTAAATTCCGTAGTGCTTGTGCCTATTAATAGCAACAGCCTTTGGCTACACAGCCAACAATCAGGAGCTAAAAATAGCAGATACCAAGCGGGTAAGAGACATGTTTTTCGTTTCAGGTTGATAAAATAGACCCTATCCTATCCCAGACACCATAGACGCATTCTTCAAACCGAGTGGTTCACTTAAAAAAAAAAAGGGGGGGGGGGGGGCAAAGGTCACACAGCTAAGGTATCTATGGCCCAATAGAAACAGGGGAAATCACTCCATGTCAGGACCGAAATGGAAAATTCAAACTTTAGCCGGTTGGTTTGGGCAAAGAAAGCCTACTTTTAGCATTGTTTAATGTAACAAAATTGCCAATTTTAGCATTGTTTAATGTAACAAAAATGCCAATTTTAGCATTGTTTAATGTAACAAAAATGCCAATTTTAGGGTAAACCATATAAACAAAGCCTTGGAATTGAGGAATCTAAAAAGTCTTCTTATAAAAACCAAATATACAGATTTAACTAATGTAATATATATCTCCACCAAATACAATCAACTTTGATGTGCATCTCTTCCATCATTTGTGAAATATAGAACAATAACAATAGAACTTCTTGTGTTGTACGATATAGAAAAGCATAATTATGCTCCATGTCACGTGGGGTTTATGGGCTCTGCACAATGGAATTATGGACCCTCACGTTTATTCGGTGGGAACTGCTAGTAAGTCACCCTATGAATTACTTTAATAAATTTATTTGTTTAGCTCGTTCTGTGTTAAGGTTGGGGTACAGAAATAGATAGAAAAATGGTAAAAGATACTGTCACACTAGCTTTCACACGGCTATGAATCATATGTAGTCCAGCCCCTTGATAACAGTTAAAATCACACATTTATTTCATCTACTCTATACAAGATTCTCTAAGTACTAATCTAACTTAAAAAGTCTCAGTCACTGCTAATAGTTCGATCGCTGATAGTCTATGCAGCTGTTATATCTTCCTCGGGCACTTGCGATAATATTTCATGTAGATTTGGACTACTGTGGTCCGTTTTACAGTTTCTGAAGAGTTGGACTACTGTGGTCCTGTTATGATCAGTTTAAGTGCACTTTCGGAGATTACACTTAACTTTCTGATGGTGCGGTCGAAGTCCTTCTGTGAGGTAGCTTCTGGTACACCTTTGTAGTTGTGTAGTTGGGTTCCCTTGCCACGCTGTGGGGTCTGACAGGGGGTTTTTCAAGGTAGCTCTTTCCGACTTGTGCGGTAGAGTCTCCTCAACCAACTAGTCGTTTCTGTGGAGTGGGGCACACAGGATAGCTCGGGATAGCTCGGGATAGCTCGCCTGCTCGTCTGTAATATAAGAGACGAAATTCTGCACAACCCTGAATAATCGGTTTGTGCAGAGCGTCTCACTGAAAGCCAAGTAGCCCTCAGTGATAGCTCCACATCTCTATACATAAGCGACGAACATTCTGCTACTTCCGGGTTCCACTGGAATCTCACTCTAAATTCCTATACATACATAAATATCAATCGTGTCTAACTATACACATACAGAATTAATAATAATATAAACATTCAGTGGTACAGCCACTGGTCTGCAAACATACATATAAGTTAAACAACAGTGGTTCCGTACGGGATACAACATGGCGGCGCAACCGGTCGTGTTTCACCACGTGTTCGGCCTTTCCACATGGTCACGCAAATTCGGATTAACAATTCACATTATGCATAGCAAATTCTTCAAACATAATTTCAACAATAATATAAATATCTCACGATGAAACAGAAGGGTGTTCATTTACCTGTTTGACAAGTTCAGGCCCGTGATGACTTGAGAGAATTCTAAGATTTCAAAGTCCTGCTTCCTGGTCTATGAGTGTAGAGATTTCTCTAGCTGTGGAGATGTTGACTCTACCTCGTCTCACACACGACTGATTCAAACTGTGTTAGGATCTGACACAGTCAGGACTGCTCTACCCACTGAGCCTGCTCTGATTGGTTAAAACGGTCCGATTCAAAGCTCAAGTGCTGACTCACTGCGCTAGCGTGGGTCGGGCTCGCGGTGTGTGGTCTGCTGTGTAATTTAATTGCTGCTGTGTAATAGTCTAACTTCTCTACTGTTACAAAGACTACACATGGCTAAATAGTAATAAGCAGAGTTAACACTAGCCAGTTCGTGACACTCCAGCCGTCCAGCGGTCAATATACAGGGTGTTCCAAAAGTCTTGGGCACATCTGAAGTCCCCATATCTCAATTACTATGAATGGTAGTAAGATAAAAGTTGTGTCATTTTAAAGCTAATTACATTAAATTTTTTGTAAAGGTGTTGATTTTTTTAATTTCTTTTCAGACCCATTAATGGCGTTCACACAACCAGAAAATGCTGGGACGCGTTTGGCAAGAATTTGACTATCGGCTTGATGTGTGTCGTGTGACCAATGGTGCTCACATTGAACATCTTTGAACATTTCATGTAAAAATTGAGATTACAAGCTTTCTGAATTTACCAGATGCGTTTTTATATCCTTAATAGTTTCGGAAATATTCAATGTCAAAATGTGCCCAAGACTTTTGGAACACCCTGTATATACCGGCAATGTGTGAAATCCCGGAAAGGTATAGAATAAGGCATTCTATACCTTACCTAGGCATTCTATACAATACCGGGATTTCAAATAGATAGATAGATAGATAGATAGATAGATAGATAGATAGATAGATAGATAGATAGATAGATAGATAGAGATATCTCTAAATATTAATATAGATATATATCTATATAGGCTTATTGATATCTCTATATACAGATATATCTATATATTTATATCTCTCTCTACATATATATGCTTAACAGCTGGACGGCTGGAGCATAATTATGCTGTTCCTATCTATCTATCTATCTATCTATCTATCTATCTATCTATCTATCTATCTATCTATCTATCTATCTATCTATATCTATCTATCTATCTATCTATCTATCTATCGATCGATCGATCGATCGATCGATCGATCGATCGATCGATCGATCGATCGATCGATCGATCGATCGATCTATCTATCTATCTATCTATCTATCTATCTATCTATCTATCTATCTATCTATCTATCTATCTATCTATCTATCTATCTATCTATCTATCTATCTATCTATCTATCTATCTATCTATCTATCTATCTATCTATCTATCTATCTATCTATCTATCTATCTATCTATCTATCTATCTATCTATCTATCTATCTATCTATCTATCTATCTATCTATCTATCTATCTATCTATCTATCTATCTATCTATCTATCTATCTATCTATCTATCTATCTATCTATCTATCTATCTATCTATCTATCTATCTATCTATCTATCTATCTATCTATCTATCTATCTATCTATCTATCTATCTATCTATCTATCTATCTATCTATCTATCTATCTATCTATCTATCTATCTATCTATCTATCTATCTATCTATCTATCTATCTATCTATCTATCTATCTATCTATCTATCTATCTATCTATCTATCTATCTATCTATCTATCTATCTATCTATCTATCTATCTATCTATCTATCTATCTATCTATCTATCTATCTATCTATCTATCTATCTATCTATCTATCTATCTATCTATCTATCTATCTATCTATCTATCTATCTATCTATCTATCTATCTATCTATCTATCTATCTATCTATCTATCTATCTATCTTGGAACAGCATTCGTTTGATTTTAAGTCTGTGTGATTTTTACAACGCGAATTCTATGATTTTTACATAAACGATTAAAGTTAAGTACACAAAATCGATACGGCTGTTGTTTATAATAAACAAACATCCACTAAACTATGTTCTCTGTTGTATTTTGGCAGATTGCATTTAAATAGTGAAGGTGTTTGAACATTGAACAATATGAACTTGAATTTTAAGCTTGCGGTTAACGATATATATATATATATATATATATATATATATATATATATATATATATATATCTATCTATCTATCTATCTATCTATCTATCTATCTATCTATCTATCTATATATATATATATATATATATAGAGAGAGAGAGAGAGAGAGAGAGACAGACAGACAGACAGACAGACAGACAGAAAGACAGAAAGACAGACAGACAGAGACAGAGAGACAGAGAGACAGAGACAGAGAGACAGAGGGAGAAGCGGAATTTGCAATTTTTACATAATCCATTAAAGCCTTTGTTTTTGATCAAATCGATATGGCTTTGATTTAAGATAAATAGACAACGAATCAGGACAAACCTATTACCACTAAATTCTGTTCACTGTAGCCTTGTTTGTATTTTGACAGTTTGTAGGTGTTTGAACGATATAAAACAATATATGAGCTTGTTTTTAAGCCTATCCGATTACAGCGGGGGAATTTATGATTTTTAAATAATCCATTAATGCCATTTTAAAACCTGTTTGAATCATACGGGAGCAAAACAAAAATTGTATCGTTAAAATAAACAGACATCTAATAATCAGACACGTGTCGCAACCTAATTTTGTTCACCGCAACATCGTTCAAAATACCACAACAGTACAGTCACAAACTATATAAACTGTCGTTCATTCATTCATTAATTGATCATTATTTAAATAATCAGCGGTCATCCTCTCGTTCATTAGTGTATTGTAGCGGTTTTGTACTATATTTAATTCAACGTCAACGTGTATAGTAGCGCGCAAATCCATGCCAAGAGGACTTGCTCAAGGCGCAGGATATATATGGGCCTATGAAAAAGAGGCGTTGAATTGAGAACAATTTAATTTACAACCGGTCACAAACTGTACGGCGCCACAAATGTGTTCAGGTCTTGTTCTAATTATTTCGTAGAGGTTCTGTAGTGGTTATTGAATAGTTTTAAAATGCTACCAGCTATCCGTACGATTATAAAATAATGCATTCAATGTTGAAAATGTGTTCTTGGACTAATCAACTAGTCAATTATAATGGCTAAAAAGCTTGCACGACAAACTATGCTATGTTAATCATTCTGTTCAATACCTCGGATTTGCTGGTCGAGCATTGTTTTAGCCTAATCACTAAAACCAATAACTGTGATTGTAGTAGTTATAGACTCTTCCTAATTAGGATTAACATAGTAAATACAAAAACAGCTAACTTAACTGTCAGGTTTAACATGAAAGATTACACGTAGAAAATTGCACTTACCACCAAGACACTATCTGTTCAATGCCGCAGTTTGTTACGGCATTGTTCTAGCTTGTTGTGGTCGAACGGAGCGTATAAAAGCTATAAATCATAGCTAAATTTCCTGGGCGGGATACGATTACACGTGTGGCACCGTCACTGCCTACAGACTGAACTGCCTTCAAGACTGCAGTCAAATCCTATCTCACATAATCACTGCCCCTGAATCGCGGGTCGTGTCGTGTCCTCCATTGCTTGCGACAAACACGGAAAAGAACCTGCGTACAACTAGGACGTAATAATAAAGGTGTTTTCAAAGCGCTTTTCCTAGTAAGGACAGTTCAAACGCTCCTTCACGCATTAACACACTCATTAAACATTAATACAATACATATAGATGTACCTTAAGAGTCTTTTTAAGTGAGCTCCTGCTGTTATTGTTAGCATTGTTGATGGCTTTCTCAGTTTCTGCAACACCTTAGTTTTCTTAAATTTTCTTCTCCACCCTTCCCCTCCCTTCTGTCTCTTGTCCTTGTTCTTTATTCTTGTGGCTGTTATCTTCTTCTTCTTCGGTAAGCTTAAAATTATTATCCTAGTAAAGTGTTGTCATTGTAATAAATGTTTAAAGTCTAAAGTTTAAAAGTCTTCTTCTGCTTCTTCAAAATAATATCTTAGGCACAATATTGTAGAATACGGAGACGGAAGTCTTGGAATTCGTACTTGCATATATACCTATACAATACATCGTTCAAACATAGTTCCTGGTCCTGATTTGGCTCGGAAGAGTCCGCTGGACCTAAAGCAACAACCATGTAATGTAATGTAATGTAATACAATACATCTCACAAAGTAACCCCACGACATTGAGATTTTTACAATTTATAAGATCCTCATATTACACATTGCGTCCTTTTTCGATAGTGGTAACATACAAGGGTTGAGCACCGTTGAGAATTCGTTTCGTTTCTTTTCTTTTTCTTTTTTAAATTTTATTTGCAGACGCTGAGTAAGTTCTTCAATGAGAGACACTGACATTGCATGACAAAGGTACCCCTTCTTTTCTATAAGAATACACTTCATATACGTTAGAGTAATACTGTACAGTGCTAGACTTTCTTCTTCTTCTACTTCTTCTTCTTCTTCTTCTTCTTCTTCTTCTTCTTCTTCTTCTTCTTCTTCTTCTTCTTCTTCTTCTTCTTCTTCTTCTTCTTCTTCTTTATTATAGTCCAACTATAGAATTTATCTATATTCTTCGTGGTGTTTGATGTAAAGACTAGCAGATATTCTGGATAATAATTCACAGATGATCTACTGAGCTTGCGTATAATAACAAGTGTATTCAGTCAGGGGAGACAAGAAGTATTCAGTCTCCAATAGACACTCTGTTGATCCCACCATCATGCTGCTCTGTTCATGCCAGAGCCGTCTAAAACAATAACTTGACTAAATTCGTCAGCGCGTGTCCGATTGTCCGCACAATCACTCTGAATGTTTGCCTTCCATATTTGGGATTTGGGATTATTTGATTGACACAAACCTTGAACCAATTTGCTTCCCAGCTTTGCATGTGGCAACGGGAAAGATTGCATGTGCTTAATCATTATTGACTTTGTTGCAGCATAATGGTATAGTGTTTCTTTTAAGACTCTAACGTTCTGTCAACGGTCTAGAAGATACATTTAAAACGCCCCATTTCGAAGGTTTTGTTTACTTTTGACGTAAACAGCGTAACCCTAAAATTCGCATTGTTATGACATGACACAATGATAAAGTGGGCATTGTTATGACATGACACAATGATAAAGTGGGCATTGTTATGACATGACACAATGATAAAGTGGGCATTGTTATGACATGACACAATAATAAAGTGGGCATTGTTATGACATGACACAATGATAAAGTGGGCATTGTTATGACATGACACAATGATAAAGTGGGCATTGTTATGACATGACACAATGATAAAGTGGGCATTGTTATGACATGACACAATGATAAAGTGGGCATTGTTATGACATGACACAATGATAAAGTGGGCATTGTTATGACATGACACAATAATAAAGTGGGCATTGTTATGACATGACACAATGATAAAGTGGGCATTGTTATGACATGACACAATAATAAAGTGGGCATTGTTATGACATGACACAATGATAAAGTGGGTATTGTTATGACATGACACAATGATAAAGTGGGCATTGTTATGACATGACACAATGATAAAGTGGGCATTGTTATGACATGACACACTGATAAAGTGGGCATTGTTATGACATTACACAATGATAAAGTGGGCATTGTTATGACATGACACAATAATAATGTGGGCATTGTTATGACATGACACAATGATAAAGTGGGCATTGTTATGACATGACACAATGATAAAGTGGGCATTGTTATGACATGACACAATGATAAAGTGGGCATTGTTATGACATGACACAATAATAAAGTGGGCATTGTTGTGACATGACACAATGATAATGTGGGCATTGTTATGACATGACACAATGATAAAGTGGGCATTGTTATGACATGACACAATGATAAAGTGGGCATTGTTATGACATGACACAATGATAAAGTGGGCATTGTTATGACATGACACAATGATAAAGTGGGCATTGTTATGACATGACACAATGATAAAGTGGGCATTGTTATGACATGACACATTGATGAAGTTGGCATTGTTATGACATGACACAATGTTAAAGTGGGCATTGTTATGATATGACACAATGATAAAGTGGGCATTGTTATGACATGACACAATGATAAAGTGGGCATTGTTATGACATGACACAATGATAAAGTGGGCATTGTTATGACATGACACAATGATAAAGTGGGCATTGTTATGACATGACACAATGATAAAGTGGGCATTGTTATGACATGACACAATGATAAAGTGGGCATTGTTATGACATGACACAATGATAAAGTGGGCATTGTTATGACATGACACAATGATAAAGTGGGCATTGTTATGACATGACACAATGCTAAAGTGGGCATTGTTATGACATGACACAATGCTAAAGTGGGCATTGTTATGATATGACACAATGATAAAGTGGCCATTGTTATGACATGACACAATGATAAAGTGGGCATTGTTATGACATGACACAATGATACAGTGGGCTTTCGTTACTCAAAACAACCGCTACAGTTGGAATTGTCCAGTTCGGTTCTGACAGGGAGTGATGTCCCTTATTTTGACTTTTTGGTGATTTTTTACTTTTGACACTTTATTGTCCCTTTTTATTGGGAAATTTCCCTAGGGAAGGCGTAGTCGCATCCTGTGGCGCGCCCAAACCCAATAAACTTAATATTTGTTGTGGTTCTTTGAAATGTTGCTGGGGAGCAAACCGGAGTACGGTACATCAATATCATAGCCGTGTGACCTTTTTGACCATATTTCTTAGTGAACACGCGGCTTCAAGTGTGCGTCTTTGGTGTCCGGGGTAGGGTCTATTATATCAACCTTAAACAAAAACCTTACGAGCCGTTCTTTTTAACCCCTTGGGGTCATGAGCAATCTTGCCACTGTAGATTGTTCAAACCTATAAAGGGAACAGTGAAAGCCACAGTTGAAAACCTGTCTTTCCTTTATAGGCAAGACAGATTCACTGCGGCAACAGTACCCCCGTTGGAGTGCCGGGGGTTTTCAGTATAAATAGTATCCCCACTTTATGGAAATTTAGTGCTTTAAATTCCCACTGTCGCTGTCTTCCTCATTTACTCTTTCCTATTCCTGCTCTGTCCTTCACTCTGCTATACTATCTTCTTCTTCGCTAGATCAATGACCTACCTTTTTTCTTGAAAACTCTTCCTGGACAAGACTCCTTGTCTGTGTATGAGGTCTGTTGGATCAGCTTGGGAGTGTTGGACGCTTTCTGCCGGGTGGTCACTAGGGCTTCCTATGATTGTACTATTTAGCACTATAGGCATTTTATATGTATGTGTTTCATTGATGATTTATAATGATGTTTGTATTCTATTTTGTTTTTGTAACCGGGGTGTTCGCGTAGTTGAGGTCAACCCTCAGCCGTCCCCCGCGTGGGATGTCTTTATTGTAAAGTGACTGGCCGGTGGAGGGCATTCAATTTTCCCACTAGGGTTGTTTCGGCAGATCTTTTATGCGGATTGGGGGTTGTCCGGTCCTGATTTGGCTCGGAGGAGTCCGCTGGACCTAAAGCAAGAATCAATCAATCAACGTTCTTTTTACAGGCTCTGTCTCTTACCGGCTATGGTAGCTTCTATATTTGTAGCTCTAGAATGTTGGTTGGTTAGCCAACGTCTGTTGCTAGTAATAGGCACAAAAACTAAGGAATTTATTTCAGTAAATAAGGAAAAAGTTCTCTTATGTTGTAAGCTTATTTTATTCAGTGGGACGACGCTCATTGTGAATATTAAAAGGATATGTCGAGGGAGGGCGTGGTCGAAGTGGGACCCTTTAAAATATTTTTTCACACTAAAAAAAATGAAGGCTTGCTATTATAAAATAATTATTGCGTTTGATGGCTCTACTGTGCGGGGTGAGTGGCTTTGTAAAAAGCATTGTGTGAAGATATTTGCTGGAGGTCGGGGAGATTAAAGGGGTTTTCAATGCGTCCTGCTTATTTAGCTCGTGGTCTTTATTTGCTTGGGGGCGTGTGAGCTAGTGAGCTGATGGAATGGAGGACTTTAAACTTTGAATGTAGCCAAGAGGGCATTGGTTATTGAGTGAACACGTTCTTACCACCGTTGGTATGCATGCCCTCTGGCCGTCGGTTCCGTGCTTTAAGAGCCAGAACTTCTCGATTCAGAAACAGTTTCTTCCCAGACGCTGTCCTCAGTACATCACCAACCATGGAATGATCTGTATAAACTGAAAACTCACAACCATTGCTTGATGTGTAACTTTGTGAAATAGGAGTATGCTATGTTGTGTGTGTGTGTGCGTGTGTGCGTGTGTGGTGTGTTGTGTTGTGGTGTGTGTATATTTGGATGTGAAGCTGAACATTCTTAATCATTCTCATCATTTAATTTAATGCTGTTATATTGTTTTACTGCTGTATTTTGTTTTACTTGCAGGGTGTGTTTGACTCCATAACTCTATATGACTGATGTATGTTTAACACTGTGTTTACCTATCTTTTAGTGCTGTATACATGTTGTATGCCAAGGAAGCGTATGACACGATGAATGCATGTGTGACTGTGCAAGAAATGATGTATTTCATTGTCGCCATGCCACACCAAAATCCTTGTAACGTTTTTACTTGGTGAATAAATATTCTTATCTTATCTTATCTTAAAACAAATGTGGGTTTTGTCCTATAAATTTTAACGAATCACCCACCCATTCCCTGCCATCCCCATCACCGCCCTAACCCCACACTAGCCCTCAAGCACTTACTTCAACTAAATATATCTTCACCAGTTTGGAGTCCAAAATTGAAACTTGCAACATTGTAAATTCGTTGTCTCCATAGTTTTTGATAGATGTATCCTATTAAAGTGGCCATGTTCACTGGTTTGAGACCCCACAGGGTAAACCAGAAACTGTTGGTTTCAATTTGAGCTACAGAGATTGAGGAACTTTAATAGTTATAGATGTAGGCGAGTGGAAGTATTTGACTCCCGTCTCTCGGCCACCACCTTGAGAACACAGCCCAACCCGAGCTGTTATTTTTATTTTATCCCTC
>CM072515.1:16989910-16999910 GCA_036898135.1 Oncomelania hupensis | reverse complement strand
CTTCGAAGAAGATATGGATACGAACCTCGGTGGTAGGTCCTCCTCCTCCAAGCCTGTTCGAGTAGAGATTACAAATTTAAAACGAAACAAAACGCGACGAATATTAAAGGGGGAATATTGTTTTAATGATTCTAACGGAGTCATAATACATAGCCTATCTAATGTATCTTCAGGTGAATTTTTAGTGCGCGTGTGAGCTGATGAGGACTCCACTTCGTCTTGGGCGACGTGGGTTCGAATCCTGACTTCAGCAAACTATTTTGTGATTGCTGGATATTACGGGCCAGCGCCTTGAGAATATCACTGAGCTTGTAAGTGCGCTATATAAAAGAAATCTCTATACTTCGGTCAATAGAAAGGCTTGTTGAAAACCACAAAAATAAGATCATTGAAAATATTTTTACTCACAACTCTTTACTTACTGTCTTTTGCGTCGCGTCAACTTTTCTTTTCCTGTCATGGCTTCTTCGTCTACTAGCAGGTCTTCAAGGGCCTCAACCTCTCTCCTCTGTCGCACTAGCTCGCTTAGAAAGAGTTTTTTCCCTTGTACTCTTTCTTCCCGTCCTGAGACACTTCTTTTGCGCTTGAACGCTTCAGCAGCTTCTGTTGTTTTTTGTAACATTTCAAGAGACAGTGTTATAAAATAAAAACTTTTAAAAAATCAGGAGATAAAACAAGGTGATTATAGAGGGTTTATAGTGGGGGTTATAGAGAGGGATTATAGAGGGTTTATAGTGGGGGTTATAGAGAGGGATTATAGAGGGTTTACAGTGGGGGTTATAGAGAGGGATTATGGAGGGTTTACAGTGGGGGTTATAGAGAGGGGTTATAGAGAGGGATTATAGAGGGTTTATAGTGGGGGTTATAGAGAGGGATTATAGAGGGTTTATAGTGGGGGTTATAGAGAGGGATTATAGAGGGTTTAAAGTGGGGGTTATAGAGAGGGATTATAGAGGGTTTATAGTGGGGGGTTATAGAGAGGGATTATAGAGGGTTTATAGTGGGGGTTATAGAGAGGGATTATAGAGGGTTTATAGTGGAGGTTATAGAGAGGGATTATAGAGGGTCTATAGTGGGGGTTATAGAGAGGGATTATAGAGGGTTTATAGTGGAGGTTATAGAGAGGGATTATAGAGGGTTTATAGTGGGGGTTATAGAGAGGGATTATAGAGGGTGTAAAGTAAAGGAGAGATTGGCCGTGGGGGAAGGGGAGGGGAATTTTAAAAAAAGATTGAATGCCATTCAAATGTATTTCCACACACTCCCACAAATCGTCGAGAAATAAACGTTTTTAAAAGTTCATTTTTTAGGAGTGTTGCTGAGACTCCGCTTTATAATAACAAAACAACAAGAAAACATAGAATGATATTCTACTATCTGAACTAGCAAGCAAAACATTATCCTAATCGTCCCAGCTCATTTATAGTACCACACCAAACGTCTTTACAAAATGGTGAAACACAATGACCTTGATCTTTGAGGTAAATACAAGTAAGAATGATTGAACTGGCTTTAACAGTAGTTTAAGTTAAAGTTTCTGCAGGTTATTCTAGAGCACAGGCGCTTGTATCCGGACACGCGAGCGCCTATGTCTGTGACGCGTCTCCCTTTGGTTATCTATAATTCTATAATACTTATTATAGATAACCAAAGGGAGACGGTTTGATATATATCACACCACATCACACCACCAGTCTGTTATACCTGACCTCGCATTACCACCACATCTATCACCGTTTGACGTTCAATTTGATTTTTTATATATATTTATATATATTTTTTGATATATATTTTGATATATATTAAATATGTTGATATATATTAAACCGTGTTTAGCAACAAATAGGCTCCAGTGACCTTAACCTTTGCGGCAAATATGATGGCTCGGGAGGCAAGCCACTAACCTAGGTAATATACCTACTCCTTTTAGTAGTTCTTGAGAAATGGCTTCGGACCGACCGACAGTCCAACAAGTGACTCGTTCTGATTCCCGACTGTTTTAAGCTATTTCCATATAAGTCTGGACATTTAAAAAAATATGTTTTATACTTACTAGCTGTCGCTTTAAAACCTCCTACACCACCAGACGACATAGCCTGCAGAGTGGTGTAGGACACGCGCTTGTTGTAACCTCCCTTTCTGCAAACCAGCAAACCATAATATATTTTATAGTTAACCCTTTAAAAAACCTCCATCACTGCCGTAGCAAGGTGCACAACATCTGCTTTAGGTCACCATCAAGAGCTCTCTGACTCTGGCACCCAAACTTGCAGAAAGGCTGAGAAAAAAGTCAAAGAATCGGGCTCGTATTGCACCGATACACAATTAAGTATTTAATTAACTATGGAATAGATTAAGATTCAATTATATCAATGTATTTAAAGTTTTTTCGCAATTAAGTGATATACACTTTAAAAAACAGAAACAAAATTAAATAAAAATAAAAATATAAATGAACTTTAAAAAAACATTCACACAATGATGACTGCATGAAAGAGTTTATTGATTAAATTATGAAAGTATGAAAAGAAAGCAGACAAAACGAAGGACTGGTTTTTTTTTTCAAAGTCGTAGATCTTCTACGCAGGTTACCCAAATAATGAAAGCACAAGTAAAGCAGCTGCAAGATAATTCATTTGTTTTATGTAAGGTCCGTAACCACTGTGATTATAAACCATTAAAAACACACAAATATTAACAAGATAGCAATTGGTTTAAACAAATTTGTATTCAAAGAAAGCATGTAATTGTTAGATAGCCATTCAAGTAAAATGAAACTAACTGGTCCGTTTCAAGCACTTCCTCGCTCACTACGACATGCACCTTTTGTAAGAATGTATTCCATACTCAAGTTTTGTTCGCAAAATGAAGTAATAATGATTACCTGCAAGATAGCGGGCAGTTTTGAGCGCACGAAATCTCTCCTTTCTTGTAACGTTCCAGTACCTCATTGACACAGCTTACTTCTGAAAAGCGAAACAAAACACCTTTAGCCTGTCACCACCACTATTACCACCATCATGTGATTATATCCTGTATTTTTAACCACGTCACGTATGCTCTGTAATACCCTTTGATAATAAGGCATTCAACTGCTTTATAGATTTAACTCCTTTAGTTTTGAAATGTACTTTCCTTTTTAATTTAAAATGATCTACGTTAGTGTAAATTCCTCATTTGAGGTCATAATGATTTGATGTATTGTATTGTATTGTTTTGTATTGTATTGTATTGTATTGTACATAGTCGCAGACAGATGCTCAATCACTAGCAGTAGATACTCGCACCCATTTATAGATATTATATATTATATATATTAAAAAATACAAACTAATGCGCCTCTGTACTGTCCTACATCACCAATCACATCACAAAATGATCATGTACCAACCCACGTCAGACGAACATCTCACAGACACGAAGACCTCGCCTTGGGAGACTATTGCCTGACGTCGCCTCCGAACTGGTGGTTCTGCTGGTTGTGTTGATTCTGCGGCAGAAATTGGCAGTTCTGTTTGTCTAGCTTTACCGCCTGATCACAAGGTTACATGAAAAGACCCCGAAGGTAGCAGGTAGGCCTAACCCTAACCACTGCCATTATCTAAATGTTACGAAAATTTCTAAAGGTAGGCATATATTTCTATTGCAAATAACAGATCTTTATAAGTGTTTTTCTTTTTTTTTACCCTACATAAGACACAAGCTAATTTGGAATAGGGACACATTCTTTTTTTAACAAAAGTGGACGAGGAATTTTTTTTAAAGGAGTAATTTAAAACATTAGAACAATAGGCAAAAACATTAGTTTGTTGTTGATAAAGATCGCCGCGCTTTGAGCCTGATTGGGGATTTGGGGAAAAGCGCCTATACAGCAACCATTCTTCTTCTTCTTCTTCTTCTTCTTCTTCTTCTTCTTCTTCTTCTTCCTTGTTCTTCCTCCTTCATCTTTTTTTTTATTTTTTAAATATTTTATTTACCGTATTGTCCCTTTTTCCATAGGGAAATTCTGGGCCGCCTCCCCTGGGGAAAGCGTAGTCGCAACCTGTGGCGCGCCCAAACCCAACCTACCTAACATTCTTCCTTCTTAGTCTTCCTTCTTCCTTCTTCTTCCTCCTTCTTCTTCCTTCTTTCTTCTTCTTCCTTCGTTCTTCTTCTTCTTCCTCCTCCTTCTTCTTCCTTCTTCTTCTTCTTCTTCTTCTTCTTCATTCGTTCTTCTTCTTCCTCCTCCTTCTTCTTCCTTCTTCTTCTTCTTCCTTCGTTCTTCTTCTTCTTCGTGCTTCTTCTTCCTTAGTTCTTCTTCTTCCTCCTCCTCCTTCTTCTTCCTTCGTTCTTCTTCTTCCTTCTTCTTCTTCCTTCGTTCTTCTTCTTCTTTCTTCTTCTTCCTTCTGTCTTCTTTGAATGTTAAAAGGCTTAAATTCCAAGGCTTTGTTTACTTTTGGCAAAATCGGGTTTACCCTAAAATTCGCATTGTTATTACATTAAACGATGATAAAGTGGGCTTTCGTGGCTCAACCCAACGGCTAAAGTTGGATTTTTTTCCACTTCGGTTCTGATTGGGAGTTTTCACGATTCATATTTGAACCTATTTCTGCGGAGTCAGCCACAGGGCTTGACGTGTTCATCTTTGGTGTCTGATGTAGTGTCCATTTCATCAACCTAAAACGAAAAACCTTACGAGCAATTGCTTTTACGGGTTCTGTCTCTTACCGGCTTTGGTGGCTGAAACTTTTAGCTCCCGAATGTTGGCTGGCAAGGCAACGGCTGTTGCTATTAATAGGCACACAAAACTACGGAATGTATTCATAAAAAAATATATAAAAAACTTAATTTAAAAAAAATTATACTTACGAAAGAGTTTTTTGTGTTTTACAAAAAAACTCTTTCGTAAGTATAGTTAAAAAAAAGTTCTTTATATATTTTTTACAGCTTATCTTTTTAGGTGTCCCACCAGGTGAATGTTAAAAGGATCGGTCAAAAGGGCGTGGTCAAAGGGGGCCCCTTTAGGCGATAACATAGGGTCCCGCACAGGCAGTGGTTGCAAGGCAATGGACTGCCTATAATATGACCCTTGAACCCCATTGGCTCAGTGGTGTACATGTACACTACGGCAAAATCAAATAAAGTCTTGAATGTCAAGCCATAACATCGCAGCCCGTACAGTCAGTGGTTCAAATCTGGTTGACATCCTTAAAAAAATAGAGAGAGAGAGAGAGAGAGAGAGAGAGAGAGAGAGAGAGAGAGAGAGAGAGAGAGAGAGAGAGAGAGAGAGAGACAGAAGGAGAAAAAGACTCTGCGCCCAACTTTTACAGACGAAAGTACAAATCGAGGTCTTGTCTGTGCACGCACACATTCCATCGCATGGACTTGAAAGGTCCTGACGCTTACGCCCCAGACCGTGAGTAGC
Organism: Oncomelania hupensis; assembly: GCA_036898135.1. NCBI lineage: Eukaryota > Metazoa > Mollusca > Gastropoda > Littorinimorpha > Pomatiopsidae > Oncomelania > Oncomelania hupensis. The sequence goes on along the minus strand of CM072515.1, from coordinate 16,994,506 downwards.
CGGTTACGCAAATATATCCAGCATGCACTGTTGCTTCTACCCCATACCCGGTCCCCCTAGGATTGTGTTCAGCTGTCTGGGCGTCATGAGGCGTCCAAAGGCTGCCAGTGAGCACCACGGGTGGCTTGAGTTGGATCCTGTACCGGCGCAGCGCCTTGAGCAGCTCTTGAGCTGGAAAAGTGCTACATAAGAAGTATGAAATAAATAAAAAATGAATAGACAATCTATACCAATCAAAAGCCATGTGCGGTCGATAGTAGCATGCATGCTATTCGAAAAAGTGGAAGCTGTAGGGGTAGAGGTGGTGGAGGTGGAGGTGGTGGAGGTGGGGGTGGAGGTGGTGGAGGTGGTGGAGGTTGGGGTGGTGGAGGTTGGGGTGGAGGAGGTGGTGGTGGGGGTGGTGGTGGTGGAGGAGGTGGAGGTGGGGGTGGTGGAGGTGGAGGTGGTGGAGGTGGGGGTGGTGATGGTGGAGGTGGTGGTGGAGGTGGCGGTGGAGGAGGTGGAGGTGGGGGTGGAGGTGGTAAGGGTAGAGGTGGAGGTTGTGGAGGAGGTGGTGGAGGTGGGGGTGGAGGTGGTGGCGGCGGCGCTGGTGGTGGTAGTCTGGGGGAAGAAGACGTGAAGTGGACAAGGGATGTCGATGTGACAACAATTGCACTGCTTGTGCGTTTCCTTCTGCAGGCACCAGTGTCGGCAGCCCTGCAAATATTCAAGATGATGATGACGACGAGAATGATGACGATGATGATGACGACGACGATGATAATGATGACGACGACGATGATGATGATGGTAATGATGATGATGATGACGACGGCGACGACGATGATGATGATGACGATGACGACGATGATGATAATGATGATGATTGATGGTGATCTTTGTTTTTTAACAAAAATCTTTATTTGCTCAGATGTAATGTGTGTAATGTATGAATTCTGCAATATAGGCAGTAAGGATTTGTTGACTTGACTTGATGATAATGATGATAATGATGATGATGACAATGACGACAATGATGATTTTTAAACAAAGAAAGGGTTTTGAAGATTCGAAGATAGACGTGACTGTACGGGATACCAAAGAAAATCTAGTGAAGCCATAGTGCTTTTTAAAAGTCTAATACAAAACTGAAAGAGCAATTAAAATATTTGGATATATGATAACGACGATGAGTTCAAGAATAAAACCAGCATTACATCAACATCAACAACAACAACAACAACAACAACAACAACAACAACAACAACAAAATGATGGAAACCTGCTGTGAATAAAGACGATCCGCGCCGATGGCGTAGATGTTGCTGTCGCTGGGAACGGTGGTGCCATCGCAGTCTTCGTCGCGGTTTCTTTCTACCTGCAAAACGTGTTTACATGAAAAATATTACAGGTTAGCAAATAGCTAAGTCAATGGTAGAATTTATATTTTCACGATAGCATTTCAAAAAGTGTAATAAATTTTCTTGCTGCATCATACGCTTCTATCGAAGAACTGATCGGCTGAGATATATTATTGTTGCTCGATCCATCTCTATTTGAAAAGAGTTTACTTTTGAAAAAAAAAAGTGTGTTCCAACCATTTAATGTGCACATTTACGCACTCAGTCAATCATACAACATCGTCGTCGTCGTCGTCGTCATCATCATCATCATCATCATCATCATCATCATCATCATCATCATCATCATCATCATCATCATCATCATCATCATCATCAGCAGCAGCAGCCGTTGCAGCAACAGCCGCCACCGCGCTTTTTTTTTAGAAGGCAGCACGAATTTTGCCAGCTTTGGTGACGACTAAAGTGACAAAATGATATAAATAAAAATAAAATAAAATATTATTGTTGTCGTCGTCGTTGTCGCCATTGATCGTGACTTGCCTTCTTCACAGCGATGTGAGCAGCGTGGTTTACACTGACGAATATTCCCTCAGTATCCATGACAACGGTGTCACGTGGTGCGTGGACAGCCACTACAAAACCAGCATGATCGGCGACGGTATAATCAAATCTCTCCGTGATGAAATCCAGCGTCAGACCTGTCAATGAACAATTTCGACAGATATCAGTCAATAATTTACATTACCTAATTGAACAGCCAAGATAGCAGACGAACATGGATTACACGAATTTTATTCTTAATGAGATTATACGACAAACAAGCACCAAAGGTTTACAGGACCAGCAACGAGCATGTTTATATAAGCCGGCCCTGCGTACATAAATTATATCACACACACACCCACACACCCACACACACACACACACACACCAGCGCGCGCGCGCATCCTAGACATTTAAGAACATAAAATCCCAGGGAAGAGAATCAGAAAATCAAAATAAACAGTCAGCCGGAGTGGGTGGTCAAACTGGACGGATCACTGAAGCGGAAAGAAATTAGTTTGGAGAGCAGATTTGAAGACAGAGAATGTATGCTTGCTGCCTTCCCCAGGAGAGGCGGTCCAGAATTTCCCAATAAAAAGGGACAATGAACAGTTACAAAAAACAAACATAAAGAGAGAGAAGGGAGGGAGGGGGGGAGGGGGGGAGGGGGAGCAATTTGTTCCAGATTCTTGAACCAAAAACAGAGAAGGAACGTGAACCTGAAGACACAAGTTTTGAGCACGGAATGCGGCGTGTGAGAGCATCAGGAAAAGACAGAAGATAACGAGATGGTATGTAGAGCTCAAAGCAGTCGGACAGATATGATGGTGCATTACCAAATTTAGTTGCAATAGATTAAATAGGTTATGAGAAATTATACCACATGCAACACAGGCGCTTATAATTATCTGGACACGCGAGCGCCTATGCCTGTGACGGGTCTCCCTTTAGTTAAGTATGAAGATGTTGGCGTGATTGTGTGTGCATGTGTGTGAGTGCATGTGTGTGTGATTTCTATGATTTCCAAGTTAATGTTAAAGGTTATTTACTATGTTAATTTGTTAAAGGACAGATTGGAAGATTAGACTTCTTATTAGTCTAAAATCTATATCCCTAATTATAAAAAAGTGTCAAAAGTTTCAAAAAAGTTTCACAGTTAAGTAATATAGATAACCAAAAGGAGACGCGTCACAGGCATAAGCGCTCGCGTGTCCAGATACAAGCGCCCGTGACTTGCAAGTTTTGCACCGACGGACGGCGGACGGTGGACGGAATTTGTTTTAAAAATTGTTAGTTTGGAACTATTGAGGACTAATCTAGAACAGATTTGCACAACTCTTGATTTTTTAGCGAAGATGTGTGTGGGGAGAGTGGAGGGAGAGGGATGGGGAAGTTTATTACCTGAAGTTTCACCTGCATTCCAGTTATACTTGTGGTCAGCGTGTGCGGAGAAGGTGTAGCAGTTGCCGTACTTGTGATCAAGATAGTGTGTGAAGTTGCTGTGGAGACAATAGTTAAAATCATATTAAGCCCAACCAAAATATGTCTGTTTACGGTATCCCGACCGACCCCAAATTTTTTTTTTGGGGGGGATCCTCTAAAAAAAAAAGAAAAAAAAAGTCCAAAAAATCGCACCCAAGGTGAAAAATGTTCAGAAAAAAAGTAAGCTCGACCGATGTGATTTTTTCTCTTATGTTACCGTAAACAGACATTTTTGGGCCTTATTATCAATATCCCAATGCCCTAAAATTTCAGTATTTGTTGTCGACTAACTAAAAAGTCGGATAACCCTACTAAAATCATTAAAAGGGATAGAATTGTGTTGTTGTTGATTACATTTTCTTAAAATTCCCCTAGTACTGATACTTGAATGAATGAATGAAAACGCTTAAAGCGCATACAGATTTCTACACATAAAGCATGATTGGTTGTATTGAAATTCCACTAGTTACTTAGTCACGAATTTCTATGGGTTGAAATATTATGCTAATAAATCAGGTTTATAATAAAAATCCCTACACCAATTTTGTAAAACTATTTTTTAACGTTTAAATTTAATTTTTCTTGGTACATTTGTTTTTTTAATTGTACATTTTATATATTTAAATAATGTTGCATCTTTGTGCATATTATTTTACTATTGTCCATGTGCTAATGATGTTAACCTTGCCTTGCCTTGCCTGGCCTTGTGGAGAGAAGCGTCTGGTTATTCATATGGAGTGAGTCATTATCAAATTTCTTAATCGCTCATCTACAAGAGTCTCTTCGTAGACTCTTTTCTGTCGTCGCCGTCGTCATTGTCATCATCACAAGCTTAATCGTCGCGTGCCATGCATCTTTGGAGGAGGTGGGTGGAGGCGAAAGGGCGTGGTGGTCTCTTCGTCTTCTTCGTTAGCGTTGCAGCCCACATTGTCATTATCGTCGCCGTCGTCGCCGTCGTCATCATTATCCTCGGTGTCGTCGTTTTCATCATCATCATCATCATCATCATCATCATCATCATCATCATCATCATCATCATCATCATCATCATCATCATCATCATCATCGTCGTCGTTGTCGTCATCATCATCATCTGCATCGTCGTCGTTAGCATCATTGGAATCGTCATTGCTATTATTCTCATGGCCTTTACCTGGCATAACACGGGACGTCACCGAGGTTGCAGTCTAGCAGCATAGACTGCAGTTGATGTCCGATACTTTCCAGC
>CM072515.1:16974910-16984910 GCA_036898135.1 Oncomelania hupensis | reverse complement strand
TATATAATTTGGAAATACGTTCAGATTAATTTTATTGTTTTCTCTTCACAGATAAAACGAGTAATTCACCAAACGTTTCCAGAAAATTAAAGTATAATTTTGACGAACTCTCAGATTAATGTTTTTTGGGTTTTGTTTTACACTTGACGCTGACAAAGCACACTGATTGATGTTAACACGTCTATCTGATTCATGTTAACACGTCTATCTGATTAATGTTAACACGTCTATCGTTTAGACCCAAATGCGCCTTCAGTCTAGCTGGGAGACCTTATGTAGGTATTTAAACAGTAGCTATGAATACACATAAATATTTATTCATGTATGGACCCCACCTAGAGAGACTAAAGATATGGACGATTGGATCGTATGCCTCAGGACCGTAGCCCGGGGGCCGGGTAGCTCAGTTGGTAAGAGCGTCTTGCTAGTAACCGAAAGGTCGCTGGTTCGAATCCCGGATTGGTCAATGTGTGATCATATTATTTTCCCCTTTACCAACAACTGGCCCGCTGGTGTCAGTATAAATCGGTCCAGTAGTCACCTATATGCGAAAGTGTCGTGTGACTATAATCTACATACAAACAAACAAACAGACCGTAGCAAACAAATAGGTCTAATGCACAAATTGGTACCTGAGAGAGATAGGACCGAATGACATCAAAGACATTATATACGAAGATACAGGAATACTATTTAGTTCAAGAAGAAGGATTGCCGTTTGGTGTTGGTGGTGGTTGGTGGGTGGGTATGGTGGGAGGGTGGAGGGTTGATGGGGGAAGGTTAAGAAGGAAATAGAGGTATATACGGTGCAATAGTATTAATAATAATAATGATGATGATGATGATGATGATGATGATGATGATGATGATGATGATGATGATGATGATAATAATAATGATAATAATAATAATAATAATAATAATAATAATAATAATAATAATAATAATAATAATAATAATAATAATAATAATAATAATAATAATAATAATAAATTAAATGATTTAGGAAGAAGAAAATAAGATAAGATAACAATAGTATTTTCCAATGGCAAAAGAGTAAAGCCCTAGCTTAACTGGCCGAGACAAACCCGAACCTTGTCTCGGCGAGACACCCGAGACAGTCTCGGCGAGACACCCGAACCATCCTTGCCCTTAACTAGGCTCGGCGAGCAATCCGAGACAGGATCGGCGAGAACTTCGAGACGTGTCTCGCCGTGTCGCGGGCCGGCCTTTTGTCTTGCCGTTCGTGCGCAGCAAACCTGCCCGAGACAATATTTTGATTTGCTGAAAAATCTATCAATGTCAATGACATCTGATCTAAAGAAATACTACAACCCTTAAAATAAGTAGGTGCACCAAATCCAAACTTAATTTAGACTGGAGAACAGTGAAAATACTGAATCAGTAAAAATAATAAATCATTGAATAGCTACTGAGATGTTCAGCCAACTCTTGCACCAGTGCATGAAATGCACCTTGCTGGTGCCTTTGCAACACATAGGGAAGTGTTGCCTTTTGCTTTCTTTCTCTTTCTGCTGCCCCTTCGTTCTCGCTTATGACATACAGCGCTAGAACAACGCCAAAATCTTCTGCAGTTTTCAATTCACGATCGAAGGCCGCCATTGTTGCTAACGTAACTTTGTCACGGTATGTCAGTTTCGACGCAGCTAAAAATAGACCCAGTTCAGAAACGAAAGAGCTCGCCGTGACGCCCGATCTCCTGTCTCGTCTCGGCTGGTCTCGGGAAGACCCAATTAAGAATAAAACCGCAATTTTGACCTTTGGTTCGCCGAGACAAGGTTCGGTTTGTCTCGCCCAGTTAAGCTAGGGCTTAAGCGCTGGGTGCACTTTTTTACATCCTGCCCTTGAAACATTAACAATGAATTAAACAAACAACGTTATAACAATAAACATCCTAATCTAAAACAAACAGGCTAGTTCATAAAGTAATTAATAATAATAATAATAATCATCATCATCATCATCATCATCATCATCATCATCATAATCATCATCATAATAATCATCATCATCATCATAATAATAATAATAATAATAATAATAATAATAATAATAATAATAATAATAATAATAATAATAATAATAATAATAATAATAAATGCTGTTAAGCTGAACAAGTAATTAATTGCATGTTTAGGTAATTTTTATCCTATCCTATTCTATCCCATAACTCAAAGGTCGTTGGGGCACCTGTTACACTGGTTGTTGGTTTTCATTAGTAGTTGATTCAGCCGCGATGCTTGAATCCTGATAAGTGTAACCCAGATTCGTTTATCCATCCTAAGTCCCCTATACGCTTTATGTGTCCGGGGACATTAATTTAATTAAGAAGAAGAAGTTTATCCACGCAACCTGTTCACTCAGCAATAAGGCAGGAGTCGTCGTATGAAGTTTTCCTACTTTATTCAGCGTACATCAACAACTGCATACAATCGTTCAATCGCTTTTTCACTTTTTTTTACTTCTACCTCTCAACTGAAACAGTGCGGTACATATATAGTCTCTCTATACTCGAAAGAACGTTCGAATGTTCCAGCATGACGCAATTAAAACCAATCAAAATAAACTTCGTCATCAATGTCTTACGTTATACAACTTTCTTGAGGGTCCAAGAATTTTTTTTAGCTTCCAGTAGATTTATCTAGACGCTTCGATCGATAGTAAACAAGTAACCCTAGAAAATTCTCCAATAATATCGACCAACGAAACTTATCAAAATTATACAAAGCTTCTTTTAACAACAACGCAAAATCAAATCAAAGGTAAATACACTCTCTATTATTGCATGCTTTGCAAATCAAAACGATCGGATCTATCGTGCGGGTCTCACACGTACTATCGTGCGCGTCGCAAACGTAGCACTACAGACGATCGTTTAACCAGCGTACTCCATCTTTCTCTGTCCCTAGCAACCCTCGTGGTTTCGTTCAGTGTCAAACCAGTCCATTCTACATATTTTGTCATCCCAACTCTTTTTCTGTCTCCCTCTTCTTCTGCCTCCTTGCACCGTGCCAAACAGGATGTTTTCTTTTCAAGGCCTGATGTTCTAGTGGCCTGGCCATACCATCGGAGTTTCCGCTTTTTCACCACTGTGAGCATGTCATCACGTTGTCCAATGGACAGGTAATTTTTAATGTATTTCAAAAGCTGTTTTGTGAATGATGTAAATTGAAATACTGGGATGCGGAGATCTTCAAGAAATTTATTCCTCAAAGTGGAAACCAGAATACCCTTAAATAGTTTTGAGAGATCAATTCTTGGAATATGAATATTTCAAATGGTGGTGGGGGGGGGGGGGGTGGGGGGGGGGGTCTCGCAATTTTCTTCGAAAAAATAGAGGAACGGTAGGAAAGTGTATTGCTAAAAATGATCTTTTGCTTAAAAACACCTTTATTAAATGTTTAATTGTCGGCAATTATTAATATATTCAGCTCTTTATAGTCATCAAAAGACTTTGTTTAAAAACAAGGTATTTAATTGCTCGTTTGTGAAATCTAAGTAAAGGCTTTATGGCCTTGGCACTAGCAGAATTCCAAAGACAAAAGAAATAATCATAAATAGTTGAATATGACCCGAAGAGTTTACGAGAATGTATAATTAAGAAAGTTATAATTAATTAATTTATTTATTTAATCGTTCTTATATAGCGCTTTTCCAGCTCAAGAGGTGCTCAAGGCGCTGCCCGATACAGGATCTAACTCAAGCCGCCCGAGACGCCCACCCGCAGCCTTTGGGAGCATAATTCTCGAAAGTTGATAGGTCTTTAAAAAAAATAGTTTTACTAATGTTCAAAACATGTTGCATCCAAGACAAATTATTGTCTAAAGTTACACCAAGAAGCTTATGACATTGAACTTCAACTATTTTTATTGCAAATTTTCATTGGAGGAAGTTTCAGAAATACATTTTGTCTTTTCTGTCTTTTTGTAATGAACATTGACTTTGTTGTAATTGGATTGAGTGCCATGTGGTTGAATTCAGTCAATTCTTGTAGTTCTTTAGCCCCTTTTTTGTAATGAGGAGGTTAAATTACCCATGTCTGTATTTTAAGAGTGTAATGTAGTGTCTCCAGCAAAGAGTTCACAAGCAGTAGAAATAGGAAAGGGAAGATCAGAGAAGATAATAATAATAATAATAATAATAATAATAATAATAATAATAATAATAATAATAATAATAATAATAATAATTATTATTATTATTATTATTATTATTATTATTATTATTTTATTGTAATATTATGTTATATGTGTTGTAATGACAGGATGTACAATGGATGAATGCGAGTGGGTGCGCAATGAGTCACAATGTGAGATTTGCGCGATATAAGTACCATTCATTATTATTATTAAGATCATTTATATAGATAGAAAATAACAAAGGTCCTAAAATAGATCCATGCTGGATTCCGGCGTTAACAATCTCAAATTGTGACTTTGAATTATGTACATAAACACAGTGTTTTTTTGGTCAGAAATGAACGATTTTAGAAGAAGAAGAATGAATGAATGAATATTGAAGTTTAACGTCTGCCCCCACCATTGGCGATATGACAGACGGGGATAACAATCCCAAGGAACAAGGGGTAGGATCTTAAATCAATACAGAGAGGTTATTTGTTTAAAATATATATATATACTTCTAACAAAGTTTATTGTTGTTGTTCTTGTTGTTGTCAGGTTACTATTTTCAGTGGGATAACACTCACGTCACTGGGGTAAGTTAAAAGGACCTGTCCTGGTGGCGTGGTCAAAGTGGGTCCCTTTAAAGACAAAATTTGATTTTTCCAAACATTTAAGGAGAACGGGGGGGGGGGGGGGGGGGGGGCGTTTGGGTAAAACCACTCCGCAGGAGATCAGGAATCCCGGATCTTAAATTGGTTATTGACGCGTGCAAAGGACTTCCTATATGCATGCATGATGTCTTCAGCGGATCGAACCAGAGAAGCGACGCATTAATTTATTTTATTGTTTTGTTTATTCGTTGTTCTTTATTTTATTTTTTTTTAAATTTTATTTCTTTGACTACCTTGCTGACCCAGACACACGCACGATCTACGAAAGGGAAATGGAAAGATAGCTAAGACTAAGACTGTCTGTATTGTGCTCCTGCGGACGAGAGTGTAAACCGAGGTCTAGTCTGTGCACGCACGCATTCCATTGCATGGACTTTAAAGATCCTGACGCTCACATCCTAGACGGGGTGAATGCAGCTACACAAATACATCCAGTATGCACTAGGTCCCTTCTCCCTATCACAGGATTGTGCTCAGTCGTCTGGGCGTCAGTCTAGGCGTTCAAAGGTTGCAAGTGAGCAGCTCTTCAGCTGGAAAAGCGCTGTATAAAAACGCTAAAATAAAATAAAATAGTGTTAGCGAATGACCGTGTCTTCTATTCTTTTTTGTTGTAAAACAACAACGTTTAGACCAGTGTCGGAGTGTAATAGATCGATTGATCGACTGAATGATCTATTTCATTCAAGATTTTTTTTGAAACGACGTAGTACAGATAAGAGCACTTGTGAACAGTATTGCAAAGTCACCTATTGGTATATTTTTATAACATGGCGATAAATCACTCTCCCCCTTTTCTATCATTTTGTTATAAGATCAATTGATTTTGATTTATTTGGCTTTTATACCTGAATGTGTGAACAGACAATGCAATTAGATTTTAGCTGTATTGAACCGATTCGGTGCAATATCACAGGCGCTTGTATCTGGACATGCTAGCCCCTATGCCTCCAGAAGGGAGACGCGTCACAAGCATAGGCGCTCGCGTGTCCATAAACATCTATAGATAATTAGAATGAAGACGCGTCACAGACATAGACTCTCGCGTGTCCAGATACAAAGGTCTTTGTGCTGTATGTAGGTTTCTGTTCTCGGCAATACTATAAAGTGTGATGGCATACAAATCAAGGCTCAACTGGTATTGTTGTTTTGTTGGGTTTTTTTCCTGTTTTTTTTTTCCATTTCAAAGCATTTAAAGTCGTCATCCATTTACACCTTTTGATGTAATTATGCCTGTATTAACCACTGTTTTTTTTTCTTGATTACTCAAGCTATTCATGCAATCGAAATGTTTACTGGAATGCTTATTGCATTTTTAAAAATGCAATTGAAGGGATTGGGAGCGATGATTTTTATTTATTTTTTGGTTGCTCGTGTTGTTTTGTTGGTTTTTTTGGGGAAAAAAACCCACATTTAGACAGAAGGAAATCGGACTCTTTAACGCATTGTTAAATGGACGCCATGGGGGAAATGGATAACCGTACAACGAGTCATGGCAACAACAAAAAACAGACCAGGGTAAAGAAAATCTGCCGTCGCTGTCGGCCAAGAATCGAACCCCGTTGGTCGCTTGAACTCCCAGTAAGCAACACTGTACCAACTTGAGTGTTCTCTATTTTGACATGACACATGAGCCGTGTGGTCCTTAAACTTCTTATTTAAGTGACAAACAGCACAAACATTTATCATTTGATTTTCCATAGTTTAAAGCCTTACACAATAGATAATAATATCATATTTTCGCCCCGGAGTTAAAACAAATTACCTGAGACACTGTGCCCCTACTCCTTCAGATGAGAGTATAAACTGAGGTCTAGTCTGTGTACGCACGCATTCCATCTCATGGGCTTTAAAGATCCTGACGCTCATGTTCTAGACAGGTGAGTACCGGCTACCAAAGTACACCCAGCACGCACTAGGCCTCTCCCTCCCCGGTCACCCAGGATTGTGCTCAGTCGTCTGGGCGTCAGACTTTGCGTTCAAAGGTTGCAAGTGGGCGCATCGGGCGGATTGAGTTAGATCCTGTATTGGCCAGCGCTATATTACAACGATAATAATAATAATAATAATAATAATAATAATAATAATAATAATAATAATAATAATAATAATAATAATAATAATAATAACAAAAACAACAACAAAATAATAATAATAATAACAACAACAACAACAACACAGGATGCTATCACACGCATTATCTCCAACCGAACTCAAAACGCGGCCGTCTAAAGAAATCGCTATTATAGAAGACGGAAGAAAAATACATTTTTATTTTTATTTTTTGAAATTTAGATTTACTGCGTCCATTACCACTTTTGAAGAGAAGAAGGAAACCAGAGTACCCGGATAAAACCCTCGGTATCCTGTCGAGTGATAGACTCTTCTGAGACAAAGGAGATTTGTGAGTGGGCGTGCATGATTGAAAGTTGGTCATGGATGTTTCGATCTTTGACAGAGAGCCATGCGGATGTCCCGTTAAAATAGTTTCCAGTCCAGTAGAGCAGTTCAGGACCTTTCCCTTACCTAATGGAATATACTTGGAAAGAATGGACGTGGTTTACACAAGAGTACCAAAGCTAGTTAGCTTATGCCCTCAATAAGGCCCCTCCCTTCCCCTTTCCTCGCCCCCCCCCCCCCCCCCCCCAATAATATGTCTGTTTACGGTAACCTAAGGAAAAAAATAGGGTCGGTAGATAGGAGTCATTTAAAAAAAAAATCTTTTCCATTTTGGGTGCGATTGTTTTGTCTTTTCTCAATTCTTTTTCCCAACGATCCCAAAAAAACGTTTAGGGTCGGAACAAAAAAAAAAAAGGTCGGTCTGGAAACCGGAAACAGCCTTTTGGGGGGGGACTTACAATAGCTGTTGGTTGTTACTGGTGCTGTCGGAGTTGCTGCTGTTATTGATTTTGGTAATGGTGGTGGTACTTATCTGTCTGTCTGTCTTTCTGACTGTCTGTCTCTGTCGCTATCTCTCTGTTTCTGTTTCTCTCTGTCTGTCTGTTTGTCTGTCTGTCTGTCTGTCTGTCTCTCTCTCTTTCTCTCTCTGTAAAAAAAATTTCTAAATACCTTTTCCTTCTAAATAAACTTAGACATTTTGTTACGGTTGGTGCATTGAAATCTTTTTTCTATGCCCACTGTATGTCTCATTTTAATTATGCATCAACTGTTTGGTGTAATGCAAGTGACGCGCAAATTAAACCGCTAAACAGTCTTCATAAAAGAGCAATCAAGATACTCTATAAGTCTTATAATATAAATACAGATATTCCAACTACTGAGAAATACAAAGAACTCCGAATACTCCCACTTCAAAAACAATTTGTATTTAATACAGCTATCCTTATGTTCAAAATCACACATGGAAAAACACCAGCATATCTTGATATATTTTTTACTAAGCCAATTGTTGGGCATAGACTTTATAATTATAAACTACCCCTCCCTCGCATTGATTTATACAAAAATAGCCTATCATTTAATGGAGCTGCTGTATGGAACTCTCTTCCTCTGGAGTGTAAACATTGCACCACAATATTTTCTTTCAAAAATAACCTATGCAAACATCTGCAAAATTAATTATAAAACTGATATTATTTATATGATAACAGTTTTTCATGACATTGTAGTATGATAGTAATAGTAATGATGATGATAATAATAATATTAATTATAATAATTATTATTATTGTTGTTATTATTATTGTTATTATCATTGTTGTTATGATTATTGTTATTTGTATTGTTATTATGAGGGTGAGGGATAGGAAGGGTGGTGGTTGCCTAACATTGTTTAAAGATCATGATGAAGATGTTGGTGTGATTGTGTGTGCATGTGTGTGAGTGCATGTGTGTGTGATTTCTATGATTTCCAAGTTAATGTTAAAGGTTATTTATTATGTTAATTTGTTAAGGGACAGATTGGAAGATTAGACTTCTTATTAGTCTAAAATCTTTATCCCAAATAAAAAAAGTTTCAAAGTTTCAAAAGTTTCACTCCACTTTTTTTTTAAAAATTGTTTGCGTCATGTAACATAGCAAAATAATGTTCATTTATAGCTATCCATTAATTTTGTTTAAATCCAAGGGGAAAAAAATCCCTTTTCATTGCCAGAAATTCGGAGTATTTTGAATCACCATTTGTCATGTCACTCCATGATTGGTACTTGAGAGAAAACAAAACAAAACAGAATCTTCTAATGCACTGCTTTACTAAACACACACACACACACACACACACACACACACACACACACACACACACACACACACACACACATCAGCGGAATTAGAATTTGGGCAAATAACCTTTACAAAAATAGCATATCAATAATTCCCTTCTCCCCCTAACTCACTGTCCACTTTCTTCCTCCCCCCGAAAATATCTTGCTCCCCCACTCCGCACCCCCTTCTTCTCTCCCTTCTCAAACATCTTCCGACGAGGCTATCATTGTACATGACAACAACGACTGTCACAGGCTCTTTTCCTTGTTGTGCTTCCCAACCTCTTCCAGTTGTTGTGTTGTGGTTGTTTATGATGATGATGACGATGATGATGTTGATGATGATGATGACGATAATAATAATAATAATAATAATAATAATAATAATAATAATAATAATAATAATAATAATAATAATAATAATAATATGAAGAAGAAGAACAACAACAACAGCAACAACAGCAATAACAACAACTACAAGAATGATACTATTACTACTACTACTACTACTACTACTACTACTACTACTACTACTACTACTACTACTACTACTACTACTACGAGGTCTAATAATAATAATAATAATAATAATAATAATAATAATAATAATAATAATAATAATAATAATAATAATAATAATAATAGTAATAATAATAATAACAACAGCAACAATAGCAATTACATTAACACTACTACTACTACTACTACTACTACTACTACTACTACTACTACTACTACTACTACTACTACCACTACTACTACCACTACTACTACTACTACTAACATATCATTTGTATAGCGGGTTTTCTCCATGCGAGCTCATAGCACTATATAATAATCCTGTCCGTCTGACTGTAAATCAAAAGCTTAGATCGACCATTAGATCCACATAACGCAATACTGTTCATTATAGAATAATACTCCCACTTTCGATATCATTGTTTAAATATGCAGTCGCAGTATT
>CM072515.1:16957410-16969910 GCA_036898135.1 Oncomelania hupensis | reverse complement strand
GTATTGCAGGCCAACGACTTCGAGCCAACGAGTAGCGTTTTAAAAAGGTATTGCGATGGTGAACGACGAAAAAAAACGGTTTAAAGGTGATTTGTATCTGCTGTGGTACAGCGTCCCCAAAACACAAGCTGTAACGTGACATCCTGTCAACCCGTGAAAGCCGACACTCGGTTCCTGGCCCCATTATGCAGCTTCAAAAATGTTGAAGTACGGTGGTAAGGGAAGCATCCAGGGAGAGGGAGATGTGTTGGCGGAGGTGGGGGAGTAGGGAGAGGTCGAGGGATGTTACTATAGTTAGTAAAAATTATTTTGAAATTGAAGTAGGATTACCGGCATTCCCTTCGAGTTTGAATCAGTGACATTTAGAATAGGGACATTTACTGAGAGTGATTCTGATAGTACTGGTGGATGATGTGTTGAATGATTGTAATAGTATATATTGTTGGCAGTGATGATGATGATGATGATGCTGATGATGCTGATGATGATGATGATGATGATGATGATGATGATGATGATGATGATAATTATAACATGTTGAACGTCATATGCAGGGAGAGAGAGATAGTGACAGACAGACAGGCAGAGATAGACAGAGACAGACAGACAAACTGACAGAGACAGACAGACAGACAGAGACAGGGAGAGCATAAGACACACGAGCACGCACAGCATCTCACAGCATTACAGTACACAATTGAAGCCCGGCCATCGATGCTAATAACATGTTGAACGTTAGTTAGTTTTTCATCGCTTACACTGCGGACTGCAAAGAGCCGAATCAGGACCACAAAATCAAGACCACAGCTTAGTTGAAAGAAGACTTACTGTTGATCCGTATAAAAGATCTGCCGAAACAACCCTAATGGTAACACTGAAAGCAATCGACCAGCCGGTCACTTTACAAAAAATTCATCCCACGCAGGGAGGCGCTGAGGCTATATTCTAATTTATCAAAACCCCGTGGCGTTTACAAAAACAAAATAGATTATAAACATCATTATAAAACAAAACACACACATATATAAAATGCCCACGTAATAATACCATAGGAAGCCCTAGTGACCATTTGGCAGAAAGGGTCCAATATTCCAAGGCTGATCCAACGGACCTCATACACAATTTTGGAAATGTTTTCAAGAAAAAAATGTAGTGACTGGTCTAGAGAAGAAGATAGTATAGTAGATTGATAATCAGATTAGGAATGAAAAAGAACAAAGTAGAAAGACAGCGACAGTGGGAATGTAAAGCATTAAATTTCCAGAAAGTGGGGATACTATTTATACAGAAACCCCCGGCACCCCCATGGGTGGAATGTTGAACGTGATATGGAAACAGAGAGAGAGAGAGATAAAGAAAGAAAGAGAGAGAGAGAGGGGGGGTAGGGAGGGGCACGAACATCCAATGAGAGAGAGAGAGAGAGAGAGAGAGAGAGAGAGAGAGAGAGAGAGAGAGAGAGAGAGGACACGAACATCCGGTTGGATTAAAACATCCGTCAATTCAAATAACTTAACAGCGCAAAAGGGCATTTAAGTATCATTTGGGAATCCCCCAAATTGTTCTATAGTATGTACTGTCAGCCCTCAGCAAACAACCGCCCGAGGAGAAGGCCTTTGATGTCTTTGTCAGGACCGCCTTTAAAATTGCAAATCCCTCCCAGCCTGTGTGATTCTAGCTGGAATGGTCAACAGATTTTTTTTAACGTAGAGTGGGGGATAAATGATCAATGAACACAAGATGGATGTCTATATTTCCACGTCACACAAACCCACCTGTGCGAAGCCTAAGATCTAGATTATACTAATTAAGATATGAATTTTTTGTAGCAGGGGTGGAACAAGGGGAAGTAGGGTCCGGACCCCGGTGGTGTCCAGGGCTGAAGGCCTTGTCGGGGGTAGAGAGGGGTGGGGGGTGGGAGGCGGGTGGAGGGGTCGGGGGTGGAGGGGGCAAATTCCCTTTGACGCTGAAGAAACTGTAACTTTATGAGGTGTATTGTATGCCTCTCCTGCGTTTAAATCTATTTCTAGTTTATGTATACGGCAATTCGCAGTTTAGTATTATTGGAATCAGCAAAAACAGACCTGATGAAATATTGCATTATTATTTTGCGTATAGAACTCAAAAATATAGTCAGGCCATTCATTTAATCCTTTCTTTTTATATAAACTATGCAGAAACACATATTTATGTAGACAACCCAACATTGATCTACATTTCTTTCTATGTTAGTTCATTAATGTATCTCTCTTTGCTATACACCATATTTTTTTATTGTAATGGCAGTAGTCTTCTTTCTTCTTGACGAAGGTCTTCACATCAAGTTTATCTTTTGATATTTGATATGTCCAGTGTTATTGCGCTTAATGTTGCAACCGTGTCTGCAAGATCTTTTAACTGAAGTCTTCACATGTGTGGTGTGGGGTGTGAATGTTTGTGTGACCCTTTACCAACATCGGGGCCAATTTCCATATGCTATTGTATGTTGTTCAGTGGCTGAATAATCTTTGTATTCTGTATTCTGTTTTAGTGGGGTTCAGGTTGGTCTGTTAACAATGGTATTGATTGAAGTGTTCCGTATAAGGCTGATGTCTAAGTTTTCTTTTGCAGCAAGATCAACCATCCTGAATCCCGAGGAGAGTGCGTTGGCGTGGGAAGGAGTGCGAAGAATATGTTAGTTGATCAAGTATTGACAAATTCACTTTGTCTTGAGTTCATTAACTTATGACTTAGCTAAATTCCTTTTTTTTAATGAGCCCACGACCAGTTCATCTTTGGCAAGCCTAAGAATTCATAAGACGATCGACGTTAACACTGAGTGTAGCAAAATTATACACATCTTGTTACATTACATTACATGGTTATTGCTTTAGGTCCAGCGGACTCTTCCGAGCCAAATCAGGACCAGAGAAGTGAAAGAGGACTCACCCCTGATCCGCATAAAAGATCTGCCGAAACAACCATAGTGGTAACACTGAAGGCAATCTACCTTCCGGTCACTTTACAATGAAGACATCCCACGCAGGGGACGCTGAAGCTATACTCTAATTTATCGAATCCCGTTTACAAAACCAAAATAGAATACAAACATCATTATACAATATCAACAAAACACATACATATAACATGGCTACATTGCTAAATAATAACATCATAGGAAGCCCTAGTGACCATGTGGCAGAAAGCGTCCAATGTTCCCAAGCTGATCCAACAGACCTCATACACAAATGAGGCGTATTGTCCCGGAAGAGTTTTCAAGAAAAAAGGTAGGTGACTGGTCTAGCGAAGAAGAAGATAGTATAGTAGATTGATAGAACAGAGTAGGAATGAGAAAGAACAAAGGAGAAAGACAGCAACAGTGGGAATTTAAAGCACTACATTTCCAGAAAGTGGGAATACTATTTATACTGAAACCCCCGGAACCCCCACGGGGGGTGGGGGAGGGAGGTACACATCTTGTTCCTCACTGCAAATTGGACCAAGCAAAAGACGGGACTAATAAAACTGTAAGTTAAGCCTATATTTTATTACAATTTATAATTTTATTGGAGTATGTCTTACTTTTTGTTGTTCAAACACTCTACAAATTGGGCCCAAACAATGAAAGGACTGTCGAAATTATCCATATTACTTCTTTAATTCTTGAGGAAAAAAAAAGTTGGACCAAACGACGACAGGACTATCGATAGTACATAACTTTCACTTTCCCTGCTATACTACCGTGCTACTACTACTCTACAAGCTAGTCTTGCATTGATGAGTTTCACTCTCCCCGTATTTGTTTTTCCCCCTTATCCCAACAATATGAAACCATAGGTCTTGTGTATCAAATCTGCCGCAGACTGTTTTCTTACACCCCGGTGGAACAGAGTGAAAAGAGTGCTTTTCGCCTCAGGGCCGTAATACCTTTTAAGTGCAGACTGCGTAGCCGTCTCTACGTCCGTAGAGAGAGGAACGAAAGCGCAGCCTATAGTCTCAGCTACGCAATGGGATCTCTTTAGGGCAAACTGAGCTCGACCGGCCCGTCTTCCTCATGTCTCATTGATGCGAAAGAGAGCTTGTACTTTTAATGTATCCAGGTTAAGATTGAGATATGGTGTGGATACTGAACAATGTTTAGAAGCTTGGTCTTTCATCATCCGCTCTGAATAAGAGAGAGAGAAAGAGAGAGAGAGAGAGAGAGAGAGAGAGAGAGAGAGAGAGAGAGAGAGAGAGAGAGAGAGAGAGAGAGAGAGCGCTGCACCTTAAAGACTGCGAAGGTGCATGTGGAAGTCGCAAGTATTGAGTTCGCGCGCGCGCGCAAACACACACACACACACACACACACACCTACATACACACACACAAACATTAAACTCAGTCATGCATTAATTCATGTATTCGTTTATTAATTTATTCATTCATTCATTCTCTTTCTCTCTTTCTCCCTCCCTCTCTCTCTCTCTCTCTCACACACACCCACACACATTATATTCAGTAATGCATTAATTAATTACTTTATTTATTCGTTCATTCATTCATTCACTCTCTCTCCCTTTCTAGCTCTCGCTCTCCCTCTGTCTCTCTATCTCGCACACATATACACTCACAAACATAAATACACAAACACGCGTGTGCGCACACAACCTTATCAAACCGTAAATTTTAAAATCAAGTTATTGGGGGACGAAGATCCCTCTAGAAAATGGTTTCATCATCATCATCATCATCATCATCATCATCATCATCATCATCATCTTCATTGAACATCGTCTTTTTCTTGTTCGCTTTCTTCTTGTTCTTCTTGTTCTTCTTGTTCTTGTTCTTCTTGTTCTTCTTGTTCTTCTTGTTCTTCTTGTTCTTCTTCTTCTTCTTCTTCTTCTTCTTCTTCTTCTTCTTCTTCTTCTTCTTCTTCTTCTTCTTCAGACGCTGCACCGTAATCGTCAAGAATCGATTAGCAATCAATGTGGATTATCGCCGCAAATATTAATGTAAACATTGCCAATAAGTTTGTTTTAATCTGAAACTTCAATTTAGAGATTTTACATTATGCAACTCCCATTTGCATAAAGGTCTGGTCAGGCTTTGCTTGATGATAGTTTGTAAAATGCGTTAGGATTGCTTTCGGATGGCAGCAGGAATCATAGGTTAAGGGCATTAATTTTTGCTTTATATCGCGGTTGCCCAGATTTAGATGCACTTTTTTTGACTCCATACAGAATGGGGGATCGATTAGGATTTAAGGTTTGAAAAGATGGTGCGATGCACTGCGTGGACTCCAGCTGTCTCAGAAACTCGGCGCGACACTGCCTATTCGCATCTTCATTGGGAAGGTTGCGGAGTGCGGACGAGTGAAAACTCATATTTAAATGCGGGATGCCCCAGGACACTACCATAACATAACTCAGTAAAATGTGCTGGAGTGCACTCCTCCACGTTGTGGATGGGGGGTCCCATAGAGGGCCATTGCACCCAAGGGATTATGCGGAACCCAGCGGAGGAGGCCACCGAGCATTCAGATACCTCGCTCCTCCACCTTGTGGAACCGTTTCCCAGAAAGAGCATCAAAAAGATCATTCCATATTATTATGCAAACCATAGATTCGTTTAGATCAACTTCTTCTGATTTCTTCACTTTTAATACTGGACGCCGTATCTTAAGACTTCACTGTGTATATGTGTGTGTATGTGTGTTGTGTATGTGCGTGTGTGTAAGCGTGCGTGCGTGTGTGTGCGTGCGTGCTTGTGTGTGTGACTGTGTGTGTGAGACAGACAGACAGACAGACAGACAGACAGAGAGAGAGAGAGAGAGAGAGAGAGAGAGAGAGAGAGAGAGAGAGAGAGAGAGAGAGAGAGAGAGAGAGAGAGAGAGAGAGAGCGTTCAAATTCTGAATTTCAAGTTACTCGACAGTATATAGCACTCGCTACTGTGTCGCAAGTTAAGCACCGTCCAGTGCGGTTAGCACTTGGATGGGTGACCGCAAACCGTGAAGCGACAAATAACAACGCCCCCAGTTGACTCAACTGTGACTGAGTACCTACTCTCTTAAGGGTGGGGAAGGTAAAGCAGCGAGGGAGAGAGATGGGCATCACCCTCATTACGCTGGCCCAAGATAAGTGTGATTTCCAACATCACGCTATCCTACGGACACAAGGCTATGGAACCACCTTTACCTTTACCTTTACCGACTATATATGCCATAGTATCAAGATATTTTTTTTTCTAAACCCCATTACTTAATTATAAGGCACACTTTGGTTTTACTTTTAAAACGCTTTTTTTTCTCTATCAGTTATGCAGTAAAAGAGATCTTGCTAGCCCAACACAACTCGTCTGTGTTAACGTATCTTCAATAGTGATCTATCTGTATTTGCATTTATGATTTGGGTAGAAACAATATGTATCTTTTTTTATTTTGGACACTTTATTGTCCCTTTGTCACGTCCCAGCTGCCTTAGCAGAGGTTCGACATGCGTGCACTTTCACACGAGAAAAAAAACCCAACACCTAAATAAACTCTAAAAGACAAAACCAGAAGTAACAAGACAATTCCTTTATTTCACACTCATTCGCACTAAAAATTAACTCCCTTTATCCCACTTCCCAACCAACCAACCCTCAATCCCACTAATAAAACCCCAAACTAATACATAAACAACTCGCTCAAAATAATAATGATAATTAAATCAAAATGGAAAATGACTAACTACAAAATGTACAAGAGATTTATAATAATTATGGCTGAAACAGCTTACTGCCAACAAGGTAAATAACAGTAAGCAACTGCTTTAAATCTTTATAAATGTTCAACTTTGTTCCACTAAAACGTCAAATAAATACAACAAGTCTTTTATATTATATAAAATGAATAAGAAAATTTATCTTTTATGCAGAATAGAAGTTGTAAGAAATAATCTAAATTATTAATTAACTAATATCCGGCGAAATAATTCCCCCAGACAAAACTATACAATCACAGGGTTACTTAATCTAGTAGGTAATATTACTCAACAACGTTTATCAATCAATTCAAATTAAATATATCTCAATGTGCTGTAATTTATAAACTATCACATGTGAAACAATTATCGTTCCTCACAACAGATTATCATTGGTTATAGTTATTTGTTGTGTGTGGTGGAGTGTGTGTGCGTGTGCTTTATAAACGAAATAAAGTTCCCTGGGCGAATACCAGAACCTTCGCAACCGAGGTTGACACACGGAAAACGCGGCGTAATAGGCCGAGGCACACAAGCTTCACACCAGCAAGGTTTCAGCACACCATCAATGGTCTGCTCTAGGGTTTTGGTGTTGTATTTGTTGGTACATCTACAACAATACATACAAGAATACGCAACCATTAATAATTATATTACAATATACTGCACAAGCACCCCGCTATCGGAATGGTTGTCTCCCTTTCCACATCCTTACTCATCCTCCCTGTCATCGCGCATATACATTCACAAACACCTCCTTTCTGTCATCTCTTCGCTACATAACAGCGAATTCTTTTATATCAATTTATAATTATTTAATTTATAATACATTTTAGAAAACTCTCTCTCTCTCTAGGTATTTATGCAGCAAACAATATGAAACAATAGAATTAAGAAAACATAATTAACTATTCATTCACACTGCATGCATAACCCAAACCCCCGAACGCTATGGCCAACTGAGAAATTGAGGTAAAAAACTTACGGCTACCAGTGGATTCTCCGGCCTGTAGACAAAGACACACGAACGACGGGACAAACACACAGGCACAGATGGTTAGGCAAGGTGATTACACAGGCATAAGAAGTCCTAGACGGAGTCACAGGTCACCCGACGTTATACGTAGATAACTCAGATTTCACCGAGAATACACAGTAGGTATTCTAAACAGCTTAGAAAAGTTTTAGTTAAACAAACACTTCCAAAGTGTTCCCAAAACAATCCTCCTCTTCCGTTAATAGGCTCTTTTTCGTTGACGGTCTGATCTGTACGACCCACAGACAAAGTCACTAACTGGCACCTTGACCCAACTTGGATCCGTTGATTCTGGCTACAAAAACGATATGCAACTGTTGCTGCTCCTATCAAAATATACAGTGCAAGGGGTTTTATACGATCAGCTAAGAATCTTCCAGAATATACTTCTTTTCATCATTATTCATTCCCTGCACCGTTCGCGATTAGAGCACGCATTTCACACATAGAATATCGCATGGCAGCAATTAATCTTCTCAATAACAAAATAGCCAACTATGCTGTTTTTCTAACATAGTACGTTCTGCACGGGCGCAATACATTCGCTACTTTTATTAATTATAAACAAAATTAATTTATTCTGATTCTCTCCCCTTGACTACCGTAACTTTTAACCTCTATGTACAGGCTGATGATTAAACTATATACATAGGCGCGCGACTGCAAAACTGCGTAGCGTGACACCCTTTTTATCATGAAATTCAGTTTCCGTTTCTTCACCATTGTGATGAGCATGTCGCAACTTATGGCGCGCCCAAAACCCAACTTACCCAATATTGGTTTGTGCTTTTTTGCGGAAATGTAAAAACAAACAAACAAAATATACAAGTCATATACAACTCACTTTGCAACACCGTCACAGTTTGACAGACAAAAGATCTCAGTGTATCTACCGAATTATAGTGTAGTAATAGTGTAGAATAGTGTAGTATAGTGTAGTATAGTGTAGTATAGTGTAATAACTCAATGTTCCCAATGAAGATTCCCCGTCGAAGTTGACAGTACAATATTTTGACGGGAAATCGTCATTGCATCGAACACCCAGTTGTTAGTTTTTTTTCTTCTCAATGATCATCCAGGGTTGGGAAACGCTAACCTTATCTACACCGCTACAATGGTTTTCATTCACTAAAAATGGATTACTCTTGTTGTTGTTGTTCATAGATTGTATCAATTTTTAAATCGATTACCGTTTTTTTAAACTAATGCTTCTAATATTAGTGATTCGAGCTTTGAACTTGTAGTGCAGCGTATGCATACTTTGGTCCGTGATTTCAACCGTCGTCTGAATTATTGCGCCGATATGAAGCCGAAATTGATATACCCCAAACGCACTACCCGGTTAATTCCAATTTTATTACAATATTCCCACAGCTCTCCCCATCCCCCACCTGCAGCTATTCTTTCACCACCACCATCACCCCTCCCCGCCCCCAATCCCAATGCTTGCAATCCCTCTCTTATCTGTTTCAATTCATGCACTTTTATCATTATCTCCTCTTTCTATCATTCCACCCCTCCGCCCCCCCCCCCCCCAAACCATTCCCCTCTCTCCCCTATCAAACCTCTCCACAATGAAAAAATTTTCATTTAAAGTATTTTTCATTAATCGGGTCCCTTTATATTGCATGTAGTAGTAGCGCGTAGATGAGCTGAGTAGCAACATCGCTTGCTATATTATAATTCTTTAGACATAGAGTATTGCTACACAGGGTTTGGGGCAATATTGGCCT
Source organism: Oncomelania hupensis (assembly GCA_036898135.1). Lineage (NCBI taxonomy): Eukaryota > Metazoa > Mollusca > Gastropoda > Littorinimorpha > Pomatiopsidae > Oncomelania > Oncomelania hupensis. The sequence continues at coordinate 16,960,445 of CM072515.1, read as the reverse complement.
ATGACACGGCGAGATAAACCGAGTGAGGACAGTCCGATCACAACTAGGACACAAAGACCACATTCGCTGAGAGGTATTGATTTGTGTGTGTAGAGCTTTCATATCTCAACCGTACCATCTTCTTCTTTTAAAACTATCGATTTTACTTGGTTGTTTTTTTCTTCTTTTTCCCCCTTCTTTTTCTTGTTGCCCTTCTTACTTTCTTTTCGTTCTTTTAATCTGTTCTTTCTCTATCTTCCCTCCTTATTTCTTTCTCTCTTACCTTCTTTCTTTTAGTTTTTTTTTAATGTCTCTCTCTCCTTTCCCATTCTTTCTTTCATTCTGTAGTTCTTTTCTGTTCTTTTTCTCTTCTGTTCTGTTGTGTTCTTTCTTTCTTTCCTTCTTTTCTTTCTTCTTTTTTTTACGTTTCTTCTCTTTCTTTCCTTCTTTTTGGGAGGCACTGTGGTCTAATGGTAGTGCTTTGGCTTGCGGATCTGAAGGTCCCGGGTTCGAGCCCTGGCCGGGCCATTGTGTTGTGTCCCTGGGAAAGACACTCCTGTTTTCCTACTCCTTTGGATGAGAGTATAAACCGAGGTCTAGTCTGTGTGTCGCATACATTCCATCATAACGGACTTTAAAGATCCTGACGCTCATGTCCTAGACGGGTGAGTGCCGGTAACAAGAACACACCCAGCATGCACTTGGTCCTTCTCCCCCATCCCTGACTGCCCAGGATTGTGCTCAGTTGTCCGGGCGGTTTGAGTTAGATCCTGTATCGGCCAGCGCCTTGATCCTTAGGCTAAGGCGCCTTACAAATGACGAACATTATTATTATTATTATTATTATTATTATTATTATTATTATTATTATTATTATTATTATTATTATTATTATTATTATTATTTCCTTTCCTCTCTTTTTTGTTACGTTTCTTCTCTTTCTTTCCTTCTTTCATTTTCTTTCTTTCTTCTTTATTTAATTATTTCTTTCTTTTCTTGTCTTTTCTGTCTTTTGTCTTCTTTCTTTCTTTTTCCCTTCTTTCTTTCGTTATTTCTGTCTTTTTTTATCTTATCTTTTTCCTTTCTTTCTTTCCGTCTTCCTATTTTTCATTTCTTTTGATCATTATTTTTCTCTGTACGTTTCTTTTCATTCTTTCTTTCTTTTTATTTCTTTTTAGTTATTTTTTATTTTTTCTTCTTTTTTTCTGTTTTGTATTTTTTTCTTCTCTTTCTTTCCTTTCTTTCTTTGTTCTCTTTTTCAGTGCCAAATTTGCCACTCTGTATTTTAAAATATAAGGCTATGGCAGTATAGATACGGAAATAAATCCATTAAAATATTAATCTTTTTTCTTTCCTACTTCTTCGTTTGCTGTGTGTGTGTGTGTGTGTGTGTGTGTGTGTGTGTGTGTGTGTGTGTGTGGGTGTTTGTGTGGGTGTGTGTGTGTGTGTGTGTGTGTGGTTTTCTGTTTCTTTTTCTCTAGTGGTGAAAACGTTTGATGTTCTCCCCACTTTCTATTCTTCCGTCTCCGTCCAGTATTTCCTCTAATTACCAATCAATTGGTTTTAATCACCGATTTTCCTTTCCATTTCGCCCTTCTCCCCATCTTTCGCTGTCTCCTATCCCTAGGATATATAATAAGTCCTATTTCATTCAAGGCAAGTCAAAGCATTTCTTATTCCACAAAAAAGAAAAAACTCATGGATTTCTGGTACACATAAACCATGATGCACACACACACACACACACACACACACACACACACACACAAACACACCCATACACACACACACCCACCCCCCACCCCCCTCACACACACACACTCACACACACAACCGTGTAGAAACGCCGTTGTGATGACTGTCATGAAACTCTACATACATTATTTTGACACTTTTAACATTATTTTGACATTTTTCCTTTTTTTGAAGCTAACCCTAACCCTAACCCTAACCCAAACCCTAACCCTAATTATAACCCTAACCCTTAACCTAACCCTAAGCCTAACACATCCCTAACCCTAACGGAACATTGTTTTGACGTCAAAATAACGGGGCCATCAAAAGAAAGTACGTAGAGGTTGTGGTGTATGTCAGAATAACGGCGTTTCTACCTAGCCACGCACGCGCGCGCGCCATCTCCCACACACACGCTCACGTTGGTAAGAGCATAAAACATGTTTCATCCGTCCATGGGTCAGAACATATAAAGCATAATTCATCCATCCATCCATTGTTTTCTACATCACTATTTACACACTCGCGCCTGATCATATTATAGGCATGCTGTAATTGCCCAATGGCTTGTTAGAGGCATTGATTTTCTCCACGCCTGCGCGATTCTGTTTGCGACAGAGTGTGTCATTTTCTTTGTGTGTATGTATGTGTGCTTGTATAATCGCACAAGTGGGGATTTTTTTTTCTCATATAAACGTGGTAACAAATGGGATAGTTGAGAAAAAATCGGGAAGCAAAAATCTACCCTATTTTTTTAAAAACATATTTTCCACTCGAAAACAGTATAGCAGAACCGTAAATATCGAGAAATCGCATCTTTTCAATTTGTCCAAAAATGGAGAACAGGTAAGTGTGTGGTAAGCTGCGCTACGAACAAAATCAAGTTTAAAGGGCAGATTACCCCTCAATCCTGTTCGTCATTCATAGATATACTTAATTTTATCAAATACATTTGATTTGTAAATACCACTGACACAAAGACCATTCCCCAATTTTACCCTGTTTTGATAACATTCCAGATTGATCGGCTTATACACGTGTGTGTATGTGTGTGTGTGTGCGTGTTTGTGTATGTGTGTGTGTACGTGTGTGGGTAGTGTTGTTTTTTATCTTCTTCTCACCTTTTAATATTTATTCTACGTTTGTGTCTGACCCAGCATTCATATTTTGTTTCCACTAGCGATGATGGCCGGTTAGATTATTGTTCTTCTTTTGAGCGGATTTCAAGTGTTTTCATTTCTGTGTTCTCTGCATTTCTGCTATTTCTCAGATTCCACTTTTACTTTATGGAATAACTTTCCAGACGTTTTCCGCAGTGCAGT
>CM072515.1:16937410-16952410 GCA_036898135.1 Oncomelania hupensis | reverse complement strand
GAATAAACGTAGCCTAATCGTCGTGCAAGTTAAGGGAACATAAAGCGTTCGTTCCTTCGTTTGTTCTGGCTTGGTTCCACGTAACCTTAGCTAAATTGTCCTTTTTTGAAATCAACTAAAGTATTTGTCTATAAGTTGTCCTCCAGTATGTGTATTCTTTCCGTCTTATTGCTTTGATTGTATCTTGTTGAATAAGGGTTTTTGATACATTGTTTGGTCCACTTGCTAATGTTTATTGTGTTTATGTTTCTTTCTTTTCGCAGTATTTTACCACACATCGTCTGGCATAAGAAGTAGTTCATAGTCACGTATACAGAAATTAGTTGTCCCCATACTGATATGTACACACACACACATACGTATTATTATATGAGACGTTGACTTTTTTCGTGAAGTTTCTTTGACTACGAATAAATGAACTGTATGCTGCTTCTGTGTTTAGTGTGCGTCATTACTTAAACCTAAATTAATACGAGGCGTTTGACGAGCGAATGGAAATTCTCTTATCTAAATGGCGGCAATTACAGTAAAATACTTCGAGCCTCTCGTCACCCCCCTTTGAATTTAGGATTTATTACAGTTTGTGGGATAGAGTTTTCTCTCGCTCGGTTCCTGCAGTGCACTTTGAATATGACTTGGTAGACGAATATCGTAAACAAGAATAATCATTGTCTGCTAGTTGTTGCTCAAACAAGCATTTAGACAACAAGACTTTTATTCTGTTTTAATTGCGACCAACCTAGACCCAGCAACTACTCTTTAACCAGTATCGCTAAGCCTTGCTCAGGTGTTCTTTAAATGAATAACCAGCTTCCGGGAAGAATATAACTTTCTTCGTTTTGGCCACGTCTTGCAATACTAAGAATTGAACATTGATCTTATCATGGATAAGGAAGAGATAGAAGAGGGAATAGTCTCCCCTGTGAAACTCGGGTCGAAAGATGAGGTAGAAGATGGTGAAACAGAGACTGAGATACCAGTACAGCCGGAAGATGTCACTAGATCCAAACGCGAACCCAAACCTACTGAGAAAGGCAAAGCATATAACATTGAAATAAAGACAGAACTCTTTAGTCAACAAAGGTCTCTGCTGGTGAAGGCTATTGCTACGGCAGTGAAAGAATTGGGCAAAGACGAACCCAATCTAGAAAAACTAGCAAGGGCAAGAGTGCAGATATCTCAGATGCGAAATGAACTCGGAGAAATTCAAGAGAAGCTAGTTAAACTAGGCGGTGGTGAAGTGACGTTAGAAGACTGGGAGAATGCTCAGATGCAAGCCCAAGAGGTCATATCTAACATAGTGCGTGCCGTGAACGAAGGGACTGTTGAAGTTCTTACAAGAACTAGTTCGCATCGTGGTAGCAAAGCGTTTAGCCACCGATCGACCAAGAAAAGAGACGCCAGTGTTTCGTCAAGGGGATCTTCCGTTAGGTCGTCAGCTAATTCTAGCATAATCTCCACAGCTTCCCTCAAACTCGAGATAAGAATGAAGGCCGCTTCTCTTAGTGCTAGACGCGCAGGTCTAGCTTTAGAAAGCGAACACGTGAGACTGATAGATGAGCTAGACGATCAGGAGAGTGCCAGAGTGGCTGAGGAACAGGCTTCAGAGTGGAAAAGAATTGCGGACCAACAGGCTGCTAGGGCGGAGGAAGAGGCTACTAGGGTCGAACAAGAAGCTTTTAGAAGAAAGGAAGAAGTTCTAGAAGAGACTAGGAGAGAGACTACTAGGGTCGAACAAGAAGCTTTAAGAAGAAAGGAAGAAGTTCTAGAAGAGACTAGGAGAGAGACCACTAGGGCTGAACAAGAGGCTGCTAGAAAAAGACTAGAAGCTGCTAGAAAGAGAGAGGAGGCCGATCAAGAGGCTGCCAGAAAGTTAGCAGAAGCTAGAGCAAAAGTGCAGTTCGAGAAAAGGAAGAGAGAAAGTGTTAGACAACTAGAGTTACTGAGAACAGACATTGAAATAAAGACTAATGCAGCCATGCTAAGCGTACTAGAACAAGCTGATGCTCACCCTCAGAATCCTCCCTTTCTCCCCCCGGTAAATCTGCTTAACACTCACTTCCACCCTCAGTCTCCCACATCAACTATACTAGCTGCCCCACAGGCAAGTCCCTCCCCGATAGTCACAAACACTAGCATGTTAGGAGGAAGAGGAGATGCTGCCGTGGAACATCAGCCCGGACAGGACCAGCCCTCCATGGCCCACCCTGCTGCCATCACCACGGTGACTTCGAAGGCTACCGTAGGCAGAGCTGCCGCCGCCATCATTTCAGCTTCCGCTCTCAGGGAGGCCGGAGACGCCGTTCCCGCTTTCACGACTTCTGCTACCGTCAGGGTCGTGAATGATGACCCCGTCGGAAGCCACTCCCTCTTCATCCCCCCCGCTACCGCTCGCCTGGAGAGCCACGGGAGGGGAGTGGGCACTACTGCGACCGTTGACGCTTCCTTGGATTGCGTCAGGTACATGGCCCGCACCTCTACGACGACCACCACCACGACCGTGTACTCTTTCGCGTCCTCTCCTAGGGTGTCGTCTCGTTATCACCAGACATCGATACCCTGGCAGCACCCTGGTGTCTTCCCGAGTGCATCGTACGAGGGTCACCGTCTCTCTGCGCATCTCGACACAGCTGCTGCTCGCAACTTCGACACCCTGCACGCTGACCGTCACCACAGGCCTCCGGAGATTCCAGAGCAGCAGGAGAGGCATGCTTATCTGTCCGCACCAGCGGACCCCATGCCTTCCACCTACCAACCCCTCCCTCTCCGCTCTGTACACTTTGCAGAGAAACATTTGCGCCCAGAGGCAAAGATCTTCGTGCCGAGCCCTAATGGTTCTACGTTCTCCCCCACCTCGTGTCACCTCCCCAGAGTAGGTGTTCCAGAGAACGGTCCCACGAACATTGACTTTGATCGCATTGCGGCACCCAGAGGTTTTTACCCGTCGTCTTATGAGGAACCCAGATCTGTTCCAGCTCCGCTCCAGATGCAGTACACCTCCACAGACTCACTTGCCCAAACGCTTTCGGACGCTCTCCTGCTGAATAGACTTCCCATGCAAGAACCGTCTATCTTCCACGGCGACCCGCTCCTCTATCCAACCTGGAAGATTGCTTTCTCCTTTCTGATTCAACGACAGAGGATAGCATCGAGCGAGAAACTCCTGTATCTCCAGCGCTACCTGGGAGGAACAGCGAAGGACGCCGTGGCTGGATTCTTCCTGCTGAGCGAACCCGAGGCCTACGACAAGGCAATGTTAGTTTTGGAACGGAGGTACGGCAACAGTTATGTAGTCTCACAAGCTTTCAGGACAAAGTTGGACGAGTGGGCCATCGTTAAAAGCCGAGATTACTTGGGACTTAGACGGCTTGCGGATTTTCTACAGCAGTGTGCTGTTGCAGCCAAGGAGGTAGGAGGATTAGGGATCTTAGACGACGCCCAATACCTCAAACGTATTATCGGCAAGCTCCCCGACTGGATGGTACACCGCTGGTGCCGGAACGTGTCCCGGACGAAGATCGAACACGAAAGGTACCCCAATTTCGCCGAACTTGTAAACTTTGTGACACAAGAAGCCGATATTAGTAACGACCCAGTATTCGGCTCCGGAGCTTTCCCTCCTACGTCTGCAAGGGTCACATCGCCCAACACACTCAGCGCGCCGTTCAAGAAGAATGCCCTGTCTACCCGGTCGGAGACTTCCCCCTTCTGCGAATTCTGTACCCAAACAAGCCATAACCTGGGTCAGTGCGAAGTTTTTGCCAAGAAGCCGGTTGCCGAGAAAAGGACTTTCATTTTGAAATCAAACCTCTGCTTTGGCTGCCTGATGAGTAAGGAGCACAAATCACGTCAGTGTGACAAGAGAGAGGTGTGCGTGATTTGTAACAAGAAACATCCCACATGCTTACACGAGAAGGACTTTGTATACATGAAACGAGATGGTGGGGAAAATGGCCGAAGACCCGACAAGCGAGGAAATGACAGCAGAGGAGGAGGTAACCAGAACATGGCCACAACTATCGCTACGAACGATTGAATTCATTGATTGAAAGCTGAATGCTGCATGTATTTTTTGGTTGTTGTTCCAATAATGTCTCCTGGTGTGATTGTAAAATGTTAATGGTATTGATTACAAGTGTTTTAATTATCTGGACATAATTAAGGCCGGGTGTGTGCATGCCTATGAGTCATGTGTTATCAATATATAATTAGATAAGTTTTGAAACTAATTATGGGCTATTGATCTAGAGAGAGAGAGAGTCTTTGTTATTTGTGATATCATGTACTGTCTTGGTGTGTGTAAAGTGTCCTCCGTTTATGTCCTCTTTTTCCTCCCCACTGCATGTTGCTTCTCCTTTCTATCGTTTTCTTTCGTTTGGTTTTATTGATTTTGACTGACAAGACGTATCATCACCTCATTGGCCAACCCGACGCATCTTTTTGGTTTTATGACTGGACTGTTCATTTATTTCCTTTCATTTGTTTTTGGTGCCTGTCTTTCTTACCCCTCTAACTGTGTTTGTCGTGCTTCTTCTCTTTGTGATTGTCGTGTTTCTCCCCACTCTCTCTCACCCTCTCTCCGGATCTATTGCTCTCTCAAGTCAGTGGCAAAAGCGTGCCAAGTTTTGATATGAGTTTGAATATTAGTGGTGAACTGTGTTTCGTTTGTAAATATTGTTTGCGTATTTTTTCTCATGAGATCGGGATTATGACGCAAGACTGAGTTTTGGTAGTAACGCATATATAAGTTTGTGTCAACCTTTTTCTGGTTAGTTAGATTGCTGGGTCTGAGAGAAGGTTGCGTCGTTTTTAGTTTTATATGATATAAAAGTTGTGCTCACCTGTTTTGAAAGATAGAGTTTAAATGTGATGTTCACGATTTGTAGAGTTTTGTGGAAAGCTTTTATTTTACCTGCCTTTGGTACCAGACGTTGTTGTCGCCTTTTGGATCTGTGTGGTTTCCAAACGTCTTACAGCGGTCATAAGGTACTTATAGTTATTTTGCGTTTTGCATATATTTTTGTTGCTTTGTGCAAATGATTATGATCTTTATGATTTTCTCGTTTTAGTGACTGATTTCATGCCTTTTCTGCAAATTGATTTTATTCTGATATTCTTTAAGCTTTTGATTTTCTAGAATTCGTTTTGCTTGGAACCCGGTCTGCTTTGGCAGAAGAATTATTAAGGTGAACACTTTGTTCAGAATTTGTAAATAAGGACAAGTAAAGTTTATTTGTTTTTAGCTTGTGGTCAGTCATAGTGCGCTGATTATGCTGAACGTTTTGGCTTGATTAAAGCTAATTGTCATCACAATTTGTCGGACTAAGTTTTGACGAATAAGATAACTGTTTTTTTTCTTTAATGAAGATAACGTTTTTTGTCGAATTATCGTCCTTATTCGAAATGTTAACCCACTTGGGTATTTATACAGTTTTTCCTTAAAGCTTTGCTGTTTGTCTCTGCAAAGGTAGTTAGCGACGTTTTGGGACTTCAGGTGTATTTCCTAGAATATGGTGTTAAATGTTTACGTATGTTTATTCATTTATAAATGTTTTACTGAGCTAGGTCATCGACGAGTATTTCCTAGTTTAGGCACCGTACCGAGGCTCGTTGGGTGAACGTAGCCGAATTGTTTGTATTAATGAATTGACTAATGTTAGATGAGCATAGTCAAATTGTCTTGCGCCAATTGTTTTTGAGGCTTAAAAGAATAAACGTAGCCTAATCGTCGTGCAAGTTAAGGGAACATAAAGCGTTCGTTCCTTCGTTTGTTCTGGCTTGGTTCCACGTAACCTTAGCTAAATTGTCCTTTTTTGAAATCAACTAAAGTATTTGTCTATAAGTTGTCCTCCAGTATGTGTATTCTTTCCGTCTTATTGCTTTGATTGTATCTTGTTGAATAAGGGTTTTTGATACATTGTTTGGTCCACTTGCTAATGTTTATTGTGTTTATGTTTCTTTCTTTTCGCAGTATTTTACCACACATCGTCTGGCATAAGAAGTAGTTCATAGTCACGTATACAGAAATTAGTTGTCCCCATACTGATATGTACACACACACACATACGTATTATTATATGAGACGTTGACTTTTTTCGTGAAGTTTCTTTGACTACGAATAAATGAACTGTATGCTGCTTCTGTGTTTAGTGTGCGTCATTACTTAAACCTAAATTAATACGAGGCGTTTGACGAGCGAATGGAAATTCTCTTATCTAAATGGCGGCAATTACAAGTAGTAGTAGTAGTAGTAGTAGTAGTAGTAGTAGTAGTAGTAGTAGTAGTAGTAGTAGTAGTAGTAGTAGTAGTATTTAAATGCCTAACTTGCAAAAATGGCAAATGAAGGTGTGTGAGGGATATATAAAAAAAAACACACAGATACTTACACACAATGTTCGTGATTGTGCTCCTTTAAATCTTAAGGCGAATGCTTTCACTCAGCCTGTTGGGGCTAACCAGGCAGCCAGACTGAATCACGCTGACCTTGGTGGAGGATTGTTGCGACGATCCCTAGCAGTTTTGCAGGCTTTAACACGTATGATCATCTGGGACCTCCCGTGTAATGATAAAAAGGAAAAAAATACTGTGAGGATAGACCTCAAGGTAAAGTGAGTTTGCTGCAGAATGTCGTAGTCGCAGACAGTCGGTATGGCTTGGACACTTGCGTGCTGGCTTGACCCCTGTCCTGTTGTCTGCCCACTGCGAGTTGCCTCTGATGAAGAGGACACAGTGATTAGAGGGAATCAATACTAAAAAGTGCTGTGTCCACTTTGAGGTCAAGGTGCGAGCGGACGGGCAGAGCAACTGGAGACAATGTTAGTCACGCTAAACTTTTAATTCTCTCTTTCTTCTTTTCAATGCTGAACGCTTCATTCTGTTCCCAAAGAAGATTAAAAGAGGTTACACAAAAGTTTAACAAACGTTAAGAGGCTATCGCAAACTTTGGAGATTAAAATGAAGAATTGCAAGCGTTTGGGGATTTAAAACAAATCCAAGCAGCATTTGAAGTGCGGGTGGGAATGAAAATGAAAACGATGCGTGTCTCAAATAACTGTTTCTCGGGACAGACAAAAATAAATTGTTGGGAGTTTCGAAATGAAAACAATTAAAAATCTCAATTCCTTTTCAAGGACTAAAGGTGATAAAGGTTGTTAATACATGTACTTTTTAAAAAGATGTTTAGTCTGTACGAGTGTGTGTGGGTGTGTGTGTGGGTGTGTGTGTGTGTGTGCGCGCGTGTGTGTGTGTGTGTGTGTGTGTGTGTGTGTGTGTGTTGGTGTTGACTGAATTTCACTTTTAAACCACTTGCTAAGAAACAATACATTAGTGACAAGTGGATAAAGTAAATAATTACTACTACTACTACTACTACTACTACTACTACTACTACTACTACTACTACTACTACTACTACTAATAATAATAATAATAATAATAATAATAATAATAAGTCGACGACGTACGTCCTCTCTGACTGCTTTGCAATGCGCGTCCAAGTGCAACGCTCTGTTCCTTTCAATTCGCATAGCAGAACAACAAGGAAAAGAGAGTAATTCAGTTACTTCCCTTGAAGCTCTTTCCTCTCTAAAAGCACGGAAAGCTTAGGCTTTTTCCGACTGACACAGACCTAGTTTTATGGCTGCAAAAAGCACATGTTTGATCGTGCTCTTCGACAGAACATGGCTGTTTGACACCGTGAGCTTCTTGAAGATGTTATTAAAATATTGCGAGACAGTGATAGTGGGGAAGAAGATTTTGATGGAGTAAATTCTAATTCTGCATATAGATCTAGTAACAGTGGCAATGATTCAATCACTGACCAAGAGATACTGGAGGTAGAATTAGTAACACGGTCAGTATGTTTCTTTTCATTTTATATTTTTTAAAAATTTTATGTCCAATGAAGTAATCCATGAAGTGTTAAAACATTAAAACATTGTTGAGTTTGTAAATCAACTAAACATGCATGATTGTGAAAATGCATTTTATTTTACCAGTCAGTGACAATAATGCAAAAAAAAAAAAAAAAGGTTTTGCAAAAACTGAATTTCACACTTTATTACAGACACACAAATCTTTATTTTCTATTTACTCCTCGATCTGTAGCAGAAATGAAATCTGTATTGAATTTTGTTTCCTTGGATACATACTTTTATTGATTTATTTTGAATAGTGTAAGAACTATAGCAAATACAAGAACAGTAGTAACAGAAAGGCAAATTTTCTCTAGCATACTGCATGCAAATCAAGCTAGCAGCAAAATGGATAATAAAATAATAATAATAATAATAATAATAATAATAATAATAATAATAATAATAATAATAATAATAATAATAATAATTATTATTATTATTAACATTATTATTATTATTATTATTATTATTATTATTATTATTATTATTATATGGGGTGTGGGATAGCGCAGTGGTTGGAGCACTCGCTAAAGTGTCGCAATTTAAGCACCGTCCAGTGCGGTTAGCACTTGGATGGGTGACCGCAAACCGTGAAACGACAAATAACAACGCCCCCAGTTGACTCAACTGTGACTGAGTACCTACTCTCTAAAGGGTGGGGACAGTAAAGCAGCGAGGGAGAGAGAGATGGGCATCTCCCTCATTGCACTGGCCCAAGATAAGTGTGATCTCCAACATCACGCTATCCTACGGCAACAAGGCTATGGGACCACCTTTACCTTTACCTTTTATAATAATAATAATAATAATAATAATAATAATAATAATAATAATAATAATAATAATAATAATAATTTAACTTGTATAGCGCACAACCAGACGTACAGTTTGCTCCGAGCGCTCTTTCACAGGCCCTAAACATCAAACAGCAATTGGTGGGGATGCGGGTGAGCATGGGGGCGTGGAGCATAAATAACCGACAATATACGTGTTAAAGTGAAATATCGGGGATAGCTGTTTTGAACATGAGGCATAGTAATAGCACTTTACCTCAGAGCAAAGTGAAATTTTTTGATTACTTTACGAACAGATAATTATGTTTTAGAGTTTTTTCTGGAAAGAGTCGAGTGACTGCGAGCGACGGAGTGGAGCAGGTAGAGAATACCACAGAAATGGGGCGAATGAAGACAATGATCTCTTTCCAAAAGTGTTCTAGGAAAATCTGGGACAGGAAAGCAGTGAAGCATCACGAGTGCGCAATGAGCGGGTGGGGTTAGTATGGAGTGAGAAGATCTTAGAGGAATTTTGGGCACGAATCAGAATAAAGGGACTGAAACGACAGTCAAAGGGGCCTTGTAACCAATTCTTGCCAGGACTACAAGCCAGTGAATAATTCTGAGAGCGGAAGAGGGCATTTCCCGCATTTTGTGATTCGTTTCGCTTGCGGCACTGCAATGTTACGCAAGTGACGACGTTGATGATAATAGTGTTGATCCATCATTATCATCATCATCATTATCATCATCATCATCATCATCATCATCATCATCATCATCATCATCATCATCATCATCATCATCATCATCACCATCATTATCATCATCTTCACCACCCCCATAGAAAAAGAAAAAGAATGGTTTAAGATAAATCAAACACGAAAAGACATTTTAAAAAAAAACAGAGAAAGGAAAAAGAAAGAAAGAATGAAAGAAAGAAAGGGGACACAAATGGAAGGAAAACCGCAGTCTCATATTGCCAGATTCTCAGTTTGCAGTTGTTGTCGTTATTGTTGTTGTTGTTGTTGTTGTTGTTGTTGTTGTTGATTGTGTTTTTGATCCTATCCCTATCCTATCCTATCCTGTCCCATAACCCGAAGGTCGTAGGGGCACCACAGATGATCGCTTAACCAGCATACTCCATCTTTCTCTGTTTTCAGCAGCCCTCATGGCTTCGCTCAGTGTCAAACCAGTCCATTCTCGAATGTTGTCCTCCCACCTCTTTTTCGGTCTCCCCCTTCTTCTACCTCCTTGCACTGTGCCTTGCAGAATGGTCTTTGCAAGGCCTGATGATCTGGTGACGTGGCCATACCATCGGAGTTTCCGTTTCTTCACCACTGTGAGCAGGTCATCGTGTTGTCCAATGGCTTGTGTGATGGTCTGTCGGACTTCAACGTTGGTGATGTGTTGGGTATAGGAAATGCACAGAAGTCTTCTGTAGCACCTCATCTCCATGCTTTGTATTCTTCGTTGGAGATCTGCTGTGAGGGTCCATGCTTCGCAAGCATATAGGAAGATGGAGATGACCAGAGAGCGCAGCAGTCTTACTTTGGAATGTAGACTGATGGTTCTGTCTTTCCAAATGGGCTTCAACCTTGTCAGGGCAGCAGTTGTTTGTGCGATCCTGGAGAGGACTTCCTGTCGAGACCCATTGTCTGACACAATGGCTCCTAAATATTTGAAGCTGTGCACTGTGTTGAGGGATTGGCCTTGTACTTTGATGTCCGTGTTGATGCCATTGGTGTTGTTGGTCATCATTTTGGTCTTCTCTGCACTTATTTCCATTCCATAAGCTCTGGAGGTGGTGTCAAGCCTCTGTACAAGCTGTTCAAGTTCTTGTTCCTCTCCAGCCAATCCATCAATATCATCCGCAAAACGAAGATTGGAGATTGCTCTGCCCCCTATGCTGACTGTGCCTTCGTGATCTGCAAGAGCATCTGACATGATGCGCTCTAGGAAGATGTTGAAGAGTGTTGGAGAGGATAGGCATCCTTGACGCACACCGATTGTTGTTCTGAACCAGTTCCCGATGACGCTGTTATGGAGGACTGCACTGGTAGCCTTGTCATACAGGCTTTTGATGACTTCTATAATTTTAGGGCTGATGTTGTACACTTTCATGGTTGCCCATAGAGCTGCATGCCAGACTCGGTCAAATGCCTTCTTGAAGTCTATGAACACATGATATAGATGTTGTTGGTGCTGTAGGTATTTCTCACAGATTATTCTGAGGTTGAAAATCTGTTCAGTGGTACTTCGCCCTGCCATGAATCCTGCTTGTTCTTCAGCTATGATTTGTTCAGCTTGTGGTTTCAACCTGTTGAGTATTATTTTCAGGAGGACCTTGCTGGGATGGCTGATGAGGCTGATGGTGCGGTAATTTTCACACTCCTGAAGGTTACCTTTTTTGGGAAGAGTGATGACAAGCGACTGGGTCCATGGTGTAGGCCATTCCCCACTCTGCCAGATCTTGTTACAGATAATGGTGAGAGCATCAGTCATCGCTTCTCCTCCTGTTTGTAGCAGTTCCGCTGGTATGTTGTCCACTCCCGCTGACTTCCCTTTCTTCAGCGATTGCACTGCTGCCTCAACTTCTTCCCGGAGAATTGGGAGGATTTCTTCTTCTTCTCTGCTCTCGGGACATGCTAGAAATGATGGGTCTCCATTTGGTGTATGGTTGTAAAGGTCAGAGCAGTACTCTGTCCATCTATCCAAGACTTCTTGTTCTTCTGTAAGGCAAATGCCAGACTTGCTTTGGATAGTGGAGACTTTGGGCTGTTTAACACTTGTCAGCCGCTTCACAGTCTGGTAGGCCTTCTTGCTGTTTTTCTTGTTCAGATTGTTCTCTATTTCCTGGCATTGATCTTCTATCCAGTTCTCCTTTGCTGTGCGCATGCCTTTTCGGATGTCATTGTTGATTTTTCGGTAGACATCAGCTCCCTGTGAGGTGTTCTTTTTCTTTTTTAACTCTCTTCGTTTATCACACAGATCCAAAAGTTCAGGTGTGATCCACGGCTTCTTCTTTGGTCGGTGCTTGCCAAGGATCTCAGTGGCGGCATCTGTTACAGCTGAGTTGAAGGTATTGGTCATGGTGTTGACATCTACTTCGCCTGCCCCCAAAATAAGCAGTGGTGCAAATTTCCCTCCAATTGTGGCCTGAAATATTTTTGCCACCTCCGGGTCTTGCAGTTTGTCCAGGTCGAACTTCAGCCTAGTGCACTTTGCTGTATTTACTCTCTTCAAATGGAGCCGGAAAGACATCATCACGAGATCGTGGTCACTTCCAATGTCTGCTCCTGGAAAAGTGCGTGTCCTGCCAATGTTGATGCTTGATCTGAAGCGTTTCTTGACCATGATGTAGTCGATCTGGTTGTGATGTTCCCCGCCGGGACTGTGCCATGTCCATCGTCTGGATTTTTTGTGGAGACCAAGCGTGTTTGCCAGTACCAGATTGTTGTATCTGGCAAACTCCAATAGCCTCAGACCCCTGTCATTTGTCTCGTTGTTGCAGTGGGGTCCGCATGTGTCTCCCCAGTTGTGGTGCG
The DNA here is from genome assembly GCA_036898135.1 of Oncomelania hupensis. Lineage (NCBI taxonomy): Eukaryota > Metazoa > Mollusca > Gastropoda > Littorinimorpha > Pomatiopsidae > Oncomelania > Oncomelania hupensis. Next base: position 16,940,173 of record CM072515.1, on the reverse strand, counting down.
CATCTTGGCCAACCTTGGCATTCCAGTCGCCTTGCACTATGACTATGTCCTTCTTCGGCACTTGGTCAAGGACCGCCTGTATATTTTCATAAAAATCCTCCACTTCGCTGTCTTCATAGTCTGATGTTGGGGCATAGGCCTGGATGATGGTAATGTTGAAAGGGGTTGCTCTCAGACGGATGGTAATGAGTCTACTGGAGACTGGGCGGCAACCCATGACAGTGGCTAGAATGTTCTTGTGGACCAAGAATCCAACGCCGTGTTCGTGCCTGTCATCTCTACCGCTGAAATAGAGCTTGTGGCCTTTGTCAGTCGTTGTTTCACCTAGGCCTTTCCAGCGCAGTTCGCTGATACCTAGAACGTTCCATCGATAGTGGTCCAGCTCGTGGGCCAATTCTTCTAATTTTCCTTCCGCAGTTAGGGTCCTGACATTCCAGGTTCCTATGACGATGTTGTTTCTCATGCGGATCTTGCTAATTTGTCCATCAGTAGCATACTTTTCACCTCCGTCCTGGTGGCCAACGGAAGGCGCGGTCCTTGTGTAGCCGGGCGACGACCGATCCGGCATGGAATTAGTGGATAGCCTCATCATGTGTTGTGTCTTGGGCAAAAAAGACCTGGCAGGGCCCAATCCTCTCCAGGCTGTTGGCCACAGCCGAAATCCACGAATACAGTGTGGCTCGCCTTGGCCCTGAGCACGTGGTCGTTGAACCTGTAGTAACGTGAGGTTCCTCCGCCCTGGCCGGTGACTTCTGTGTAGAAGACTTTCGCCCAGTGATGCCGTACTAACATCACCCCTGTTAGTCGCCTCTTACGACACGCCGGGAAACGTTGGGTCTATTCTATTTGCCCGAACCCACAGAGCCATCATCATCATCATCACCATCATTATCATCATCTTCACCACCCCCATAGAAAAAGAAAAATCCACAGTAGAAAAAAAGAGTATCTTAAAATCTACGCAAGTCGCCTCTCTCTACAGCACTTTCTTCCTAGTCGACACTCGAGGTCTCGGATGATCTGGGTGTTTTTTTCATTGTCTTAGCAAATTGACCTCTCAGCCCGGTCCCTGGCGAGGCGGCTCTAACCCCGTGGCCAATATTGGCACTTCTTTCATCCAGCCTTTTTTTTTTCTTTTTTTTTGCCGACATCCCTCCCTCCACCCTCTCCTTCCCTACCCCTCAGGCGTGCCGACGCAAAGGAAAGACAGAAGAAAGAGGAAGGGAGAGCCTCGGTGGTTAGCACAGGCGCTTGTATATGGACACGCGAGCGACTATATACAAGCGAGCGCCTATACTTGTGACAGGAATAAGCGCTTATGCCTGTGACGCGTCTCCTTACTATATATAGGATTCTTCTTCTTCTTCTTCTTCTTCAACACGGATCTTATTTTTGATATGATGATGATGGTCATTGTTGTCAGGGTGGCGACGTGGTGATCGTCCTTAACGCTGATGCAATAGGACGTTAAGCATCGTTTTTCGTTCGTTCGTTCTTCTTCTTCTTCTTCGTATATATAAGATTATTCTTCTTCTTCTTCTTCTTCTTCTTCTTCTTCTTCTTCTTCTTCTTCTTCTTCTTCTTCTTCTTCTTCTTCTTCTTCTTCTTCTTCTTCTTCTTCCTCTTCTTCTTCTTCTTCTTCTTCTTTTCTACATAGGACAACTTTGCAAGTTGATTCTGTATTAAATATATTTTTATCTCTCACCGGATTAAAAGGTCAGAACCCAAAGAAAAAAGCCCGTTAAGATAATAAGGCACCACAGAGAAGGGAGACGTGTCACAGGCATAGGCGCTCGCGTATAAATAGTCGCTCGCGTGTAAAGATACAAGCGCCTGTGCCGATTAGGTTCATACTCTGTAGCTGAAACTGGTCGAGGCTGGTGCTCGCCTCTCCGTCGTCGTTATCGTTGGCCAGCATCAGCATTCTCGAGAACATCGTCTCTGTCGTCGTCATCATCATCATCATCATCATCATCATCATCATCATCATCATCATCATCATCATCATCATCATCATCATCATCTCCATCATCATCATCATCATTATTATCATCATCATCATCATAATCATCATCGTTCTTCAGAATCCACCCCTATCGCGACACTCTGTTCGTCTTGTTTGTTCTACACAATCTGTCACTTTTATCATTTCTTCGACCTCCCTTGACCTCAGTAAAAGGCCGGTCACACTTGCGTTACGTAATAATAATAATAATAACGGATTTTTATATAGCGGGTACTCCAGCCTATGACCAGACTCACCACGCTTTACATAGTCATTACATATAAATACATGCACTCGATGCACTTGTATTACGCTTATGAATTCCTTATGACTGTAGTTCTTTGCGTACTGGCTAACGTAAAATCTCACAACGACAGCGCATGTCTGATTTCTTCTGCAAAAGTACATAAGCCAGACTTACGAGGACCAATCAGAAGCGAGAGTGTGACGTCACAAGTTTAGAGGTCAACCCTCGCTTGATTACACGCAACAAATAGGGTCTGCTATACACGCTTTGGCGAGCTAAGGCAGTTGAATTCACTTATTGTGTATGTCGATCTTAGTAACGTTGTTTGAAATTATAGTCAAATGGTGAAAGAGTACATTACATAATCATTTAAAAAGTGCCTTGTTGTACTGAAATTACATATCTACATACATTTATAAATTCGAACCGGCGTAACAACGTCAAAGTTCCGGGTGTCTTACTTAGCCGGGCGCCTTTGCACATGCGGCAGGTCAAGTCGGGCCGGCTTTTC
>CM072515.1:16912410-16932410 GCA_036898135.1 Oncomelania hupensis | reverse complement strand
ACAATGTAACAGCATTAAATAAAATGATGAGAATGATTAAGAATGTTAAGCTTCACATCCAAGTCTACACACACCACAAAGCCACACACACACACACACACACACCCACACACACACACACACACACACACACACAACAATATGTATTGAATAGCATATTCTAATTTCACAAAGGTACAAATCAAGCAATGGTTTTGAGTTCCAATTTGTGACGATGGGTCTATTGTTGCTGGGCTCTGCACAAAGGAATGCTATTACCCACTCGTCCTTGTCTGCGGGGATCAGCTAGTTTAATCACCCTATGACTAATCTTAATACATTTATATGTTTAGCTCGGTCTGTGTGGTGGATAGGGTAATAGAGATAGGGAGAAAATGGTAAAAGATTCACTGACACACTAGCTCTCGCACGGCTATGAAACATAGGTAGTCCAGCCACTTGTTAACAGTAAATATCCCACATTTATTGTGTAAATGTGGGATATTTACATCAAAAAATGATTTGACTTGTAAATTTATTCAGATTGAAAAATTTTAAGATAATGTATTACACATGTTGGAGATTTAAAAAAAAAGAAAAAAAAGTGCTCGAGCCGTTTCTTTTCTATGGCGGTTGCGCTGCCGTACCAGACAGTGATAGAGAAGAACAAAATGCTCTCTATATCACTAATACAGTGACGAGCTGAGAACACAGCCAAATGGCCATTTGTATCTATGGCACACATCCACACAGGCAAACCATTGGCAGCAGAGAAGGGGAGATACATCTTTCCTATCATTCCCTCATTCCACGGAGGACAGCATCCAATAAGGGTTGTATCCAGGGCCCAGGGCGTCCTTACCCTTACGCCCCTCCCCTTCCGAGGTCAAGGCCAAAGTGAAACAAAAATTATGGCGTCCCTGGGATGAAGATTACCTCACATGGTGCGGGGACAGATGGGATCGTGCCCTCCTGGGTGGGAGTCGGCCGATGCCGTTGTACGCCAGCTATCCTCCTCACCTGACTACCATCATGATGCGGCTATGCTCCGGGGTCTGTCCCCACCCTTTTTTTCCCGCCCAGTGTGTCTGTGGAGGTGTGATCGAATACGATCACTGTATCTTTCAGTGCCTTGCTCTGGAGGCTGACTTTTCCCCTGTTAGGACAGCCTGCCTTGCCCTGCAGCTGGGGAACCTACCCGATCTCGTAACTTACTCCCTGTCCCATGATCTCAGACTCTTGCTGCGGACAGCCGTGTGCGCCTACCAATCGAGTGTAGCCGCACACCTCTAGGACTTCTGGTCCATACTTCGACTCACATTCAAACTATGAGGCGCATAGCCCGCGACTACGCCACACCTATTTGCCGCCTGACCGTGGTATTTCTTCCCGTTGTAATGTCCCCGGGACCCCTGTGCCTCGAACCTGGTTTGACGGTTGCCCTGGGGCCCGGTGGCCTTTTTAGCGACAACTTTTTAGCGACACCTTGGGCGTGACACCTGGTGCCTCACCCTCTTGTCTCGCCATGACTCTTGACTGACCCACCTATTAAGATTTACCCATAAGATATGTAGACACCTCCAGTTGACCCTCTGGTCCTGGGTGCTACTGCTACGGACTGACATAATAGATATGACGGCCGCAGTTGACTTCAGTCCTGCGCCTCTATCTAAAATTTATACCTAAACTTTAACTTAACGACATCATTCCTATATTCTACTGGCCACCCCATACGACCTCTGGGGTTCTTGTTCCAGTACCTATTGACTGACCTAATCCCGTTTCTAGCCACCCGGATCCCTGCGCCTCGTACCTGGTTCGACGGTAGCCTTGGGTTCCTGTGGTGCTCTGGCTGACTAGTGATTGTTGGCACCTGGTGCCTAATCCTATGCCCAGCCATGCCTAAGGACTGACTCCCTAATAAGACTTATCCCATGTTATGTAGTCACCTCCAGTCGACCCTATGGGTCCTGGGTGCTACCATTAAGGACTGAAACTTGTGACTGGTTGACCTTCAGTAGACTCCCAGTCCTGGGTCCCAACCTCATTCCTATCCTAAAGATATTATACTAAAATGCATTGGACGCCCTACACGACCCATGGGATATGATATTGTACCCACTTACCGACTAACTCTACATCAGGTTGACTTATGGATGCTATTTACGTCCCACCCTATCATTTGGCGAATGTTCTCTTTCAACCGATAGGTTGACAGAGAACGCCTCAGGGACTGTTTATGTTAATTATAAATTAACTTTTCTTTTTCTACCGGCCCAACACTGTCTCACGCTAATCATTAGTGTCCTGACTTCTATGACGCTCTAGCCCTTTGACTCAGGACTCTCCATGTACAAAAATCTACTTTATGTGACACCATGTCTCGTCACTATGGATGTAATACAACTCAGATATATTATTATATATACATCATCTTTTAATCCTTTTTTATATGTTGTCTCGTCCTTTTAACGTGGTCCTGATAGGATTTTTATCCCCATTGAGTGGAGGTTTTTAAACAAATGTTTAATCTCCTTAACCCATTTTGACCCTATTTTTTTATAATTGTCTTCTTAATTACATAGTCCCCTATACGCTGATGTGTTGGGGACTATAATTTACCTAAGCAAAGCAAAGCAAAGCAAAGCTGTCAATACACTCCAGTCCCTTCTCTTTAGGCGAGACACCTCTATCAATGTGTTTTACATACACTTGTTGTCTCCCTTCACTTAAACTCCACGTCCACCTCGGTAGCTCAACGGTCGAGCGTTCGCCTGGCACACTGACGACCCAGGTTCCAATCACGTGGCGGGCAAGATATAAGTGGCCATTTTTACTGTCTAACTTAGCTGTATGGTTGCTCTGGTGGTTCACCGTTATTTTAGGTCTTTATCCCCTTTTCCATGGGATGGTTATGCCGAATTGTCAAAGGTGGATATAGACCTTAAATCTTCATTTTTCATTCATGCGTTCATTCATTCTTTCTTTCTTTCACTCTTTCATCTCTAGCAGTTTGTGATATCCGAATAAAATGGTCCTGTTCAGATTCCGTCTGAACATCTCTGTTTTCCAAATGTTTGTATTAAATGTAAACTATATGTCTCCATTTAAAGGGACTGCTTTGACCACGCACCCCATTCCCTCCCTCCCCCTCCTCTTCAGATCCTTTTAACTAGGGCTGGGTACCGTGGGTCAAAGTCGTACCGGTATTACCGCGGTATTTTTAGATCGTATCGGTATTTCGTACCGATATGCCGCGATTTAATGGGATATGGCACTGACAGTAATGACTGACGCAAAAGAAAGATTGTCATACACTTCAAAACAGTTTCAAAGAACTACATTTCCATCGAAATTGAAGCTTTAGATTTGCTTGAACGCCTTCAAAACAAATTATAATAAATCACTGTTTAGAACATCAGCAAACTTTAAACCACAAAATCAAAATAAAACAAAAACATTCAACGGGAAAGGTCTTTAAGAACTTTAAGAGTTCAGAAGGATTGGCGACTGCCACCATGCTCAAACACGTGGATAAGCTGCTGTTCTTAAAAGTTCTTCTTCTAGAACAGCTGCCTATCCACGTGTTTGGGCTTTAGGCTCGATCTCTGGGCGGACAAGATGTCGCCCACTGTCGCGTTATGTGATGTCGTGATTTCCCAGTAAAACCGGACCTTGGACACCCGCACCGGTATACCGTACCGTCGCGTTTCCGAACCTGAATACAGTTACGTATCGGTAAAACCGTCCAGGCCTACTGTTAACATGTATAGTGAGTGTAGCCCCAATGGAAAAAAAGCAATACAACAACAGCTAAAATTAACTCTTTCAAAAGTATGGTTATTTGTTTAATTAATACATTTCGTAGTTCTTGTGGTTAGCCAGCCAACATTGTGGAGCTAAGAAAAGCAGCGACCAAAGTAGCTAAGAGAAAGAACCCGTAACAAAAATTGCTCGTACGGTTTTTCGTTTTAGGTTGATAACATAGACCATACCCTATCCCAGACATGCCCTCTTCAAGCCGCGTGCTTCACTCAAAAATAGGGTCAAAGGTCACACGGCTATGGTATCGATGTACCGTTAAAACAGGGGAATACCCACTCCATGTCCAAACAGAAATAGACAATTCAAACTGTAGCGGTTAGTTTGAGCAAGGAAAGCCCACTGTATCATTGTATAATGTAATAACAGTGTGGATTTTAGGGTAAAGACGCTTTCGCCCAAAGAAAACAAAGCCTTCGAATGTGAGGACCTTTAAAACAAAGGACATAAAGTAGACAGCATTGTACAGAGGGCGGGAGACGAGCTCAAATGTAAGGAGTGTGCGCAAAATAATATAGCTGTAGTATGCTGTACCTTTCTTGTTTTAAATGCCGTTTTTAATTAATTGTACATTACTGTAACGTCTTAAGGCAAATACAGTCGAAATACCATACAGCTGACTAGCAAACATTCACCTCAGCTTTAATATCTACCCGAGCGTTCTCAATATGCCACCCTTTTCCGAACCTGGGTGCGCATGCGGTTGTGTTTACTTCCGGCACGTGCTGTGCTGTTATTGGTACGCACGTGCAAGCCATAGATCTGTATGTTGACTGCGGATCCCAGTTCCTACAATAACATCCTTCCTTATATTGGCTGTTCTCTAAAGCAACACTTGCACTCAGGAACATAAGATACTGTTGTCGAAAAAAAAAACAAAAAACAACCTGAGAAGCTTGTGGAGGAAGGGGAGAGGGTGAAGAGGGAGACCGTTGGCGGTTCGATGAAGAAAAAAAATAAGCAGCAAAAGCCGGGTGGTGTTTTGAAAAAATCAACGTAGTTGCTGAAGCTGAACCACTAGCTAATTAGAGTAAACTGATGCAATTTTCAGGGAGACATATTTTGGAAATTGTGAAGTGTTGATTTCAAAGCGCTATGGTAATAATTACTGTTACTCCATCCATTATATTTACTCGATCGACATATTTCAATGCTGTCAGAAACAAAAGTAAGGGAAAGGTGGGTAACTTGGATCTCGCGGTAAATTGGACCACTGCATTATCTCTGAAACTAAAGAGAGATAGATCTTATGAATTACGTCACTTGCACACGTATTATGACGTTTACAAAAGAAGACATGCGGACGGTGAGCTCAACTTGTTTTTTTCCATTGTTTTCTAAAACATTGTTTGACAGTCTTTGCTGAGCATTTGATCTTTAAAGAATGGAATTTATATGGATGATGTTGTGAACAATATCCGGTCATTCTCCAATAATTCTGTTCATAAATAATTTGCTGCACATTTACAAGTAAGCTTATTGTTTTTTCCTGACGCGACGACACTATGTATAGAATTTTTTTTAAAACAGTTTTTGGTCGACTTTTTTTTTTTTATAAGAGGGTATTTTTTCCACATACGAAGTTTCAATATCAAAAGTCGAAGGTAGGATATTTACACAGGCGCTTGCATCTGGACACACAAGCGCCTATGCCTATGACGGGTCTTCCTTTCTGTGTGTTTTTAGGATACCCAGAGAAGGTCATAGGCATAAGCGCTCGCCTGTCCAGATACAAGCGCCTGTGGATATTTAATACTGGGAAAGACGTGCATGGAGAGGTGTGGGTTTGTTAGTAGAGCACACGGAAGCCCGTATGGTGTTTCATTGTGAGAAAAGTATCCTATCCTATCCTATCCTGTCCCGTAACTCGGAGGTCGTAGGGGCACCACATGATCGTTTAACCAGCATCTTCTTTCTCTGTCCTCAGCAACCCTGATGGCTTCGCTCAGTGTCAAACCAGTCCATTCTCGAATGTTGTCCTCCCACCTCTTTTTCGGTCTCCATCTTCTTCTATCTCCTTGCACTGTGCCTTGCAGAATGAGAGAAAAGTATATAGCCCTTTATTGTACTGGGTTCGATTGGATTTCCCCATTTCAGGCGTCGCCCATAAGGGTGAAATTCCGACTGTTTTCTAAGAGAAAAACTCGGCATCCGCAAGAGCAGCGCACCCACGACAGGGAGGAGTAAGGGGGTATAGGACCTACATATAGAGCCTGCCCGTGTTACGCTGTAAATTTTACTAAAAAAAAAAAAAGGTTACGCTGTACTTAGTGAGGCCGGGTAGCTCAGTTGGTAAGAGCGTCTTGCTAGTAACCCAAAGGTCGCTGGTTCGAATCCCGGATTGGTCAACGTGTGATCATATTATTTTCTCCTTTACCAACAACTGGCCCGCTGGTGTCAGTATAAATCGCTCCAGTAGTCACCTATATGCGAAAGTGTCGTGTGACTATAATCTACATACAAACAAACAAACGCTGTACTTCGTATCACAGAAAATGTAGAATGCCTCGCGCATAGTGTTTAAAAGTCCCCAATTCAAAAACGTTGCTTACTTTTGGCGAGAACGGGTTTCTCTTATAAATGGCGTTGTTGTTACAATACACAATGACAAAGGTGTTGTTGTTATATTACGCAAAGACACAGGTGTTGTTGCATTACGCAATGACACAGGCGTTGTTTTTACATTACACAATGACACAGGCGTTGTTGTTACATTACACAATGACACAGGCGTTGTTGTTACATGACACAATGACACAGGCGTTGTTGTTACATTACACAATGACACAGGCGTTGTTGTTACATTACACAATGACACAGGCGATGTTGTTACATGACACAATAACACAGGCGTTGTTGTTACATGACACAATGACACAGGCGTTGTTGTTACATTACACAATGACACAGGCGATGTTGTTACATTACACAATGACACAGGCGATGTTGTTACATTACACAATGACACAGCCGTACGTTGTTGTTACATTACACAATGACACAGGCGTTGTTTTTACATTACACAATGACACAGCCGTACGTTGTTGTTACATTACACAATGACACAGGCGTTGTTGTTACATTATACAATGACACAGGCGTTGTTTTTACATTACACAATGACACAGCCGTACGTTGTTGTTACATTACACAATGACACAGGCGTTGTTGTTACATTACACAATGACACAGGCGTTGTTGTTACATGACACAATAACACAGGCGTTGATGTTACATTACACAATAACACAGGCGTTGTTGTTACATTACACAATGACACAGGCGTTGTTGTTACATGACACAATGACACAGGCGTTGTTGTTACATTACACAATGACACAGGCGTTGTTGTTACATTACACAATGACACAGGCGATGTTGTTACATTACACAATAACACAGGCGTTGTTGTTACATTACACAATAACACAGGCGTTGTTGTTACATTATACAATGACACAGGCGTTGTTGTTACATGACACAATGACACAATGGGCTTTAGTTGCACAAACCAACCTCTACAGTTTGTATTTTCCATTTTGGTTCTGACAGGGAGTAATTTCCCCTGTTTTTAACGGTACAGCCAATACCTTAGCCGTGTGATCTTTGACCCTAACTGTGAGTGAACAATGAAGCAGAAGGGTGTATCTTTGGTGTCTAGGATAGGTCGGGGTGTATTTGATCAACCTCAACCTAAAACAAACAAACAAACAAAAAAAAAAAACAACTTACTAACATTTTTGTTTTCGGGTCTGTTTCTTACCGGCTTTGGTAGCTGCTATTTTTAGTTCCAGAATGTTGGCTGGTTGCTATTAATAGGCACAAAAGCTATGGAATTTAGTCATTGAAAAGATAAATGCTGTCGAAAGATTAAAAATATATTTTGTAAGCTTATTTTTTGCTCACTCACGAGACATAATTATGCGGGCGCCTGTGCAGATGGGAGTAGGGAGGAAAATAGGGGCGTGGGGGGTGGAAAAGGGGTCCCAGACGAGTCGCACGTGTTACAAGGTGTTGAGACTCGCCTTGAGTGAGGACAGCCCTCGGGAGGATTGAACCTGTTGTCAGCCAACGTGGCCCTCATTGTGCCAAAGCCGCTGAACATATATCGTGACCTTTACCCTTAACCAGAACCCTCCTTTAACGCCTTCACACATGCTAGAAATGCCAGTCTTTTCTTTTGTTTAGGTCTCTCTGTGTCTGTCTGTATTCGCTTGGCAGTCCGCTGGTCTCTCTCCCTCTGCCTTCTGACTTTTTTGTCTGTCTGTCTCTGTATCCCTGTCTGTCTGTGTGTGTCTCTCTTTCTCTTAAATTTTGTGGCTTGTTTCTATGGTTTTCTCTCTTTGTCCCTGTCTCTCTCTGTCCCTCTGTGTCTGTCTGTCTCTATCTCTGTCTGTCTGTCTGTCTACCTTTCCCTCACCCTCACTTTCCTCGCTGTCATAAATCAGAAAACTGTCCACGTGTCTCTAATGGCCTGTTATAATGGGAAGGGTCGGGGAGGTTCACAAACGTTTTCTCGAGGTTCTAAGATCCCCAAACTAGGTTGCGGAACCTTTTGGACAAAAATGGCCCAAGAACCTAGGTCCGGAATCTGAGAACCTCGAAAGAAAGTTTTGAAACCTACCCGAACTTTCCACGTACCTTTCAATTAAGACAAGTCATTAGAGTTTGCGAGAAATTATTGATTACAATAAATTTAGTAAACGCAGAAACACTTCTACGGCCACACAAAAAAGCATAAGGACAGCGCTGAGATGACTGTGTATCAAGGAACCCTCGTAGGAGCTCGAAATCCGAGAGTCTTATATAAGTCTAGCTATAGCATGTTTCTTTCCTGTATAACCTTTCCACAAAGCAGCGAAGACGTATCTTTCGCGACCTTGCCTCCCAAACTTACGTCATCACTGCCAGGGCGTAATCTTGTATCGATTGACAGATTGCTCGCAATGTCACTGCGTCACGTCCTATCCACAAATGTTCGCTCGCGCAACACACACACACACACACACACACGCACCCACACCCACACACACACACACACACACCCACACCCACATACCCACACACACACACACGCACACACACACATGCACACACACACACACGCGCGCCCTCACACATACACACACGCACATACACACACACACACGCACGCAAGAACGCGCGCACGCCTACATGTACATACTCTCTCTCTCTCTCTTTCTCTCTATCCCTATCTCTCTCCATCCCTCTATCTCTCGCTCTCTCCACTATCGCCACCACAATTGTGGTTGTTTACATCCGCTTCTACCGAAACAGTTAAGTTTGCATCGTAGTACAAGCGCAACAAAGAGAGCAATCCCCTTAGAAATAGTTCTTCATTCGTCTGTCTTTTGGGATGCATAACGAATACCAAAATAAATCGAAAACTCTACATGTTTTAAACAAGTCGTGCAAGCAACTTGGAATGCTTAACAAGAAAAATAAAAGGATCAAACATTGTAGGCCTGTGAGGTCATTTCTTGTTCAACAAGTTCATCAAAGTCTGTAAAAAACAATTTGCGTTACTCGATGTCGCAATGAGGGACACATTTATTCAGGACCAAAGTCCGATGTAACGCACTGGTCTTGCCCCCTCCCTTCTCTCCCACTCCCCTCCACCCCACCACACACACCCCTCTTCCGGACGGGAAAAAGCCTCGAGCGTTAAATTAAGTTATTCTAAATATCCTCTTTGAATGTTTTTTTTAAAATTAACGCCACACCTTCCCCATGTTACACGTCTATGGTCGATTCAGTCGCGATGCTTGAATGTTGTGTAGCTCGATTTTGTTATCCACGCAGCCCGTTCACTCATTAACAAGGCAGGAGTCGTAGGTTTTAAAGTTTCCAAACTTTATTCAGCAAAGAAAACGCAGGCAGCATCAACAACTGCATACAAAATCTATTTCCGAAAAAAACCTCGATCGAGTCTATCAACTATGTAGAGAAAGACAGAAAGTTTCAGAAAGACTCAATCAACAACCAATCAAAATAACACTCTCACCGGATTTACTCACAGCCGTACGTCATATAGAACGTTCTGCAAACTTCGAAAATATAATCTCTCTCTCTCTCTCTCTCTCTCTCTCTCTCTCTCTCTCTCTCTCTCTCTCTCTCTCTCTCTCTCTCTCTCTCTCTCTCTCTCTCTCGTTTTAAAATTGTTATAGCTGAATTTTTATGCTTGTAAAATGAGGCAGGTTTTAATGAGTGTATATAAATGTATTACGTGTGCCTGGTTACCCGAAACAAGGACAAATTGTCAGAATAAGCGGTAAGCTTAAAATTATTATCCTTGTAATATGCTGTGATTGTAATAAACGTTTTAAGTCTATCTCTCTCTCCTTCTCTCTCTTTTTCTCTCTCTTCTCTTCTCTCTCCCTTCTTCCCTTCCTTATCTCCCCTCTCTCTCTCTCTCTCTCTCTCTCTCTCTCTCTCTCTCTCTCTCTCTCTCTCTCTCTCTCTCTTGGAGGGGGGGGGGAGGGGTGGTTGCTTCCAGTGATGTTGGGTGTGGAAAAAAAGAGGGTGCGTCCGTGCCTCAACTACCCGGCAGCCGACGCTTTCTGTCAACTTCATCAAAGCCCCATTTGTATTAAGAGAACAAATAACTGCCCCTTTAAAGGCCGCTCAGTTACTGCGAGCCCTATCAGTGCCTTTTTCCTCGGCTGTCGAGATTATCTCACTGTGGCGGTCCAGAAGGAGACGTTGTAAGGTGATTGACGACTGCGGCAACCACTGCTGCATGAGTATCAAGAGACTTCTCTCTGTCAGGGTCACTGAATTGTGTCTCCAGAATCTCTCGTTTGAGTCACGGATATTCTGTGTTTTTTTAACGAGAGGTCAATGTGTACAAGGGGTAAGAAAACAAAACAAGATGTGAACGCCATTCCAATGTATTTCCAGACACTCACAAGTGTACACTTAGCAGAAAAAAAAACAAGCAATTTTCAAAAATGTTAATTTTCTTGGCGATGCTGTGACTCGGCTTTATCCCAACGAAGTAAATTCAATTCAATTCAACAAATCTTTATTACTATTAAAATAATTATGTACAACCATTGGTGTCACATTTCAATTGATAAAAGCATGCACAATAAATAATTATTAAAATGTAACACTTACATCAAAAAATATTATTTTAGAGATTCGTTTCTTTTTCTTACCCACACAAACATGGAAACATGGTAAACAACAGGCCAAGCTCAGAAAAAAAAAATAAAAATCGGCTCAGTCATTTTTTTAGATACAGTGCAAAGCGTGTTTAGAAAATGGCCAAGAGCAATGACCTTGACCTTGTAATTTCTGAAACAAGTTTAGTTAAAGTGTCCAAAAGTAAAAATGATGAATTTCGAGTAAGTTATTCATGAGATACCGAGAAAAGTGTGTTTTGAACAATAGCTTGAAATTCGGAGCGCCGGACCACCTGACCGCCTGACCGCCTGACCGACAACCGGACTGCTACTGAAGGATAGCATAGGCTATGACTTGAATGACCTGTTTAACAAAACTCAGCAAAATCGTTTCAGCCTTTTATGAGATATTAAGCAAAACGTGCTTAGCAACAAAATGGCTCCATTGACCTTGAACTTTGCGTTGAAGGAAAGATGTTGACTTGGGAGGCAAAACACTAACCCCGGTGATGTTCAAATGAAGTTGGGTCAAAATCCATTAAGCGGTTCTTGAGATATGGCTTTCGACGGACCGACCGACCGACCGACAGACAGAAACAGACCGACAGACAGAAACAGACCGACAGACAGTAACAGACCGACAGACAGAAACAGACCGACAGACACACAGACGCATCGACATTTGGTTCGTTCTTATCCTTCCACCCTCCTCCCCTCCCACTCACCACTCTAACTATTTCAACGGATTTCCAGATATTGTCTAGAACTACAAAAAGGACAGAACGGAACCTTTGCTACTTGTTCGGGCAGTCTCTCGCCAGGGGCCTGATAAGCCTCCGTGACTACCTTTTACGTGACTAACTCGTCACAGGAAAACAGAAATATCCGGATAAGAAGTAAAGGACCCACGTCGTGCATTTTTTTTATGGCATCTTACAAAACACTGCTCTTGGCATTTGCCAGACGTAATCAGCGTTCCTGATTAAGTAAGGTCTTCCAGGGCATTGGCAATAAGACAGGTCTCTACCACCAACCACGTCAATATAAGTTACACCCCGCCAGCCCACATACCCAGTTTCCAAACCACCACTTTTTCCAAGGACTTAACTTAAAAACCCTTAATTAAGTGCGCAAGCACAGGGTGCAAGTGTGTGTGTATATATATATATATATATATATATATATATAATATATATATATATATATATATATATATATATATATATATATATATATAGAGAGAGAGAGAGAGAGAGAGAGAGAGAGAGAGAGAGATCAAGCAACAACAATAATAATGTTAATTAAATGTTAATTAAAAAATAACAACAACAATTATTATTATTATTATTATATTATTATTATTATTATTATTATTATTATTATTATTATTATTATTATTATTATTATTATTATTATTACTATTATAATATTATTATTATTATTATTATTATTATTATTAATTTATTTTTTTAATTATTAAAATTATTATTATTATTATTATTATTATTATTATTATTATTATTATTATTATTATTAATTTATTTTTTTAATTATTAAAATTATTATTATTATTATTATTATTATTATTATTATTATTATTATTATTATTATTATTATTATTATTTTAGATATTAGCAAAGAGTGCAGGTTCATACAACAGTAACATACATAGTACTACTAATATAAATAGCAGCAGCAGCAGCAGCAGCAACAGCAACAATAACAACAACAACAACAACAAATTATGTGCAAATAGTTTTTCAAAATAGGCAAAGCGACAAATGTCATTAAAAAAAAAAAAGGTTGATAGAGATGTACAAAAAAAAGCACAATCTACACACGAAGGCACTGACGCCGACACGCACAAACCGTGCATTCCACACACAAACAGACAAATACATCAACATACGCACGCACACAAACAAACACACACACACACACACACACACACACACTCACACAACCACGCATGCATTAATAATTATTGCAAAAAAATTCTCTGGTGTTTTAAAAATCCTCTCCACACCCCCCTCCCCCCCTCCACTCCCTTTACTGCTCTTCTCTCCCTTTTCTGTCTCTCTCCCTCGCCTCTTGGTCTTGTCTTCCCCCAAGTTGTGCTGCAAGTTATGGTATAGGTTTAAACATGGTAAAGCTTTTATCTTTATCTCAGGTCAAAAGTACTCATTTATTACTCCGTTTGTGACACATGTTTTATAGAAATAGACTAACTTCCTAAAAACTGATAATACGCTGCTGTAAATAAACGGAACGATCGTGCTTATGGTCACGATCACACCCACACACGCACACACGCTCACCCACACACATAACCACACACACATACGCACCCACACACGCACACACACGCACTCGCACATGCGCAGATTCGCACAAACGCCTCAACATCGAGACGAAGAGGAGGAAGAAGAATTTGATTTTGATTTGTGACACTTTCTTGTCCCTGTTGGTCCGGAAAATGTGGGCCACCTCGCCTGCTGAAGGCGTAGCCGCAGCCTGTGGCACACCGAAACCCAAAGTACCTAATATTTTTTAAAATTTTGCTGATGGGGAATACTTGAGTTCCAGGAGGAACCCCCGAGACTTTGCCCTAGTCGAAAGTAAATAATATTTGGAGAAACATAACGTCGAGAGGCGGGGTCGATCCCACACAGTCTTGTCAGGCGCCATTGGTCTCTTGTCTGTGGACAAGGCAAGTTAGTCCCGCCTTAGACCATTCGGCCACAACGCTAGTATAAGGGGATAAAAAGTGAATAAAATAACCGTTGAGAAATAGTTAGAATTAAATTAAAAGGGGCGGGGTGGGCGGGCGGAGAAGAAAATGGGAAAAAGGTAAATCACCGCAAATGTTTTTGTTTGCTGGTGTTACCTTCACGATGACCGTGGACGTTGAAGATCTACGGAAAATGAAGAATCGTATATAGTCTCAGACATTACAAGTGCCCTTGCACATGCTCACATAGACAGACAAACAGATGGACACACACACACGCATACACACACACAGTGCAACACACACACTCTCTCTCTCTCTCTCTCTCTCTCTCTCTCTCTCTCTCTCTCTCCTTCTAGCGAATGAAATGATGACAGAGGAGAGAATAACTGAATTAATGAGAGAGAGAGAGGATGACAGAGGAGAGAGTGAATTAGAGCTAGCTAGAAAGAGACAGACAGACAGACCCACAAGCAGGCAGACAGAAAGACACAGAGACGGAGAGACAGACAATGAGACAGAAACAGAGACAGACAGAGCATAAATCAGACAGTGAGTTAGCCGAGTGACTGTTGTAATCAGTGAGTGATTGGAAATGTTTGGTTTAGCACTCAAACCCCAGCACCTACAGTTGCTCACCGGGCAACTAAAGAAAAGGTTAAGAGTAAAATTACCTTTGAAAACGTATTGAGTTTTGTGTTATCATCTCATTCTGAATCCTCTACAAGTTAGTTATTTAGTCATTGTTTATAAGGAATCCATTAGAGGCCAATTCCATGACCAACGTCCCATTATATAGCGCACAACTTCATGTAGGAAAGACATGCTCCGGAATCTGACTGAATTATTCAACAGAAAACCAAATTTCGTGTAAAATAATTCCCTTCTTTTAAAATGTATATTAAAATATATAGACGCCACGAATCACTTCTTTGTGTGATATATGTGAAATCTATTTATTATTATTATTATTATTATTATTATTATTATTATTATTATTATTATTATTATTATTATTATTATTATTATTATTATTATTATTTCGATGTGTCGGGTAGTCACAATTTTATTGCCTTATTTAACAGAAAGCAAATTAGCAGAATAGAACGTAGTTTCATCTTAATTTAAAAAAAAAATTATTATTATTATTATTTTATGATTGTTATATAGTGCTTGTTTTAGCACAAGAGCTGCTCAAGGCGCTGGACAATACAGTATCTAAATCATGCCGCCTGAGGTGCCCACTAGCTGCAATGGGCGCGCACAGTCTGACGTTCAGACGACCGAGCACAATCCTAGGCGACCGAGGATGATGAAGAAAGGAACACTTTACACTGAAACATCCAGCAGATCAATAGCAACAGTAAGATGGCCAGTGCTCACAGCCAATGTTTAAGTCCGGACCACCGGTAATCGAACCCGCAACATTTATAACATGAGGTGATCTATTAACTTTCGATGTCTTTAATATTTAGTTGCTTTATTGAGCTTCAAGAAATGAATGAACGAAGAGCTACATACATGAATGAATAAATAAATACAGTCTAGCAGTTTCGCTTCGATTTCTCATGTACCTTAACACCTACGCAATTTTTTTTCAGGAGAAAGAGAGAGGGAGAGAGAGAGAGAGAGAGAGAGAGAGAGAGAGAGAGAGAGAGAGAGAGAGAGAGAGAGAGAGAGAGAGAGAGAGAGAGAGTTGCACTAAAATGCAGCTTCACCTTTTGATGCGTTATCAGCAAACACAAACAATGGCCTTTCTGCCTGTATGTGGCAATTGTCTACACGAAGCCTCTTTTAAGGCCGGCCCAGACGTGAGACGGATTAATCAGTGGTAGCTCGCGGTCACAGACAGGTTTAGATTTTAGAGTATCTGAGGCTGCGCATAAGCCATAACTGCTTCTGTATAGTTCCCAATAGGTTTAAGCTAGACTCCTTGAAACGTACTCACACTCAGTGGTTCCCAGATACCCAGTAGGTCTTTTAAGTATGCAGCTCCTAATCCGTCTTGGATCGTAACGGTATTCTGTAGTATGTTTATGTACTGCTTTGTTACCTGTTAATGCGCTTGACTTGTTTAAATACGGACGTCGAGGCACCGCACTAACTTCTTTGTGTGTGGATTTTGATACTAACTCACCTTTGGTCTAATTGTGTTGACTTGTAATAACTTTATACTTCCATATACAAAATTAACCCGTGCATTTTATGTGGTCTCTCCTCTGTGTAATTTAATACTGTTATATTTATGTTAATAAACTCACAATTATTACAATGGATAGAAAGTTATGTTAATTGTATGTACGTACATGATATGACCATGATCTCGTGATGATGTCTTTCCGGCTCCACTTGAAGAGAGTAAACACAGCAAAGTCCACCAGACTGAAGAAGTTCGACCTGGACAAATTGCAAGACCCGGAGGTGGCAGAAATATTTCAATTGGAGGGAAATTTGCACCACTGCTCATTTTGGAAGCTGGTGAAGTAGATGTCAACATCGTGACCACCACCTTCAACTCAGCTGTGACAGATCCTTGAGATCCTTGGCAAGAATCACTCAAATAAGAAACCGTGGATCACACCTGAACCTTTGGACCTGTGTGACAAACGAAGAGAGATGAAAAAGAAAAGGAACACCTCACAGGGAGTTGATTCCTACCGAAAAATCAACAATGACATCCGAAAAGGCATGCGCACAGCAAAGGAGAACTGGATAAAAGATCAGTGCCAGGAAATAGAGAACAGTCTGAACAAGAAAAACAGCAAGAAGACCTACCAGACTGTGAAGCGGTTGACAAGTGTTAAACAGCCCAAGGTCTCCACGATCCAAAGCAAGTCTGGCATATGCCTTACAGAAGAACAAGAAGTCTTGGATAGATGGACAAAGTACTGCTCGGATCTTTACAACTGCACACCAAACGGAGACCCACCAGTTCTAGCATGTCCAGAGAACAGAGAAGAAGAGGAAATCCTCCCAATTCTCCCAGAAAACGTTGAGGCAGCAGTGTAATCTGTAAAGAAGGGGAAGTCAGCGGGAGTGGACAACATACCAGCAGAATTGCTTCAAGCAGGAGGAGAAGCGATCTGTAACAAGATCGGGCAGTGGAGAGTGGCTTACACCATGGATTCAGTCGCTTGTCATCACTCTTACCAAAAATGGTAACCTTCAGGAATGTGAAAATTACCACACTATCAGCCTCATCAGCCATCCCAGCAAAGTCCTCCTGAAAATAATACTCAACAGTTTGAAACCCCAAGCTGAACAAATAATAGCTGAAGAACAAGAAGGATTCAGGGCAGGGCGAAGAACCACTGAACAGATTTTCAACCTCAGAATATTATGCGAGAAATACCTACTGCACCAACAACATCTATATCATGTGTTTGTAGATTTGAAGAAAGCGTTTGACCGAGTGTGGCATGCAGCTCTGTGGGCAACCATGAGAGTGTACAACATCAGCCCTAAAATTATTGAAGCCATCAAAAGCTTGTATGACAAGGCTACAAGTGCAGTCCTCCACAACAGCTCCATCGGGAACTTGTTCAGAACAACAATCGGTGTGCGCCAAGGATACCTACTCTCTTTAACACTTCAACATCTTCCTAGAGCGCATCATGTCAGATGCCCTGGCAGATCACGAAGGCGTCTGGGACCTCCCTTTTCTCTAAACCAACTTAATAAGAGCAGTGCCTATCTCCTTTCCCCCGGCTGCTTTATTTTCAATTCCTCGGTTGTAAACAGATCCAGGAATCCAAACACAGCTGGGTGCACTGGGATTTGTCGTGCGATTGTTTCAAAATTTTCTCGTTGTTTGGTCTTCCAAGCATGGTCACCCATCCAAGTACTAACCCTTTCCGACGTTGCTCAACATGAAACATTGCGAGCGTGGGTCCAAACCACTGCACTACTGCGCCACTCTGTTTATTCATTTCGCTAAACAACACTTTTTTCAGGAGTTACAAGCCAGTGCAATTCAGTAATTATTTCATCAGTCGCGACCACCACCTCCTAAGATTTTGCTACATATGTGCAGGGTTTCGCAGTTCAGTTCGTCCTAAACCTTCATGCAGCAAGACGGTAAACATTGTTTTCTGTCCGTCCTCAAGAAACTATGAAGAGAACTTGTAATTAATAGCGCAGGTGTTCACAATAGTTTATGCGTAATGCGATTAGTTTAATATCTTTATATCCTAAATCCTTGAGCGTCTGAAGCCCTTATCAGTTTCCTTGGACTTAATATAACTGGAACAAAAATTGAAAGATCAAGAAATGCAGGCTTACAAGATTACAAAGTAAATTGGCCGGATGTACTGAAGTCATAAGCAAGAGTCAAACGGAAAACTTTATTTTTACCTCTTTCTATTGAAAAGCCGCAGTTTTCGAGTTTCCGATTATTTTTCTTGATTTAAGTTTGGGTGTGCGTGGGTGTGAGTATGTGCGTGTGCGTCTGTATGTGCGTGTGTATATATATGTGTGTGTGGCGTGTGTGTGTTTGTGTTTCTTTTGTTGTTGTTTTTACTCAGAGTAAACATGATACAGAGAAGCAAGAAAGTGTCTTTACATTTGATCCAGTTTTTGCACACCAAGGCTATTTGTTTTTAGTGTTGAATATCGTGCTCCTGTTACTCTCAAATTCAACGAGATAGCATGTGAAGTTGGGTGGGAGAATTATCGAACTAACAAAAGGAAACTTTATTTTAAAACCTAAATCCAACACATTGATTGATACACAAACTTGAAGTTTGAATGTCACATGCAACAAGCAAGCGTTCTGGCATGTCTTCATTGTAAGGTTCGTGGAGGCTCGTGAACCTTCACGAACCCTTTTTTCGAGGTTTTCAGATGTCGAACCTAGGTTCCTGAACTATTTTGGCCAAAAAAAAAAAAAGTTTCGGGATCCGAAAACCTCTGGAAAAAAAAAGCACTTGAACCTCCACGAACCTTTCATTTCCCTTACGCCAATCCCCATCTCTGTCTCTCTCTATGTCTCTCTGTCTGTCTCTCTGTCTCTCTCTCTGTCTCTCTGTCTGTCTCTCTGTCTCTCTCTGTCTCTCTGTCTCTCTCTCTCTGTCTCTCTGTGTCTCTCTCTGTCTCTCTCTGTCTCTCTCTCTCCCTCTCTCTCTGTCTGTCTGTCTCTCTCTGTCTCTCTCTCTGTCTCTCTCTGTCTCTCTGTCTCTCTGTCTCTGTCTCTCTCTCTGTCTCTCTCTCTCTCTGACTCTCTCTCTGTCTCTCTCTCTCTGTCTCTCTCTCTGTCTCTCTCTCTGTCTCTGTCTCTCTCTGTCTCTTTCTGTCTCTCTCTGTCTCTCTCTCTGTCTCTCTCTCTGTCTCTCTCTGTCTCTCTCTCTGTCTCTCTCTGTCTCTCTCTCTCTGTCTCTCTCTCTCTGTCTCTCTCTCTGTCTCTCTCTCTGTCTCTCTCTCTGTCTATCTGTCTCTCTCTCTCTCTCTCTCTCTCTCCAACCCTTTTCCATCATCCCCCGCCCCATCTCCTGCTACAACTACCACCCCGCCACCCGATTTCTCATCTAATTTCTCTGCATCATGTTCTAAGTGTACTTTGACTGCTGGTCCGGAATTATAGACATATATGTTACAGCAGTACTTTTTTATAAGCAGAGAATTCGTGAATTCGTAAGATGGAAAGAATGAAGGAGAAAGAGAATTGGGATATAGAAAATGGGTTTATATTATGACGATAACGGCCTCTCTTAACTGGAAGGTTCGTAGAGATCTACGAACCTTTTTTCGAGGTTATCAGATCCCGAACTTAGTTTCCTGAACCTTTTGGACTTTTTTATTTGACCAAAAGGTTCAGAAAACTAGGATCGAGATCTGCATGAGAACCTCGAAACTTCCATCAGGGAAGAACAGGGACTCCGTGGCAAAGTGTTCGAATCCCCGTGGTGGGCAAGATACAAGGGGTCAGTTTTCACTGTCCATATTAGCATTATGATTGCTCTGGTGGTTCAGTGTTGATATAATATTCTTCCCTGGGACATTGTTCCCCTTCTGCCATTTCGCCCAATGATGGATGCAAGAGTGTAGACGTTAAACGAATGTAATGCACTTAAAAAAAAAGAAAAAAAAGATATTTTAACCACAGCAGACTGTCCTTTTGCTTCAGCCAGCGACTTTACACCCATTATTTGACTAGCGGCAAGACAATCAATACCCTTTTATGTACATAGAATGCGCCCTTAAATCAACAGACAGCTGTGATTGTTAACAAACTTCGTAAACCAGTCACTTGGAGAGCAAAAGCCTGATAACTGTTAAAGGACTCTTTGTCCAGTCTGCGAGGACATACCCCCAAAAAACCTGAA
>CM072515.1:16887410-16907410 GCA_036898135.1 Oncomelania hupensis | reverse complement strand
GTCTGTCTATGCCTGCCTGCCCGTCTGTCTGTCTGTCTGTCTGTCTGTGTGAAAAGCAAGTTTATTACCACGAAATCTAAAACCCCACTGAGAGTTTATCGCTCCTGCTTCCATCATTCATGCATGTCAATAACAGAGCTGGCAAAAATAACAGGTGGATTGTTAGTCCAATACTAACACTGCCATCCCATGTACTGATTTCAAAACCTGTATGATGATTTAATGCTTACTTCAACGGTAAATTTATATCCCCAGACACATTGAGCGTATAGGGTACTTCAACGCAGTGGTAAAGCTATCTTTATGCACTAAATTGAATTACAATATTAACCAGAGCCACTACAAGTCGTGCCAAGAAGATGTTTTATTGGATAAGATAAGCGATCTGTTGATAATATAACATGTATTTTTGCTGATAAGAGCCGCTATCTTTTGTTTTAGAGCCAATGAGACAATGATAAGCACTGTGAGTCACTGACTTAAGGAAGATACCACTAATATTGAAGACAATATTTTCAACATTCTCTTGTATTCGTTCGTATGTGGCCTAATCTTTTAATCTAATCTTTTGTGTGTGTGTTTGTGTATGTGTTTGTGGGCACATTTACACGGTGTTATCTGGACAAACCAGTGAACATCTACATAACTTGTTTTGACAGACATACTTGTTTTAACGTCAGAACAATGATCCGTTAGGGTTAGGGCTGGGTTAGGGTTAGGGTTAATGTTCGAACACTTAAAAGTACTTAAAAAGGGGGACGAAATATGACCCATTGTCAGCACAACGTATGTTGCGTTTCAGGAAAGTCATGATAATACTTTGTACCCTCGGCTGTGTGCGTCTGTGTGTGTGTGCGTGTGTATGTGCGCACGAGGGCGCGGGTTTTTATTCGTGCACATGATGTATGTAATCTCTTGTTTGTGTGTGAATGTTTGTGTGTGTGTAAATAGGAGTAAGTGTTTGTGTGTGTGTGTGTGTGTGGGGGTGAGGATGTTTACACGGCGTTATTGGGACAAACTAGTGCAAGTTTGCATACGTTCTTTGGACAGACCTCCTTGTTGGGACGTCCATTTAATGATCCGTGAGGGTTAGGGTTAGGGTAAGGGTTAGGGTTAGGGTTAGGGCTAGGGTTAGGGCTAGTGTTAGGGTTAGGGTTAGGGTTAGAACACTTTAAAGTACTTAAAAACGGGGTCGTAGCACGACCCATTGTCCACAGAACGTATGTGGCGATAGAGGAAAGTCCAAATAACGGTGTCTGCGCAAGTATGTGTGTGTGTGTGTGTGTGTGTGTGTGTGTGTGTGTAACTCTGCAAGAGAAAGAAAGAGAGAGATAGTGTGTGTATATCCCTGTGTGTGTGTGTATGTGTGGGTTGTGCAAGAGAGAATGTGTGTGTGTGTAAGAGGGAGAGTGAAAGAGAGAAAATGAGGGAGAGAGACAGAGAAAGAAACAAAGAGAGAGAGAGATAGACAGACAGATAGACAGAGAACGTCCCTATACGTGAGCTCTTTAGATTAACTGTGCGAGTGCACTCATATAATGCGTCTGTCCTTTATCCCTGTGCGCGTGCGCGCGCGTTCCTACGGGAGAGTGCGTGCATGCGCGCGTGCAAGCTTAATATGAGTATGCGTGTCCGTTCCAGTAACAACGGGTCATTCGGGGTCGTCTTATTAACCGCCAAGCAATGGAATATCGGCACAGGCATGTCAATAACGAACGAAAAAGTTTAATAGATTGATAAATTGTCCCTGTTCTGCATAGCTTAACATAATAATAGCACGCCAAAAGGAAAGAAAACTAATTATATTTTGTTAGTGTTTGGTTTAGCTTTCACCCATGTTGCGGGCGTTTTGTTTCTTCAAGACACAAAAAAAATCATTTTAGACCTTTTCCTTGCTCTTTCTACTCTTGAAGATTGTGGGATGAACAATACTTTCACTCCCTCTCCCCTCTCTTCTCTCTCGTTACACCTGCTCGTTCATCGCCGCCTTTCTAAATAATGTTGCTTAACAAGTGATACAAAACTGACATCCCCATTCGGAAAAAATTAATTGTTCATAGGTTTTTGGCCGTGATTGTGAGTGCACTAGTGCTCTATAGAAATTAAAACTATACTTCCTTTATTTATTTATTTATTTATTTATTTATTTATTTATTTATTTATTTATTTATTAATTTATTTATTTTGTGGCAAAGTGTCACAATGTGTTATACCGATTACGAACATAGATGTATAAAACTGCTCGCGTGTATCCTAGCAGAAGCGAGACTGATTTTAAGAATTCAGGGCTCTACAATTCTACCATCACATGGTTGGTTAGAAACGAAGAGAGAAAGTATAGAAAAGTAATAAAGAAAATGAAATAATTAAAAGAAAGAAAATTAATGAAAATTATACGAAGAAAGAAATATACAGGGCACAAGATGCAAGCCATTTATATGTACTTCCTGACACACACACACACACGCACACACACACTCACAAACACGCAACGCAAATATATATAACCGAAAAATCTGCATTTTCAAACGTATGAAATTTCTTGGCGGCGTTTTGACAGCTTAATCCTAAACAAATCGATTTAGCTGTTTCTGAGATATAAAATAAAACCTGTTTAGCAAATTGAAAAAAAATATATTTAAAAAAATAAATCTTGACCTTAGCGATCTTGACTTTGCAGTATATCAAACATGATCGGACGAGAGGCTGGACACTTATTTAAGTTAACGTTCTGTGTTTGGTGAAAGTCTTCCCAGTTTTTCGTTTATCGTGTAAAAACCGACCGACCACAAACGGAAATTGGGCCCTGCTATTTCAAAGTAGTTCCAAAAAGGAAAAGAAAAGAAGAGAATACTAAGATAAGAGGGAACACAGCCATAATGAAATGAAAAATGGGAAAGAATAGCAGAATAAGATTTAAAACATATATTTTGGGGAATATTAGAAGGTAAATAAACCCTAATACAACATCTATTTCAAATCATAACTAACATTTTCAAGGAGACACACCACACACACAAAAACACACACACATACACACAATCACCACACACACAAACATATACACACACACACAACCACACACACACACACACACAATAGCTTGTTTCAATTATTTTAATAAACCATCACTTTTAGCGACAACACATTTGAGGAATAAAACAATAATAATTCCAAAAACAAGAATAGCTGAACACGAAATATTTCAGACAACGCTTTACGCTCTCATACATTTGTTGGAATACCACTTTCTTCACAAGCTCTTTTCACAGCAAATTTAAATCATCTTCCAGTTTTGCTTTGATGAGGGGTGGGCAGGGGCAGGGAGGGGGAAGAAGGGGAAGGAGGTAGGGGGAAGGGAAGGAGATAGGAAAAAAAGACAAAAAAAAACACAATATTATTTTAATGGAAAAAAAAAAGTTTTTAAAAAAGAACATATCTTCAGAATAATAAAAGGGGCAAAGCCTTTAAAATAAAGTGTTACAGACTTGTTTTTAAAAGCATTTCAATTTTCGTTTAGTTTTGGGTTTCTCAGAATAATTAAATGAAATTATAATTAAAGATATATATTTTTATTCACGTATCTTGCGAACAGGCAAATAGGAGCATAACTCTTTAAAGTCATTGCGCAATAACAAATTAAGTAAGTAATAAAGTATTTATTTATTTATTTATTTATTTATTTACTTGTCCATTCACGCTTATTCATATATGTATGCATGCACAAACAGAAAACAGCATTCTTTTCACAGATGATCACTTTCATTATTACAACTGATGTCATGAACTAGTTAGTCATGAAGTATACTGGAATAGTGGAATTCCTTTAGTCAACGAGTTGAACCGTGTTAAAATAGGGAGTTGCTGGACGAAATAAATCAATACACAAATAAAAATAAAATAAAGATACAATCAACCATTCATTATATGACTCTCAAACTTTTCTTCCAGCTATAATTTATAAATAAAATAATACAGAAATGTTTCAATAAATAAACTAAATAAAGGTACAATCAACCATTCATGAAATGACTCTCAAAAATTTCTTCCAGCTATAATTAATAAATAAAAAAAATTAAGAATAATAATTAATAAATAAATAATTTCATTAATTTATTAATTTTAAAAATTTTAATTTAAAAATAAAAAAAATCTATAAATTAAAAATAAAATAAAATAAATAAATAAACATGTAAATAAAGTTTTTACTAATAAAACCGAAGCGAAATAAAGTTTCTTTCGCACAAAACTCATCCTTCCCTCAACATTTTGTTACCGAGGGTCGTCAACAACGGATCGCACATTTAAATCGAACACTTAACATCATTTTGCTTGTGAGAGTAAGTTAAATAACATTTGAAAATAACATCTCCAGATACAAATCAGAGTACTTATATTTTTGTCTTTTACTGTAGTTCTTGCGTGCTTATAGTGTATACAAACAATTATTTCGAAATAACAAATAAAATTATCCAGAAACAAAATTATATAGTCATATTGTTTTCATGAGTAGACATTAAGACAAAACACAGAATAATTTACAACAGTAATTTGTCATGAGTTTTGGTTTATGTACATGTTCACAATTTTTTATATCACAATTCATTCACAAAATTTCCTTTTGCCTTTCGTTTTCATGCGCTTTGCATCACATAGGTAAATAATTATTGTACACTTGCAGAACAGCAGAACACACACACACACACACACACACACAAACGCACGCACGCACCACCATTTATTGAATAGCGTATTCACACAGTGTAAAACCTGATATGTTGAAGTAGCTCATGTCTTTCCTGGCTCTCTTTTCCATACTGCAAAGTACAAGGCAATACTTGAGAAGAAAGGTGAGTGGAGTTCAAAACAAGAAAATCTTTACTACACAAATAAGCCAGTGTTCCGGCAAACAGACCCTGACTCTAGCTGACTTGTCAGAGATCTAGCAAGCTTAGGCTGTGTTAGGTCTACGCCTTCCACAGCCTCCGACACTCACATTGATGTCAGCGTCGCTTTCGGGATTATTGCTTCTATGAGCTTAGTAGCAGCCCGGTGGTGGCAATAAAGTCTATTAAAAGAGATGGATTTTTGGCAGTATCTGGTTTTATGCCCAATTTGTAGGGAAATAGAGCAAACAGTAATGGATAATAGTTTAGTTTGTGTACCAGTTTGGCTTGGGCATAAAAGCAGATATTGCCGATGTAAAAAAAATTATTTGGAAGAAACCGTGCAACAATAAACACTTTAATTTTGTTTTTGCAACAGTTAAGGCCGGGCCGGTAGGCCTACACTTGCAAAAAATTGATAATCACTTTTTTTTAAAATTTAAATTAATTTTAAAAAATTTTTTTGCAACAGTTAAGACCGGGTAAGCCTACACGTGCGAAACATTCATAGTCAAAAGGAGAAACTGCGTCACAGAAACAAATAGAACTATACTATCGTAGATCGCACAGAACTTTATTATCGGTCTGATATAATACTTTAAGCCGCCTTACAAGCATCCCGGACGATGAAATAGTGATATGTGATTTATTGTGTATCTCAAGGCGACAGTTGAGTGGATAATTTGCATAATTATAAGTCGATTCCCGGATTTTTGTCTGTTTGAAACACATCAAGACATAGAATGTTAACTCGTTCACATACGCATTCCTTGAAAAGTGACACACCAGACTGACAATCACAACTATTTTCTGTGCTGTTTAGTTCGCAGGCTTTCATGCAGGCCTGTCACTGTGTCTCTGTCTGTCTGTCTGTCTCTCTCTCTCTCTGTCTCACATTCTCATTCACACACCCACACCCACACAATAACGAAGGCTACCGTTGGTCGTTACTGGCATCAGCAGTTCTTGCACTGTTTACATCACCAGCGGTCAACGACGGCTCTACCTCCTCAGCACCGTACACAGTTTCACACATGACTATCTGCTGGTACACTTTGGCCAGCCTGTCTTTGAGCACGCTGACGTTTTTGTCCGGCATGGGTGGTAAATGTCTGTGGTGCACCTCCCCCTCGGTCAGCAGCGACTGCAGCTGCTGGCCTACGTCACCGCTGTGATGCAACTGCTTGACTGCCCGCGCAGTGCCGGCCCGGAAGACGCATAGCGATTGCAACAGCGAGTCGTGGTAGCCGCGGTACTTGTCCAGCAAGCGGTAGCCGTGGAACAACCCCGACTCGTTGTCTAGGAACACCAGAGACCCGGACTTAGTCCGTTCCAGGTTGTGAGCCGGATTATTCATCATCTCGGCGTTCCATTGTCTGTTGAACATGTTGTTCACCAAGCGGTCCAGGTTGGCCGTCAGGTAGTCGAACACGATCAAGTCGGACCACTGTAGCAGGTCGCACAGTTCCGTGTGAGACTTATTCCACAGCGCGCTGTGCACCGGGTACAACTTCCTGTCATCCTCACGCAGTTCCGTCGGGATGTGTGACGGCGCTAGGTCGGGCAGCCAGCGCGTGAGGACCACGAGCCGGCCGTCCGCCCACTGGGCCATGGAGAGCTGCAGGTGTACTGAGCGCCACTGAGCACTGACCGTGTCCACGGGCACCATGATGGCAGGAGGCATGTAGCGCGTCATGTTGAGCAGCTGTGCCAGGTAGTAAGAATACACCTCACCCTGGATCTGGTCCGTGTTCAGACGATACCTGCGCAAACGTACACAAGGGGTCAGGCAGGGAAGACAATCAAACGAGACAAATGACTTTTTTTTCGTCTGGATAATGTCTATGTGAACAAGAAAAATAAATAAATAAATAATTAAATAAATAAATTAATAAATAAATAAATAAATACATAAATAATATACCGAAAAAAAAATATAATAAAGAATATAAAATAAAATATACAATTAAAAATATATATTGACACCATTTCATAAATGTTAATTAATGGATGAATTTAGTTAAAAGTAAAAGTTGTAAAAAAAACCAACTCGTACTGGAACGTTGGAAATGCGAATTAAAAAATATATATATTATACGCATTGAGAAAAAATTGACTTTTAACGAATGTTTCAAAAACCAACATTAATAAACAACATCAACAACAACAACAACAACAACAACAACAACAATAATAATAATAATAATAATAATAATAATAATAATAATAATAATAATAATAATAATAATAATAATAATAATAATAATAGTGGTGGTATTATTTAACAAAGCGAGTCATATCATTTAGATTAAGCACTTTGTTATCGCGTTAAAAGTAATAACATTTCCACTTAGTGCAACTATCTCTCCCTTTCACTAACTCTTAGAAAATGATAAAAATGTTTCGGCATTTATCGTTTATCTGACTGCTCTTTTTGTTTTTATTTTCTCATTTTCTGCCTCATCGTTCATTAGGAAAAAGCGTGATATAAATACCTCTTTATTATTATTATTATTATTATTATTATTATTATTATTATTATTATTATTATTATTATTATTATTATTATTATTATTATTGTTGTTGTTGTTGTTATTGTATAATGCTCGCTCACCTTGCACAAGCTTTGGAGCCATCTTTGAAGGTGACGAGTCTGTTCTGCATCCTCCCGCAGCCCTCCTCCACAGCCACCATCTGCATCCCCACCGCCTTCCTCCTCCACGACAACACCTCCTCGGCATCGGACTCTTGCGGGCATGACCCTTCTAATCGCTCGGCCCATAGTACCCCGCGCACAAGGTCACTGGCGGTGGGTTTGCTGCCGTTGAAAAGCAGCGTGTTGGGAGATAGCGTGCCACTGCTGTCGATGAGTTTGGAGGTTTTGCTGTGAGTGGCGCTCCGTACAGTATCTTGCAGCAGGTGTTGTTGTTGCTGTTGTTGTTGTTGCTGACTATGAGCGGAGTCCACCACCACTTTATCCCCAGCCCTCTTCAGCCTAAGGGTGAAGGAGGTGACGGGGACAG
The DNA here is from genome assembly GCA_036898135.1 of Oncomelania hupensis. Classification (NCBI taxonomy): domain Eukaryota; kingdom Metazoa; phylum Mollusca; class Gastropoda; order Littorinimorpha; family Pomatiopsidae; genus Oncomelania; species Oncomelania hupensis. Next base: position 16,899,501 of record CM072515.1, on the reverse strand, counting down.
AGGCAGAGGGTGGAGAGTTCTTCTCTGCCTCGTCATTCTGGCTCGCTCCTTTCTTCTCTAGTGTTTCCGCTTGGTCGAGTCCTCGTCCAATCACGCTCGACTGAACCTGAGCGGGCTGATCCCCTCCATTGTGCCCGTCTGACCCGCCGCTCGACACAAAAGGATTAGCAACTATCCGAGGATTAGGCAGTGATTGAAAGGCGGCCTTGCCTTCCTCCCCTATATGTAGGCGTGAAGCGGGGTCGGCAGAAAGTTTATCATCCCCTACCTCGTTCAGGTTAGATGGTAGCTTTCCGCCATCTTGGCTGCTGAAACTGCGCCGTGATCTGTGGGAACTGGAGACGTCGTTGTTGTCGTCGAGTTCGGTGTTGGCGGGTAGACCGTCGGCAGGAAGGTGCAGCAGCAGGCCGCACAGCAAGCCCAAGGTAAAGCCAATACCCGTCATGATCAACAGCAGCCACCGCATCCTACGCCAGCCAGCGCTTGTCCAGTTCCAGCCAGCTCCGTGCTGCGGCTGCTGTTGCTGCCTGCCTCGTGCTGCAGGCCTGTTGTTGTTGTCTTTAGGGCAGTCTTCGCCGTTTTCGTTTTCCAACAGCAACGGGCTGTGGCGTCGGCATGAGTCGGTTGTCCACGCTGCTGAAGACGACGTGGTCAATGCCGCTGTGGTGAACCGGGATGGCAAGGACGACGACGACGACGACACTTGAACCGCCGTCTTTTGACAACTACAGTCTCCCTCTTCCTGATCATCTACCGCGTCTCCCTTTCGAGGGCTGCGTTTTCTCTGCCGCAAAGTTATGGTCAAAAACACAATGGCTGACTAGCTTCCTGAATGTGAGGAAAACCCAGAAGAACAGAGTAATTACTTTCTAGTTCACAGCTGCAAGGACTAGACTGCACTAATGTTGTCTATTCTCTTGACAGTCTTTCGCCTTTTTAAAAATTCAGTCACAGTGATACGCAGTGTTGAACTTTAATCTTGTCACTTTTCTACTTCCTGCTACCTCCTTCAAATACCAGGGTCAGATTAGGCGACCTGAGTTCATACGTTGCAGCAAGCACTTGCTAGTCACTAAGATCGCTGACATGCAAACCCGGGTAATTTAGCTAGACAAAAAGGAGACAGAGAGACTCCTTGTAAACCTCTTCACGTTGATCCTCGGTGAGCGAAGAGTTCCGGGCGATGACGGAGAAGGTCACTCACCAAGATGATAGCAGCCACGATGATGATAACACAGGAATTTATCAACACCGCTCGCTGACACGCTGAAGAAGCACGTTTATCAGTCACCGTTTATTCTTCACGGCTGAAAGTGTATACTGTTTATTATATATGTCATAAACAAAAGTAGATGAAGATGTATACCTAATGTCTAGCACAAGAAGGTTGAAGATATTCGTTTTTCTTGTGTTGATAAACAAGAGAGATGTAAGCAGTAATCCTATTTTATATTATCTTTGCTGGCAAGAAACGTGAGAAGATAACGCCAACGCTAAAGCATGTGTTCATTATTTCTAAACAGGAGGATCAGAATGCAGGTGTGGGAGGTACAGGAAGGAGATGCAGCCGAAGATCTTGATCCTGCGACGGCGCCAGATGTTGTGAACAGTACTGACGCAGGCTGAATTATTCCTACTGTCGCCGTCTTGTTTACCAGATACTCTGCAACACACAAACATAACCAATAATCAGTAACGTTCTGCACATTTAAATATCAGTGTGGATGAACGATTCAGCCGACTATTCGCTGGCAAGATTTTGCAGGTTTTTATTTTGTGTGTGTTTGTATGTGTGCGTGTGTGTGTATGTGTGTGTATGTATCTGTGTGTTTTCTTCTGTAGAATATCCATGAAATAGACGCCATAACAAAATTAGTGTTGGTGCAGGAAATTACTATACTCATAAAACAGATTTGTATCAGATGAGAAAATAAAACAAATAAACAAACAACAGATCGGTAACCTCCGATACAGAAAGTCAGAGAATATTAGCTTAACGGGAGGAAAAAAACGAACACGGGAAGAAATCCTATAATAAAATGCGCCCTGTATTTAATAAAAATAAAAGCTTACGTCGTCGAAAAATGTCAACATATATCATAGCCATCTAAAAAAACGAGTCTAAGTTCTTTTGGTTTTAAAAAACAAACATCGAAAAGACAACCACAAATAAACAGTAGAGTTTGTCTGGCTTGACAGTATTACTGAAACATGTAGTTCCACTACTTTAATTTTTTAAATAAAAATTTACATCGTCGAAAAATATCAAAACTGAGTTTACGTTCTTCAGTTTAAAAAAATAAATTAAAGAAATCAAAAGATAGCATAAACAATACACAGTGTTACTGAAAACATCCAAGAGAAATTACAATTTTAAAAAAAAGTATCTATATTATAATAAGCTAACGATCCGAAGTGTGATGTCCGTATCTCCTCCGAAGTTACGACATTCTATGACCTTTGGAAGGAAGGTGGATGATGAACCTGGGACGCGACTCCGCTATGTTATGTGTCGAAATTTAACTTACATTTGTAGTTTGAGGCCATTTTCTTCTAAAAATTGGGGTTTTACTGAATGGGGCATGACTGTCACGTGATTTCCGTCTCTTTCAACCAACGAAGAAATGGCGGACACAACGACCGTACCCACCACCGTCTCTGCCGTCTCCTCTGTCGAATTTACCTCTCATCTGCTACTAAAATAGCTAAATATGGCAAACAATCTTCTTTCTCCCTTTCCTCCGAACTGCTTGAATTGTTAGGTATAACTTTTATAAAATGGAAGTAGCAGCAATGACGGGATAGCCCGTGAGTAAATTATAGTCCCCGGACACGTAAGCATAAAGAGGACTATGAGATGAAGAGGTCGAAGGAGTGTTGGCCCAAAATAGGGCAAAAAGTCGATTGACGAAGACATGAAGAAATGGAAGTCGACGTGAAGATGGGAAGTGCACGAGGCAGCTGCATGAAGATGAAAAAATCGTCCGAAAGTGAAGAAATCACGAAGATGCGGAGCGCTGAAGGCGATAGCAGGAATGAAGATGCAGATGCGCAGACAAGAGGATGGTGAGTCGCTCGTTGATGTGTGGCGAAGTAGAGCCCAACGGTACAGCTGTAGGGCCGGGTGAAGAGGGGAAGGCTATCGTCGAGGAGAGCTGGCGGCGCAAAACGCTTGTTGTCCGGAGGCGCCACTCTCCACAACCCAACTCAGGAAGCCCAGTCGTATTGAAAGGCTCAGGGCTGCCATGGAAAGGAACGGCGACAGCAGAGCGTCGAGTCGACTTTCGTCGATAAGCCGCCGCCGCCCAGTCGATGGAGTCCTACAGGTGAGAAGATGAGGGTTGAAGGTTGAGGTGGAATATATAGCGGTTCGGCGTCTCCCACAGGATGCACAGCCGCTTCGACTTTGGACCACAGTGTCTCGACCTCAGGGATGGCAAGAAATTTCAGTGGTCCTCCATCGCATCAGAAAGCGCACCTGTACTGTGGGTCTGACCGCCTCCAAGAGCAGGACAGCCACTCCTGTTCCACTCGCTGCCACCGAGTGTTGTTGAGTAGATTAACGTCCCCGGACACAGGAGCCTATAGGGGACGTAATGCCACCGAGTCAGTCAGTCAGTCTAGTAGATTAACGTCCCCGGACACAAGGTTGGTTGGTTCCATAAATTAATGTCCCAAGACACCTGAGCATATAGGGGGGACACATGATTGGGTAGATTAACGTCCCCGGACACATGGAACGTACAGGGGACACAACTCTATGTCCACAGGAACAACGAAAGAAACCTATGAGCGAGCCGCAGCAAAAACGGTGGCTTCGTGCGATGAGCCCTGAGATTAAATCGCATGGAACAACTTGAATGATTTGATCGCTTGGTCTGACTGGACCTTTATACATGAATTGTGAGTGAATGGAATCTCTTATAATCATTGTTACATTATCACTTACGTGTTTGTAAGCTCGCCTGATAACTACTACGTTTTATAGGCAAGATAATCACAACCTAAAGTATTTTTGTCTCCCTTGGTCATTTTCGCTAGCTGTCGCTCTTTATCATAACCCTGTTAAAACATCCCACACTGTAACCCTAGATTTTATCAATAGTTTTGGATATAAAATCTCTTTCCAAAAGATAAGTGATTTCCCATTTCTGTTGCCAATTTGTGGATATTTGTTTCGCATAAAGATGCTTTAACTCCCAACTTCACTCGGGCATCTTCGTATGCTTTGGAAATCAGACACTTCATTTTTTTAAAAGCCCAGCTGATACATTGACAAGGTGAGACACTAGCTAAATGGATAACAGTAAGTTTGGCTAACTTCTAGAATTAAAAATTATAGTACCCGATTATAAAACTGTAATATTTTCACCTTTAAACACAGCAGGTACGTTCGAAGAAAGATTATGTCCAGGATGTTACCATTTAACTCCGGTCACCCATTAATGGGCGAAGACGATCACAACATGAAATATTTTTGTCTTCTACGTTTTAATTGTAAACTGGCGTAACGTATTTTTCATTGATGTTATACACTTTACTAGGTCCAAACACATAATTTTGTGCCATTCTCTTCTTGGTTTGCCACAATGTTTCCTTCAAAAGACGACAGCGGACTAACACATGAATTGTGAGTGAATGTAATCTCTTCTAATCATTGTTGACGTGTTGTTTGTACGCTCTCCTTCAAAACTACTACTTTTTAGCTGTTACTGCTATAACGTATTTGTCATTGACTGATACAAAGAAATATTTTCAAATACAAAACATTGAACTGTTGCCTGTTTTTGTGATTTTATCAGTCTCTATCTTTCGACACCCTTACTAATAATAATAATAATAATAATAATAATAATAATAATAATAATAATAATAATAATAATAATACTACAGGATGCTATATTGAACCTTGACTTTTATTATTGAGCCATTTCATATCCGGTTCATGCCGAACACGGGTATAGATAGTTGTATTATAATCGTTCTTATATAGCGCTTTTCCAGCTCAAGAGCTGCTCAGGGCGATGGACGATACAGGCTCTTACTCCAGCCGCCCGAAGTGCCGATTTGCAGGCTTCGAGCACATAGACATGCTTTACTGACCTGCATTACAACAAACTGCAATATACCTACGAAACTAATAAAACTTGCAAAGAAGAAGACAGATTGGCCAACTACTACTTTTTATCGACTGCAGTATAAGGGAGAAAATTAATTTTAAGTTGTAGTTGTCTAGCCTGAAAAAGTGGGACCGGAGTTAACTGATGTTTGTTTCTACTAGTTGACAGTAAGAAGAAGAAGAAGAAGAAGAAGAAGATGATGATGATGATGATGATGATGATGATGATGAAGATGATGATGATGATGATGATGATGATGATGATGATGATGATGATGATGATGATGATGATGATGATGATGAGGTTGTTATCGCGCACTTTTTTTTTCAAGCGAACTCAAAGCGCGACGATCTTAAATGATCGCTATTACTGAAGGCGGAAGAGAAACATTTTTATTTTTGAAATGTAGATTGACTGCATCCAATACCATTATTGAAGGGAGGGAGGAAACCGAAGTACCCAGAGAAAACCCTCGGTGTCCTGAAAAGTCTCGTAAGCTACCAAGGTCCATTATTGAAGGTAAGGAGGAAACCCAAGTACCCGTTGAAAAACCCTCGGTGTCCTGGAAAGACTCGCACCTACGTCATATAAGTTCGACCCAAGTAGGATTCGAACCCGCGACCTTCGCCATAGGAAGCCAGCACCCTATCCACTGTACTAGGCCTACCTACCAGGCCACCCCGATGTCAGTCACTCTCTTTTCTAAAAAGAAGGCAATACTGTTTTTCGAACATATTATAACTGTTTGGTAGCCTCCTATATAGTTTATAAGCAAAAACATCTCGGAGGCCAAAGACTGAAGAGAGAGTCCTAACAGGAAAAAGGTGGGAAATAACAGTCAATATTACTGATAAGAGAGTGACCACGAGCTGTCAAATAGGTAAAGAAAATGACAGCTTGTATGAGACAAACGTGCCTATAATTCTCCTTTCCATACAAGTTGCTTCCGCCGCCATTTCGATGGATAAGTTTAAAAGTTTGTGAAAGTTGCATGCATCCACATTTGAATTTTGTTGGTGTTGCTGTTGTTGTAGTGGTTGTTTTGTAATGGCTAATCTCACCTGAATTGGTTTTTAAATGACTATTATCACTTAAATTGTTTTTTTTTTAAATGTCTAACATCAGCGAGCGTTGTGGCCAAGTGGGCTAAGGCGGGACTAACTTGCCTTGTCCACAGGCCAGAAACCAATGGCGCCTGACAGGTGTGGGATCGATCCAGCATCTGGGCGTTAAGTTTCTCCGAATATTATTTACTTTCGACTCGGGCAACGTCTCGGGGGTTTTCTCCGGGTACTCCGGTTTGCTCCCCCAGCAAAATTTCAAGAATTTCTAAATTTCAAAACCACAACTAATGTTAGGTAGGTTGGGTTTGGGCGCGTCACAGGCTGCGACTACGCCTTCTCCCGGGGAGGCGGCCCAGAATTTCCCGATGAAAAGGGACAATAAAGCATTAAAATAAAATAAAAACAAAAAAATAAAAAAATCATTGGAGTCGTTGTTTGTTTGTTTTTCCTTTATAAATGTCTTATATCAACTGAATGTGTGAAATACCATAACGAAATTAAATACTGAATTAAATTTGCGTCCACTTCCATTTTATTCTAAAGCAATGAAGAATACATATAATTATATTTAACCTAAATTTCTCGTCTTTCTTAGTTAGCAGTCTCCCGTTGAACTGAACAAAAACATTTAAGAAGCTGTCTTAATTTGCGTACGTGTTTAATTTATATTCTTCTTTTTAAAATCATGTGCTATGTATGTTGGTTAAAAGAAACACTAATAACTCCCAGTTGCTAATGAAGATTTTCCGTCAAAATTGACAATAAGCTTATATAACATTGCCTTATATTTTAAAGGAGGGCTAGAGTCGGTTGACAGCAAATAACAGTGTGTATAAGGTATGACGGGAAATCTTCATTGCGAACATTGGGTCAATACCTTTTTGTACATGGTCATCCAGTGCTCGACAACTTCGTTTTCTGCGATATATGTGTATGTTATTGTGTTTATTGTGTTGAAAAATAAATGCAGATTAAAGAAAGCTCTCTAGGCAAAGGGAGACAATGAAATATTTTGCGCACGAATACATGAAATGAGAGGGGAAGAAAGATGAAACTTGAACGGAGGTCTAAGTACCCAAACATTTGTTAATTTTTTTTAAAAGAAGAAAAAATGTAGAAAATTCAATTACTTAATTTGTTTTTTTATTTAGTTAAAGGACTTTCCACCAAAGAAACAGCCTAATGACCAACGGTCCAACCAACAACAAACATAAGCAACCAACGAATTATTTATGAAACACACTAACTCAATTACTATTCTACGACTACATCAAATCAATGCCGAAACAACCACAAATATATTTATAGTATATGATTGTTGTAAGCATTGACAATTTTGTGCTCAATTCCAAGAGACATTTTCCGCTATTATGTATAATGTGAAAGCTGGACAAAAAGATGTATTGTATTGTATTGTATTGTATTGTATTGTATTGTATTGTATTGTATTGCATTCTACGACTACAACAAACCAGCTCCGAAACAATGAACAAACATATCTACAAAACACAGAATATGGATAAAATGACCTAATAACTAATCACGCAGTGTTCCCAATGAAAATGTCGCGCCAAAGGCTGGCAGTATCACATCGCCTTATACTTTGAAGGTAAGGTGCTCTCTTTCTACAACAAACTCACATTAGAATTCTACGACTACAAAGCCAACGCCGAAACGCATTTCCAAGCTCACTAAAGACTTATAAACCGCTCCAGTCTTTCAAGTTCATGGCAAGCCCTATAGGTGACCAACCACTATACGGGTCCGAATAGCTGCGTTGTCCGATTTAAAGACCCCATTTATTTCTTCCCTAGGGATTTAAGGCCCTTCCAGTGCTGTGCGTGTACACAAGCTGGACCATCCAGGACTGAATACTCGTCCCTTTACAAACCTTTGACTTATCTTCACCTTTGGTGTGGTGGGAAAGAGAGAGAGTGTGTGTGTGTGTGTGTGATAGAGAGAGAGAGAGAGAGAGAGAGAGAGAGAGAGAGAAACAGAGAGGCAGAGACAGATTAGACTGACAGGAAGGAATGGAGAGGGAAGAGAGAGACACAGACAGAGATCAGACAGACAGGGAGGAAGGTAGGGGGAAGAGAGTCAAACAGACAAAGAGGGAGGGGGTGGACAGAGAGGGAGAATGTATGTGTGCTCTCTCTCTCTCTCTCTCTCTCTCTCTCTCTCTCTCTCTCTCTCTCTCTCTCTCTCTCTCTTTCTCTCTTTTCTCTGTGCGCGCGCTTATAATAATAAGAAGTTAGTTATTCTTTGTTTATAGGGTCCAGCGGACTGCAAAGAGCCGAATCAGGACCACAAAATCAGGACCACAACTTGTTTGAAAGAGGACTCAACCCTGATCCGTATAAAAGATCTGCCGAAACAACCCTAGTGGTAACACTGAATGCACTCCAACAGCCGGTCACTTTAAAATAAAGGCATCCCATGCAGGGGACGCTGAGGCTATAGGTCTACTCTAATTTATTGAACCCCCGTTTACAAAAACAAAATAGAATATATAGTCTGTCTCTTTTTGTCATTCTCTGTAGCTCTCTCTCTCTCTCTCTCTCTCTCTCTCTCTCTCTCTCTCTCTCTCTCTCTCTCTCTCTCTCTCTCTCTTCTCTCTCTCCTTCTCTTTTTTTTATATTTACACTCTTTCCTTCCCCCCTTCCCACTCCACCCTCTCTAGACTTTGTCTGTCCGTCTCCCTCCCCCCTCTCTCTCTCTCTCTCTCTCTCTCTCTCTCTCTCTCTCTCTCTCTCTCTCTCTACCTCCCTCACCCTCACTTTCTCCTCGCTCTGCTTTCTTACTCTGCTAGTCTGTGAAGAAACACTTGGGTGTACAGCAGTTTACACCTTTGGGCATAGGATTGTCCTCGGCCTAGGCTGGCCTTTTGCAGGATTATGCGATATTGTGGGAGATGTTCCTTTTCATGCACTCCCAAGCTTATACCGCGAGGTTATACCATGAGGAGTATCGGAAACTCAATAGCATGACATGTCTAATAAAACGTAGTTCAACGCGGGGTGTCGTACATGATACTCTGTATGCAGTGCTACAACACGAGTGCGGTAGGAAAATGGAAGGAATCTAGATGAAAACAATTCTGATCCCCATGAAAGATAACTAGCAACTGCAGCGTCACGAAGAAGAAAGTTTATAGTTTCTAGAATGTTAGCATGCCATGTGCTGCGTAGATTATGCTTAATTTTTTTTTCTAAAGGATGTTCGCGTGTGCGTGTGCGAACGGGGTATTTGTGGGCATGTGCGATAGCTATTGTGTGTGTCTGTGCCTATCATTTATTTTATAAGCCTATTTATTTTATAACTTCACTTTTAAATAGCGCTTTTCCAGCTCAACAGCCGCTCAAAGCGCCGGTCGATACAGGATTTAACTCAAGAAGAATAACATTGTCATCATGGAAACTACCCAATAACAAGACCGCAAAACAACAACAACAAAGACGAAGACGACGACGACAACAACATCTACATCTATAGCAATAGTTAAGAATACATTCCATCGACAAGTTAGTAAACTTGCTAGAATCTTGTTGGAATTGAGGTTTGAATACAAGCATAACAGAAGTTGTACCTGGTCACTGTTGCAAACCCAAAGATAGTTAGAATAATCATACAGAAAGTATATGGAACAATATCGACGAAGTATAAAATTTATAGTATCATCTTGTAGACCTACAGTATATGGAACAATATCGACGAAGTATAACATTGATAGTATCATCTTGTAGGCTTACAGTAGCTGCAGTAGGAGAGAAGTTTGGGAAAAACGGCAAAACAGACCACAATGATAAGCAGTGTGCATTATATTATTAAGAAGCAGAAACACCTGTTGTACAAGTGCGAACTTACTAAAATCCCAACAAATTTCGGTTACTGTGAGTGATCAAAACAGTTGGGCCCAGAGAAGCTTCTTAAAACACACTCCGTCAGCGTTTCTACTAATGTACCTTACGTCAAAACAAGAAATGTTGCTTTTGTGACTAACTTGATACAGCCTTATCAAGAGTTATGCACTGCAGGGAAGATGCTACACGACGGGGTCTTATCTGAAGATCCACGCATTAAACGCTGTATCACAAGATTCCTACATTTAAAAGGCGTACCAGAAGATCTTTTGCATTAAATGCTATCTCTATCTCCAGTATATCCCTATTCTATCCTATCCCGTAACTCGTAGGTCATTCGCGCACCACAGATGATCATTTAACCAGCGTACTCCATCTTTCCCTGTTCTCAGCAACCTTCGTGGCATCGCTCAGTATCAAGGCAGTCCATTCTCGAATGTTATCCTCCCACCTCTTTTTCTGTATCCCTCTTCTTCTGTCTCCTTGCACCGTTCATTGCAGGATGGTCTTTGCAAGACCTGATGCTCTCGTGACGTGGCCATACCATCGGAGTTACCGTTTCTTCACCACTGTGAGCATGTCGAATGTTATTTTCAGGAGGACCTTGCTGGGATGGCTGATGTTGCGGTAATTTTCACACTACTGAGGGTTATGCTCTCTGGGAAGAGTGATGACAAGCGACTGGGTCCATACATAAATATATATCTATAGACCTATATATATATGTATAGATATATGTGTGTGTGTGTGTGTGTGTGTGTGTGCGTGTGTATGGACCCAGTCGCTTGTCACCATTCTTCCCAAAAAGAATAACCTTCAGTAGTGTGAAAATTACCGCTCCATTAGCTTCATCAGCCATCCCAGCAAGGTCCTCCTGAAAATAATACTCAACAAATTGAAACCGCAAGTTGAACACACACACACAAACACACCTACACCCACACACACACACACACACACACACACACACAATCACACGGTCTTGTTTCATCTGCACGAAGCTTATTGGCAAAGGCGTGCGTAGGAATTAAGCAAAAACCAATGCCTTAATTAAACCCATATGTCGGTGGCTTATAAGTGGATGATGAATCTTGAGGTCTGGCACGCTGGCTGTCTGGTCACATTCACATGAAGTTCATTATTATTTTGTTGTTAATTTGCAAGTGTGTGTACTCGCGAGTCTCTCTGTGTTTCTGTCTTTGCCCGTCTATCTGCTTGTCTGCCTCCCTGCCGGCCTGTTTGTCTGTCTGTCTCTCTGTATGTGTGCGTGCGTGTGTCTGTCTTTCTGTCTGTATTTGTATTGTGAGTATTTTGTAACGAATTGCCACCACGAACAATGCACTATTGTCGCAGTATTACCCTTTGTGTATGAATGCCTCATGACAGGCAATGTCTAATACCCTCCGTAGAAGCTGTTTCCTATTCACGTTCATCATGTTGTCAGTACATCATCGAACGAGTTGCCCAATTCGACATGTCTACATCGTTAATGACGCAACGTAAGTCCTTTGTGAGAAAATAAGTGCTGACTACTCAGAACGTAATAAGACCCTTTTATCACAACCGAACCAAACACAAATCTTTAGATGCTACGTCACCCCAACCTTTTTCTTCCCTCCTCCCCCCCAAAAAATAAAAAAATAAAAAATAAGAAAAAAATGAAAAAAAGAAAAGGAAAGAGCAGATTCAGATATTTGATTTACAACAAGGAAGGAGATTTTATGTTATTAGCCGAACCTTACAAATTGTCCTTGCATCGCCCACTCTCACATACACATTATTATAAATGTTACAGTATACACAATTGCGGGAGGGATGGAAGTAGAGTGGCAAACAGAGCACAAAACAGCAGCACAAAGAAAATAACAGAAAACAGCTAGCAGCAACACACACAAAAAGAGGAAGGGAGGTAGCGACTTATACGGCAGTCATATTTCGCGTGACGTCTGGAACTGACGTGGTGTACCTGGCAAAGCAGCCTACGTGTGACACTGATACTCTCAAACACTGGAGCTGTAGTCTCCCTTCAAAAAGACTGCTAAGTTCC
>CM072515.1:16852410-16882410 GCA_036898135.1 Oncomelania hupensis | reverse complement strand
ATAAAAGGCTGAAGAGGTTCCGGATGGTGTAGAGCTGTTACGCCACGACGCGAGAACTAATCAGTTCAAATACAGAGTGTAAGGGCAATGTCTAATAGTTACAACGTTGTACACCACTAACAGATAACTATACAGAATATTTTTGCTTCACTCTGTGATCAACTACCCGAGTTTCCGGGTTTCATTCTAAGTATGCACCTAGCGTCATATCCTCAAAGACTCTCCGAATATATATGTATAGCATTAGATGAAAGTATGCAAACTAACGATCTGTAGCAGAATTTGTAAGTTTCGGGATGAACTCCGAATTGTAGTGACGTGCCCTAAGAGGAAAAAACCCAAACAAACAGTAAGGAACTAAAGTAATAAAAGAAGAATATTGTGGGTAGAGTTAAAACCAGACTAGACGCCAGAACAATTTTTATGAGAAAATGGAACTCACACAGCTCAGCTTTTTGTTTCGAATAAAATTTCATCCCTGAAACACTGACAGTGAGCGAGGAGCATATTAAGTTTAACTGTAAATAACACGTTGCTCTTTTAATTGTAAAAATCAACATTTGATTATAGAAAAAATGTGCAAGATTATATGGGGCTTTCAGCTTAAATAAATAGAGTACACGGGACGTTAGTCCATAACAGCCTGGAATAAATACAGGCCTAATTTTTAACAAAGAAAATTCTGACCAAATCTGACCATGAGCAGTGTGATATTTCATCAACCCCATTAAGGAGTGAAATGTTGTTCATACTCAAACAACTAAATCAACTACGACAACTTCCAACAACAACAACAAAACAACAACAACAACAACAACAGCAACAAAAAAAGTAGATACTTTGATATACATAAGTAGATACACAATACTATATAAACTATTTTATTCAATTCAATTCAATTCAATTAAATTCAATTCAATTCAATTCAAACAACTTTATTTATCCAGATTTGGCAATTACAATGGGGTATGAGTGCTCTCTAATTTATTTTAAAAACAAATCACAACAATATCTGATATACATGAGGATGTCTACAAACAATAACAACTTGCACAAAACAACTTGCACAAAAACACAACGGCAGCCCCCCGACACCATCCGCACATACACACTGCCCATGCACACACATACATCCAGTTCATAGACATTTACCCCACACAGGCATACATCACCAGCAGCACTCACCACAGACACAGGCATAAAAATAACAAGGTAGGAGATTCATTAAAGGAAAAAGCAGCTAAGATTAGTTATTATCAGGCTAATTGTTTTACTTTTAGTTGTATGCATTAATTGTTCTTACTCTTGTTCATCAACTGCATTGCATGAGGCACAAACGATTTTAAATACCGATTGGTCTTGCACTGTGGCATTTTAAACCTACTACGTCAGCAAACTGCAGTAGCAACAACTCTGTGTATGGAGCAACAGTATGTGGTGTTATGTGGTGTTATGTGGTGTGTGTGTGTCTGTTGTTTGTCTGTTTCTCTGTGTGTGTCTGTGTGTCTGTCTGTGGCTGTGCACTTACATGTGTGTGTCTGTGTGTGCGTGAGGGCAGAAAAAAACATGACTGGGGTTCCATATAAAAAAAGGGGAAGCAATAGAGAAACAACACGGCATATTTCAGGTAAACTAATTAGCTGTATGCGTTGCGCATATACATTGCTGCAATGTGGGCATAGTTTATGATCAAAGACAATGCTTGTAATAAACATGCTGGATAATGAAAGCGGTAGCAAGCATCTGTTTTATCTGCGGCTGAAACCATCCATCGTAAAAATATTATACCCTGTTTGGAGAGAGAGAGAAGTCGAAGCTACCTATAGGAACCGCACACAAAAATATTCAATAAAATCCCAATTCTGTTTTTGTTTTGTTTTGTTCTGTTTTGTTTTTTGTTGTCTTTTTTTTGCTAAGGTAAATGTGTATCCGTGGGCTCTCAAGAACAATGAAGCACAAATAATTAAAATAAATAAATGAATAAATATCTTTAAAAAAAATACATAAATAAATTATACACAATAGCAGCACACGCCATACATACTTCTGCATTTTCAACCTAAAACTCATCACGCACACACAAATGGCATCAAACGTTATTTCATCGGTGATTGCAGTGCAATGTCTTAAAGAAGTCCGTACTGTATATATAAATGTAGAAAAGGAAGATCTAATGATGGAATGGATAGAAGAGGTGAGCTGGGTTGAATAGAAGGTGGGCGCGGCGGAGGTTTAAATGGTGGAGCGGAGGGAAGGGGAGGGGGAGTGAGGGGCACAAAAAATGGAGTAAAATGAAGAAAAAGGATGTTGAAAGTGGTTTTCCAAACACCAAACACCCACAACATATGGAAAAGATCTGCATCTCCCTTAATTATCTCCAAACAATCTGCTACAGGACGTCTTTTTTCTTTTTTAATGAGTTCAGTAAATCACTGCCTGGTCTTAAAGATGATGAACGATATTTGCAGAGGTTAGAAATGTGTAGCACAAAGAGATCTGGAGATACAAAGAGAACGAGGGATGGAGATGATGGTAGGGGGAGGCGAAGAAAGAAAGAAGATGGCTGGAACTGAGGAGACCGAGGAAGAAAAATAGGAGATTGATAAAGAGGGGAACGTGGTAGAGGAAAAAAAGAACAATAGTAAAAATGCTTTTTAATTAAATTAATAAGATGTACTCGTACCAGAAGAAGAAGACGAAGACGAAGAAGAAAAAAAGAAGAAGAAGAAGCACCCGATACACATTGGTCGAAGGCTGCCAGAAGCATGTTTTACTAGTCGCCTCAACAGGCGATAAAGCATGCTCTCATGCTTCATAGAACTGCTTCCTACACGCTTCAAGAGCTATAGTGACGGAAAAAGCGCAATTTCACTGTAAATATATACAGAATGTTGCTTTACAACATTCCGCTCTTTCCGTCTCAAAAACCCAGTTGCCTTGTTGGATTCTTAAATTGCATGAAACCAAGTGAGGACACTATCCGGCGTCAACAAACAGTTCAAAAACATTGTCAAACGGTTCGTAAAAGACAGTTGACCTAGAAACTAATACAGTTTGACCTAATTCGTCCCCTAGAGGAGACGAAACTTACATTTTTCTATTTTCATGAGTTCACTGCAGTGAAATTGCGCTTTTTCCGTGACTATAGAGCTTGAAGCGTATAGAAAGCAGTGCTCTGAAGCATGGGAGCATGCTTTATCGCCTGTTGAGGCGACTAATAACGCGTGCTTCTGGTAGCGTTCGACCAATGTGAAGAAGAAGAAGAAGAAGAAGAAGAAGAAGAAGAAGAAGAAGAAGAAGAAGAAGAAGAAGAAGAAGAAGAAGAAGAAGCTATTGTATTTTATTAACGTCTACTAAAACCAAAAGTCATTCGAGACGACATAATTTTGTACAGAAGAAAAAGAAGAAGAGGATGATGATGATGATGATGATGATGATGATGATGATGATGATGATGATGATGATGATGATGATGATGATGATGATGATGATGATGATGGTGGTGGTGGTGGTGGTGGAGGTGGTGGTGGTGGTGGTGGAGAATAACAGGTAAAAGAAGAAGACCTGCGTTAGGAGAATAAGAACAAGAACTTGGAACGAGAAAGTGAAGACCAATCCAAGAAGAAGATGTGCGTCAAAACATACCAAAACCTAAAAATTAGGCTGAGTTAGCCAAGCATAGCTTGCAGGCAAGAATGTAACATACTTCTTCAAGCGGTGCAGTGGGCCGCATGCTATCAACACGATGGCTGTACCGATAGACACCGATGACACTGATCGCCGTGCTGATAGTCATGCAGATGACGAGCGAAACGACGCCTGACGGGGATATCAGGTTTTGACCGATTATGCCCCTTTTGCACGTTCTATCTCGTGCTCAACCTACTACTCGTTTAGTTTTGTGCTGTAGTCTTTTCTTCTGTACGCTCGGCTGTTCTTCCAACCGGCCCTATACAAATAAACTGAACTAGTAAATAAATGTAAATACATAAATCGTCCAACCTATCCTTCTCTCGATGTATTAGTATTTTTCCTTCTTCTGCAAAGTCACGGGGAAATTTTACTTCCCTCGGCTCACCAAATTCAGGTGAATCTTTATATTTTGATCGTTAGATATTCTGTACTCTTAATGTTTATTTTTCAACAACAGCAGTTCTATTATTATGCTTTCACCCGTGAATTTAAAAGTTGTATGCACAATAGGAACCACTATAGTAATTGCATTAGGTCCAGCCTTAATTTGTACACGGTATCAAGTATTAAATCTGAATAACAAAGTAGCTGATGTTATTGTTGCTGTTGTTGCCGCGTTCTTGTTGTTATAATAACATTGTGGCTATTCGATTTATTTATTTATGTTATTTGGTGTTTTTTTTATCTATAAAATATACCTTTGAGTTGACTCGATTTGACTTCAACGGCAACTTATAGCCAAGGACTACTCATTCCCTAACCCTAACCCCTAATCGTTTAGTAGTCCTTGCTTATAGCATTAACTATATCAGTATCATCCTAGTTTAATTTAAATGGTAATGATATCGCTGGTCAGTTCGCTAGCGTTGTTAGCCTAACCAGCAGTGTTATTGTTAGTATCAACTCCGTCAACTGGACTCAAAGCGGACGCCACAAAGAGGGGACCAACAGGTGTCGATGCTGAGTGGTCAAATCACTATTACCTGGTTATCAACAGTTTCTAGACTCCCTGCTACATCCTTTTATCACTGTTATCACCCTACGGACGGGCAGTCTCATTGTCCACTGGTTATCTTACGCTAAGATATTGACATTATCAGAGAAGTGAAATAACATTTTAGAAAATGTATTCTCAATTATTCATGAATCCGGTAATAGAATTGGTCTTGAGGAACGTTTTTAATATCGACACATTGACTAACTTTTAAAACAAACTTCTCGTTTTAAGGTTTCACATTTTATTTTTGATCTCCTCATCTCCTCTCATAGTAATAGATAATAACAGTAATAGATAATAACAGTACTAGATAATAAATACATAACAATAACAAAGCGACTATTTTCAGTCTACAACACATAATTACTATCCGCTATATGTATCACAATTAGATTTAGAAGCTATCGTTGAAGGGAAATTACTTGTATACTTCTATCAGTCACAGCCATCACAGCAACAGACTTAAATCTATAGGTTATATAAAGCATCGCATTTATGTATACAATATATACACAGCACCACAGGAAATGAACAGATTTCGACTAGCAGACAAAGGCTAATGTTTAGTCAGTTTAGTTACGTGTAACTAGTTTTGCTCTTTATGACCAAAAATATATCACAATCTGGTTTCCTTCGTTTGTTCATTTGTTTAGTTTGAATATGCAAAGGTACGTTTAAAAGATTGTGGGGAGGTTCAACAGTAATGAGAAATGTACATATATCACTGTCTTCAAAACTGCTTCATTGTGAAAATGATTTGTTCTCATTGCAATACATACAACAGAATTTTTTTGGTGCTGAGTATTCTACAGTGTGCCGCGCTATTTGTGACAATAGTATTGGTGGTGGTGATGATGGCTTAGATACAAAATGTTATGTTGAATGATGATCTTAAATTGTAATTATAATTTTTAAATCAGGCATTTTAATCGTTAAAACAATTCTCTTAAAAAGAATGTTTTTAGTTTTGTCCTTAATTTGGAGACATTATTGGTATTATAGTTCTTATTGGGAAAATCTAATATGCTTTATACATGTAGCATACATATCTATTTTAGTAGTATGTTACTTTTTACCTGGTTTTATTTTATTCTTTCTTATGGGTGTATCACTTGTATATATAATACGTGTGTTGTAACAATGAATTGTGTTACTATTGAAATGTGCTACTTTTTCTTTGTTTAATCACTATTTACTTAATGAAATGCGAGGCTGATATAAAGCTGACACTGTGTACATGGCGTGAATGACTAGTTGAATGCAGGGTTATGTACGTGCATATCAATGTGCTTGTATTGTTATTTTATAGTAATAACTGTGTTGTCATTCCTGCTTTAAGCCTTTAGTGTAAATAGGCGCAAGCCTCCTGCACTTTAAATGGAATAAAACAACAACAACAACAACAACAACTTGTGAATGGGATTGTATACTTCAATAGCCTTGTAACACCTGACGAAGCCCTTTAGCGAAATAATAATAATAATAATAATAATAATAATAATAATAATAATAATAATAATAATAATAATAATAATAATAATAATAATAATGGATGCTATATGCGCCTGACTCCTAAATCAGACTCAAATCGCGGCGATATGTAACCAACATACACGTTTAGCTGTTACAGACACACACAACAAAACACACATTCATTACTCAAACATGTGGTGTAAAGGCAAGCCGCTATTAAAAACCGATTTTGTTTTTGAACTTTTAGACACACTGCATCCAACACCCTTATTGAAGGGAGGGAGGAAACCGGAGTACACCGAGAAAACCCTCCATACATATATGGAGAAACTTTTAAGCTGCTGCGTTTTATCTCCCCTTCAATCTTTGTGCTCGTCTTCCACTCACTGCTTGTTTCTAAGCGTATACTAGTTCCTTCTCCTGTCTTCCCGTATCCCGTAACTCGAAACTTGTTGGGGCTCCACGTATGATCGTTAACCAGCGTACTCCATCTTTCTCTGTCCTACCATACCTATTGAGGTGATGCATATGTAGGCCTACAAACAACAGACGAATTATTACAATCAATAATTATATTTCATTTATTCAATCGTATTTACCAGCTCAAGAGCTGCTCAAGGGCGTTGGTCGATAATGAAAGTTTGTTAGTGATACAGTGGTGTAGAATGTGCACCGAGTTAAAACTGCAAAAGTGACTACCAATGTGTTACACTGGATGTTGGTTTTGTTTTTAGTAGTAGTTGATTCAGCCCCAAGGCTGAAATCCTGGTAAGTGTAACTCGGATTCGTTTATCCACGCAACCTGTTCACTCAGCAACAAGGCAGAAGTCGTTGTATGAAGTTTTCCAACTTTATTCAGCGTACATCAACAACTGCATACAATCGCTTTTCACTTTTCGCTCAACAGCTTTCAACTTTCCACTCTCTCCTAACTGAAACAGTGCGGTACATATATAGTCTCTCTATACTCGAGAGAACGTTCGAATGTTCGAGAGCGACACAATTATAACCAATCAGAATAAACTTCGTCATCACTGTCTTACATCTTATTTAGGATGGAAGCGTCTCGTAGTTACCACTAGATTTATCTACACGCTTCGATAGATGGTAAACAACCAACTCTAGAAAATTCTGAAATAATATCGACCAACTAAAATTACCAACGTTATACAAAGCTTCTTCTAACAACAACGCAAAATCAAATAAAAGATAAATACACTATGTTATTGAATGCTTTGCAAAATAAAACGATCGGATCTATCGTGCGCGTCTCACACGTACCATCGTGCGCGTGGCAAACGTAACACAATGTTAATGTTAAATAATGAATGAAATGATGATTGATAGGCATGTTTACAAACGTACAATGATGATACAGATAACGAGAGTCTCCAGACATGCATGTACGCGTAGTGAAGACAGTGATAAGGATTAGAGAGAGAGAGAGCGGTGGGGGGGGGGTAGAGGTGGGGGTGGGGAGTGGTCTAATAAGCTAGCTTTTATTTCCAGTCCCATTTCTGTAGGCGAGACAAACACTACCTGTGTCTACGCCTCAAAGGTTTGCGCCGAGGTAAGAGAAATTCATGTCCAGCATTGGTCTACATTGACCTGTACGCTTTAAGGTTTAGTTCCAAGAAGAAGGGACTGTATATTAATACTAAACATAACGAACAACTCTTAAGGTATTTCTTAAGCCCAGGTGTCTGTAATACAACAAGGGGGGCAGCACAGGGATAAGCTCCAGCAAGATGACGAGGGACATGTACATTGTAACGCCTGTCAGAACAAACACAAAAACTGGACAGGCCAAACAAAACACAGCCCTGCTAGCCACCGACCTTCACGATCATCACAGGGCGCTGGACACAAGGCCCAGCAAATAATCAACGCTGGGCTACGTCGCTGACCGCAAGACAGTACAACTGATACGTTAAGGCCAAAAGATTATTCTTGTCAAAACATGTACACATGTGGGCCACAAACTTTATTGTGAAACAAGGTACAGAAAGGATTTTTTTTAAATCGCTTATATTATCTTAAATATTGACATCAGACATTTTTGTTTGGTTAAGTACGTGAATGTATGTAGACATACATGTGCATGCATGTGTATCACTTGATGCATATATGTTTGTGAAAGTCTAAAATAATTGTATCAATGAAAAGACTCTCAGCACAAACTTAAAATTGAAAGTAATATTTTCATCATCATCGTCGTCATCATCACCATCATCATCATTATCATCATCGTCATTTTCATTATTATTATTATTATTATTATTATTATTATTATTATTATTATTACGTGTGATGTACGAACGCAGAGCAGTTGTGTCGAATTGTGCCTTATTTTTGCTGTTGCAGTTTAAAGGAAAGTCTACAGTCAATTAAAAGAAAAAGACTAAATGTGACAGATTATAAAAAAGGAAGAAGAAAACAGCTGGACTCAGCTTCAGTGACTAAACAACTACATAAAATTATTTCATGATGATTATAGGAGTTGAGTTATATGAGTTGGCTTTAATTTAACTCACTAAGAAGCGTTTAGAGAACTGCATTAATAGAGAACACTTTAATTAATCTAGTATGTTTCACCTATTTTGACTTGTAGCTCTGCTCTGTCTTGTCTTTCTGTCAGTTGAGTATATATATATTGAAAGACAACGTCTGAACATGGTCTTGATTTGGCTCGGAAGAGTCCGTTGGACCTAAAGCAATAACCATGTAATGTAATGTAATGTAACGTCTGAACATTTTTTTGCCGAATATCATCAAGAGTAAACAGACGTAAAAATTACAACTCTGGACTGAAGTGAACTGTCAGATCATGCTATCACATTGAATACATAGTTTTTTTTCTTAGTTTAAAGTTATAATTTTTAAAACTTCTCTTTAAAACATCTAAGCTTAAATCCATCTATAGTACATTTTAAAACGCTGATTAAAGTTAGAACGAGACCACAGAAATGCGGAAGGAACTAAATGTCTTGTACTTTCTGAGTTGTTCCATGAAGAGACAGCAATGGGCGGGTGAATTGTTTATACAAAAAGAGTGCTAAATATTTTTTCCATGTACCGTACATGTTAGGCTTTATTGAACTTCACCCACCCATTGCTGTCTCTTCATGGAACAACTCAGAAAGTACAAGACATTGTTGTTCACAAGATCTATTGATTAGTTTCTGTCACAGAATCATCCAGACCCATTTCTTTAAATAAATGAAAGAAATAAAATACAATAAATAGTTTTTAAAAGACAAAAACATATTAAATAGCAAAGAAATGAATGGATAAATAAATAAATTATGTGAATGAATGAAAACTGACCCTTTATATCGTGAGCAAAATAACGTTACTAGTCTGAAGCGCACAACACTTCTTCATGCCTTTAGAAAGGGTGTACTTTGTCAATGAGAGAGAGAGAGAGAGAGAGAGAGAGAGAGAGAGAGAGAGAGAGAGAGAGAGAGAGAGAGAGAGTTTTGGTTAACCTGGGTGAAAATCTATTCAATAATGCTTACCGTTTAATGGAAATGAAAGATACTGTGATCAGAACAGATTCACCGAACGTTCAAGAATAATAACCCTTTTCCACAAAGGTACACAATGTTGACAAACGCAAGGCGAGTGCGTGGCAAGATTAATAGCACTTAGTGTAGTGTAGTATTGGAAGTTTCACTGAAGAAGAATCCACTTTAATTCCGAAGGGGTAAAGTGACAAGTACTTAACAGAACCAAACTGAAGTCGATGAAAGAAGCTGCACCACCCGAATCAGAAACGGCAAAACACAAAAAGTAGCAACCGAGAGATCTATGCTGTTTAAAAAATAACTGTTTTCATAGTTTCAAGATAGGAGTCGCCTTAATCACAGCCCTGCTGCACAGCCCAAATCAATAGTTTATTATAACATCAACAGAGATCGAGAGATCCGTCTCGGACATCAACAGTCAACACATTTCTGCCACTCACGTTCATCAATCAAGAACTGTCAAAATGCATCTCTGCCTACTGCTATTGCGGACGTTCTGTCTCACACCTAATCATGCCATCCTCCCACGTCCCACACAGCGGCAGCATTATTGACACGATGAATTAACGTAAGTTTCACTGTAATAGTTTCAGGGACTAGTCATTTTTTGTGCCCTTAATATGAACAGTCAAGGTCTTAAGGCTGGGTTATATAATCGAACAATCTCGTAAGCAATCCGTTGGGGAAAAGACTGGCATTCTGGTGTTATCTTGACCACTAACTATCAAAATACTGAGTTTCCTTAGATAAACTCTCACATAATCACTGTTCCCTGCAACGATAGTCTGTTGCAGAACAAGGTCACACAGTCCCAATCCCACACAACACTGTACACAAGTTTTCTGTCCAAAGCAATCGATTCCAGATTGGCGTATCATAAACAACAATCCTGCATCTTTGATACAGCTACTGTATGTGTAGTTTCTTGATAACCAGCATCTCTATTGCAGGTGGTCTTGCCTCACAGAAGCGCTGTGTCCTCAATGTTGTTGAGTGACCAGGTATCCCTCGCTAGTCTCCAGGCAAGCAGACCGCTCAGTAACGGAGCCATGTGAAAGGGATGCGAGGGACGTGAAAGCTCGCCAAACTCACATCTCCCTGCCATGTGTTTCAGCCCATGTTTCGCTTTACCGACACTTTCCAGTCTTGTTCTCTTGCTTCTTTTTACCTCCTACAACTGCTTATACGCGGGGCCAGCCAGCCAAGGTTCGCAGCGCAATACTGACTGCTCTTAGATCATAGAGAGCCTTTCGTCACAACACCTTTCTTGCGGCCGTCGTCACACCGCGGCCCGATGGCTTTCTCGCTACTGTTGAGACTGGGAGCATGGGACACACGTTTCTACTACTTGGGAGCGTAGAGAGAGTCTATGGGACCCACGTCGGTGAGGGGGAAAAAAAAGAGGCGGAGACTAGAAGTTTCGAAGCTATCGAGCTCAAACTGTCTGCCACTCACAGCTTGCTTCTGTTGCCGTGTCTCTTTTATTTCCCTATACCTGCTGCGGTCCTCGACGCCAATGTACGTTGTAGGCCTATATATAGCTCGATGTTTATGAGCGCTTGACTTAAAACTGCGCTATTCTTTTGTATTGGATCGATTGATAAGCTATATCCCTTCATATACAGCAAGGACACACAAAGATGAGAGGGGGGATAAGTATATCAACTGAGTGCCCCAGAGAGACATAGAGAGAGAGAGTTGAAAAACTGATAAATATAGTAGTAGCTAAAAAGGGCTCAAGAGAGAGAGCTGTAGAGATTTGGCTGGTATCGTGTTGGTGATTTCACGGTGTTTATGGATTCGTTCTGCCTACCTGCCCCATTGGAACGACAAGACACGCCAACTACAGCACAACAATCGGCCCCGCGCATACATTACTGCTCCAAAAGGGACACAGGAGAAGCCTTCTTTTCACTCTGCACAATGCATCTGAATAGACCACAGACCGCATTGTGTCAAAAGCTTTTGCTTCAGTCCAACGTTGCACAGCACTGCAATGGCTGTCAGGCGTCACGACTCAACTTGAAACGTAAGGCAACATTGTTCTCCATCTGGAACCCCCCAGAAGCAGTGGGATCTATACCAATTCTATTGAATTCTATGACATGGCCCTCTAGGCAAATTATACAAAATTCCTTTCTCCATATTTATGACCAATCGCTCTTACACGCACTCCTCTCTCGCCACTCCAATGATTTGTTAAAATTCCGCATTTGTAGAGTTTATTAAAACAAAGAAGACCAAATGTCACAGATTGAACTTGCCTAATACGATAGACTGGCTCACCAATATAAGACGCACACCTTTGCTACTATAACCAAACGACTGAAATATAACGTAATAATCATTAGTGATTGACTTCTCTTTTTATAGACTCTTCAAAAAGATCCGGTTTATACGCTGCTGCTTATTGTGTATATTGCGTGTTCCCTCAAGTAATGCCCGAGGCTAGACTAAACTTACATCAGTACACTATTATTTCATGCAAAGCGGCTTTGAAGACATACAAAAACACAAAAACTCTGGCATCCCTCCCCCCTTCTCTCCCCACCCTACACGCACCCACTCAAAGACACACAAAAGAAAACTTTGGCTCTTCCTCTCCTCTGCATCCTTCTCAAAAACGCCACCAGCCCATAATAGAGGCCTAAAGTTACATCCAGAAAAACGGTGAACAAACTTTCAAAGCTCGTCTGGCTGCCCCTTTCGACTGTCATACCGCCTGATGCACGAGCAGCACGGCGCTCCAATACATTAGCTGTACGCCACTAAGCTCGTCATGCGGGGCTAGTTTTAACTCGCAGTTATAGTAGAGAGGCTATAAGATTTACCCTACCAAATATTCTGGATGAGCAAGCCACAGAAGCACGGGCAAAAAAGAATGAAGGAAATTAAGGAGAGAAATAACGAACAGTCTTTGGCTCTCTCTATTTTTAGGGACACTTAAAAAGTAATAAGTATTCCCAGATGTGGCACGTCCTTAGAAGAAACTCCTTTTTATGGTGGGAAGAGTATACAAGAATTTGCTAGGGTGGAACTAGAGGAACTTTGGTAGATGAAGTTTGAAGTACAGTGTACATGTATGTAGGGAAAGGTATAAGTTCTACATGGTGAGGAGATTATCAACGTTTGTCAGGGAAGGTATTTCATAGTTGCGGCGAAAGTGATGGCAGAATAATAAAAAGTGCACACGGAAGCACCATCACGTAGTAACAGCAGAAGCGATAGTCGTACAATGTTTGATGATGATGATGTCGATGTTGATATCTTATATAGCGCGATCCTCCACGACGGATGCAGGAGAGTGGGCTAATAAGGAATGTACATGATGTATATGTTTATTTAGGCATTCTATCTAGGCATTCTATAGAATGAAGGTGTAACATCGTCAAAGTTTCGGGTCTCTTACTTTAGCCGGGCGCCTTTACGCATGCGCCAGGTCAAGTCGGGCCGGACTTTTCACGATGTTCTTAGGCGTCGTAACCCTAACTCTAACCTTAAACCCGAACCCAAACCCTAACTCTAACCCTAACCCTAATCCTTACTAAGACTACGATAGCACAGTGCGCATGCGTCGAATTTTGTAATGCGTCGACCAGCCAAATAAGATACTAGGAACTTTGACGATGTCACACCGGATTTCACACATTGCCAGTAACAGTAACATATACATAGAGTTTTGAGGTTCATGACAAAGTACTAGAACAGATAAGTCTTCAGGACCTCTAGCACTAGGACAAGTTGTCTCTGTTTCAACTGAATAGGAAGGGGTTAAGGTTGTTCCCCAGCTTGGGGGCAGAATTTGCGAAGGATCTGTATCCCAACGTTTAAAAAAAATGTATTGCCCTTCTAAACACTAGGCAGTCTTATGTCAGTAATATATTTATGAACAACGCCACCAACAAATAGAACATTTCGAATATATGTTTTTTTAAAGATTTTATTCAGCAAAATGACAAATAAAACTACGCGCGCAATGTGCTTTCATTGATTGTATTTTCGCAAAGGACCAGCGGTAGGCATAATACTAACATCTGCTTTAGGGTATCTCTTTCACACTTTTTGTTCTTTCCACATTACATCTGAAAACACTTTCAAATAGTCAGGAATGAGAGTGACGGACAGACCATCACACAAGCCATGAACAACACGATGACATGCTCACAGTGGTGAAGAAATAGAAACTCCAGCTCCGATGGTATGGCCACGTCAGCAGAGCATCAGGCCTTGCAAAGACCATCCTGCAAGGGACGGTACAGGAAGACAGAAGAAGAGGGAAACAGAAAAAGAGGTGGGAGACAATATTCGAGAATGGACTGGCTTGACACTGAGCGAAGCCATGAGGGTTGCTGAGGACAGAGAAAGATGGAGTACGCTGGTTAAACGATCATCTGTGGTCTTTATATACGATCTTCGAGTTACGGGATAGGATAGGATAGGATAGGAATGGCTGGATAGGATAGGATAGTATAGGAGAGCGAGCCCAATGTCGGTATGTCTGTGTGTCTGTCCATCAGTTAGTCGGTCCGCTGCTAGGCATATCTCATGAACCACTGAACGGATTTTCACCAAACTTTTTATTAGTCTCCCGTGCCATAATTTTTGATTTACCGCAAAGGTAAAGGTTGCTGAGCTCCATTTTTTCTTAAAAACGTTTTGCTCTATATTTCAAATATGTCTGAACCGAATTTGATGATTTTTGATATACGGGTACTTCATAGCCAATCATTCAGTGTCGTTCCGTTAAGCCGTTGGTCGGTCTGAATGCAACTTTTCTGTTCAGTTTAGTATTATCTAAAAAAATGACGATTGATTTTGATTAAGTATATTATGCTCTTTTTCAAAGATCAAGGTCGCTGCATGAGGTCCATTATATTATTAAGATGTTTTGCGCTTTATCTATTAAAAAAATAGCTTAACCAATTTTGATAATGCTTTGTTTGCAGGTAGTATAGGTAGTGACCCATCACTTTGTTTGCAGGTAGTATAGGTAGTGACCCATCACTTTGTTTGCAGGTATTATAGGTAGTGACCCATCACTTTGTTTGCAGGTAGTATAGGTAGTGACCCATCACTTTGTTTGCAGGTAGTATAGGTAGTGACCCATCACTTTGTTTGCAGGTAGTATAGGTAGTGACCCATCACTTTGTTTGCAGGTAGTATAGGTAGTGACCCATCACTTTGTTTGCAGGTAGTATAGGTAGTGACCCATCACTTTGTTCGCAGGTAGTATAGGTAGTGACCCATCACTTTGTTCGCAGGTAGTATAGGTAGTGACCCATCACTTTGTTTGCAGGTAGTATAGGTAGTGACCCATCACTTTGTTTGCAGGTAGTATAGGTAGTGACCCATCACTTTGTTTGCAGGTAGTATAGGTAGTGACCCATCACTTTGTTTGCAGGTAGTATAGGTAGTGAACCATCACTTGGTTTGCAGGTAGTATAGGTAGTGACCCATCACTTTGTTTGCAGGTAGTATAGGTAGTGACCCATCACTTTGCTTCTTTAGGATAAAGCCGGGATAAACATCGCCGCAAAAATTGACACTTTTGATCATTCTGATTTTTCGCCTATTTGTGTGAGTGTCTGGAAATACATTTGAATGGTCTGCCATCTTGCGTACACCTGTTTTTTTTTTAATGTTCTGACATAAAACAGCATCGAAAAGCATTTAGTGTATGTATACAAGGACATATGCATTAATCTACAGCGCATAAAGTCATTGTATGCTCTTTAATGGCTGAAATTTACCCATTCAAGAAAAAAATGTCATCACCCTGAGATCGTCCCCTCCATTCAACTGGTTATCAAGCTCGTAAGCGAACTATTCAGCTTTGAAGCCGCGCTATAAAGGCATCTGTTCCACAGTCGTAAAGTTTTAGATTAAAATGCAGCAAAACTTCCAGCGTTTGGCTCTGTTGTTGTTGTTGTTGCTGGTGGTGGTGGGATTGTTGTAGTAGCAGCAGATTTTGTAGTTGTAGTTTTTGGTGGTACGTAGTTGCTGTTATTGTTGGTGTTGATAGTGGCTGTTGCTGTTATTATAATCCCACTTTATGTACTTATCCATTTTTTTAAATTACAAACAAACCACTTTTAAAAAAAACATATTTGTAACAAAATAATTGTTGATTTCAGGATGTTAGAATCCCAGCTAAAATCGGGCAGTTGTTGATATTCATGTACAAATAATACCTTATATTATTAAATTAGTCAATGTACCTTAAATTACCTGATTGACTAATAAAGTATATTCGTAGCTGTCTGTACCTCATTTTGTATCTGTGGCTAGCGAGCAAAACAAATAATAACAACTACCACGGTTTGGGGTAAATTACCCAAGTCTGCCCAGAAAATAATACCGTACCTTTCTATTCGTTGCGAGCAATGGAAAGTCTGTCAACCGTTTCAGATCCATGTGGCGTACAGAGGACCGGACAATGCTAAAAGCATAGATGCGGACCATTTGCATAAATAATTCTGTAACTATCGACAGGCACACTTATAAACCGCTGAAAGTTAGTGTGGCTTCGGCCAGCTAAGCACCACTCTGCTATACCTGCACTCAGTACACCTCCATCTGTTCCGACCCTTTTCTATTGTGTTGTCACCCTTGGCCGCTGCCCTCCCTTTCTGTCAAAGCTGCGTTCAGTCGCCCGTTCCTCGTGACGTGCACCGTAAAGGCAAACGGCTAGCTACCTAAACTGACACTGCACTCACGAACTAGGTTTCTCGCGCCAACGACCGAACAAATGTGTCTCAGAAACTCTGCCTGCCGCCAAGGTTGACTTGTTGGCGACCAGGGTTTATGGGAAAATGAGAGACACATGTCTTTTCTTCCTTCCCCTGATGGCTTCTCAATGCACTGTTGGACACAGACATATTCCCCAAACGCGTGCCCCCTTCGCTCAAGCTGGTGGTCACTGCCATTGGCTGCAGCAGTGTTCTGACTGACTTGCTCCCCATTATTCCGAATTCCGTTCAGGCGATAAAAAGACACGTAAATGCTTTCCAAATTAATATATTTTGAAGAAGATGTTTTATGAAAAATGTTTTTTTAAGTCAAGTGGAAAAAATTGTCACTCTTTCCTTTATCCGTCGCGTAATTATGAAGACAGATTACTCTTATGTGAATTTTTATTATTAACCTTCTCGACCGGTCTATAACATGAAGTAAAATCTGACCCATGGCTAAAAACTGAGAAGCAAGAACTTGTATATAAAATGTGGGCACATTGAGCGGCTTGAGTTGGATCCTGTATCAGCCAGCGCCTCCTTGAGCAGCTCTTGAGCTCGATAAGCGCTTTATAAGAACGATTAAATAGGTCAATATAAAGAAATAAATATTTGTTTTTTAAATATCAAAAGATCTCGAGAAAATCTAGCCTGTAACAAACACACACTTATATAGGAAGCTTATAAGCTTAATCCAGAGATAATGAAAATGCTAAGATTTCGTTTTATGCCAACTGCGTCGCACGCAGACTTGTGCTGTCTGCTAAGCGCGACGAGTGCAAGAGGAACAAATCGAATTTCGCGAGCGCTTCTCAGGAGGAGCAGATTCAAAACAATCTCTTGAGAAGGTCATGCAGGCGGCAGCTGAAATGACCCTTATGGTTCCGTGCGGAAAATATGGTAAAACAGCAATCTCGCGGACAACAGCTTCAAGTATAAAGGGACACCCCCAAAATAGACATTGTCAGGATGTCCAATAGTCAAGCGTCCTGCAGCACCAGCAATCAAGACGACCAACAAGGAAAGAAAGGCATGGCGGCTATTGACAATCATACAGCAATTCAATCACCAGTGTCCACACAGGTCCTCAGCACCGGCCATCACCACAATAGCCCGCTGTCCAACCGAACAATGGGTAGTGTAAAGTTAATTGAAGAATACGCCGTCCGCACGTTCGCTGACCGTACCCTGCTAGATTGGTTTTCCAGGGAAGAAGGTGAGCGAGGTCTTAAGCGAACATGAATGTGCACTGATCTCAATAATGGAATATATTAAGAGCAAGTAATTTCATATAGGGTCCATATAGAGAAAATATGCATAACTCCCGCTGTAATTAGTCACAAGAAATGCATATCCAGGTGCCACACAAAGCGATATACACACGAAAGTTTTAATTAATTGGTACTTCTTTAAGCAACGGGGATGAATAACAGCCCTTTTAGAGCAAACTAGTCAGGTATTTGAATCGGAAACTCACCATCAGGAATATAGGCGATGCTTCGGAGTAAGTCAGCGTCTGCAGGAAATATCACATCTCAAGTACGTGGCTTCTAGTGATCTGAAAATATACAAATTGTTCATATTAAATAATAATAATAATAATAATAATAATAATAATAATAATAATAATAATAATAATAATAATAATAATAATAATAATAATACTGGATGCTACATACGCGCCTTTTATTATTATTTAATCGTTCTTATATAGCGCTTTTCCAGCTCAAGAGCTGCTCAAGGCGCTGGCCAATACAGGATCTAACTCAAGCCGCCCGAGGCGCCAACTTGCAGCCTTTGGTTGCATCGTAATAACGCTCCAGACAACTGAGCACAATCCTGGGCAGCCAGGGATGGGGAAGAAGGACCTAGGTGCATGCTGGGTGTGTTCTTGTCACCGGCACTCACCCGTCTAGGACATGAGCGTCTTGATCTTTAAAGTCCGTTATGATGGAATGTATGTGACACAGACTAGACCTCGGTTTATACTCTCATCCGAATGAGTAGGAAACGGGAGTAAAGTGTCTTTCCCAAGGACACAACACAATGCCCCGGCCTGGGCTCGAACCCGGGACATTCAGATCCGCAAGCCAAAGCTCTACCATTAGGCCACCGTGCCTCCCGGCTTTCTCCAAATCAATCAGGCTCAAAACGCGGCGATCTGTACCAACATACACGTTCACCAGTTCTATCCACCCTCACACACACACACACACACACACACACACACACACAACACATACACATCCATCACTCAAACAGGTGGTGTAAAGACAGGGAGATCGCTATTGGAAGACGGAAAGAAAATCGAATTTTTATTTTTGAAAATTTATATTGACTGCGTCCAGTACCATTATTGAATAAATGGAACACACTCAGTTCTTGTTAATAATAATAATAATAATAATAATAATAATAATAATAATAATAATAATAATAATAATAATAATAATAATAATAATAATAATAATAATAAAACAACTAAACCTGGGTAGTAGGCGTTGATTGTATGTATAACTATTTGTGTATTTATTATAGCTACACAATTGCTTTGCCCCGTTACACACACATAGCTGTTACAGTCCTCATTATGTAGGTTTAGCAAGTGTGTGTGTGTGTGTGTGCGCGCGTGGGCGTGTGTTTGGGTATGTGTGTGTGTGTGTGTGTGCGTGTGTGTGTGTGCGTGAAATGTGTGTTTCATGAAGTCCTTGGTCTCAGTAAAATTGTCGACTGTTAACACTATAAAATAATTTTTTTCTCTCTCTCAGTAATAAAACAGGGTACGTTTCAAAATCCCAAGTTAGGAAAACCTCGCTCCATCTTCCTGTGGATCAATTCAAGATGTTGTCCATGTTGATGGCGCAGTAGTGCAGTGGCTTGGGCACAGGCTAGCAATGTTGGATGTTAGGCTACGTTGGCAAGGTTTAGTACTTGGATGGGTGACCATGCTTGGAAGGCAACCTCCAAACAACACACACAGATTGAAACAAGCGCACGACACACCCGATTCCCTCCCCTTCCCCCCACCACCTACCTCAGCTGTGAATGGATACCTGGACCTGTTTAGACCCGGGGAAGATAAAGCAGCGAGGGAGTTGAGATATGCGCCGCCCTCTTTAAGCTGGCCCAGAGAAATTGGAGATCCCCCCCTTTACCTTACCTATACATTCCAACATTTCGTGCTCAGCCTCTCTATCGTCTAAAGCAGAAACTAGCGAAAGAAGAGTTGAGGGAAAGCGTTAAATCCGCTTTGAATGCGATTTGGAAAGCGTTGGCTCTAAAAGGGGAAATAGTCCTTGTGTAGAAATTCGCAGTCGCTTTCGAAGACTACAAACAATGCCCTAGTTTCCATTGTAATTTAATTCCAGAATAATTAGAAGCGACATGTGGGGTTTGGCCCCTACCGTGGACCCTATAGAAACAACATTCTAAGGACAATGGTAAGGGAGGGATGTTGTTGGGCTGCCGGGTCACTTCGCCACAACATTTTTCCTCCCTTAACACTGACCACTCTTGCCTTCACAATGGACACTCATGTCTCTTCATGATGACCCGCGCTAATAGTATTTTAAAAACCACATACTATATCGTGAGAGAGATGTGGGCTCCTTAAGACGTTGATGCCTTCATTATCTAAAAACTGTATCGTGAAAGAGATGTGGATTCCTGAAGACGTCGATGCCTTCATTATCTAAATAAAAATGAAGTTATGCGTGGAGAGATTTGATATTTCAAGAACACTCTTAGTAAATGAAGTCTTGAAATTTCAAATAATTTGCTTAGGTAAATATGAAAAGACACTCCAAGCAAATGATTTATAAATCTTAAAACAGTGCATGATATAATACAATTACTTTTGCCTGCAAATCTAATTACCTTCAAACGTGTTAACCCCCTAATTGAATTTTCTCCAAAGGACAGGCTTTATTCTCAAATTGTCTCGTTCGTTTATACTCATCCCCGGTGCAAGCCATGTATCCCGACTGTTATTAGTTCTTGAATTATTTTCTTTCTAGTGGTTGCTCGGAATATCTTCTGGCGATTAGTGTGACATCTAAAAGTCATTGAATTAAATGAATAGACCCTGCCGAGAAGAGAATGTTTTTACATTTCCTAAAATCTTAAGGGTTTAGCTAATGCCAAACTGGCCCGTGAAGCGCTTTATAGGGCGTAGTGTTAAGGTGACCAGTACGTTGACAATTTAAACGAAGGCACGCTGCAATTACCACTTGCTCCTTAACCCAGCAACCTGCTTCCTCTTCTGCAGGGTCAATACGCTCCGTTCCACTTAAAATGATTATCCATAGAGACTTTTCAACAATTTCTTTTTTTCTTGTTCTGTAATTAATAATTATAGCTTTTATAGCATCAACAGGGTCAACAGTTGCTACCAAAACTTGATTATTTTACAAATGCAGTTAAGTGACACCGAAAGCGTGCACCCACACTGACTGACATAGAAGGACTGTGCTGTTCCAAATCTTTTATTCCCAGTGCAATCCGACTTCTTAATAGTACTAACCGCTTTTAGTTTTCGGCACTTTGGGGGTCTTATTTGTTATATAGTGTGAGTCTCCCTTTAGAACCTATGTGTACTGGCTGCACTTTTTAATCAACTTGTTGAATTTTGTTGACTTCTGTGATATCACTTGTGATCTTGATTCGCGTATGTGTGCTTGTGTGATTTTTTTAAATTTATGTATTTATTGTTTTGTTTTGTTTTGTTTTGTTTTGTTTTGTTTTTTTTGTTTTTTACAAAAATGGTTTATGATACATTTTTTGAGTATTTTTATGCTGCCTCATAAACTTAATAATGTAATTGCCCTTTGGGATGAATAAAGTTGTATTGTATTGTATTGTATTGTATTGTATTGTATTGTATTGTATTGTATTGTATTGTATTGTATTGTATTGTAGTCCACTTTCCTGAAACCAACATTAGGCCAGACAGAACAAATAGCCCAATGATGAGACAGTAGCAAATATCAAGAACAGTAGCAGCATAGACCCATCAAGGAACGAACTATTCGAAGTAAATTTGGACATTTAAGTTAATAGAGTGTTTAGAGAATTATGTATAGATTAGAGGAAATAAATGTGTGATATTTACTGTTAACAAGACTAGTGGCTGGACTACCTATGTTTCATAGCCGTCCGAGAGCTAGTGTGTCAGTGAAGCTATTACACTTTTGTCCCTATTTCTGTAACCCCATCCTAACACAGACCGAGCTAAACTTATAAATGTATTAAGATTAGTCACAGGGTGATAACACTAGCCGATCTCCGCAGACAAAGACGAGTGGGTAATAGCATTCCATTGTGCAGAGCCCAGCAACAATAGACCCACCGTCACACCATTCAAGCAGGGGACGCTGAGGTTATGCTCTAATTTATCGAACCCCCGTTTATTTACAAGAACAAAATAGAATACAAACCTCATTATAAAATACGAACAAAACACATACATATAAAATGCCTACATTGCTAAAATAATAATATCATAGGAAGCTCTTTGGCACAAAGCGTCCGATATTCCAAAGCTGACCCAACAGATCTCATACATGAATGAGGAGTTTTCGAAGAGTTTTTAAGAAAAAAGGGTAGGTGTTTGGTCTAGCGAAGAAGATAATATAGTAGATTGATAGAACCGAATAGGCATGAGAATAAAACAAAAGAGAAAGACAGTGACAGGGAGAATTTAAACACTAAATTTCCAGAAAAGTTGGAATACTATTTATACAGAATCCTCCGGCACCCCCACGGGAGAGAGAGAGAGAGAGAGAGAGAGAGAGAGAGAGAGAGAGAGAGAGAGAGAGAGAGAGAGGGAGAGAGAGAGAGAAAGAGAGAGAGAGAGAGAGAGGGAGAGAGAGAGAGAGAGAGAGAGAGAGAGAGAGAGAGAGAGAGAGAGAGAGAGAGAGAGAGTGAGAAAAACAAATGTCTGTAGCATGTTTTTCTTGGTTAGTTACTCATTGCTTACAGGGTCCACCGGACTGCAATAAGCCGAATCATGACATGTAGCATGTATGTATGTATGCGGGAATAAAGAAACACCTCAATATGTACTGTACAAGTATACAAATGGCTAATTAACAGAGAAACTATTATCAAGAAAACAAACAGAAAACAACAGAAAAATGAAAACATTCAAAATGTACAATATTTAGAAGAAAATAGATCATAATAAACTTTAATGAAAGAGAATTCAGACAAAATAAAACAAGACAAAACTTTATAATGCAAAACTCTCCAGTTAAGCTCTCCTTCATCAGGCAGAAAAAACACAACAGAGCAACCTCCGTGACTCAGTGGTAGAGCGTTCGCCTGGAACTCCGATGACCAAGGTTCGAACCCCGTGATGAGCAAGATAATAGTGGTCATTTTTTCACTGTCCATTTTTGCAGTATGAATGATTTTGGTTTTTCAGTGTTGATTTAGGTACATTTCCCATTTTCCCTGAGAATGGTTACCCCCTGTGCGCCATATCGCCAATGGTGAGTGTTGACGCTAAGACTATTTTAATGTCCATTCATTTCTCAACAAAACAAAGCAATGCTTCCATGCGAGAGAGAACTCCAAAAATGAAATAGAGAACAACCTATTCAAGGGGGAACACGAAAAGTATCAAGTAAAGAAATGAATTCTAAAACAAAAATTAAAATGGCGAAAAATGTGGAATCTGCACGAATATAGCAAGGTGGTGGTGAAGCGGACATGATGGTGTACATTGGACAGCAGAGTGCAGTGATGGAAGGAAAGGAACATCGAGAGAGACGCTACACAATAGAAAAAAGGAGGCAGGGGAGGAGGGAGAGGCCAGGGTGACGGATGGTCCAGTCAGGCTGGATTAGTGTCCGCAGGAAGCCCCCCCCCCCTTCCCGCCGTGTCCAGTTACCAGTATCAGTGGCCACTCCACTGTCCAGAACTAACGGTTAGCCCCAGGCAGTACAGCTTTACTGTCCGCTTCGGTTGCAGGTGTGACGTGTTTGTGTGTGTGAGTGTGTGTGTGTTTATGTGTGTTTGTGCAAGGTGACCACTTCACTCTTAAAAGCTACCGGGATTGGAATGAAATTGATCGTCCGTTTATTTTTATTTTTTAAGATTTAGATTCAGATTCAACTGTTTTATTGCCCATGACACAGGCATTTGTTGTTTGGCCACACAAACAGACTATACAACATAAAGTAACTACAACACATCAAAAGGTCCCGTTATATACATCTGAAGTTAAATTTATATTTATTTTAGTTAATGAATGAATGAATTATAGTGTACCGTTAAATAAACGTCAAACACTTGTTAGTCTAACATTTTGATGTATGTACACACGCATTTAATTTATAGATATACTAATTGTTTTAAATAACTACTACAGACGGTGTTACGTTGAAACGCGAACGAAAGTATGCCGGAAGCGTGTACGATAGATCTAATCGTTTCGATTTGCAAAGTATTCAATAATAGAGTTTATTTACCTTTGATTTGAGTTTGCATTGTTGTTAGGAAAGGCTTTGTATAACGTTGATAATTTCCGTTAGTCGATATTGTTGTAGAATCTTCTGGATCGGCTTATGTACTATCGATCGAAGATTCGGGATAATTGTAGAAATTTGAAGGAACGATCCGGAAGGAGAAGAAATGTGTAATGACGTAAGTCAGTGATGACGATCTTTAGTTCGATTGGTGGCAGTACGTCATTTCTACCGTATTCGAAATCTTTCCGGAAAAGAGAGAGGTTATTTAATCGTGTGCCGAATTGCTGTTGAGAGAGTAAAGTTGTTGATAGTGATTTGAAGAGTTGCTGTGAAAGTTGTTGAGTTGAGTTGAGAATTGTATGCAGTTGTTGATGTGTGCTGAATAAAAGTGGAAAACTTCATACGTCGACTTTGTGACTTGTACGCTGATTGAGCAGGCTGTGTGAATAAACGAATCTGAGTTACACCTTATCAGGACTTCAGCATCGGGGCTGAATCAAATACTGATAAAGAAAAACACCATCATCAAACAGAGTGTAACATTTTGGGGGTCAAGCCGCGATTCACGCCATAGCCAAGGGTTCAACTGCTACAACAAGCGAGTCAACGTTACGAGAGGCAGTCATCGAGGGTAGCCGCCAACGAGTTGCGTCGAGAGGGGCCAACATACTGGGACTACATCACCGATAGGTTCGGGTTGACTGCAAGGGCGTGTAGTCGCTGAAGAGTTGCTTCGTGAGCGAACAACAGATCGGGACTACGTGGCTACCGTAAGACTACGTCGAGGGACAGTCTCGGAGCTACATCGCCAGTGTTACAGCGAGCGTCGAGCGGACGTCGCGTCTACTTCAGCACAGGAGCGTGTACATCAACACCAGCGTGGTGCAGCGTCGCATACGACGAGGACAGCGGGGCCTGCGTCAACGAAGGCGACTAGTGGAAAGCATCAGCGCTACTGCAGAAAGCGTGCTGTTCTAGAACAGTCTAGAAAGGTACAGCACAGTCAAGAACTTTCCAGAAAAAGAACTCTACAGTCAAGAACTTTCTAGAAAAAGAACTTTCCAGAAAAGAACATTCCAGAAAAGAACTTTCCAGAAGCATCAAGATGGCTGACTTCTGGCAGAAAGGGGTTGAACTAAATCTAAA
The DNA here is from genome assembly GCA_036898135.1 of Oncomelania hupensis. Lineage (NCBI taxonomy): Eukaryota > Metazoa > Mollusca > Gastropoda > Littorinimorpha > Pomatiopsidae > Oncomelania > Oncomelania hupensis. Next base: position 16,857,371 of record CM072515.1, on the reverse strand, counting down.
AGGCAAACAGCTGACGGAGTACGTCAAGTCTCAAGAGAGAATATGGCGCGAAGAAAGAGAAAGAGAATTTGAACTGAAGCGTCTGGAAATTGAACAGCAGCGGCAAGAAAGAGAAGATGAGCGCAGGCGTGAGGAAAGAGAAGCTGATCGTCAGTTCCAACTAGAGTTGGCGCGCATCCAGCAACAGCAGCATGCGCCACAAGTTATCAGTGACAACACGGCTCCAAAATTGCCAGCTTTCGTCGACGGGAAGGACCAGATTGACAGTTATCTGGCGAGATTCGAAAGGTTCGCCGAAAGCTCCAATTGGCAACCTCGAGACTGGGCGATTCGACTAAGTGCACTTCTGACAGGTCAAGCGCTCGAAGTTTACACCAGACTGTCGAACGATGACGCCAAAAACTACGACGTCTTGAAAGAGGCCCTGTTGCAGTGCTACAACTTTACAGAGAAGGGCTACCGTAAACGCTTCCGTGAATGCCGGCCTAAGTCAGACGAGACGCCAAAGCAGTTTGTGGAGCGCCTGTCGTCATATCTACACAAGTGGGTGGAGTTATCAGGCGAAATGAAGTCTTACGACAGTCTCCATGACCTGATTGTGAAAGAACAATTTCTCAATGCCTGTCACAAGGACCTAGCGACCTACTTAGAAGAACAAAAGCTGCAGACGCTTAAAGATGTGACTGAGGCTGCTGAAAGATATCTCATCGCTCATGGGAAAACCCTGGGGCCACCCAGCGCGACGAAACATTTTCAGAAGACTGGAAACCATGTGAACCAGATCCAAGGGAGCCAGACGAGCCAGAGACAGACGGACTCCACGCCTCCTCCCAGGGAAGGGCACTCAAGAGGCTGTTTCATCTGCAACGCTACAGACCACAGAGCTGCCAGCTGCCCTCAAAGCAGAAATAGCGGACAGCGGAGCAGTACGGACAATGCAGCGGCGGGCAACCGGCAGAGGCGGTTCTCCAATCAACGGCAAACCAGTAGATCTGACCATCAAGTGTGCGGCGGGAGCGTCATTCTTCCGAGTGAGACCAAGCGCACAGCTACTCCTGCGGACGTGCAAGAGTGCATGACCGATGGCCAACTTCTCCTTGCCAACGGAAAATCCATCCCCGTCGTCGCCAGCGCAGCTGTGACCGTCCAGAACATGCCTGTTTCAAAGGGACGCGTCGGAAATCATGAAGTGACTGTCTTAAGAGACTCTGGCTGCAGTGGGGTCATCGTCAGAGAAGACCTAATCGCTAAAGAACAGTTCACTGGCGATTCAAAATGGACACTTATGGCCGACAGCAAATGTGTGAAAGCGCCAGTTGCAAAAATTCATGTCAACACCCCTTTCTACATAGGCGAAGTCGAAGCGGTTTGCCTGAAGAAGCCGCTGTATGATTTGATGATCGGGAATATCGACGGCGCGAGACGACCCGACGACCCCGATCCAGAGTGGAGTCCTGCCTCAACCCAACGCGTCGAAGTTGTGGAGGAGGATCCATTGCCGTTTCCCGATGGAGACCTTACAGAGCTGCTACGGGACAATGTGGTTACTCCGGCTCAGCCCTGCCGACCAGAGATCGTCAGTGCTGTTACTACCAGGGCCCAGGCCAAGAGAGACAAGGTGTCTACACCACTGAAGGTCGCCGACAACTCCAAAGCTGCCATCGTGGACAGAGATAAGCTGATCCAGCTCCAGGAAGCTGATAGCACTTTAAACAAGTACAGGAACCGCCAAGATCACGTGACCAAACGCAGTGGCACGGTCTATTTTGAGGTGAAGGCCAAGATCCTGTACCGAATCTTCCAGCACCCGAGGGTCAACGGAGGGAAACCACTACGTCAAGTCTTGGTACCGTTACCCCTAAGGCGCCAGGTGATGGAAGTAGCGCATGACTCAATTATGGGAGGTCACCTAGGCATCAAGAAGACGTCGGACAGAATCCAGGCGGTATTCTACTGGCCAGGACTTCATGCGGACGTCAGCCGTTTCTGCCGATCATGTGACATTTGCCAGAAGACCATACCTCGAGGAAGGGTCCCGAAAGTGCCTATGCAGAGGATGCCTCTGATCGACCGACCTTTCAAGAGGGTGGCCTTAGACTTAATCGGCGAAATAAGACCTCCGAGTGAAGAAGGTCATCGATGGGTACTGACTTTAGTGGACTATGCGACTCGGTACCCAGAAGCAGTGCCTCTGAAGAAGATTGACACTGAAACTGTCGCTGAGGCGCTAGTGGACATGTTCAGTAGACTTGGAGTGCCTGAAGAGATCCTGACAGACCTCGGGACGCAGTTCGTCTCCGACTGCATGAAGGAGGTGAACAGACTGCTGAGCATCCGGCATTTGACTACGACACCCTACCATCCGATGTGCAACGGGCTTGTCGAAAAGTTCAATGCTACGTTGAAGTCCACCCTGAAGAAACTGTGCAGCGAGCAGCCCAGACAATGGCATCGTTACATCAACGCCTTACTGTTCGCCTACAGAGAAGTGCCGCAGGAGTCCACCGGCTTTTCTCCGTTCGAGCTGCTGTACGGAAGAACCATCCGAGGGCCGATGCACATCCTGAAAGAACTGTGGACGAAAGAAGTGGACACCCCAGAGGTGAAGAACAGCTACCAGTACGTGTTTGAGCTACGGGAGAAGCTGGAGCAGACTCTCGAGATAGCCAGAGAAAACCTGAAGAAGTCCCAGGACTGTGGAAAGCACTATTATGATCGTAGGGCTGTGAACAGGAAGTTTAAACCTGGCAACAAAGTGCTGGTGCTGCTACCTACTGATCACAATAAGTTGCTGATGCAGTGGAAAGGCCTGTACGAAGTGGAGACCGTGGTGGGGATCAACGACTATAAGGTGAAGGTCGGCCAGCATTCCAAAATATACCACGCCAACCTCCTTAAGCTGTACGTGGAGAGGCCGCCAGAGACTGTACATGCAGCAACAGCAGCTGTGACCGACGACAGCTTTGACAGCAAAGAACTGTTGGAACTGGGAGACTTCCACAGCAAAGAAGGCATCAATGATGTTAAGCTAGGATCGAGCTTGACGGAAGGTCAAACGTTGGAGCTCGAGGACCTTATGGGCGAGTTTCCCCCTAACTTCAGTGATGATCCAGGCTCTACGACTTTGGTCGAACATGAAGTCCACACCCAGACCTGGAAGGAGCATCTGCAGACCATGAGGGAGCTGTTCCACCGTCCCACAGAAGCCAACCTGACCGTGAGACCCAGCGAATGCATCCTGGGAGCTGGCAACATCGACTGCGTCGGACATCCGATGGAAGAAGGAGACAACGGAGGACGCAATGATTCCAGGGAAGCCCACGTGATCATCGTCTTTGACCCTGGGCCGATGACGACCGCAACTGACGAGGGCGTCGATTCCTTGCGAACGAAAGAACATTGACAGTATCCAGAAAGACTTGCAGATGAGAAACTTTGACTCTGTGTGAATGAACTGTGAACATTGACAATATCCAGGCAGATTTGAAGATGAAAACCATTGACTCTGTGTGAATGAGCTGAGAACATTGACAGTGTTCAGACAGTCTGAAATAAGTTCTAATTCTGTACTTTGTTTGTGCATTACGTTTCAACGTTGTTGAAAGAAATTGGGTAAATTTCTTCTTGAGTGGGGGGTTATGTTACGTTGAAACGCGAACGAAAGTATGCCGGAAGCGTGTACGATAGATCTAATCGTTTCGATTTGCAAAGTATTCAATAATAGAGTTTATTTACCTTTGATTTGAGTTTGCATTGTTGTTAGGAAAGGCTTTGTATAACGTTGATAATTTCCGTTAGTCGATATTGTTGTAGAATCTTCTGGATCGGCTTATTTACTATCGATCGAAGATTCGGGATAATTGTAGAAATTTGAAGGAACGATCCGGAAGGAGAAGAAATGTGTAATGACGTAAGTCAGTGATGACGATCTTTAGTTCGATTGGTGGCAGTACGTCATTTCTACCGTATTCGAAATCTTTCCGGAAAAGAGAGAGGTTATTTAATCGTGTGCCGAATTGCTGTTGAGAGAGTAAAGTTGTTGATAGTGATTTGAAGAGTTGCTGTGAAAGTTGTTGAGTTGAGTTGAGAATTGTATGCAGTTGTTGATGTGTGCTGAATAAAAGTGGAAAACTTCATACGTCGACTTTGTGACTTGTACGCTGATTGAGCAGGCTGTGTGAATAAACGAATCTGAGTTACACCTTATCAGGACTTCAGCATCGGGGCTGAATCAAATACTGATAAAGAAAAACACCATCATCAAACAGAGTGTAACAGACGGTTACTGAATCAGTTTTTGTTAAATAAAAGGGAATTAAAAATTCGACAAAATGATCATTGCTACAGGAATGTTCTTGCAGGAGTGTTGCCTACCCAACCGATATAATAATAGAGAAAGATGGAGGGACGGAGGATAAGATAAGATAAGATCGCAATTTTATTTAACAAGGGTAGAAGTGTAAACACTGGGTGTACTTTTTTACATCTTGCCCTTGGGGCTTGAACAATAACAATAATTAGTATAACAAAGTAACTTTATAACAATAACATCATAATGTAACAATATAATCAAGATTGAAAGGAGGAAGGGAGAGAGGGAGGGAGGGAGGGAGAGAGAAGGGGAGAGAGAGCATCATCTGAAGGGCAGAAAAGACATCTAAATGGCCAGGTCATGTTGTCATTTGTTGTCACTTTAACCGTCTGTTTACAACTTCGGCAGATGGTCACCGTAGCAGCCCCAATTTGTTGCGGACCTTTCTAACGTCAACAGCTCGTTTCAGTGTCCAGGATGGACAGTGTGCCATGATAATTTAGCTCCAAATGTACTCAAAACTGTACAAGTATATACTTAAAATAAAGTGTCAAAGGAGAACAATTTAATGTCAATATGTTACCTGATAGATCCTAGCCTTTAATACCCGATAGAACCGAACCTTTAATAAGGTTTTTAGCAAGGCAAC
>CM072515.1:16827410-16847410 GCA_036898135.1 Oncomelania hupensis | reverse complement strand
GCGTGCATCACAGAAAAAAGAATGTTTGCGCGGTGCGACAGCCAGAGCGTCAGAGATCCTTGAGACTGTGCCAACGTTTTACTGCATAAATCCCAGCTAGTTTCAGACACTCAGTACTACTTAAACCCTTCTGTAGCACACACACAGACACACACACCCACACACACACACCTACACACACATAGCCAGATACTCTGAATAACAATGACATTACATTCACCACAGCGCCTCGAGACTGTAGCGGGGGCAAGATCGAGGACAAAAGGTACAGGTAAAGCTTCGAGGCTACTGGTGTGTACAAAACAGACAGACCAACTTAGGGAAATCAGAACGCCTTGGAATGCAAGTTTTCCAGTACCCCTTGCCCAGGTGATGCACTTTTCGAAGCTCTCTTATTTTACTTTTTTTTTTTTTAACCTTTAATAGGGATGGTTACCTATATACCTAAGCTTACTAGGACAAGAGAAGGAGCGAACGAGAGCGAGAGAGAATGAAACTCTCTCTCTCTCTCTCTCTCTCTCTCTCTCTCTCTCTCTCTCTCTCTCTCTCCTCTTGTAATATTCCCTTATTAAAAGACACCCGTAAAGTGTTGCTACCGAATTATTTTAACCACCTCCCGAATATAAATAAACTTTGATCTATTGAAACCAAAGTCTTCAAAGAAGAGGACAAATTTTATTTCGATTTATTACTATAATTGTTTCGTGTTCAAATAGTTTGATTGGATTGAAGATTTTCTTTTTGTATCTTTATTTTCTTCTCTAACTTTTATAATTATTAGGTCTGTGTTTGTAATTGTGCCTGTCAGAATTGTTATAGTATTCATATTGCATTGAATGCATGGAATAAGGTGATTACAGCGTTTAAATCTTGCTTTGACTATGGCGTTATGATTGTCCGACTTGGCTGAAAGCCCCTCAGAGGCTAAAGCCGTAAATGAACTTGAAAATCAATTTGAAGTAAGCTTAGTCAAGAAAACGTATGCTTCGGCGAGTCTCAGCTAGGCAGTGTGATTTTCGAGATGTGTTTATTTTTTTTTAAATTTAATCTGTCTCATATAGCGCTTTTCCAGCTCAAAAGCTGCTCAAGACGCAGGTCGATACAAGATATAACTCAAGCCGCTGGTCGATACAAGATATAACTCAAGACACTGGTCGATACAAGATATAACTCAAGACGCTGGTCGATACAAGATATAACTCGAGACGCTGGTCGATACAAGATATAACTCGAGACGCTGGTCGATACAAGATATAACTCGAGACGCTGGTCGATACAAGATATAACTCGAGACGCTGGTCGATACAAGATATAACTCAAGCCGCCCACATAAAGCTTTTTGGACGCTGGTCTGTCTGTCTGGAGCGCCATCCTAGGGAACCCGTATACTTTGTGAACTGAACTGAACTCAGTAAATTAATTAGTTAGTCCTAACATGACCCGATAACGATATGATCAAAGCTTATAGGGAGTGTCTCAAGCTTTGAGATCACGCCCAAACAGTATTAGAGTATTCACGACGACCGATACCATGTGTTTGAACAACACGATCATTCATTCATTCGGTGTAGTCCAAATCCTATCCTATCCTATCCCGTAACTCGAAAGTCGCTGGGGCACTACAGATGATCGTTTAACCAGCGTACTTCATCTTTCTCTGTCCTCAGCAGTCCTCACGGTTTCAATCAGAGTCAAGCCAGTCCATTCTCGAATGTTGTCTCCCCACCTCTTTTTCTGCTTCCCTTTTCTTCTGCCTCCTTGCACCGTGCCTTCCAGGATGGTCTTTGCAAGACCTGATACTCTGGTGATGCGGCGATACCATCGAAGTTTTCGTTTCTTCACCACTGGGAGCAAGTCATCGTGTCCGAAAAGAAGATTTAAAATCTCTGATCTTGCATTTAAAATATGTTAAGAATGTTTGTCATTAAAACAGAAATAAAAGATAACTTTTAAGCAGCTCTGGGGAAATGGTTGTCATTATGTGTTTTATTGGGTTGCTGAGGACAGAGAAAGACGGAGTACTCTGGTTAAACGATCATCTGCGGTGCTCCAACGACCTTCGAGTTACGGGATAGGATAGGATGCGTTCTCTTTGAATAAAACATTAATTTCAACTAAATGTCAGAAAAAAAATTGTTATTCCTAAATGTTTTTATAGCGATAAAACACCTCTTTTTTTTTTTTTTAACTGAAACCGGTCAGAATAAAAGGCACACAATACTTTACAAACCGACATCATTCTATATCAACTTCATTGTTTTAAAAGTATTTTGGAATTGAAAACGATGTAACGTAAATTTAGGACTACAAACAACAACATTAACAACAGCAATAACAACATCAACAACAGCAACAACAATGTCAACATAACATTTTAAACCTAAAACTGAGTATGTGAACTCAAGATTATTCAAAGTCGGGTTAAAGTTAACGTTTTTCACAATAAAGGAACTTGCGTTTTAATTCTAGGAATGCAGTCTATACTAGCTGACCAGATGCACAGTAAAGTGACGGAAAGCATTCTTGACATTTCAGGAAAGTGTACCTCTAGTGCAGAATCCTCAAAGTCAGCATACGCTCTCACGGTGACACAACACTTTTTCCCATGTTACGGTACCTTCTACCTTAAATATTGACATGCTATGCCTTAATTGCAGAATTCTTGTGCTTTGCCGAATGCTTTTGTGGTTTTTTTGCTTTTTCGTATTCATTGTTGTTGACGATGATGATGCTGATAGTTTTGAGCTGTGGTTGCTGTGGTGATGATTGTTGTTGTTCTTCTTCTTCTTCTTCTTCTTCTTCTCTCTAATTCTCTCTCTCTCTCGCTCTCACTCTGTCTGTCTCTGTCTGTCTCTCACTATCTCTCTTTCTCTTTCTCTCTCTCTCCCAATTAATATGTGTCATGTTATATATAGCTTGATTACATTTAATTCTAAGCCTATCGTTGGTAGTCACATTTATTCCTGTATTAATTAATTAGCGCTTGTGATAGATTATGAGACTAGACTATAAATCCTAACACCTCTATTTCCTATTCAACGACGAACTGTTCAGTGTTTTATCTCTCTCTATAATTCTCTCTCTTACTCTGTCTCTCTGTCTCTCTCTCAGGCTGTCTCTGTATCTCTCTGTCTTTGTCTCTCTGTCTCTGCCTTTCTCTGTCTCTGTCTCTCTCTCTGTCTCTGTCTCTCTCTCTCCCTCCCTCTCTCCAAGACTAGTTTTGGCTTCAGAGAACCGTCTTTATAGAATAAACTTCCTCTTTGGCAATACACAAAACAAAGCATTTTTTAATTCATAATTAAAAAAAAAACAAAAAAATACAAAGAACTTTTGAATACTTTCGTCATCATAATTTCCTTTAAACAAAATATTATAATGTTGGAATATTCTAATATTTAGAGGACGTTTAGATATGGTAAATGTATTATGTTTGCATGGGTTTCCGAAACAAGGACTAATTGTAAAAATAAGCTGTAAGCTTAAAGTTATTATCCTTGTAACATGTTGTAATTGTAATAAACGTTTAAAATCTATTGAAAAAACTCTCTCGCTCTGTCTGTCTCTGTCTGTTTCTTTCTGTCTGTCTGTCTGTCTGTCTGTCTCTCTCTCTTTCTCTCTCTCTCTGATTCCCGTGTTTGTGCACACAAACAATTACATTTTGAACAAGCAGTTATGCATTGTTTATTTCCATGATTCTATAAAGGAAAAACAACAAGCAAGACAGTATGAACTGTATGAACGAGGAGTCGTAAAGAAATGGAAGACAAAAAAGTTTGTGGAAAACGCAAGTGACAAATATGTCTCGCCACAAGTATATCAACTAACAAGTTAGTATCTCGTATTGCCCCAAGTCGACGTGCGGTGGTCCCGTTGCCATTGGTTTTAGCCACAAGCTGAGACGGGAATATCCCAAACCTAAAAATAGAATAGAGAATTCTGGGAAATCTGTTCTCGCTGAAAGGAAACGAAAGTTGGGAGAGGAACTGCATATTTCTGGTAGTGAATAAAGGCAGAAACTTGTCAGCAGTATTATCAGCGATGGAGTTATAATGGACGAAGTGTTTCATACCTATGAGATTGCCTTTGCTCGAGCAAAGAAACTAAAGAAGGATTTGGCCGACGTCATTTCAGAAAAGCATTTCCCTACCCATAATTCCCCTGGGTTTTGAAGTTTCTAAAAAGTTATTTCAGGCCGATGACGCTCTATGGAGCGAAAAGCATGTAAAGGGAAGCAACCGGTTGTACGCGCACGTCGATAGAGACATAGAAGAGAGATACTAACTTGTTAGTTGATATACTTGTGGTCTCGCTTTATGAGATGGAACTGGAGTTTACTGGTAGCATCATGGGTAAATGCTAATTTATACGGCTTACTTGGGCTACGATTGCTCGAGGGAGGGCTGTAAAAAAATAACTCCAAGACTTGACCTATTCGAATGGCTTCTAAATAAAGCCACAAACCTCTCTCATAAAGAAAAGAGTACACGATCGTAAATGCGTGAGTGTGTTATACCATGTTGACAAGTGCGCTGTTTTGTAGAAGAGAAGTTGAAGAAGCAGGACCCGCTGCGTAGCTGAGACCTCATTGTATGACAAGAACACACGTAAGCCTCGGAGACTCTCCGCTACTCTGTGTGGATACAGTGATTGAAGCAGATGAAGCAAACAACGTACAGCTAAGCGCATTCTTTGGCTGAAGTCAAGTCCTGTGGGCTTCTATTCGTGGCCAACAGAGTGTGAGAGAAGGAAAGGCTTTTCAGCCAAATCCCCCTGAACCGCCTAACTGTCTACTTTATTTTTCCACCCTTCCGAGCGTGTAGGATAAAGTAGGTCTTTAGCTACGCCACGCTTATCCAGACAAGATAGGACTCGGCCTGTCTAGTGCAAAGTTTCATAAGAAAAGCAACTTATACGACGTCAGCTTTATATGCGAGTGCCTGAACTGAGGATGATGACACTTCTTCATCTTCAATGCCGTCTGCACCCGCTGACTCGGACCTCTTCATTTTCTTCTAATGGTAGGGAGGGGGGGGAAGAAAGAAAAGCAAAGCTAAACAAGAATACACATTTTTTAAGTAGTTACAATTACCGCTTTACAAGCCACAAGTCAGAAGATTGAGAGAGATGTGTTGAAAAGATTTTTTGACCCCAATTAGGTTTACATATGTGTAGGGATGAGTGACGAAGAGCAGCGAAATATAGACCACACTGTAAAATATAGAGAAAGTACTGTGGTACTGGTTAAAACTTTGAGAATCCGAACCCACCATAACCGGATAGGCCATGGTCAAGCTACATGTCACCCTACCCTTAAATGTATATTTCATGCCCAGATATATTAAAATTTCTGAAAGGGAGCAATAACATAACGGACATATGCGCTTTTAACCAAAGTTGGCGTCCATTTGCAATGCGTCTGTGCAAAACAAATATGATTCATGTTTTACGTTATCTTCGAGTTAGGATCTATAAAACTTGTTTTGTTGTTGTTGATTGGTTGGTTGGTTGTTGTTGTTTTTTGTGTTGCTGTTGTTGATTTTGTTTGTAAATTAATTGTACAGCCTTCGCTGACTCAGATTAAACGCATAATTATTTTCTATAAGCAAGAATCGCAATAGCATTTCGCCGTGCCTCTGAGATTTGTTCTTCTTTCAAATGAGGACCTGCAAATTATCGTGTCGAGTATTCTGACTCTTTCGCCTCTTTTTTTCCCCCCAAGTTGCCCAAAAATAAGTCCCAGAAAAGCTGACTACAGGTGTCATGCTGCGGTGGCTCAAATTAGCGCTTTCAGAAAGACCTGTCACGGGATTATTTTCTAAATATTTTCCACGTTGGCATCAGAAAAGAAGGAAGGGAAGTGCCCTAATTGACGAACAATAGATGCGCAAGGACCGGCAACTAACGCGCTCCTGCTGTCAATGCACTGCAAACGCCGTCGGCGTCTTAATTAGGCCTGCAGTCGAATGTCGTTCTATTCAGACAATGAGAAAACTTTGTTCAAATAGGCAATGTGTTTTTTTGAAAAACTAATATAAGCTGTAATTAAGATGTAAGGTTATAATTAGCTAGAAAGCACACAGACGCCAAATTCTTTCGATTGTGAACTCGGTTCAGAGCAATCGCATCGTAGCCCACTGCAGATACAGGAAAATAGATTATAAAGTACCAAAATAACAGCTGTCGAAGGAATGTGAGCCAAAGACAGGAAGAAATCGTTGAAGTAGTGTGTTTGTCCGTTTGACACCGACGTTTGGGCACAGTTGTGTCCCTTGGGGTCTTCATGGGGGCGCTGAAACTGACCCGGGCGCGTGCACTGCTGTCTAGATGGCATCAATTAGCTTGTAACACACTTCAAAACTACTTGATAAAGGAGGATGTGCGTGACCGACTGAGTGGTTCTAGAATAATCGAAAGAGAGAGTAAAAGAACAATAATCTTTGAGAGTATAAACCGAGGTCTATTCTGTGCACCCATGAATTCCAAAGCATGGACTTTACAGATCATGACGCTCACGTCCTAGACGGATGAGCGCTGGCAACACAAATACACCCAGCACGCACTGTTTCTTCTCTCCGTAACGGTCGCCCAGGATGTGCTCAGTCGTCTGGGCGTTAGACTATGCGCCCAAAGGCTACAAGTAGGCGCCTTATGCGGCTTTAGTTAGATCCTATATCGGCCAGCGCCTTGAACGGCACTTGAGCTGGAAAAGCGCTATATAAAAGTGATAAAATAATAAATAAAAACTATTTGGTTGTTGTTATGGATCGCCTTAACGAGATACTTCTTTCTTTTATGCTTTCTTTCTTTCTTTCTGATTTTTTCGTTACACTTTCTTAATAATTTAATTTAGTCAAAAGTCCGTTTCACAGTGTAGACTTTTAAGACAAATGCATTTTGAGGCCTATCGCACTTGTCATTAAAAAAAAACAAGAGTTAAGACAATAATAATAATAATAATAATAATAATAATAATAATAATAATAATAATAATAATAATAATAATAATAATAATAATAATAATAAATATTTTAACATAATTTTAAGTCAGGATGCTCAAGGGAAAGAAACACAAACAGAACTTGGTGAGTATAACACAGGGGTATCTTAAAATTATCTGTGACGAGGTAAACCGGTTTGAAGAATATAGATAAAAAAAACATTTTGGTAGACGACAGTAGGGTGGGGTGGGGAGGGAAGAGCCAGTGCGTGTGAAAGGGAGTGGAGAGGGTGTGGTGAGTGTAACAAAGATGTGGATTATTATCATTGAGGTGACAAGGCGAGCACGTACATGACAAGATAGATGTACACCTGATTCTGCTACCGCTTCTGTACTCACCCTTGGCTAACCTTTAGAGACGTAGCATCAGCTATATAAGGGTCTCCTCTCTGAAAATCCTTATCGGGAAGAGAGGGGACTATAAACTGATTTAAAAAAAAAAAAAGCATCAGCTTCATCAGCAAGAATACTGTATTTTGCACTGGCACGTCACCTCTGCTTCACACCTTTTTTTGTTAGACTGAGATAAACATATTTTTATTTATTTCCTACGGGTGCATCGTCTAACGCCCAGACAAACGAATCCTATGTGAGATTCAACTTGATCAAAGTAGTTCGATCATTATCGTACTCATTACTAATAAATAGATTGTATTGTCCTGTCATTGGTCTTTGGCTGGAGACCTTTTCTTTTCAGCAAGTGCTGCCGTCCCACACCAGTTTAAAAGGACCAAATTTGACCACGCACCCTCGACAGATCCTTTTAACATTCACTGTGAGTGTTGCCCAACGGAAAAAGCCTTACAGTAACCAATAACGTTTTCGAAAGTATAGTTTTTTTGTTTTTTTAATGAATGAATTCCGTAGGTTTTGTACTTAGCCAGTTAACGTTCTGGACTTAAATATAGCACTTACCAAAGCCCGTAAGAGACGGAACCCATCAAAACAACTGCTTGTAAGAAATACTAATCCATATCACCGTAGAAGACCATTTGAAAGAAAAATTCCCACTCATAAAACCGAAATGTACAAGAAATCATTTATACCTTCTGCAACCATCTTATTCAACGAATTGCCTGAAAATCTCCAATCGAGTCAATCAACTAGTAGTTTGAAAAGATTTTTGTCAAGAGATGATCCTGTAGTCCCACTTCATTATTATTATGGTCAACGCGACCAACAGGCTCTGCACTGTAGAATGAGGCTCGGTATGAGCGACCTTAATTATGACTTGTTCCGCCGCCATTTATTGGACGATCCAACTTGTAACTGTAATTATCCAGCCGAGACATCAGAACACTTTCTTCTCTCCTGTCCACTATTTATTAATGCAAGAACACAGACAATACATACTCTGAATCTTGAATCTCAAGATGTTATAATATTACTTTATGGCAACGAATGTTTGTCTGTGCAGGAGAATAGTATTATAGTGGCTGTTGTCCACGAATTTCTGCGACTGTCAGGCCGTTTTCACTAATAGTAACTAGCTAACTTGCCTTTTTGTCTGGTATATTAAAGATATTTGTTGTTGTTGTAGTTGTTGGTTTTTTTGTTGTTTTTGTTTGTTTCTTCCGTGGTACCTACCTACCTTCCGCAAACTCCTTGCTGCAACTGTTTCCTAGTGAATCTCTCGCTATTATTTTGTTATGAGTTCATTATCTTTTTCTAATTGTTTTTGTTTTTATTTGTTTTTACATTTGCGTATATCTTTTTTATTTTATTTGTATGTTGCTTATGATTATGTTTTCCTTATCATTGTTATTGTTCTTGTGTTGATGGCAATGTATTTGTATCTAAATGATGTAATTATTCCGCCTAAACTGACACAGATTATTGTAACTTATCCAGGTATGCACTCACTTAAGCTTTGCCTTTTGTGTATTCCTGTTACTGTATTTATGTATTTGTCAGATCAGAAATTTAACTGAATAAACCATTGTTTAAATCAAAACAACTGCTCGTAAGGTTTTTCGTTTTAGGTGGATAAAATAGACCCTAGCCTACCCTTTCCTACCCTACCCTACCCTACCCTACCCTATCTACCTACCCTACCCCACCCTCGACCCTAAAGACGCAGTCTCAAGCTGTGTGGTTCACTCAGAACTGTACCATTAAAAACAGAGGGAAATGTTCCCTGTAAACTGTAGCGGAAGGTTTGAGCCCACTTTATCACCGTTTAATGTAACAATGATGCCAATTTTAGGGTACCCCCGTTCTCGCCAAAAATTAAACGAAGTCTTGGAATTGGGGGCCTTTTAACCAAGGGCCTACAGGGCAGAAGGACGAAAGCTGCCCGTGTAGCACAACTACACAAAGCCGCATCCTTGGCCTGAGTGGAGCTGGGAAGATCTAGCTGAGGTTAGTCTCGGTCCGTTTCTCACCTTTCTCTTCTCTGTCTCAAAGCCGCCTGGATAACGCAGGCCAAACAACGAAACCTGTGCTCCTTAACCCCTCACCCTCCACTCCCACCCACCCTTTTATTACTTCTCCCTCTTCTACTTTTCATTAAAGGAGTTTTTGTTCTTGGCGTTGTAACATGTTTACGTATACTATAATATAATATAATATAATATAATATCATATCATATTATATCATATCATATCATATCATATCATATCATATCATATCATATCATATCATATCATATCATATCATATCATATCATGTGTGTATTGCAGTTTATTATCCCTTTCTATCGGGAAACTCTGGGCCGCCTCCCCTGGGGAAGGCGTAGTCGCAGCCTGTGCCGCGCCCAAAACCAACCTACCTAACATTATTTGTGATTTCTTTTTAATTTTGTTGGGGGAGCAAACCGGAGTACCCGGAGAAAACCTCCGAGACGTTGCCCATATCATATCATATCATATCATATCATATCATATCATATCATATCATATCATATCATATCATATCATATCATATCATAATACATAAAATAAGAGATGAAAATAATTAGAAGTCTATTCTGTGCACGCACTCATTCCATCGTAAGACTTTAAAGATCCTGACGCTCATGTCTTAGACGGGTGTTACACAAAAACATTTCCCTAATGCATCCGGCAAGCACTATGTCCCTTCTCCCCCGTACTTGGTCACCCAGGATTGTGCTCAGTTGTCTGGGCGTTACAGTGCTTCCAAAGGCTGCAAGTGAGCGCCTCGGGCAGCTTGAGTTAGATACTGTATCGGCCAGCGCCTTGAGCGGCTCTTGAGCTGGAAAAGCCCTAACTAAGAACGATTAAATAAATAAATAAAATGTTTCCTTAGAAGCAAAATGAAAGATTCAGACATCAATACACTATGAACGTGCTAATGCGTATTTTTCTTCGTCTCTGTTCACGTATATTATAAAATGGATTTATGAAAACTACTGATCACACAAAACGTTGACCGTTACGACTATTTCCCACTTCCTACTTAGATCTACTTCGTTTTGTCTGTCTTCATCCTCCTACTTCTCCTCCACCTCTTACTTGTTGTTGTTGTTGTTGTTGTTGTTGTTGTTGTTGTTGTTGTTGTTGTTGTTGTTGTTGGTCTTCTTCTTCTTCTTCTTCTTCTTCTTCTTCATCTTCTCATGCTCAGTCATGTGAATATTGAATTAATCCGCAAGTTGCGGGAAACTCGCTAAGCTTTCAAGGTGTGCAATCGCTATCTTCTGTCATTGTCCATGAGTCTTACACCCTTCCCATCTCCTCATCTTCCACTTACACACACACACACACAAACACACGCACATTCTCACTCTCTCACATACACACAAACACGCGCGCGCACACACACACACACGCACGCACACACACACGCTTGTTTTCAATTCTCCTATCTCATTTCTTCAAATTGTCACCGGGATCTGGATGCGCGCTGTAGTTGTTTCGGCGAGTACCTCACAAGAGCCGCGGTCGACTTTTTTTGTGACGGAGTGGGGTTGCACAGCTCTTAATAAATATTAAAACAGGTGTATAATGTAGTACAGTCACCTACCTTTTCACCTCCATCGTTGTACAAAAATAAAAAGGCAATCTCTCTCTTTCTCTCTCTCCTCTCTCTCTCTCTCCTCCACCTATCCCTCTCCCCACATCAATTTCTCTTTCTCCTTCTCTCCCTTCTTTCTCCCCTCCCCCTCTCTCTTTTTCTCTCCTTCTCTTTACTTCTCTCTCTTCCACTCCCCCTCTTTTACTCTGCTCCCTATCTTTCCTTCTCCATTCACTATTTCTATTTTCCCCTCCCTCTCTCCTTCTCTCCCTCTCTCCTTCTCTCCCTCCTCCCCCCTCTCTCTCTAAGGTTATTTTATGTTAATTTGTTAATACAAAGTTTGGAAGAATAGACTTTATAATTAATCTAAAATCTGTATCCCATAATTTTTAAAAAGTTTTTTTTAAAGTTTCTATTTCTCCACCTCCCCCTACCTCCCCATTCCTCATTTTTTATCTTATCCCTGAGCAACAAGAACATTTCTTCTTTAAATACCACACTTTCTATAGCGCCCTCCCGTTTTCCTCCGATCTCTTTGCAGTCAGCAGTCATACACTAATTCCTTGGCCAACTCCTGCTGTGTTTGTTCACGTTTTGACCAGCAAGAGACTTTCAGCAGCTGGATATACAGGTCCCTAATAGCTCACTGAATGGCCCTACATCGTCTGCATAATATCGGCAATGGAGATTCATTTTCAGTTTGACATAACTCCGTGTAATAAATAATAATAATACTAATAATAGTAATAATACTAATAATAATAATAATAATAATAATAATAATAATAATAATAATAATAATAATAATAATAATAATAATAATAATAATAATAATAATAATAATATTGTAAGCTAGATGTCATCTCCCTTAGTAATCTATGAATATTTTTGGTAAGTACAATCATGAGTCAATCGATTTTTTGATCATGTGTGTTTGAAACACTGACAAAGCCAAAAATGCAAAAGATATAGTTAGCAATGAACAAAAATGGTCTGAAGGAATGAATGAAAATTTATCACCGTTAAAACAATTCCACACAAAAAATGCTTGTTCACTACAGCTGGTTAAAAAAAAGTTGAATAATGTAGCTGGTAAATTAAAAAAAATTAAAACAAGCTCACACATAAACTCACTAATCTGATTCGCTTTTCCCCACCTACACACTCACGCACATACACACACTCAAACTGTTCTAACCGTTCAAGTCACAAAACACATCAACCAAAAGAATAACACCTAGGACATAAAAGCACAGTGGGCCAAGCATTCAAGCAAACGACGACCTAACCTTACCGATCAATCCAATCCATCCAAATGAAGTCCAAAATCCAAACTCAAATCCATTAAGAAATAGAAAGATGGTGGATTCAAGGAACTACATTTCATGATGTGCCGAGATCAACTGCTCATTTCCCAAGATACATTTCAAGTAGCGAGTTTTTGCACCTTCCTGATCAGAACATGCAGAAGCTCTAAAACCGTTAAAGTATTTGGCTAGAGGTTTGAAAAGAATAAAAAACCAAGAAGAGCGAAAGAAGATGAGGCCCAAAATATAGTTACCTCAATTCCCGCAATTTCATTTTTTTTAAACCAATCCAATATCTACTTAAATAGCGCATAACACCTTGTCGGGGGAGCTTATGTATTTCCTTTAAATGAACTGCATATTATGACCTGAACAGAAGGAAAAGAAACAGACTTTTTGTTGGCGGTCCATGCATCCGTCAACAACATCAAGGGAGGAAACTGCGGTGAGAAAGGGAGGCAACAAGGACAGTTTCCAAATAACGGGTCCTTTGCGTGTGAGCATGCAGTGCGTCTTCTGTTTGCGCCTCGGATTGTCTGAGATTCCTGACTGAGAGAGAGAGAGAGAGAGAGAGAGAGAGAGAGAGAGAGAGAGAGAGAGAGAGAGAGAGAGAGAGAGAGAAAGAGAGAGAGAGCGAGAGAGAGAGAGAGACAGACAGACAGACAGACAGACAGACAGACAGACAGGCAGATAGACGTAGGTGCACAAACGCACCCATAGTTTATTAAGTCTAAGGTTCAAACTTGTGGGAACGGATGAATGCCTTATTACCATATTACCTACCTTCCCTACAACCAACTCAGCAACACAAGTGTGTAAACAAAAGGAAAACATATCAATTATTACGAATGTGGTTGAATCTATGGTATGCAAAAAAGACAGTCTGAAAAAAAATTTCGTCACAAGAAGAAGAAGAAGGAGAAGAAGAAGAAGAAGAAGAAGAAGAAGAAGAAGAAGAAGAAGGGGCAAGTGTAGCGGAGACCAAGCCAGCCGATGCTATTACAAAGAGAATGTGCGAAAGCGAAAGGTTTTAAGGAATGAAACGCATCCAGTCTAATCCCAAGTTCATTTGTAAAGCGCACCTTTCCGTTCCATATGGACCTGCTCATGGCGATTGATGAAGGCAGAAGGATGGACATAGGGGTTAACAAAAAGTGTGCAGAATAAAAAAAAACACAAAAACTAAAGAAACCCGCTGTGGCACCCTGGCTGACTATTTTTGGGTTTGCCAACCTCTGAGACCCACTTCCGGTGAAAGTCAACACACGGCCATCTTGAGTTTCACCTTTTGTGTTTGAGGATGTTGATCGCACAACAAACGAGAAATAATCTGCCTTCGCATCTGCAACTTCCTCGCTGCAGTGGTCGCTTTACCAGCATTAAATTTCCTCACTTTTTTGGTGTTGTATTTCTTGCAAACTTTATACAAAAGGGTGGGGGTAGTGAGGTAACCTTTAAGAAATTAATTAATTTAATAATAATAATAATAATAATAATAATAATAATAATAATAATAATAATAATAATAATAATAATAATGATGATGATGATGATGATGATGATGCTGATGGTGATGATGATGATGATAATGATGATGATGATGATGATGATGATGATGATTATAAAATAATAATAATAATAATAATAATAATAATAATAATAATAATAATAATAATAATAATAATAATAATAATAATAATAATAATTATTATTATTATTATTATTATTATTATTAGTAGTAGTAGTAGTAGTAGTAGTAGTAGTAGTAGTAGTATTAATGATTTTGTGGTTGTATCAATGTTTATTCATCAGATTAACATAAGTTGTACTAATAAGGGTATTTATATCATTCCAACGGCGAAATTAGCGACGACGCGGGAAACGATGTAATAGGTGACAAGTGCGGTCATTTTGGTCAGTACACCAGACATTCTGATTGCCGACAGGCTACAATACAGTGTCCACTACATAACTAATTACGGCCTCATAGCGGGTTGATGTGTCCTGATCTAAAGCCAGAAAATCCTTCAAATCTATTCAATGGAACGTCGAACTATCGACTATGAGGATCATTAACGATAGACTGGTTGTTTTGAATGGTTTAAGAAATGTTAACACGGCTTAACATTTTTGAGTTGTGCATCATTATTCTCAAACTCATTTATTTCCCAAAGTTTCAGATTTTTGTAAAGGATAGAACAGGTACCTCCAAAATGTTGTGGCTTGATGAAAGTAACATTCTTCCTCCCAATGACAGCATTGAGTACACAAACAGCAAACAATTTGACGAGCTCAACCTCTTTCTAGATATACTTTGAAATAATCGGAGATCAGAACGAACTAAATATCGATCTGTTTGTCGGTCGGTCGGACGTTTTGCTTCGTTATTGCAAATCCGAGTCATAACGCGGTCCCCCAAATGGACACTTTTGAAAATGCCAACTTTTCGGCTATGTGTGTGAGATTCTGGAAATACATTTGAATAACTTACCATCTTGTTTATTGTGGAAACAGGAAGCTTAGAAAGATTTATTTAGCAACTAAATGATAAGAAGTACATAGGATACGTTGTTTTATTTCCCATTTCTGACTATGACGTATAAACTACGTAACTGAACAACAGACAGCAAAGAAACTATGTGCAGAACATTCCAGACAACGTCCGACGGTTCAAACTAACCCCCCAAAAGGTCGCAAACCTCTGGCACCATGAATACCACTATTGGCATGCATTCCATACAAAATCCTGATACTTCAGCTAGCTCGTTTTTTTAAATCATAGCCTTCGTTATAACAAGGATTTTTACTTACAGGGAACCACTTTGCCACGCCCCTTCGACAAATCATGTCAACATTCACAGTGAGTGTGGCCCCACTTAAAAAAATTGAGCTTATAACAGAAAATAACTTTTTTGAAATATCATTTTTTTAATGAAAAAATTCTGTGTTGTTGTTATTTTTTTGCTTATTAATAGCAACGGTCAGCCAACATTCTGAGGCTAGAAATAGCATTTTCCAAAGCCGATAGACAGAACCAGTGAAAATAGTTTGCTCGTAAAGTGTTTCGTTTTAGGTTGATTAAAATAGGCCCTGCCCTGCCCTGCCCCAGACACCAATGACACACTCTTGAAGCCGCGTGGTTCACTCATAAATGGGGTCAAAGGTCGCACGGCTATTGTATTGATGTACCCTTAAAACATGGGACATCACTCCCTGTCAGAACCGAAATGGAAATCTCAAACTTTATCGTTTGGTTTGAGAAGTAGAGCCCACTTTATCATTGTTTAATGTACGTAATAGAAATGAAATGTTTAGGGTAAACATGGTTTCGCCAAAAGTAAGCAGTCTTCCAATTGGGGCCTTTGAAGGGACACTATTTTGGCATCCCATCACCTGGGTGGCACTGACAATGTGAGTGCGTTAACCACACAGCGTAGGTAGACCACGGCAAGCCTCAGCTAAGCAGTTTCTGCCTTAATAAGCCCCAAAAAGAAGGCCGTCGCCCAAACTTCAGTGTCAGTGAACAACGATTACGATCAACCTCTTCAAGGTGAACATGCCCTTCTGGGATTAACAGTAGTGAAGAGCTGTATTATAGGACCATAACATTCTATGGAGAGTCCATAACCAGCTAGGAATGGTTCATTAATGCCTCCATTCCGAGTCTGTAGTTGAGTGATTCACGAAGTACAGCTTTAAGACAAGGATTAAATGGGTGGTATGTGGAAGGGCGCATGGAAAGAGGAGGAGGAAGAGAAGGGGGAAGGGAAGGAAGAGAGAGAGAGAGAGAGAGAGAGAGAGAGAGAGAGAGAGAGAGAGAGAGAGAGAGAGAGAGAGAGAGAGAGATTTAACATTATAACAGGGATGGAGATTGTAGGCTCCAATCCTATCATAATCTTACAATCTCTCCTTGCGTCATTCATTTTCCCACACTCAAGCTAATTATTACATTAAATGTTGTAATACTGCAGTCATTCAAACATACATCCATTATCTACAATATCTATCTAGACCATAAAAGCTAACAAAATATAACCTGCAACAACTTTTTATTAGCATAAGAGATGAGATGAGAGGAGAGGAGGGGAGAGAGAGAGGACAGAGAGAGAGAGAGAGAGAGAGAGAGAGAGAGAGAGAGAGAGAGAGAGAGAGAGAGAGAGAGAGAATTGTTACATTAAATTTTAGAATGGAGGTTGGCAGGTCGGCGTAGGTGGACGTAGAGTGGTATGCACAGGAAAGGTTTACATGAAGACAGCGGAGGAGGGGCTGTCCGCATGGAGTATGTGTGTAACAATAATGAATGAACATTGAGGTTGAACGTCTACACCCACCATTGGCGCTATGGCAGACGGGGATAACCATCCCAGGAAAAGAGGGGTAGGGATCTAAATCAGCACTGAACCACCAGAGCAATCATACTGCTAAAATGGACAGTGAAAAATGGCCAATTTTTATTTCACCCACCAAGGGATTCGAACCTGGGTCATCGGTGTGCCAGGCGAACGCTCTACTACTTGAGCTATGGCGGTGGGAGAATGTAACAGTAATCAATGCGAGAGTGTCGAAGAGTTTAACTCATTTGGCTGTTGCCTCCCTCGTTGTTAACGAGGGATACCTCTTTGTTGTCGTCCGTGACGACTTCCAGAATGCGCGAAACCTATAGAGCGAGACGAGACGATTGCAATTGCGAACGAAATCTGCGCATTGAGACATCACGGCACGTGAAAGTCACCACATGTTACGTTATGTACATCACACTTATTACACCACACCGACAGCGTGATTGCTCTTGACATTTGATAGTGATGATGATGTCTTGGTAAAAGAAATGAAGACCGATAATGACGATGGTCAATGTGCATGGTGACGCTGTTGCTATTGATGTAGGTGACGGTGGTTCGTGGTCAGCGTTCCAAGTATAAAAGCGCTTTGTTGGAATCAGTGAGCAGATAAAAAAGTCTCCTCTCTGAAAATCCTTATCGGGAAGAGAGGGGACTATAAACTGATACATACATCAGTGAGCATGGGGCCGGGTAGCTCAGTTGGTAAGAGCGTCTTGCTAGTAACCGAAAGGTCGCTGGTTCGAATCCCGGATTGGTCAACGTGTGATCTTATTATTTTCCCCTTTACCAACAACTGGCCCGCTGGTGTCAGTATAAATCGGTCCAGTAGTCACCTATATGCGAAAGTGTCGTGTGACTATAATCTACAAACAACAACAACAACAACAACAACAACAACAGTGAGCATTAGAGGGGCCGGGTAGCTCAGTTGGTAGAGCGTCTTACTAGTAACCGAAAGGTACCTGGTTCGAATCCCGGACTGGCCAATGTGTGACCATATTATTTTCCCCTTAGCATCAACTGGTTCGCTGGTGTCCGAATAATGTGACCAGTAGTCGCCTATACACTTCGGTGTCGTGTGACTTAAATCTAAACGCAACGTGTCCGGGGACGTTAATCTACCTACCTACCAGTGAGCATACTAAGCTTCCTATACGCCATTGTGTCCGGGGACGTTAATCTATGAGGGTATTCGATTCCAAAATAACTTTCTTACATTGCTCATTCACGTATGCAGTAGGCAAATCTGTCATTCCGATTCGCACATGTATTATAGACCTATTACATTGGAATATTCAGAATCTGATTCAGAAACATTATTAAGATTGTACTGTACAGATTCTGAACATAAGAATAGAATATACGGAGTCTACAAATATATACCACTGCTTGACAGTTAGTTTCCTGTAGATGTAGAGGTTAACTTGTTCGATGGTTCAATTTCGTCTCTTCTAAGTTAGAACGTCTTGCTCTCGTTCGCTTTTGTATAAGCCACCGTTTTGTACCCGAAAGTAAATTGGGCAGACGGAGGAAAATGTGCGCAAGCAAAGAGAATTAACCCTATACAGGTTCTTAAAGGGTGTACTCAAAGCAAGTTGAGGTAATTTGAACTGTTCAATGATTGGAGTTAGTTCGTCTGAGTGCTTTGGACATTGCTTCACTTCCGCTTTGCTCACCATTGAGGAAAATAAATTTTTCTCACGAAGTGACGTCCTTCACCCTTGGTCTCCCGCTGTCAAGACCATAATCATGCGACAATCGTCTGTAA
The DNA here is from genome assembly GCA_036898135.1 of Oncomelania hupensis. NCBI lineage: Eukaryota > Metazoa > Mollusca > Gastropoda > Littorinimorpha > Pomatiopsidae > Oncomelania > Oncomelania hupensis. Next base: position 16,829,022 of record CM072515.1, on the reverse strand, counting down.
TTGGCTAGAGCTAGTCTCAGTATGTCTAGCTCAATCATTCTAGAACATTCCTCTTACTAGCATTTCTGCCTCGTTGAATGATATTTGGAATAATTCTTTTCATTTTGTCCCTTGTTTAAACAATTAGGCTACGTTATAAGACTCGGTTGTTGAATTCCACAGTTCTGTTTCATTAATAGACAAAGCTCGGAAATACGAGGGGAAACAACTTTGTCCGGCTAGCAAGCATGTTGCGCCATAGTTGTCCAACGTTTAGGCGGACATTCTTTGCAAACGAACACAGTTTCTCGCTAACAATTTCTGCTCTGTCCTCCATCAAACCTTCCGGATCAACCGAAAGGTTGATTTCAGTTGCAACCCTGGCTAGCTCCACTCGTTCGGCCTTGCTCTGCCAGGAAACCACCAAACCACCCTTTCCCGAAGAAAAGCTTGTAGCTCGGGGTAGCTTTCATGTGTTCTGAGGCAAGATGTCCGCCCGAATAATTCTAGGTAACTAAAAACAAAACAAAACGACAAGTTATCTCCCATTGCCGAAGACGGTCTATTGACTGTCTGTTCATTTTTACTACATGCGAATTCAGACCACGCATGTAAGTGGGGAGTTTTTCCCCCGCGCTCTGGTTCAGCCATTCCAACGGGTCACTGAAGAACGCTTTCCCTTTGCAAATAAATTTAATTACATTCATCCCTTTAGTAATAAACACATCTTTATTACAAACAATCCGCTTCTAATGTTGATGATTTTTGCTGGTGGTCACACATTAATTATATCTGTACAATAATTTCTAAAAACCTTTTCCTTCTAAATATACTTAGACATTTTGTAACGCGGTTGATGCATTAACATCTGTTTTCTATGCCCACTGTATGGTTCATTTTAAATATTCATCGATTATTTGGTGTAGTGCCAGTGACGCTTACAATTAAACATCTAAATAGTCTTCATAAAAGAGCAATTCAGATATTTTATAAGTTTTATAATAGAAATACAGATGTTACAACTAATGAGAAATATAAAGAACTCCGAATATTACCACTGTAAAAAAAAAATTATATTTAATACAGCTATCCTTAGGTTCAAAATCACACACGGTGAAACACCTGCATATCTTTATACATTTGTTACTAAGCCAGTTGATGGGTTTAGGCTTTATAAATATAAACGACCCCTTCCTCGCATTGATTTATACAAAAATAATCTATCATTTAATGGCGCTGCTGTATAGAACTCTCTCCCACTGTTTTCTTTAAAATGTACAATATGAAGGCATCTGCGAAATTAATTATAAAAATGATGTGTAATAACTAACATATATGAGAACACAGTCATTCAATTAATGATTTAGTTATTTTTTATAATTGATAATAATAATAATAATAATAATAATAATAATAATAATAATAATAATAATAATAATAATAATATAATAAAAATAATAATAATAATAATAATAATAATAATAATAATAATAATAATAATAATAATAATAAAAAGAAGAAGAAGAATTACTATTATTATTATTATTATTATTATTATTATTATTATTATTATTATTATTATTATTATTATTATCATTATTACTATAATAATAATAATAATAATACTAATACT
>CM072515.1:16807410-16819910 GCA_036898135.1 Oncomelania hupensis | reverse complement strand
AGATTTCTCTTATATAGCGCACTTACAAGCTCAGAGAGCTTCTCAAGGCGCTGGCCCGTAGTATCCAGCAATCACAAAATAGTTTGCTGAAGTCAGGATTCGAACCCACGTCGCCCAAGACGCACTCACACAAAACAAAACGGGGAAATCCTCATGAACTATTAATAGTTAAATTTATATAAATTAACGACTAACACACGCACATGCACACACACAAACACTTAATCGTTCATTAACGCGCACACGCACGCGAATAATGACTTTGTATATTGTTTCCTTCGTGTCAGTGGGTGAGTTTTAAGGGAGTATTTAAACGACTCAATTAAAGATGATTTTTTGTAGAAAAACGGGCAGCTTGTTCCAAATACTAGGGTCCTGATAATACAAAAAACGTTCACCATATGATTTAGTACGCACAGGTGGAACTGCAATCAGATTATGATGAATGAAAGAGAGAGGAATCGAACATAGGAAAGACAGAGAGAGAGAGAGACAGAGAGAGAACAGAAGAGAGAGAGATGATGATGATGATGATGATGATGATGATGATGATGATGATGATGATGATGATGATGATGATGATGATGATGATGATGAAGATGATGATGATGCTGATGATGAGTATGAAAGGTGAGATAGAGGTCTCACGAATTTATTTATAAATGTTGGTAATTTTGTATGAAAGCCAAATACAAGAAATTGCGCGTCTTAGAAATCGCCAAAATGATACACACGCCAACGAAAATTAAGTCTATGAAAATCTTCCATTCTACAGTAAACATCGCTTAAGGTAATCTGTGGCTATAAAATGTTAAATTTGGCATAATTTAATCGCGGCTAAGCCTAATTTAAAATTATTGATTTTGTTTGTTAGTTTCTTTTGTATCATGCAACATTGAAATCGCCAGTCCATGCAGACAACCCATGACCAAAATCTTAAGGAGCAAGAGAGATAGAAAAGACTAGAAATACTGAAAAAGAACTAAGAGCAATCCAGGATCAGTAGAAAAGAAGAAAAAACACCGGTCCTTTTGACCTGCGATTTGCTTCCATTTACTGAAGACATTGAACAAAACGCCACTAAGGGTCGCTCAGTGCCAACGACTTCAGGTAACCCTGTAAACCGCTTCTGAGTTGGCATGAAGTCAGTCGGTCTGAAATGTGGAGAAAAGACTCGACGGTTCAGGATAGAAAACGAAAAGAATTATGGGGTGAGTAATTGCTGGAGTCCGCTTCTGACTCAGCCTTTATTATGGAAGAAAATATATCAACGATGCTTTTATAGTTATATGATTTCCACATTTGGACTTCAGACATTTAGTAGTAGTAATAATAGTAGTAGTAGTAGTTGTAGTAGTAGTAGTAGTTGTAGTAGTAGTAGTAGTTTTAGTAGTAGTAGTAGTAGTAGTAGTAGTAGTAGTATTAGTAGTAGAAGTAGTAGTAATAGGTTAAGTGGTGGTGGTAAAAGTAGTAGTAGTATGAAGAAGAAGAGGAAGAAGAAGAAGAAGAAGAAGAAGAAGAAGAAGAAGACTGGATGCTATATACGCGCTCTTCACCAAATTATCAATCAGGCTCAGGGCGTTCTGCACGAACATACACGCTCACATGTTTCACCCACTCTCACACATACAACAAACACATCTATATCACTCAAACATGCGGTGTAAAGGCAAGGAGACCTCTATTAGAAGACGGAAAGGAAATCAAATTTCGATTGTTTTAAAGTTTAGATTGATAATTTCGCCCCTTGCGGGAATCGAACCCGCGAACTTCGGCATAGAAACCCGTCAACTAACCCACTGCGCCACGATGTCACCCATCATCTTGACAGCCCTAGGGCTATTGTTTTCCATGTAAAGAATAAGTAGAAAGAACGAAAATTAAATATAAAATAAAATGGTGGATGGAAGAAAGAATTATTATGATAATTTATTGTTGACCACCACTAACTTGTTAAAAAGAACAGGAAAAACATGTTTTTGCTCTTTTTAGAAAAAAAATTAGTTCTTTGAATGCGAGCCGTTTTCTTTTTTATTCCATCTTTAAACACAAGAAAAAAGAAAAAAAAACTTTTAAAGATTGTTCTTTTAGAATATTGCTCTGTTAAATTCTTCTTCTTCTTCTTCTTCTTCTTCTTCTTCTTCTTCTTCTTCTTCTTCTTCTTCTTCTTCTTCTTCTTCTTGTGTTTTGTTTTTGTTTTGTTTTTGTTTTGACACTTTATTGTACCTTTTATCAGGAAATTCTGGGTCGCATGTCCTGGGGAAGGCGTAGTCGCAGCCTGGGTTGTGCGCCCGAACCCAACCTGCCTAATATTAGTTGTTTTCCAAATTTTACCAGGGGAGCAAACCGGAGTACCCGGAGAAAACCCCGTAGACGTTACCCGAGTCGAAAGTAAATAATATTCGGAGAAACATAACGCCTAGATGCTGGATCGATCCCACGCCTATCAAGCGCCATTGGTTTTTTGCCTGAGGACAAGCCAGGCAAGTTAGTCCCGCCTTAGGCCACGCGGTCACAATGCTCGCTTCCTCCTACTCCTGCTCCTCCTCGTCCTTGTTCTTGTTCTTGTTCTTCTTGTTGTTGTTCTTGTTGTTCTTGTTGTTCTTGTTCTTGTTGTTGTTGTTGTTGTTGTTGTTGTTGTTCTTCTTCTTCTTCTTCTTCTTCTTCTTCTTCTCTTCTTCTTCTTCTTCCGTCTTCTTCCATGATCCTCTTCCTTCTTCTTCTCCTCCTTCTCATCATAGTCCATGCCTTCCTCCTCCTCCTCTTCCTCCTCTTGTGTGCTTTTTAAAGTCTTTTCTTGTGCCTGCCTGCTGGAGTGCTTTCCCTAGCGAACACGGCAGGGGAAATCACTGTAAACTTCACAGCTTCTTATGGTGCCATACGACAGTCACTGGTGCAGCTCCCACTAACGTCAGTAATTAAACGTTTTGCGCCCCGCCCACTACCCCTTCCCTAATTCAACCCCCACCCCTCCGACCTCTACCTACTCCCTAAAAAAACTACACATAAAAAACTCAATCCAAGATGCCAGTCCCCTATAATTACAACACGTTTAACAGTCATTCAAACAGCTCGGCTGTCAAGCATCCCAACAATGGGAGGCATGGAGCGGTGTGCGCTTGTAATAGTTATTAAGGAAGATGATAATATTTTAACTGGGGATATAGCATAGAGGTTTGCATGCGTCTGTGACTCTCGTTTGTTTAGGAACTGTATTATCCAGAAAGAACTAGAAAACGTCTACAGAATGCCAGATAAAACGGTAGAAGAAGTTTGCCCCCTCTCAATAATGTTTATAGAATGTGTAGGACTGGAATATGACCATAAGTAATTCCTCACTTACTCTTATACACCAGGTCGCGTCAAGCATGGGTTCTTTCTTGTGACGGCAGCAAGACATAGGCTTATTTCCCTAACGGGTCTTACATTTCTTGACTGATTTTCCTCCCTTAACGTTTTATTCACATTAACTGACCCTTACAAGTTTTAACACGGCGCTGAGTCGGAGTATCTTTAACTCATGTTAAAAATGATAATGCCAAACTTCCTATCCTATCCCGTAACTCAGAGGTCGTTGGGGCACCACAGATGATCGCTCAACGAGCGTACTCCATCTTTCTCTGTTCTCAGCAGCAACCCTCATGGCTTCGTTCAGTTCAGTTGTCATATCAAAAGTGTAAAGGCCCCAGTTAAGTTCGAAGGCTTTGTTTACGTTTGGCAAAAACGGGTTTAATTTAACATTCGCATGGTTATTACATTAAACAACGATAAAGTGGACTGTCCATGCTCAAACCAACCGCTAAAGTTGGATTTTTTTCCATTTTGGTTCTGACAGTTATTTCCCCTGTTTTAACGAAACAGCGGTGTGATTTTTGACCTTATTTCTGAGGGGACCACGCGGCTTGATGTGGGCGTCTTTGGGTGTCTGGGATAGGGTAGGGACTATTTGATCCACCTGAAACCAGAAACCTTACGAGCAATTGCTTTCACGGGTTCTATCTCTAACCGGCTTTGGTAGATGCTATTTCTAGCTCCAGAATGTTGGCTAACCGTTGCTATTAATAGACACAAAAAAACTACGAAATTAATTCATTTAAAAATAAACTATACTTTTAAAATGTTTTTACCGCGGTTTTTTCAGTGAATGTTAAAAGGCTCTGTCGAAGGAGGGGAGGGGGGGGGTTGTCAATGTAAGTCCACCCTCCCCTTACCCTCCCCTCCCTTCCTTCACCCTCCCCTCACCCCTATCCCAATTAATAACGCGCAAATAACAAAGAAAATGCACGCCAGTAACACTAAAGAATAATGTAGTAAGTCTATCAAATATGGAAGACACAAAATAACATATAAGGAAAGTATAACCCTTTGTTTTTTAAATGGACTTCGTTTGTCTGATTCCCCTGAGCCGCGTTAATATGTTTTGATTAATGGAATTTTTTTTTGGCGTCAACCCCATGTAACTTGAAGCAATGGAAACTGCGAGTTTAAAATATCTGGTATCCTCCCATCCGTAGCACATGTCCCCTAATGCCTATTTTAAATGAAAACAATCAAGTCTTCGGCAATGAACATGTCTTTTGTTGTATTTGCTATGCAAGCCATCAATAATTTGGTACACATCCTTTCACGCTGCACCGAGTGAACTTTCCAACATTCAAATACATTTCGCAAACTTGCTTTGTGAACTTTGTTTGGAAAATGAACATGACAGGTGAAACAGTATTTTAAGTGTGTTGAACCTGAATTAGAAACGTTCTTTGCCTCTGACGAAACAGTCAGGCGGGGCAGCCCGCGGAAATAACTTGAGGGATGTTAAATGAGGCATTTAGTTCCAAAATATAATTTTGGTGGGAGTTTTATTTTTAACCTCAAAGTTTGAACGTGCGGAAATAATTCTTAGTGTTATGCAAGATCTTTGTCGATTTCTTGTGTGTTGTTGTTGTTGTTGTTGTTGTTGTTGTTGTTGTTGTTGTAGCAAGGGTCGACCATTCAGTTTGTTTAGGAAGTTCCATCTAATCTTCTTCATTTCTTCGTTCTCTCATTTAGTGTCATTTGTTCAACCCATATAAATATCAACTCTCTCTTTTCTCTCTCTCTCTCTGTGTCTGTCTCTCTGTCTCTGTCACTCTTCCTTTCTCTGTGTCTGTCTGTCTGTCTCTGTCATTCTTCATTTCTCCGTGTCTTTCTGTCTCTCTGTCTGTCTCTTTGTTGTTTGTAAATTATAGTCACACGACACTTTCGCATATAGGTGACTACTGGACCGATTTATACTGACACCAGCGGGCCGGTTGTTGGTAAAGGGGAAAATAATATGATCACACGTTGACCAATCCGGGATTCGAACCAGCGACCTCTCGGTTACTAGCAAGACGCTCTTACCAACTGAGCTACCCGGCCCCACTCTGTCTCTTTGTCTCTGTCACTCTTCCTTTTTCTGTGTCTGTCTGTCAATCTGTCTGCATCTCCCTCCGTCATTCTTCCTTTCTGTGTTCGTCCGTCCGTCTGTCTGTCTGTCTGTCTCTCTCTCTCTCTCTCTCTCTGTCACTCTTCCTTTCTGTGTTTGTTTGTCTCTCTTTATCACTCTTTCTTTCTCTGTGTCTGTCTGTCTGTCTGTCTGTCTTTCTGTCTCTCTCTCTCTCTCTCTCTCTCTCTCTCTCTCTCTCTCTCTCCCTTCCCTTCCCATTAAATATTATATTGGCACCCACTAGGAAAACAATACAACCCTCGACGATTAGTTCAGTCCCTCCATTCCTCCACCGTTCCTCCAACGCCACCTACCCCCCTCCCCCCTCCCGCCCCTCTCCCATTCTTTTTCTCTCTTCTCCACCCCCTCTCACTCTCCAATATACATCTGATAATGAACAAACACGAATGCACTAAGACCAGCAAGATCCCGTTCTCCCCTCCTCTCCTCTCCATTCACCTCGTCCCATTTCCCATTCCCCCCCCCCCCCACTAGACCCATCTCCATCCCTCTTACTAAAAAAATCATCTTATTACGAGCAAACAGTGAAGCCCTAAAACAGTGGAATATAAGAAAGGTCAGATCCGCATGAGTGCTTCTGCATCGACTTCAGCTCAGTGCCATTCCCCCCCCCCCCCCCCTATACTCCCTCCCCGCACTCGCACTCTGCGACCCAGCAAAGACATTGTATCTCTCATTATGCTACATTCTCCATCTTCACCCTGATCAATACACTTACAAAACGTCCGCTTGCTATCTACAAAGGTTCGACGCACGCGGTGGGTGGGGGTTGGAGGTGGGGGTGGATTGGAAAAGAACCGGAAGCGGACGAAGAAAGCAGTAGTTAAAGTTAGTGTAACGGTGTGTTCTTAAATTGTCGGCCACGAAGACCCTGCACGTTATTGTCGCTGTCGTTGCTGTCGTTGTCAATGTCCTCGTTCTTATTCTCCTCCTCTTTCTCATCATTATCTGCATCATCTGCTTGTAACCCATTTATCGAAGACTAAAGAAGTTCTCGTCATCATCATCATCATCATCATCATCATCATCATCATCATCATAATCATCATCATCATCATCATCATCATCATCATCATCATCATCATCTTGTTAAAAAGAACAGGCAAGGAACGTTTGTATTTTTGAATGGTAGACTTTTTTTTTCATTCCAAGAAAAAGGAAAAAAAACTTTCTAAGATTTTTCTTTTAGAATATTGCTCTGTTAAATTCTTCTTCTTCTTCTTCTTCTTCTTCTTCTTCTTCTTCTTCTCCTCCTCCTCCTTTTCCTTCTTTTGTTTCGTTTTTGTTTTGACACCTTAATGTACCTTTTATCGGAAAATTCTGGGCCGCCTCCCTTGGGGAAGGCGTAGTCGCAACCTGTGGCGCGCCCAAACCAACCTATCTAGTTGTGTTTTTGAAATGTTGCCGGGGTAGCAAGCCGGAGTACCCGGAGAAAATCCCCGAGACGTTGCCCGAGTCGAAATTAAATAATAACCTGGCTCATCCATCATCATCATCGTCATCATCATCATCGTCATCATCATCATCATCAAAATCATCATCATCATCATCATCATCCTCACCACCACCATCTCTACACTAAGATTTAGAGTCCGTCCGACTTAAAAGACACATTGAAAACAACACAAGCTTCGCTGCTGGTTCTACAATTCAGGGTGTTGTCATTCTCAACATTGAGGTTTCGTTAGACACGTACTAATGAATCGAACTACCCACGCTCCGATAAATCAACATTTTCTGATGCCTTACGGGCTCTCATCCAGTACACAAATCGTTTAGTCGTTTCATTCTCCCTAGGTGAGAAAGTGCGACTAAGTTTCAATCTCTGAAAATTAGAATGACGCGACCTTTGCACGTGCCACGTTCTAGTGCCCGTATTGTAGCAAACAAATCTTTTAGAGGTGAACTTCTGTCGTGCAAGCGCAATAAATACACGTGGATACTGTCGAAATTTTCAAGGTGCTCTAGTGCACCATTATTGATTGTTTTAACTTTTCATTACGGATGGGAGTTGTTTGGAACAGATTTGTTAGTTCTTTGCTGTGTCTATTTAAATACCTCTCCTGAACACTTAATTGTGTCTGTCATAATGATGCCCAGGCCCAGGATCCCGCGTTTAAGCTGTTTGTTTTTCGCTTGAAATAGCTTGAATTCTTTACTAAAAGAATTATTTACTTCCTTTCTTAAGCTGTTTGTTTTGTGCTTAAAATATGCCGAATTCTGAATTAAAACGAAATTGCTACTAAAATGTTTTTAGTATTCTCTGTAGTTTGGTGCATTGTTGGCAGTCTGTACAAAGTGGACTGAGCATGCGCCTAAAGTGGATCTTACCTATATATTTGAATCAAATTTAACCGTCAGTGAAAGTAACTCTACGGTCATGACAGCCTCTATAACGCCGTTAGCGAGACCCGAATGTCAGCGCCTGTGGTGAAAAGCTAAACCGGATGTTAAACGACAAAACGGGCTTTCCCGTTTGTGATGTAGAAAAGGGAATCAAGATGGGTCTAATGTGAGCTGTCTGAATGTTATCCAACCACAAGATATGGTATTTGCATGCACTAACAGCTATTGCAAAAAGCAGTTGATCAATGGATACCAAGACCATGGCCAGTGACTTTAAGGTTTGTGACGTAGGAGTGGAAATTCCGGTTTTTCCGTTTCGTTTTCATTCGCACTGGGCAATCTCCGGAAACGTTAACTTTGCTTGGAGTGTACGCAGGCCCGAGTGTGGTTGTAAAGAAAAAGGGCACACGTTTAGACTATTAAAGTTTGGCTATACATTGAAGCCCACAAAAGGTGTTTCTGACGGGTTAAAACCTTTTAAAACTAACTCAGTGCATTATATAGAAAAACTAATCTTCTAAACAAGAAGTGATGATGACGATGTATAGTGTTATAGAACGTCGACTTTCCGTGTGAACATGCTTCAATCCATTTGATTCACAGTACCAGAAACGACGAATTTCAATTATACAACGCTCGGATTAGAGGATATGCCCAAGGTGCTGTGTGCGCCAGTACAACTAGTTTGCCAGAGCCGATGTTTGTATTACAATCCACGCACGATCAGCAAATGTACACCTCAGACCACTAAGTTATGTGCACAAATATGCGCCGGAGGGTCAAATACAAAATGCACACCTTAGTGAAAAATCGCTCATCAGCGCTGCGGCGCGACCATTAGGCCATCCTCATACTACTCGAACTGTACCACAATGCTTTCAAAAGATCGATAGACACGACCCTGGGAACAGCCGCTGCACTTGAGGAGTGGCGCCGACATTAGCGAACCGTGAACGACGTCCACCCGTACTGCCCGATCGTGTAGAGTGTTTAATGAACCATCACCACTGATTATTAAGGATCGAGGAGAACCGGCACCATGCAAATATCTATAAAAAAAATTGGGGTTGTCGTACAGCGATAGAACACTTCTTGTTAGGCTTACTACAGATTAATAAACAATTTTTTAAAAGTTTTATTTATTAGTCTGGTGCTAACAATAAAATAGTCTTTATTCAGCTCCTCTAACCCCGAGCATATTCTTATGAAATGTACCATTCCCAAGAAGAACAAAAAATGCACAAAACCTCTTCGGCTTCAACTTGTAATTAAACATAAGGACGACCATTCCAATTGTGATGACGTTTAAATCTAACCAAGATTTTATGAAAAAATATTATATTCTTAATAATATCTAAAAGGGAAAGCAAAACACACTGTGCATTCCTGAAATACTCCAAACGGAAGAGAAGCCCTGTGAGAAGCTTCGCGCACCCGTGGAACCAAAGTCAAACAGAATGGACTATGAATCGAACTTCGTCTAAAATCCATGATCTTAGCACCTTATGCTGTGTGGTTCACGGTCCTCGTTTAAGCCTCAGTTAACTTTATGATGTTCTAGGAAATAAAGCACTAATAAACTTGCGGTCAACGTGGCCTACGAAACTATGTATTTTGTGTGTGCACATAATAATGTATTATCTCCACACAAAGTATGGAAGTTAACTACCTGCCCACCCCCATCAATGGTGGACCCATCCACCCATACCTCGCCAACAACTCTCATCCCACTCCCAAAACTCTCTCTTCACCTTCTTCCCTTTCACCCCAAAAGATCCAATAAATTATATCTAAAGAGTTCCTTTAACAACTTGAATATCACTGGTACACGACTCCTTCCACAATATGTAGGCTTAAAGCGCCACACACACACACACAAGTTCGCTAGATCGAATCTTCTGTGCTCGCTCCACAGCTTTGATGGACGTGACCGTAGGCCGGTAATTGGTGTAAGCAGAGCTCAATAATTATCTTAGTGTGATTCATTGAATGAGCATTTTGAGCATGATTAACGTTTGTTGCGGCGGAGATTTGTGTGTGTGTGTTGCTGTTATATTATTAATTAACCTATTACCAGTAAAAGGCAAAACAAAGTGGCCATTACAGCCAATTCGTTTCGCTATGCTTGATTGAGAGAATGGGTTGGTGGGTGGCCGAGGAAAATCCGATATAATATTTGCTGCTGTCATACTGAGTCATAGCTAAACATAACAATATCGTTATTTTTGTTATTTGGACAAAATGAACCAGTGTTTTGAGCAGTTCTTAAAAAACGGTATATAAGAACGATTTTTTTAAAAATCAACCAATCAATCACTCAATGACGCTAATTTACGAGTATTATTTTGATATTCTCGTATTATTATAGTAGGCACGATTAAACCAATTATTATAATTAATAATGTTAGTTAACGTTTAATTCGAAAGATCGTGTTAATATGGGGTGGCCTTGGTGACGCACGTGATTAGTCATCGTTTTTCTAAGCCGATTACCGCAAGGGGTGAGCTTATATGACAAAGGTACGAGACTATATTAAGGTCCTCGAGATCTTTTCTACGGTTACTTCTGCTTCCTCCCTCCCTTCAATACTTGGGTGCAGTCAATCTAAAATGTCAAAACTAAACGTCTGTTTCCTTTCCATTTTCTAATAGCGACCTGCCTGCTTTTGCACCAAATGTTTGAGTGATAGATGTGTGTTTCTTGAGTGTTGTGTGTGAGAATGTGTCAAACATAGAAGCGTTATATGTTGGTACAGGTAGCGGCGCTTTGAGCCTGATGGAAGATTTGGGGGAAACGCGTAAATAGCATCCATTATTATTATTATTATTATTATTATTATTATTATTATTATTATTATTATTATTATTATTATTATCATCATCATCATCATCATCATCATCATCATCATCATCATCATCATCATCATCATCATCATCGTCATCATCATTATCATCATCATCAGTATTATTATCATCATCGTTGTTGTCGTAGTCATCATCATTGTCACCAGCGTTCACTTAAACTAGTTTTATTATTTGGTATTACGTCTTTCCACAAGGCAGTCATTAAACTAATGGGATGCGCTACCCGCTATATATGAACAATAAAAATTATATTTATATAGTCTTAATGAACAATACTTACGTACCTGATTTTAAAAAAAAAGAAGAAGTATATATATATATACTTCCTTTTTTTTTGTTTAAATCAGATACCTAAGTAAGTATATAATATATATAGGGGTGTCGGATAGCGCAGTGGTTGGAGCACTCGCTACTGTGTCGAAAGTGAAGCACCGTCCAGTGCGGTTAGCACTTGGATGGGTGACCGCAAAACGTGAGGCAACAAATAACAACGCCCCCAGTTGACTCAACTGTGACTGAGTACCTACTCTCTTAAGGGTGGGGAAGGTAAAGCAGCGAGGGAGAGAGATGGGCATCACCCTCATTACGCTGGCCCAAGATAAGTGTGATCTCCAACATCACGCTTCCCTACGGCCACAAGGCCATGGGACTACCTTTACCTTTTTTACCTTTACCTTTACCTATACTTTTTTTAAAATCAGGTACGTAAGTATAGTTCATTAAGGCTATATAAATATAATTTTTATTGTTCATATATAGCGGGTAGCGCATCCCATTAATTTAATGACTGCCTTGTGGAAAGACGTAATACCAACTGATAAAACTAGTTTAAGTGAACGCTGGTGACAATGATGATGACTACGACAACAACGATGATGATAATAATACTGATGATGATGATAATGATGATGACGATGATGATGTTGATGATGATGATGATGATGATGATGATGATGATGATGATGATGATGATGATGATGATGATGATAATAATAAAAATAATAATAATAATAATAATAATAATAATAATAATAATAATAATAATAATAATAATAATAATAATAATAATAATAATGATAATAATGGATGCTATTAAGTTCATTAAGGCTATGACGCTACCTTTAGTGGAGGGTTTAAACAGCAAGAAAACATTTTTGTCATCAGAATTTCTATATACGAAGGCACGAATTTATTTCAAAAATATTCTTTTTTCAACGATTAGTCAGTTGGTACTTTGATGACATAAATATCTTCTTCTTATTATTTAAAAAGAAATAGTACTGAAATTTTTTAAAGAGAAATTGCAGATGTTCAATGTCCGGAGGACAAGTTCAAATTCCAGGTTTTATAGGTTGATATGACTTGATTAAAACAACCCCCATCAAAGATTAAAAAAATTAAAGTAAGGGAACTTTAAAAATGTCTTTTTCCTTAACAGGCGCAATCAATCGGTCGGCAAAATCCAACAGAAAGAACCAACGGAATTGATAAATTATCATTTTCTTTCCAGTGACTCGTTTCCATCTGTCATGCGAAAAGAATTTAACCCAACTTTTTTTAAAGAAAATAATATGGATGAAGCCATGTCTAAATGGAGATCACGCCTCCGTGGTTTGATGTGGGGCTTTAAAAGAAGATCGATAGGGTCAACAGGTTAATTAACCTCGTTAAACGTCTTAGCAATTTGTTCTTAAACAGTTTTTCGTTTTCCAACTCCAACTGCCTAGAGAAACAACCCAATATAAACATTGCACGACAGTCATTTCCCGTAAGGCAATGTTGACGTAATTAATGTCACGCTAGA
>CM072515.1:16772410-16802410 GCA_036898135.1 Oncomelania hupensis | reverse complement strand
TAGTTTATAGCGACAACCTCAGTCCCAACAGAAAGTACCAAAGGCTTTGTGTGTAAGTTTACCTCTAAATGCCGCCTATAGTCTACTGTAAGCATTTAAATGTCTGGCTTCTGATTGCTGCACTGTTCGGGCCTTTGAACTATTTGCTGATCCTCTATACGAGCTTTATCAATTAATCAGATTGCGCGAAGTCCGCTTTAAGTGACTTAGCAGATAAGTGTGTACAAGTTTACGAATGTAGGAGTTTCAGAGTACTAATAATTCCCACAATCTGAGATAAACCCTTTGAGCAACTGATTTTACTATTTTGGGATAGTCTAGATTGTAGTATTGTGCTGCCAGCGGATTAATAGATCACGAATTCATTAGTAGGATTAACTCGATCGCTGGTCATAGGCGAAACCAGTAGTGTATAATATCGTACGTCGATAATGCCACATTGACTTGACGACAGACTTGCTATACGCGCGTCCAAAACAAGTACACAATACATTTTTTTTAAATAAAAATTTTTTAACAAATAAAAAACACTCAAAATTGTCACCTTGACTGATGTTTGTATGAGATATATTAAATATATATGAGACTATTAAAAATAATCCTTTCGTTGCTTTTTTTTTGGGTGTGTTGTTGTTGTTGTTGTTGTTGTTGTGTGTGTATGTTTTAAATATTAATCCATGCTTTCAGTGAATTGTGAAACGACACCGACATCAATAATAAAACTAAAAATAATAGTTGCGGTGATGGTGTTGATGATGATTATGAGAAGGTGGAGACGGAAGATGATGATGATGATGATGATGATGATGATGATGATGATGATGATGATGATGATGATGATGATGATGATGATGATGATGATGTTGACAACAAAAACGATGGCGACGATAATGATACATATACACACAGTTTTATGAGTTGTTGGAAAAATCCAGTAATTCAAACTATATTTTACTCATTCTTTTTCAGTCTCGGTACTGAACTATAAACTATTTTGATGGCCGCGGAAACGAGACATTTCATGGTGGCGTCCTAAAATTCAATTGCAATGATATGCAATGTATATAATATGTCGATGATATTCGCACTGCCCTGTCTGTTCTAAAATAAGCAATTACTAACTATTTAATTTCCTATAATGTGGGGCACTGTCCTGGCGCGATAGGGTGATTGAGAGCGAAATGGGACATTACTAAGAACGAGCCACGGGGTGGTTTGGTGTGCAATGTGGCACGCCTCAAAACTGAACTAATCCTTCAAATCGACTACACAGACCATTAACCCATCCTAGGTCGCATGCAAGAGGCTCACTATGGCTGGTCTGTGGAGCGCAGGGGCTAGTCATCTGTATGGATATTAAACTTGACTACGTTCTTTCCTTGAATGCTTGATCACTTTGTCAGAGGGCTAAAAAACACTCTCATCTGGAGTAGGTTAGGTGCAAGGGGAGTAGCGAGAGAGTCATGGATGTAAAAAAACACATTTTTGTAATAACAAATGTACAAAAATATCTTTTAAAAATAGTATTTGGAAATGGAATTTGGGGTTTCTTTGTACTCCAAATACGCTGAGAATATAACTGTGCATCTGTATCATTAGTTTCTTTCTTTCATTGTACCATCTCTGCCTAAAACAACCGTTTAAATTTTATAAGGAAGGTTCTGGCAGTATAAATATGGAAATAACTCATCATCATCATCATCATCATCATCATCATCATCATCATCATCATCATCATCATCATCATCATCATCATCATAATCATCATCATGTTACGAATAAAGTTACATACAAACACGTCACATTATTTGGCGTCGTCCCCATGATCAGTTTCAGTAATAAGATCAACAAAAAACGTGATTATTGCCAATACTACCTGCAGAGTCAGACTATTATAACATTTTTACGTCTTGAACTCTAACGATACTGGAACCGACAGTATTCTGAGAGAAAACAAAATACACAACTGACAAGAGGAGAATCACACATGTTTGCTCCTCATTCTTTTCCCTCTCACTTCCTCCCCCACCCTCATTAATCCCCCCCTCCACTCTCCCCCTACTCACACTTCCCCGACCGGACCGGTTGAGGAAGTGACGTTAAAAGAGAAAACGCTAGTAGCAATAACCGTTAATTGCAGCACTGTTTACTAATTCATGATGTTCCTAACAACCTACATGTGATCACACTATATTCTTATTGGATTTTGGTGAGGGTTGACGGAAAAACCGCTGCCAGTGCCTGTCTATAGGCCATAATATAGCTACTGAGTATTCCCACCCATAGACATATATAAGAATAGACTGATCAAGGGAAGAAAATCTACGTGGCGGCCGCAAAAGGGTTGCTTCCCCTGAGGTTCTACCCTTCTGCTTAGTGACTGTGTAATCATCATCGTTACAATAAATAAATAACACGATTATTTCTATTTAAATCTGTTTAAAAAAATAAAAATAATAATTATAGTCCTGCAATTATTATTTTAAAGTAATTATTCCTTTATAATTATTTTAAACTATATATTAAATTATTTATTTTTGGTTATAATGTAAGGAAATATATTGGATTAAAATATTTATTAATTCAAACTTTCTTTATCTTTGGATTTCATGTTATATTACAAATTTCTTGATCTTGCATTAGTTCCATAGTTAGGGAATTACTGGCAGGTGTTTGCTCTCGTAATTTTGTTTTAAATTTCTTAGTTATTTATGGTTATTTATTTTTATTTTTGTTGTTGCAGTGGCGACATGCATTTGATATATTTTATTTTTTAGTTATTTTATAATTAATTTATTAAATTGTAAGAAGGCAAGCTGATCTGATTAAAAATGTGTTTGCATTTAATTTACTTACAATTATATTCTTAATTCCTTTTCCTAGTAATGTTGTATAGTAGGTGTAAGAAAAATATTTTCAAAATGTTGCTTACATTTAAACAAAAAGTGTAGTCTTTGCAGTTTTTTTTATATTATTTATTGTTAGAGTGTAAGGCAATTTTAATCATCAAATATAATTTTTTTAAATACCAGAAGGATAAAGCAAAGATGACAAATAAGAAAAGTAATGTCATGTTAGAAAAGAAAAAAAGAAACACAAATTTCATCTCCAATTATCTTGCAAAGAACTTTCTGTGGTGTAAAATTTTATTCTTAAAACATAAGCAGTTTAAGTTAAGTAGATTTAATTACAAACCAAAAATCATTCATAAGATTAACATTTTGTTCAATATTAAACACACAAGATTAAAAAAATAATATTATAGGAATTACATTAAACATCTGTTAAATTAAAGCAGTCATTAAAAGCATCAATTAATATTGTTAATTTATTATTCACATATTTAGTTGTATATAAAAACAAATGATATAGTGACTTGCATTAAATTACACAACAATGACAAATCAGTGTTGTTTTGATTTTTTTAAATGTCTGTCCAGAAACCATGATATTATTCTTATTTAACTAACTAGTTAATTTGAGTGTTTTCTCTCTTTCTTTCCATATGCTTAAAGTAGGAGTTGATCACATGTACATAATAAGTCAGGTTAACAATAATAATAATAATAATAATAATAATAATAATAATAATAATAATAATAATAATAATAATAATATGTTTGATATTGGTTGTCAAAACGAGTGTAATTTGTATCTAGGTATATTATGTACAACAAATTGTCTTCATTTTAATTTTTCCATAATCAACAACACATACCATTTTTCTACTGTTGCACTCTTTGCAGTAATCATAATTGGTAATATTTGCATCTTAAATTTAATGTTTCTGGATTGAGGACAATTACATTCCCATGTCTGTAGAAGCAATCTTCTTTGAAATGCGCTGAACATAGGACTGCTGTGGGTGATGGGTAGTATTTGTCTCTTTTCATGTTCACCAGCCTCTTTAGCCTATCAGGGTCTCGGTGTGGAAATCTGTTTTAAAAAATGACAACAAAAAAAAACTATAATAATAATTTTAAAAATGCTACTTAACTAAAACAAAACTTCACAGCATTGTGAAGCAATCATGAACACAACAGGGACTGCTAAGTATCTGAAAAGTTAAAAAAACACAACAAAGAAATATCAAAGGTACTTTTAATTATTATTAGACAATAAAATACAAATTGAATTTTCTAGCTATGCTCAGCTTCAGATCATAAGAAACAAACAGCAAAAGACAAAATGCTACTTTCTAATATAGCAGGGGAGCCCCAAACGTTGATCGTGATCAATCGAGTAGTAGATGACGTGGCATTAAAAAAATGATGTTGTCAGCCTATTATGTCTATATGTTTTGCATTTTTGTGGTAGATAGATAATTTTGGCTTGGTCATTTTAAAGTAGCTCGCATGCTGAAAAAGTGTGGGTTCCCTGTTACATAGTATAAGATAGCCTGGCTATGCAGAAGCAGTTTGTCTTTTTGTATGTAACACTTGTTGTATTCAAGGTGTTGTCTAATAACTGATTGCGGGAATATAACTGGTGATTGCCCAATATCAGTTATTATCACTGTTCATTTAAATAAATTGTTAAATTAAATATAGCTATAGCCTCTGAATTAGAAATGTGATTTTTGTCAGTCTGCTCATGGGCACATTAGAGTAACATTTCATGGTTGCTTGGTTTTATTTTAAATCTTTTCACTTTACAAGTGATATTAGACAACATGTAAATGAAACAAAACAGGATTTCAATAGCCTATTAGTATTATTATACTCACGTGGAAGTAATTATTTTAGGATTATTTATTTATTCGCCTATTTTACATAGCCTATAAATTTAGCCTGGAATTGAAGTAGTATTTATTTTTGAATCATGAAATGTTGGTCTGTGCTCAGTGCTAACAGAGTTACTGACCAACTACAAATTGAGTTGTACTTCACTACTTCTTGTACTTGTCTTGTAGCCGTGGGTTGGTAATTTACTAGTGGTATACTAAAGTTACTTACTGAGTACAGTACGTCAGTAGCCTACTTAACTTCAAGTATCAACACTAACAAGTATTATGACTATCAACACCAGTTTAGGAACGTAAATATAATAGGTTCACGACCCTAAATTGGACTTTAACTAATAAATACAGTTTAATAATTCATTCTAAAATTCCCCTTTGCTTGTATAAAATTATATTAAATACATACATATTTTATTCGATCTCGAAACTTCATCACATCAGTAGGCCTACATCACGATTGTTTCAATCATTTCTGCAGATCGTGTTTGTCATTTAATTTGTGATTCTGGGGTAGTAATAATAATAATAATAAATTATAAGAACCATTTACATACCTGTGGAAAGTGTATCCTTTTTGTCTTGACTTCTTAGTGTCTTTTCTCGAACAATTATTCGCCGCACAACACGGCATGATTTATGTAGCAATACTTCGTCATTATTAAAAATGGCCGAGCAGGGGAGTAACTGCAAGGGGCATAACTACCAAAAACCAGGCACGCTGCTCGCCTTCTTCGCGATACAGGCTTGCGCAGTCTATTCTTATATATGTCTATGTTCCCACCTTACAATCACCCACTCCAAACCGACAACCCACAAACGTGTGGTCCTCAACTCCACAGTGAGTGAAAAGGGCTTCATTGTGTCAGATTAGCTTTCCGCTTCGAAGGTCAAAGAACTAAACCAAAGAAGTGCGACGGAGCTTGCCGAAGATGACATAATGTTCGTGTCGCGGGATCATTACCTTGACCAGGAGCTCCACGGGAGGCGTTTTTTAAAGACTGCACGGTCCGGCTTCAGACAATAAATAGATTTAAAACTGGGTCGCAGAGTTTCTAAGACTCGACCTAGCTATGGGTTTAAGTTTTACATTTTTGTTCACCGAAGAAGTGTCTGATATTCTTCACGAGCCATCAGCTGAGCTCTAGGATTGTCAGTTTTCTTTGTCGGTGGCCAAAGGGTTGAGGGTGGACTGTGTCCAAGATTACAGGAGGATAGGGCTTGTTAGTGTTAGGATACATGATTACCAAAGCCATTAACTCACACGCGAATGGGCAATCGGACAACATCAAACGGTACACCCGCAAACTAACAGCAATTCAGGACTACATGCTGTAAATATTTCAGTCATTTATTGTATTTAAAACTGTGTAAACCTGCCTTCTTTCTTTGTAATTAGTTAGTTAGTTATTCATTGCTGACAGGGTCCAGCGGACTGCAAAGAGCCGAATCGGGACCACAAAATCAAGACCACAACCTGGCTGAAAGAGGATTCACCCGTACCCCTGACCCGCATAAAAGATCTGCTGAAACAACCCCAGTGGTAACACTGAGGGCACTCCACCAGCCTTTACAACAAAGGCATCCCACGCAGGGGACGCTGAGGATATACTCTAATTTATCGAACCCCCGTTTACAAAAACAAAATAGAATACAAATATCATTATAAAATATTAACAAAACATATACATATGACATGCCTACATTGCTAAATAATAATATCATAGAAAGCCCTATGACCATTAATTTTTGGCAGAAAGCGTCCAATATTCCCAAGCTGTTGTGTCAGACAGAAGGAGAGAGAGAGAAAAGTCGAAGTCGAAGTCGAAATCTTTTAGGATAATAGCATTAGGTCCTATGGATTTGTCTTACAGTTAGTCCTTAGTAAACAGTTGAGAACAAACAAAATAATTAATTTAAAACTAATTTGAAACTAACATATACCTTAATTATGGTAAGAAATAAATAAGACTATGGTTGTGGAAATATTCAATTATGTCAGCAAAGCATGTCTTAGTTTTTCTCTTTGAGATAATAAAGTATTCTTGAATCCTGAATCTATTAATGCACCTAAAACTAAACATACTTCTCCGTTCTCTCCATCCCTCCCCCATAACCCTACCTTCCCATCACATACACAATTCCACTTCCCTCTCCATCCCGCAAACACACACAAACGCGCGCGTTAATTCACACATTATCAAAAACTAAATTGTGGCAGGGTAGGAAAGAACAAAAGGTATACAACCATCTTAAATAGTTTAGAAGCAAAGGGGAAATAGAAATTTGTGGAGTTGAGTTTTAAACGATGGTAATGGTTTACTATCCTTGACCTCTTGTGGTAGAGAATTCCAGACGCTCGGACCAGAATATGACAGAGATGTTTTAAATATGTCTAAGCGTGGTTGTGGAAATGTTAAATGGTGTCTGAAAGATGATTAACGAGATGATCATTTGCAAAAAGAAATGCTTTGAAAATACGCTGGAGCTCTGTTGTTCAGTATTTTGTGCATTAAAACAGAATTGGTGTTTGTTAATGGGGAGCATGCCAGCAATTTATAATTTTGAATTAGTTGTGATGGAAGTAATGGGGGTAACTGTCGCGAGAGGCTAGTTCAACCCCACCACTAAAGCTTCAAGCCTCCAACGTTCAGTTTGCTTTGACCTATGTAAGTTAAGTCGCTGACTAGAAGACGACCGAAGTTAGGTTGTTCTCAGCATGAATAGGCTACAGTTTCACTAAGATAAACCGTGACCTCATCCAGTTGACCAATCATCCGCAACCCCCACTAGGTGGCGTTACTACTGTTGTAGTTTCGCACGATAGCAGACCCCAGCGGGAGGATAGTTAGTCTTTGCCTGAACAGCACGGTAAAAGGACGCACGTTGTAAAATCTCTCTCAGAAAGACTAAACAGGTGATGAGTGAAAATCATTCAGAGAGTTTACAAGGACTTTCAATATGTGAATGCCAACTGAGTTTGTTGTCCACAATTACTTCTAAGTTTATAACTTTCAACTTGTTCGATATTTTTTTCATTCACGACTCAATCAATAGATAGCGGAGCCCGCTAATACCTTTTTTCTCGTTGTTATTATCATAGCTTTTGATTTAGCCGGATTCAGAGACATACGGTTTAAACTATACCAGTCAGCAACATTGTTAAGGGCACCATGCAGAAATTGCTTAATCACCTATGTTTCTCCCCTGATTTTGCAGTGTCGTGTCATCAGCTAACATTTGGCATTCAACAGAATTATCTGAGAGATGTAATGGTAAATCATTATCTAATCCTAACCTATCCCGTAAGTCGAAAGTCGTTGGGGTATGACCGTATCACAGATGATCGTTTAACCAGCGTACTCAATCTTTCTCTGTACTCAGCATTCCTCATAGTTTCGCTCAGTGTCAAGCCAGTCCATTTTCGAATGTTGTCCTCCACTTCTTTTTGTGTTTCCCTCTTCTACTGCCTCCTTGCACCGTGCCTTGAAGAGTGGTCTTTACAAGGCCTGATGATCTGGTGACTTGGCCATACCATCGGAGTTTCCGTTTCTTCACCACTGTAAGCATGTCATCGTGTTGTCCAATGGGTTGCGTGATGGTCTGTCGGACTTCTTCGTTGGTGATGTGCTGGGTATAGGAAATGCCCAGAACTTTTCTGTAGCACCTCATCTCCATGCCTTGCATTCTTTGTTGTAGATCTGCTGTAAGGGTCCATGTTTCGCAAGCGTATAGGAAGATGGAGACGACAAGGGAGAGCAGCAGTCTTACCTTGGAATGTAGACTGATGTTCCTGTCTTTCAAAATGGGCTTCAACCTTGTCAGGGCAGCAGTTGTTTGTGCGATCTTGGAGAGGACTTCCTGTTGGGACCCAAGGTCTGATACAATGGCTCTTAAATATTTGAAGCTATGCACCGTATTGAGGCATTGGCCTTGGACTTTGATATCCGTGTTGATGCCATTGGTGTTGTTGGTCATCAATTTGGTCTTCTCTGCACTTATTTCCATTCCAAAGGCGCTAGAGATGGTGTCAAGCCTCTTCACAAGCTGTTCAAGTTTTTGTTCCTCTTCACCCAATCCATCATTCAATGTCAGCCGCAAAACGGAGGTTGGAGATTGCTTTACCTCCTATACTGACCATTCCTTCATGATCTACAAGGACATCTGACATGATGTGCTCCAGGAAACTGTTGGAGAGCGTTGGAGAGAGTAGACATGACAAGGGAGCGCAAATCATTAATATAAATACAAAATAAAATAGGACCTAGAATCGATGAATCGTTTCCTTTTAGTGCTTGTTTCTTTCCTTACATCAAATAAAAATTATTCATTTTTCCACGCTCTCGCTCTCTTCCACTTTCATTCACTACACTTTATTGCTACTGGCGTTTGCGGACAGACGATGGAATGCAAAGATCAGGGGCGTCGCACGGTCCAAAATATTGGGGGGGCAACCCTGTCTACGGGGAGGTGGGGGAGGGGGGGGGGCTGACAAGCGGGACGCACCCTGTAATATATCCTCGTACCTTCATCCAACTGAAAGACTGAGGGTAAAAACATTTAATTATTTATGTTCTTCTTTACTGAAAATACAAGATTCATTTCCAGAAACTACAAATACATGATTAGCGATATGTGATAATGATTAAAACCAGGAAACACGAACATTAATTACCTGCCGCAAGATCATCTAGGTTGAAATTGTGTCTTCTCTATAAATCACAACTCGTTTTGCATATTGCATACATATAATGACCAAACACTTCCACCACCAGTTTCAGAAAATCAGTCAATTGATCAATTTGTTTTACTAGGGCGTATATTACTCGCAGTTTCTCTAAAGCAAAATACTGTCTGTCTGAGTGCCTTTTGTCTTGGTGATCACACTCAGCTTGCAGTTGTCCAGGACGCTGAAAGTTCCAAACACTTCTCTGCGGTGCTGAGAAGATGCAAAAGTATTGGCAAGCTTAACCAAATCCAAGGAATCCGTCGTTTGTTTGTGGACGTGGAGCATCATCAAGTGGTTCAGACGCTCTTCTGTTGAGCTTGACCTGAGGTAGTTCTTGACCCTCCTCATGGCACTGAAAGTTCTTTCGCTCACGGCATTGGTGGCAGGCATGACCAAAATGAGCTTCAGTAAAAGCCCAACCTCAGACATGAGAGCTAGCTTTGAGACAGACAGTGACTTGAAATGCTTCTTCTTCTTCTTCTTCTTCTTTTCTTCTTTCTCTCTCTCTTTCTTTTTTTTTTTTTTTTTTTTTTTTTTTTTTTTGCCAAATTATTGGGGGGGCAGGTGCCCCCCCTGCCCCCCCGTGTGCGACGCCCCTGAAGATATAAGGGAGGGAAAAGAGAGAGGGGACGAGAGAAAGAGAGTGAGAGAGTTAGTACAATAGCAAAGAGAGCCATAGAGCCGATTTAAAGTGGTCTCCTCTCGTCGCTAAATAAACCACGAGTGTCTTAAACTACTTTTTGAAGTGTGGTAATCCCTCTCACAGTGTCAAAGGTTATCAAGAAAATATTATCCGCGTGCTTACGTCGCTAAAACGTTGCTGTCGGTTCCTATTTTGATGTTGATCTAAGTGAAACCTTCCCTTCTTTATCATGATCAGCCTTTGAAGATAATATTTGATGTGATAAGGGCGTCAATGTCGCTGCTTATTCTGAACAAAGTCGTGTTCATCTCTCTTTATTTGGATGTTTTTGTTTTTGTTTCTATTTTCCTTGACTACGGAGTTGAAGTTCTTTTTTCCACTCATTTTCCATTCTATATTCCCCCGCCAAGCCGTCAGTCCCTCATGCACACACATTGATGGCATATTACGCACATTGGGTCTCTTGTTGTTAGAGGTGAAGTGGAAAAGAAGACTACAGCTTTTGTCGCTGTGTTAAATGTCCAGTAAAGCTTAATGTTATGTTAAAGGACACTAGCTGTACAACAGAATTATATAACATTGGGGCAAGCTGTTGTTGTCGGCGCTTTAACTTTCAGCCTCTTTTACTTCAGACGTCTGGTCTAATACAACATGATGATACATTTGCAGGTTTAGTAGTAGTAGTAGTAGTAGTAGTAGTAGTAGTAGTAGTAGTAGTAGTAATAGTAGTAGTAGTAGTAGTAGTCTATTTGTGAAATAATGATTCTTTATTATTATTATTATTATTATTATTATTATTATTATTATTATTATTATTATTATTATTATTATTATTATTATTATTATTATTATTATTATTATTGTTATTAAATATTGACGATATATAAGATCCCTGAGTGGGCTTTCAACTCCTGAAGAAATATTTGGGGCAAAATAAATCAATTGAGAACATTTTTTTTAGTCTTCTGCATGTTATCTTTTTTTTCCCCATTCCCCGTATATACTGTTTTGTTCAAGCTCCCAAAGGTCTTCTTCACTCCCTCCCTCCTAAAAAAGAAGAAACCGTTAGGCTACAGTTCGTTGTACTGTATCAATGAGGTTACAATTCGTTTTAAAGGGTTAATGTTGCTAGGGAGGTCCTTGAGCTACTAGCAGTACTTCTGAGTGTTTAAAGAGCACGTGCTTTGTCTGAGTGGCGTCCGAAGAACAAACGCACTGTGACAACACGCGAACATGTCTGTTCAAACACTGACAACCCTTCTGCAAAGTTAGTCCATTGTGCGATGTGAGGAACGGTCTTTTAGTCTTTCCTGGTTTCAAATTTCAAACACACGCAGACAAAAAAAACACCTATACACGCACGCACGCGCGTTTACACATATACACACTCAAGCTAAATCATACACACACACCTACACACACACACCCACACACACGCACTCACGTACAGGCTCACGATCAGGCTCGCTCTCTCTCTCACTCACGCTAACGCGCTCACACCCACACTCACACACTCACACACACACACATATAAACACTCATTAAACACCCACACACACAAACACACACACGCATAGTCATGCACTCACAAACAATAAAACACGCACACAGACAAACATACATATATACACCCACATACACATACAAAAACACATTAACACACACACACACACACCTACATACACACACAAACATACATACACATAAACATACATTAACACTCACCAAAACAAACACTCACACACAGATAGATAGATAGATAGATAGATAGATAGATAGATAGATAGATAGATAGATAGATAGATAGATAGATAGATAGATAGATAGATAGATAGATAGATAGATAGATAGATAGATAGATAGATAGATAGATAGATAGATAGATAGGTAGAAATGAGTTCAAAAATACATTAAACTCTCTCTATTTCTCTCTCTCACTTACACCCATACACGCACGCACGCATATACGCGCTCTCCCTCCCTCTCTCCCTCTCTCTCTCTCGCTCTCTTTCTCGCTCTCTCTCTCTCTCTCTTATCTCCCACAATGCACTTCCCCACTCTCTTTCTCCCTCTCTCTGAATTTTTGCCATCCCACATCCACTGTCAGTAGTCATTGCATGTATTTCCTCTGTTGTTGTTGTTGCTGTAAAACACACACAAAATGTGGTATTAATTGAATTCCAACCAAAGTCAGTCTCGTGTACAGACATTACATTTTTAAGGTGTTGTTGTGCATGTAGTTTGTCATATAGTGCGGGTAGGGGAGATCAATCCATGACAAAAAAGCAGTGGATTAATTTGACAAGAACAAAACCAGTACGGTCAGAGCACGGTGGAGTTCATGGAGTGCGAAACCGCTGGGGTTTTCAATGGGTGGTATTGAATCTATTCACTAAATCACCGGTGGTGACCCGCTCTCTACCTCAATAATAACAAGACTGAGTAGAACGAACCTTGGCAGGCTTTAGCAAAGCAATTCTTCATAGAAGCCTTGCTACTGAATAAAGTGCACTTTTTTCAAACCAGTATATGCGGGTGCGGAGGATGGGAGGAGGGCGGAAGGATGAGAAGACGGTAATGGAAAAAAAGGTAGATGGATTCAGTAAAACATATTGAGTAATATAAGGAAAAGATGGCTGAAATAATGTAGAACGATGAAAGGACTGAAATATGTGGACGAACGAGAAGAGCGTAATGGATGAGGAAAGATGGTATAACACACACACACACACACACATCACACACGCACACATACACGCACACACACACAGCACAATAACATCTAGGAATGAAATCTTTCAGCCAATACTGTGTCATCTATATATATAAATTGCTTAGCCGGAAGTCCTTCTTCGCCACTACTATAAAGTTTGTCCGGTATGGACGCTGATCTGGGCAGGTGCTGGGGGCTACGGATCGGCCTTCTGTGTGCTCAAAACCAGTGAAATCGTTATAGCCGACATTTCCTTACCGAACGTTTAACCGTTTCTGAGATAAATAAATAAACAAAATGTCCACAAACTGCAATAGCCTCATTCCGCACGCTTCCATTATAAATCAAATTCAGGTTTCAGCATGTTTTCCCATATAGACCAAAAAATTTATTGTTTTTGTACGAAGCATTGATAGCTCAGTTGGTAACACTTTCTCCTCACGTATAGGACGACCCAAGTTTGAATCCGACGCGGGCCATATTTTTATTTAATGTTTTTTTTCCCCACTACAATATGGGTATTTTTCTTTTTAATTTAGGCTTTTTACCTTTATTATTATTATTATTATTATTATTATTATTATTATTATTATTATTATTATTATTATTATTATTACTATTATTTATAATATTATATCTTATATAAAATTTTCTTTTAAAACCTTGGTGTTTATGATTTCTATTTGTATTATTCTATATTCAATATTATTATTATTATTATTATTATTATTATTATTATTATTATTATTATTATTATTATTATTATTATTATTATTATTATAATTATAATATCTTATATCAAATTTTATTTTAAAACCTTGGTGTTTTTATGATTTCTATTTGTATTATTCATTACTATTATTATTATTATTATTATTATTATTATTATTATTATTATTATTATTATTATTATTATTATTATTATTATTATCAAGGATCGGAATGGGGTGGTACGTGTAGGTAAAAGGGGGCTACGGGTAGGTTTAAAGGGGCATGGGTAGGCATAACTGGGATACGGGTATATATAAGGGGGTATGTTGGATCTCATTTTTGATATGATGATGATGGTCATTGTTGTCAAGGTGGCGACGTGGTGATCGTCCTTAACGCTCATGCAATAGGACGTTAAGCATCGTGTTCCGTTCCGATTCCTTTCATCCATACCTGCGAAACGATCAACGGGGAAGTATCAAGGAGGGTACAGGTAGGTTACAAGGGGGGTACGAAAGGTATCAAGGGGTTATGGGGAGGTATCAAGTGGGTTCGGGGAGGTATCAAGGGGGTATGATGAGGCATCATGGAGGGGGGGGGACGGGAAGATATCAGAGGGGGGGGGGTATGGTGAGGTATCAAGGGGGATATGGGGAGGTATCATCGTCCAAATGAAACTCGCAGACAACAGTTGTCTCTCTGTCTACATTTTAAACAGCAACCTGTGTACCCTGGCTTGCCAGGGTACAAAAACCACTAGTTAATTATAAAAGCAGACAAATTCTGTCCTTAAGAGCGCAAACATATTTTTTAAACTTACGTCATTAAATGAAAATGGTATATTGTGCGCTGTTAAAAATAATATTTGTGTGTGTTTATTTTGGTATTAGCCGGATCCAAGAACATTGAAAACCAGTAGTTTGCCTAGGACAAGAAAAACCAAAAGATGATGAGTTTAACATATTATTATATCTTAGTATTTAGACTTATTATTTGGCCAATAATTCGGTTGTTCATGCACACGCCCAAGGATCCTCCACAGCAGGAACCACACAAGACCAGACTGACAGCAAGGGAACAAACTCCTTCTGGCAGTCTAAAGGAGACAATCCTCCACCCCCCACCCCCTCCCCCCGAGCATGGCCAATCATCTCCTCGCTACACTACGCTTATCAAGTTAATTATTAATTTCAAAGACAAAATGTCTAATTATTTTCAAAATAAATTCAGAATTTTAAACATAAATATAGGATCAGATGAGCATGCTGAAAATGAATATTTGTGCAGTATTTTCATAATGATTAGAGTACGTTAAATTGTACAAGGCCTACCTGAACACTTCATATGGTCATGGTCATATTAACTGTGATCGTCAGTGAGCGACCCATTAATGCATTGTTTCACAGCTGTTACAATGTGGTAGGTCACAGGTAAGGACAAAAAAAATCTGCTCACAAAAAATTCCCTGTAGGGAAGCAGGCTGTAGTGATTTTTTTTTAAAATATGTCCTTTAAGTTTAAGTCAAAGTTTATCGTTCTACATACATTTCCCTAACAAGGATGCGCTGAAGAATAGTTTGTTTTAAAAAGGCTTCTCAATCCAGAATAATTTTATTTTATCTATTTTCCTAAGAATGTTGGCATATAGTTTTAATACTAAATGAATACACCATATGTTTATATACTATTTTATAATAAAGTATATGGTTTGTAACCTATATTTAAAGAACTGTTGTTCACCCGTCAACTTCCGTGGCCCGTCCGTTTCCCCCTAGGTAAAATTATCTCCCACACCTTTTCACACCCTTCATTCTACCCACCTTTAAGGTTTGTAATTTGTAGTTATCTTTTAAAACAGAGGTCATACCAAAGAGCTTATTGATAGAAAGAGGGGGAACTTGGTACAGAACCGCGAGACGAAAGGTACGAGTTACGTGCCCTTGTCAGCGTGCTGAAAATGGCTCGTGGCAGAAAGTCAAAAGGCGACCGAGTGAAACAGGGCGGTGACTTTTGCACAGCCATCAATTGCATAATGCCAGCTACAATAAATGTTGTGTTGGCAAGTCCTTTTTCAAATTTCCAAGAGACAAAGAAAGGTAAATTGCAATTTAAAAACTTCATTTTTTTGTGTTTATGTAGGCCTAAACTAAGACCGCTGCAGTGCTGTTAGTGTTAAAATAAATCGGAGAGCGGCTTGGATGATTCATGTTATACCTATATGTGCTAAATCCAAAACAGTTTGCTTGCTGACATTTTACGTTCAACAGGTCGCTCACTGTTTACGTTATTGCTAGGTTATTTGACTATATTTGTGCCCATTTCAGTTGTCTTGTTTGACGGCTGAAAAAAAGTTTGTCTTTGTCTTATTTTGTCTTATTATTCAAAATAATAATAATAATAATAATAATAATAATAATAATAATAATAATAATAATAATAATAATAATAATAGTAATAATAATAATAATAATAATAATAATAATAATAATAATAATAATAATAATAATAATAATAATAATACATCCAAGTGTAACGGCATGAATGTAGTATTATAACAAAAATATGTCACCTCGTCAGAAAGATTTCACTTCTTCTGGAGAATCGGAGAGAAACGAAACCGTTGATCCTGAAGTGACTGATGTTATTAAGCCAGTGATGTGGGAGGTGAGAGGGTTGAGGGTAGGGGGACACCTGATATAAATTAAATTCACACTATTAGTGAAACATTTTGTTATTGTGCTTTATTGTGATTAATTGATTGAATGACAGAGCTCTCTCTTCCCCCAACCCCCCCCCCCTCTCTCTCTCTCTCTCTCTCACGATTATGGATTTACACAGTTCCGGATAAATGAAACAGTCTGTCATGCATATTTTAATTTTAAAATATCTGTCGTTGATTAAAAAATAATAAATTCCAGGGCAGAAAACGAGCCTATGACATACACACATAAGCAGTATAAAAGCACCTAATAAGTGTCAATAAGTAAACATAAACCAAAAAAAAAAAAAGACAGCAGTAGCGGAATGTTAATAATAATGATGGTTAAAAGTTTGTTTTTTGCAAACGTTGCCATAAAAATATTCTTTTGCAAAGGCTCAATAAGTTACCACGCACAGATCTTTCATATAGCAGATGATGAAATATAGCCAGCCCGAGCAAAGGGAAAAATCCGTGAGAGCGTCTCGCATTTTTGTATATGACGTAATGGAAGTTCCCCCTCTTTCCTTAATAAGCTCTTTGGTCGTACTACTAACTGATTTCTATAAGGCTCGTAAAAACCTATTTTTATATACTACATTGAACTTTACTTCACATTCAAGAACCGCTTTAGCCGCTTATATGTTTGTCCTTCCGTTCAGAAGATGACCAATTTCGTTGGTTGTCATCTGGGATGGGGGTGTGAGTTGGGGTGGGGGTGGGAGAGACGGTGGCCAGACTATTTTGATTAAGAATAATAATAATAATAATAATAATAATAATAATAATAATAATAATAATAATAATAATAATAATAATAATAATAATAATAATAATAATAATAATAATAATAATTAGGATAAGGCGCTTTTCCTAGTAAGGAACAGTTCAAACTGCTATAATGTTAGTTTATTACAAGTCTAACGATTCTGGCATGCAATGAAACATAACAACTATATTAAAATCTTTTAATCTATATGAATGTTTATTAATGATCAAGAATGAGAAGACAATGCTAAATTAGTTAAAAATTATTTTCTTTAGTGCTTTAGATGTTGGTGCTTTGGTCTTTGTTGAGATACCCCTAACTTCCAAACACTTCCTTTTCATTGTTAAAAACTGTTTTTATTTGTCGTTTTCTTTTTCTTATATTATATAGTTTTAATTTACTTGTATTACTTCGTCTCGAAGAATTTGACAAATATATTACCTCTCTTCTCTGGTCTATTGTTTGTTCTCGTCCATTACCTCTTAACCCTACACTCCCAGTTAAACTTTCACAATCCCCGAAAGCGGGCATTATTCTTACATCAACCACGGGAGATGTCAAAGAAAGGTGGAAATGTTAAATATTTCCAAGTCCCCGCGAGCACAGTGGTTTAAACGTCCCATTGACCCCTGATGGGAAAACGCATAAACCCTCAAAGTTCGTCTCAACTCACTGCACCCCGGTATGGCTACAGATCATAAAAATATTTGTGCCGTTTTTCAGAGTTACTCGAACTAACCTTTTATTGTCTGTTTTGCATATGACAACTCTTGCTGCAGTTTGTGTTTGTATCCTGAACCCCTCTTCAGCAACAATAATTCCGTCAGCTTGTATACAGGATGCTTATGTACGCGCTTTCCTCAAATTAATGTTGTATATAAAAACGATGAAATAAATAAATAAATAAATCACCAGTCGTTTTCAAAGCGCCGCGATCTGTACCAACGTACCTGCTCAGAAGTTTCAAACACAGTCTCTCCCTCTCTTTCTCTCTCTCTAATAATAATAATAATAATAATAATAATAATAATAATAATAATAATAATAATAATAATAATAATAATAATAATACAGAACGCTATCGCGCGCTTTATCTTCAATGGAACTCAAAGCTCGGCAATCTGAAGAAATCGTTATTACAGAAGTCGGAATAGATATCAAGTTTACTTTTTTAAATTTTAGATTGATCGCATCCAACTCCATTATTGAAGAGAAGAAGGAAACCAGGAGTACCCGGATAAAACCTCAGTGTCCTGAAAACTCTCGTCCCTAAGTCAATAAAGTTCGTCCGATGCGTGGTTCGAACCCTCGACCTTCGGCCTAGGAAAGCAGTTCACTACCATCTAAGCTACTAAGCCACTCCATTTTAAATTCGTTGAAGTTGTTTTGGGGTTTAATCATAATAATTATTTTGATTGCAGAGACAAAGGAACTTTCCATATAACATAAAGGGCACCCACGAAAGCAAAGCTTAAGTAAATGCTACCGTTGAAAATACATTCAACAATTGAAATGACTCTGGAGGACAAAAAACATTTTAAAAAAAGAAAACCTGTAAAGAAAAATGCGTAATAATTAGTTGTTACATTGACAAAAATCAATGAATTGTGAGGATAGCGGGGAATTTTGTGTGTGTGTGTGTGTGTGTGTGTGCGACCTAGCTGTCAAAAGTGAATCAGAAAAATATTTTTTTATTATATACTTTTAAATTAATAAAATTCGTGACAAAGACATTAAATAAAAACCTTAATACACCGATTGACGTTTCCTTATAAGCCCAAGAAAACATATTAAGAGGAGGTATATACGTCTACAGATTAGAGATATACGCCTACGATATTGACTGCATCCTTATATTCGGAATGATCGACAACGGATCTCCCTGTAATTATTCAGTATGACGAATGTTCAGCGTGATCAGGAGGCCTCAACTGAGGGCGGGCCATTAAATTGACAGAGAAACGGCGCCTAATAAAAACTTGTTGATGGACATGAAACAGTCGGAGGGCAGAGAAAGCTTTGATCTCCCTGAGTTTGGGATCTGGGAAGAAAGTGGCAGAAACTACGTGAAACTTCTCTTATTATTGCAGTTTTAGGACAAACACCATTTAGGTTGTTGCTGGTTAAACTGTTTTGGGTGCATGAGGGTTTTTTCCCACATTCTTCGTCTTCTACTGCTTTTCCTTCTCTTCCTTCTCCTTCTAAAATATGTGAAACATCTCTTATCATTGCAGTTTTAGCTCAGAAACAATTCAGTTGCTGTTTAACTGTTTTGGGACCATGAGGTTTTTCCGATCTTCATCTTCTACTGCTTCTCATCCTCTTCGTCCTTGTCCTCCCCTTGTTCTTCCGTTTCTTGCTCTTGTTCTTCTTCTTTTTGTTCTTCATGGTCCTGATTTGGCTCGGAAGAGTCCGCTGGACCTAAAGCAATAACCATGTAATGTAATGTTGTTAGTTCTGGTTGTTCCCTTATTGTTTCTTCTTGTTGTTTTTTGTTTGTTTCTTCTTCTTTTTCTTCTTCATGCAACATTACTGTGGTCCTGATTCGGCTCTAAGCAGTCTGCTGGATTCTATAAACATTGAATATCTATCTATCTATCTATCTATCTATCTATCTATCTATCTATCTATCTATCTATCTATCTATCTATCTATCTATCTATCTATCTATCTATCTATCTATCTATCTATCTATCTATCTATCTATCTATCTATCTATCTATCTATCTATCTATCTATCTATCTATCTATCTATCTATCTATCTATCTATCTATCTATCTATCTATCTATCTATCTATCTATCTATCTATCTATCTATCTATCTAACTATCTATCTATCTATCTATCTATCTATCTATCTATCTATCTATCTATCTATCTATCTATCTATCTATCTATCTATCTATCTATCTATCTATCCATCCATCCATCCACATATTCTATTATATTCTATTTTATTCTATTCTATTCTATTCTATGTAAGTTGAGTAATATTTAGGATGTCTCAGATAGCCGGTGCACAACACACGTGTAGGCCACGTCACGTCTACTTACAACGAGACAGGGAGGTACTGACAATGGTGAGGACAAGGAAACCCGCTGATTATCTGCCCTTGCTGGCTATTGCGCTATGCTTATCCGGTACAGGGCCGGATCACTTACTCTTGGAGGGGGGGGGTTCCAAAAATTTTTTAAGGGGTTAGGGGTGACAAAAACGTGTCCGCTCGAGGAACTTGAGTAGAATGAGGAACGTTTTACTTATCACCAGTGTCAACTAAATTAAGAGCTTTAAAAAAACTCCATATATATTTTTTTTTCTGACTGAGTGAGGTACATCGAATGGCCAGCAGGGGGGGGGGGGGTTCCGGAACCCAGGAACCCCCCCCCCCAGATCCGGCCCTGCGGTAAAAAGAGTCTTCTCACTCTGAACTAAGAGAGGTCCAAAGCAACCACGCAAAACAAGATTTTAGGGAAATCCGTCTCTTAAGAATTTTAGACTTTGATGTATCAGCTAATCAGTGCATTTTTTGACAATTTGTGCTGAAAATTATTTATAAATGCTAGATGCTTGATGTCTTTCTCTGTGACTGTACATATTTGTCTCATTGTTCAAACCACAATACAAGGTGTTTTTATCAAAGAATAAGGATTAGAATGCATATAATTATTTAAATATTTATATCTGCTTCCTTCCCCTTCCCCTGTCCCCTGGGTGAGTGAGTCTTTATGCGTATGACTGAGATTTTCTTTCTTTTTTCATTCCCTGTATGATGTAAGTTTACAAAGTGGTTAATGTATAAAATAAATAAATAAATAAATAAATAAAAGTAAGGATACTTTTGAGTAATTGTTGGGTAAAACTTTATTATTTTTTTGTCTTTTTCTTGGTTGTTGTTGTTGTTGTATGTTTGTTTAAAATTATTTTCTGGCCATCTTCAATGCAGTTCTTCGGCAATGATTTCCAAACTAAAACACATTAATTAATTAGTAGTTAATTAGTTAGTTATTCATTGCTTACAGGGTCCAGCGGATAGCAAAGAGCCTACTCAGGACCACAAAAGTAGGACCACAACTTGGTTGAAAGAGGACTCACCCCTTATCCGTATAAAAGATTTGCTAAACCAACCCCAGCAGTAACACCGAAGCACTCCATTACCGAGCACCCCACAACAAAGGCATCTTAAGCAGGGGACGCCGATGCCAAACCCCAAGCCACCGAACCCCCGCCCACAAAAACAAAATAGAATACAAACTTCATTATAAAATAGCAACAAAACACATACTTATAAAATGCCTACCTTGCTAAATAATAATTTCATAGGAAGCCCTAATGACCATTTGGCAAAAAGCGTCCAATATTTCCAAGCTGATACAACGGACGTCATACACAAATGAGGAGTTTAGGAAGAGTTTTCAAGAAAAAAAGGTAGGTGACTAGTCTAGCGAAGAAGAAGGTAGTATAGTAGACTGATAGAACAGAGTAGTAATGAGAAAGTACAAAGGAGAACGTCAGCTACAGTGGGAATTTAAAACTCTACATTTCCAGAAAGTGGGGATATTATTTTTTTTTTAAAAACGGCACCCCCACGGGAGGAAGGGCGGCGGGAATTAAGTAGTAGTAATAGTAGCAGTAGTTATAGTAGTAATAGTAGTAGTAGTAGCATTGTTATTATTATTGTCGTTGTTAATGCGCTATATAAGAGAAATCTCTTTTTTTTTTTTAATGTTATTATTATTATTATTATTAGTAGTAGTAGTAGTAGTAGTAGTAGTAGTAGTAGTAGTAGTAGAAGTAGTAGTAGAAGTAGCAATAGTAGTAGTAGTAGTAGTAGTAGTAGTAGTAGTAGTAGTAGTAGTAGTAGTAGTATTTTTAATAATATTATTCTTTATTATTATTATTATTATTATTATTATTATTATTATTATTATTATTATTATTATTATTATTTTTATTATTATTATTATTATTATTATTATTATTATTATTATTATTATTATTATTATTATTATTATTATTATTATAGTTAGTTTTTCGTTGCTAACAGGGTCCAGCGGAATGCAATTTTTTTGTTATTATTATCACATCATCATCATTATCATCATCATCATAATCATCATCAACATTATTATTATTATTATTATTATTATTATTATTATTATTATTATTATTATTATTATTAGACACTAATATGTTCAAAAGTTTTTTTTATTACTTTTTAACCCGCAGTGACGCGGCCGGCCATCTGTAGCTATCGACCAATGACCTACTGCGCTGCTTTTTTTTTTTAAAGACAATAACAGGATCTTACTTTTATGTCGTTACACGTGGAATAGTACCTCATTTACAGTGAAGCAACTTTAGTTTTCAAATTATAAATACTCATTTAGTTATAATAATAATAATAATAAATTGTTATTATAAATAAATTATTACCACCATTACTATGCTAGCTGTGGGTGTTAGGTGCTTGCTTTTAAAAAAAACAACAACATAGGAAGAGCGTATTAGGAAGAGGGGAATCAATCATCTCAAAGTCAGGCTGAAAACGGGAAACCGAGTAGGGCGCTGCTACAGGGGCTAGGCTACCACCTGGTATAGCATTACAGTCAGTACCTGCAAGCCTGGGACAATGCTGACTCATACACGCTTGTCTAAAATAGTAACGCAGCAGCTTGTTCTTTTATCTGTATTTAAAAAAATAAATATTCCCATTTATTCAAATTCAATTAATTATTAAGGGTCACAAAATTGATGTTACCCACACTGACTGTGCAAGTATTCCTTTTAAATAGATTTTTAAAAATTACAAAATAAATAAGCGGAGTTCTACGTCCTTCAGCAGCACGCTTTCTTTTAAAATTACTTTTATATAGCGCCTTTCCAGCTCAAGAGCTGCTCAATGCGCTGGCCGATCCAGGATCTAACTCAAGCCGCCTGAGGCGCCACTTGCTACCTTTGGGCGCATAGTCTGACGCAAAGACGACTGAGCACCCTCCTGAGCGACTGGAGATGGAAAGAAGGGACCTAGTGCACGCTGGCTGTATTTGTATAGCCGGCACTCACTCGTCTAGGGCATGAGCGTCAGGATCTTTAAAGTGGTGGAAGGCGTTCGTGCACAGACTAAACCTCGGTTTATACTTTCATCACTCAGTTAGAGAACAATAATCTAGGAGGCACTGTTAACGCACAAATAAAATATGTACATACTGACTTTGAAAATCTCCCTTAAATTAAACTTTGGAGACCAACCCCAAAACAAAATATGAATGTGTAGAACACATATATACAGGGTGGCCCAAACGTGGGTTTACAGTTATCACGTAGACTATTTATCTGAAAATTCGACACTAGAACAGCTGGAAATTCGTTATACCTGTTAACATAAACATACAGATGCTCAAAATGTCCTCCTTCAACATTGCAACATTCTTGAAATCTCTCCAGGACACACACAGTGCGGCACAAATTCCGATCGTCATCAATTTATGTGAATGCGAGATGAATGTAATCTTTTAAATCATTTATTGTTTTGGGTTTCTTCTCATAAACCTTGTTCTTAACAACACCACCACCCCCCACCCCCCCCACCCACCCACCCAAAAAAAAGAAAAAGAAATCCATAAGTGTCAGGCCAGGTGAACGTAGTGGCCATTCGATGCTGCCCCTTCTTCCGAACCAACGCTGTGGAAAAACTTGGTTAAGTTAGTCTCTTACCCCAGAAGCATAATGTGGTGATGCTCCATCCTACTGAAAGAAAAGTTCGTCAAAGTTAGGTTTAGTTTTGAGTTGTGGCATTACTACTTCACTAAGCATGTCCAGGTAGTTCTCTCCATTTACAGTTCCATTTAAAACAAAATCCAGGCCCAACAACACCAAGGTAGTTTAATA
Source organism: Oncomelania hupensis (assembly GCA_036898135.1). Lineage (NCBI taxonomy): Eukaryota > Metazoa > Mollusca > Gastropoda > Littorinimorpha > Pomatiopsidae > Oncomelania > Oncomelania hupensis. The sequence continues at coordinate 16,778,520 of CM072515.1, read as the reverse complement.
ACTATAAACCTACTTTTGGGCCACCTGTAGTATTAACCTAATTAAATATGACTCCAGTTCAATGACAGCATCTTAAATATATCCTTATCAGATGGCATCCTCAGGACGGGCATATGAAACCAACGATGATCGCTGCCATTGGGTTATGGTAAAATCGTTCAGTGGTATAAGCAAGAGTCCAATAGAGTATTTTACTTCAAAGCCCCAGCAGTCGGCCTCTATGTTTACCTTGTGCCGTGGGATGAAGTTTCAAGTCAAGTCAAGCCAAGCCAAGAATAAATATTCTTTTATTGCAATAATATGGATGATGTTGATGACATCAGTACAAAGATTATAAGCATTACATAACCTAAATTTAAAAAAAATAAATCGATAAAATAATTTTACACACATACACACACGCGCGCGCGCTCATACACACACACACACACACATACACAACTTACACACACACAAGCTTACACACACATACACACGCACACACGCATGCATATACGCATGCTCACAAAAAAAACTTTTGTCGTTTTCCTAAAATACACTAAAATAATAGATCTGCATAAAATTAATGGGTTAGAAGGACTGTCGCTAAGTCAAGATAGACCTGCTCGATAAGTTTGTGAAATTGTGTCTGAGTTACAGATAGCCGGCCATTTCGTTGTCTTCTCAGCTCTTCACGTATTTATTTCAGTCAGCATCAGTGAGTCTCGTGAAGCTGAGTGAAATACATACACCGAAGTTAGTTAGTAAAGCATTGTTTATAGGATCCAGTGGAATGCAAAGAGCCGAATCAGGACCACAACTTAGTTCAAAAGGGGCTCACCCCTGATTCGTTCAAAGATCAGCTGAAAAAACCCTAATGGTAATACTGAATGCACTCCACCAATCGGTCACTTTACAATAAAGGCATCCCATGCAAGGGACGCTGAGGCAGTGCTCTTAATATATATATATATATATATATATATATATATATATATATATATATATATAGAGAGAGAGAGAGAGAGAGAGAGAGAGAGAGAGAGAGAGAGAGAGAGAGAGGGCGATAGATAGGGCGACGTGGGTTCGAATCCTGACTTCAGCAAATTATTTTGTGATTGCTGGATATTACGGACCAGCGCATTGAGAAGCTCTCTGAGCTTGTAAGTGCGCTATATAAAAGAAATCTCTTTCTTTTCTCTTTTTTAGATAGATAGATAGATAGGCAGTGCTCTTAATGTATGTCTATCTATCTATCTATCTATCTATCTATCTATCTATCTATCTATCTATCTATATAGATAGATAGATAGATAGATAGATAGATAGATAGATAGATAGATAGATAGATAGATAGATAGATAGATAGATAGATAGATAGATAGATAGATAGATAGATAGATAGATAGATAGATAGATAGATAGATAGATAGATAGATAGATAGATAGATAGATAGATAGATAGATAGATAGATAGATAGATAGATAGATAGATAGATAGATAGATAGATAGATAGATAGATAGATAGATAGATAGATAGATAGATAGATAGATAGATAGATAGATAGATAGATAGATAGATAGATAGATAGATAGATAGATAGATAGATAGATAGATAGATAGATAGATAGATAGATAGATAGATAGATAGATAGATAGATAGATAGATAGATAGATAGATAGATAGATAGATAGATAGATAGATAGATAGATAGATAGATAGATAGATAGATAGATAGATAGATAGATAGATAGATAGATAGATAGATAGATAGATAGATAGATAGATAGATAGATAGATAGATAGATAGATAGATAGATAGATAGATAGATAGATAGATAGATAGATAGATAGATAGATAGATAGATAGATAGATAGATAGATAGATAGATAGATAGATAGATAGATAGATAGATAGATAGATAGATAGATAGCATTGCTAAATAACATTATCATAGAAAGCCCTAGTGACCATTTGGGAGAACGCGTCCAATATCCCCAAGCTGATCCAACATACACCATAAAGAAATGAGGAGTTTTGGGAGAATTTTCAAGAAAAAAGGTAGGTGACTGATCTAGTGAAGAAAATAATAGAATGATAGAACAGATTAATAACGAGAAAGTATAAATGAGAATGACAGAAACACACTGGTAATTTAAAGCACCAATTTTCCAGAAAATGGGTATACTATTTATCCACAAAACCCGGCACCTTAACGGGGGTTTACACTGAAGAGCGGAAAAGACAATGAAATGGCCATCTGTAGTTATGGGAAATTTCACCAACTTAGCGAGTGTCTCCTCCCTCCCGTATTTTTGACAGTTAAAACTGCACTAAACCTTCACTAAGTTGAACATCCTTTTGATGTTTAAATTTCTCGCAGCTCAATTAAATTAAAGCGTTTCTTTGTCCTCTAGCAGGTCACAGCTGTAATCTACCATCGGACAACGTGAGGGGGTCCAGTCAAGTACATGATCTGACCACGCCACCCTGTAATTGGTTGCTGTCCACCTTGTTAATACTTCGTGTTAAGGTCTTGTCACTGCCATGCTTGGAATGCCACGCTCGCACCTTTAAATACCCCAGTGTGGTCACCACCCCCACCCCTTATAGTGTTTAGGACCGTTTATATTATTTAATATATTTTTTTTTAAATTTCATTTCCTGTTATCATTTTAATTTCATTTTATTTTATTACTTTAACATTGTTTCGTTTTATACTATTGTATTATCATTATATTGTATTATCTTGATTGGATGATGTGATGTGAGGTGTACGGAGATGTAGGTTATGACCTGGTCACCCCAGTCTCCCAGGCCAAAGGTCGCGGGTTGAAACCCAGCGTGGGATGAACTCACGTGACTTAAGGAGGAAACTTTTCAGGACGCCGAGGGTTTTCTCCGGGGTATTCCGCTTTCTTCATTCCCTTCAATGATGGTATTGGATGCTATCAATCTAAAATTTCAAAAATAAACATCGATTTTTGTTTAGACTTCTGTAATAGAGATCTTTTTAGATCGCCGCATTTTGAGTTCCATTGAAGAAAAAGCGCGCAATATCCACCTGTAGTAGTAGTAGTAGTAGTAGTAGTAGTAGTAGTAGTAGTAGTAGTAGTAGTAGTAGTAGTAGTAGTAGTAGTATCATTATTATTATTTTTTATTATTATTTTTATTATTATTATTTTTTATTTATATTAACTCTAAAATAAGGCACTTATAAAATATCTGTAGCAATTTTTTTTACTTAGTTATGTATTTATTTATTGTAGGACTGATGTATATATATTTTTTAAAATTATTATTATCATCATCATCATTCATCATCATCATGAAAATTTCTAGTGTACTTTTTTTTAACAATTATTGTCTATTGTCTTTTTTAATGTCTGGAATGAAGGATGTGTTTATTTTCTTCATGACAATTAGTTTACTTGGGACTTCTCATCGCTGTCGCAATAATTGATGATATAGTGGGCAACCGTTACTCAAGCTTGGAATCTAAGGCGCCTCTTTTTTCTATGTCAAGAAATAATTTAAGTGAGCGCTAGCTAGCTACTATACACAACGTGCTATTTTTATAATCAGCCTTGTTGCTTTTAAAAGGGACAGAAACGAATGAACGTATTTATTTCTATCTAAATCGTGCTTTTGATAGAGGATTTTTCCTTAATCTTATTTTTCGGGAAGGACAACATTTATTGTGAATTGCAAATACGCGATCTTAGGACCTTTTAAAAACAAGTATAATATATTATTTATTTATCTTGTTTCGTTTGGGATAATTAAGTAACATAATTAATTGCGTGGTTTGCGTGTGCATGCCGCCTTATTGACTTGAATGTCTATCCTATCCTACCTCGCAACTCGAAAGTCGTTGGGGCACCACAGATGATCATTTAACCAGCATACGCCATATTTTTCTGTCCTTGACTGTCTATACCTGCGTGCTATCAAAAATAGTTATGAAGATCTCAGGGGTATCGACAAGCAGAAATAAATTAATTAATTAAATGAATAATAAGTACATACGTTTAAGAGTGAGATTTATCACAAAGAAGGTAAACGGGCAAATAAATAAATAAACTAAATTAAATTAACATGAAAACGTAAACAATGAAGAAAAAGGTTATAGAACTAACCTCGCACACAATTACAAACATACAATCACACTCACACATGCACGTACATACACATATACACTCGTACATATATACACATACATACATACATACATACACATACACACACATACACACACAAACACACACATACACACTAACAATTTGAAACAAACAAACAACAACAACAACAACAACAAAATACACGAGGATTACACATGGGATTATGTTGTAGCCATTTTCTAATAATAATACACAGTACAGTATACAAGTCATGCAAAAAAACAACGAACAATCCACAAAGATTTTCTTCTTTAACTTGCTTTCCAAATTGGGGGAAGTTGAGTAGGGGTTGGGGAGGAGTACGTAAGTAACACGATTAATATGAAAAGATAGAAAGCTACCCACCCTTACAAAAGCAATGCTAGACAAAAACATGCCCGTGAATAACAGCGACGACACGAAAAGATGATTTATCGTGACAATAGCAACAATAAACAAAGCGAACATAATAGTTTTTCATAGTACTTTAACAGATAGGCTTTTTGAGTTGTTGGTATTACCTGGGTCGCTGTTTCTTTTCCTGTCAAATCCGGAGAAGGGATCCGTTTCGTAATCCAAATAATCGTGGCTTTAATCTGGCAATTCCTGACGACGACAATTAAGCTGAATCTGAGGTTTTGGAATTCATGCTTTAATGCTGCACAAAGCCTTCGCTTTATTTACAGACAGAAATCGTCTTCATTCTACGTACTCTGCACTGGTATGACCGTCGACTTGCTTGTTATATATTGTAAAGATGTCGCTCTTCACATAATGGAATAAGATGCTCCTTGAAATGTCATACACGTTTTATGGATTGATTTAGACTAGCGTTTGCTGGGAATATACTCATCTGATGAAGACTAGACTTTTTTTTAAGGAATTTTATCAGCTGATGTAGACTACAGAAGTCGTTAGAAATTGTATCATCTGGTTTACAATTTGATAATGATAAAATCGTTTTATATAGGTCATCGAAACGCTGAGATATTAATCAACCAGAATACATGCAAACGAATGAAATAATCAATAGGCACTCTTTCTTCCCTTGCAACGGTAAATCTGGATATTTATTTTAGGTTACCTATAGCAACCGTGGATTGCTATGGACCAACAAGAGCCTTGCGTGCGATCAAGATGTAGCTTTGTAGAAAGACTGCGCTAGAGATTTAACCGTGATCGCATTTAAAGTACCAACGTTACTACCGTAAGAGATCGCACCCTAAATGTAATGCTTAATGGTGTCGCTTGCCACTGCAAATTACGCTGCGACGCCTCGCACCGATAGTGCAGAGATAACCACCGCGAGGCGACAGTCCCGCAGAGACATAAACTCTACTCTATCAATCCTAAGCCACACTTGAGTCAAACCTCGCGCTGCTATGAAATGCGACTAACAGGTAAAGCCAGCCCTCTTTTCAATAAGGTTTACACAATCATACAATAAAAGAGCTGATTTTGAAGGAAGTGCCTTCATAATTTAAAGGTATCAGTTTGAATCGTTAGAGGTAGGGTGCTGATTTGTGATCGAGTGTTCGACATGGTTTCTTGCTTTAAAATCTGCGCTATATTCTTTTTAACAGACTGAGCTCTAAACAGCTGATATTTACCTGTGCGGGATAGATTTACACGTCGTATAGCTTAAAGGTAAACAGCTCGTTAGTTCTTGTCTTCATCATTGAAAGACGGCGATGTGATGATTTGACTTGAACGCTCATGCAATAGGACATTTACGCCTTGTCCTTCAGACAGCTTGTTTTATATACACTTCCCACAGTGGACATTGTAAGGCAGTTAAGTAAAGCGGCATCACTATAGTGTTTAGCTCACACACCAACAAAATAGTCCAAGAACTATATCTAATTTAAACCGGCGTTAGTTCACACGATGAGACTACCTGCAGGACCAGACGCAACAAGAAAGAGACACAGCAGCTGCCTGTTGATAGTCAGCCAAGCAGACGACAA